>JALPQD010000473.1:993097-1619331 GCA_023101885.1 Typhlomys cinereus | reverse complement strand
TAGCTTGGGGAGTCATTGGCAATAAGAAGCACAAGTAAACACCAGTCACCAGCCCGCACCGCAGCAGCGGAGGGCCGGCAGGCAAGAACGCGGCGGGCCCAGCCGGAACGCAGTCCTCAGCACAGCGACGGCGGGACAGGCCGCCCCCAAGGCTCCTTGCAGGCCAACTGGAGCCAGCGGTGCTATTTCCCTTCTTTCTTCTTCGCGTCTCAAGCCCTCGGGCTTGGGAGAACGCGCGTGTGCAGCGCTGGCTGAGGGTCGGCGGGTCCACGCCCGTCTTTCGCCATCCAGCCAAAGGCCAGCAAGGGGTGGGTGTGGGGTGCGGGGCGAGAACATGTGCCTCGAGGAGTCGGGGATCTGAGCCCGCGAGGGGGAGGGCGGGAGAAGGGAGGTACCGCTCAGCCGCGCCCGGCCAACCACCAGCTAGAGTGTCCACCACCGAGTCTAACAAAACCGCACGAAAACAAACAAAACATGCCTACACCGGAGGACAACAAAACGAAACTACACCCGCCGCGATATTGGGGTTGAACTGACTGCACGGCAAGTTGCAAACCCTGCAGAGAGCTCTAGCGTGGATGTTTCCCGAGACAAATGGGCCGCGCTGGCCCGGGAGCCCCCCGCCTCGCTCCTGGGGGTGGTGGGTCCCTTGCTGTTTGCTTCCTGCCGCTAGTGTGCGCGGTATAAGGTAGGACGATGAAAATGTTTCAGTTTCGAAAGCTCCACCACCCACGCGAAAGGTCAATCAAATCAGTTTCATGGTCAAGATATGAAAGGGTAGAAAAAAGAGTGGGCGACATCAGACAGTAGGCTGTTGGACGACTCGGATGTCTCTCTCCTGTCCCAGGGGAGGCTCCAGGTGTGGTTCTGCGCGAGGCGAGGTTCAGTTCTTTTGCTTGCCCACGGAGTCCTGTAATGCTGGACCCCAGGACCTGGCGGCCATCGAGGGGATTCCTCTGCGGGAGTGTTTGGGTTTGATGGGGACACTGGGGAGTCTCCAGTGGTGGCAGAATGCCCAGGCATTGATACTCTACTTTCATGATAGTAGTAGAAATCTCTGGGACTACTAGAGAGATTTAAAGGGGTCGAATTCCTTCACATCAACTAAGATCATATCCCTTACATAGAAAAAGATGCTTTAAGTGTTTTCTTATGTTTATGCACCGAATTATTCCTGGTCATCTTTGGTGGCAGTACCCCTTACACCTGAGCAAAACTGAGGTCCCCCTCCTGCCCATCCTCTTTAGAAAGCTTCTTCCACCAACAAAGTCTAGGAATCCAGGAATCGATTAACAGTCTAATAGTAAATATACTATAATATTTTCAGACTAGTCTCTGGGTGTTGGGGACCTGTCATCCCCAAGGTGCCTCAAGTCCCTGTGTGGTGTCTTAAGATCAAGTGAGGAGGAGGCTGCTGAGGAGGAGGCTGCCGAGGCAGAGGATGGAGCTTTCCAGGCATATGCTAGGATACTGGGGAGTTGGAAGTAGTTTGTGACAGTCTTCTTGCTTTCCTGTCTTTTTCTGCAAAGAGGGAATTCTTGTTAAAGAAAGAACTTGCCAGCTGTGAGTTCTTACAAGCTTTGTCACAGATATAAAGAGTCCCTCTTTTCAAAGGTATGTTCTGTTCTATGGAAAAGGAAGGACTCAGAAATTATACCTAACCTGTTACAGTCTGATCAACCATAGTGACATTGGCTGTAGCTTGGAGGGACTGCATTGCACTTGGACTTCTCCCTCTTCTGGCTCCAACATTCTCCTTCAATCATTAATAACTGTCCTTTAGGACAGTATCTGCTTCAGGCTTCTCAAAACTGATACGATTGTCAGTACAAGAGAACTTAATGGACTTAATGGCCTATGTCTGTAACTTTAGCACTAGGGAGAATGAAGCCAGTGGACATTTGAGGCCAGGCTGTACTGCATAGTGAGAACTTACTGCGAAACAAAACAAAGGAAAAAGTATTTTGGATAGAGTGTATTTTATTTAAAACTATGGTAGCTGAATTATGGCTTTAAGATTTTTAGACAAAAGTATGTTGGCCTCAGTGGGGCAAGATGTAGGGAAGTCAGAACTGAGTCTGGGCAAATGTGGATCAGAGCATTGCCCATCTGTCTGTGGCATTGGGGTATGGGCCTAAGACATGGTTCCACACTGCTGCAATTTGAAAACTACAACTATAACTGAGTCATCTCTCTCAATTCAAAGTGCATATAGCCAAGAAATAAAAAAAAAAACCAAAAAACACCCTCTTACCCAGTCTATGATTCCTCTCCCAGGTCCCAGCATTAGAGTGGCTTTCAAGCTCCAAGAAAGCCATGTCACTCGACCACGGGCCCAAATGTCCTGTAATACTGGGGCTAGCAAGATGGCTTAGTGGATTAAAAGACACTTACTGCCCAAGCTGAACCTAAGTTCAGTCCCTGGAAAACACAAGATGGAAGGAAAAAACCAACTGCAAAAGTTGTCCTCTGACCTCTACACATGTATGCTCCCACAGACACACAAGAACATAAAGTTAGAACATTTTAAAAAGACACTGCCAATATTCAAAGTCCTAAATACGTAACTCTAAACTATAAAAAGAAAAATCTATATCTTTGTGACTACAATGAAAATTTTTGATTAATCAAAGGATAAGGTTAAAATAATTAAAAATCAAACTTTCAAAACCTCATCTAGGGGTTTATGAGATCCTTCAATAGATAAGAAAGCTTATTTTTTCCATTTGAGGACCTGGGATTAAACCCCTAACACCCATGTAAAAAGCTGGGCATGGTTGTCCACTGGTGTCCTGAGAAATCACTAGCCACCTTGCCCAGCCAAAGTTCTCAGAAACTCAGGTTCATTATTATTTTATTATTATATTGGTACCAATGAAAGAAATCATGTAATGTCCTTCTCTAGACACTGTATATGTGCTCAGGGACATATGTACTTGCAGTCATGTGCATATATATTACACATACACACATACACACACATGCAAAACAAAGGTTTTGAAATAAATTATGCTTAAAATACTAGACATCTACATGCAAAGAAAAAGAAGAATCTATATATAATCTTTGCACTATGTATAAAAGTAATTCAAAATGTATCAGAAGCTGGATGTGACACTCATAATCTGGCACTGTGAAGACAGAGGCAGAACTAGAGTGCAAGGATGGTTTGAGTTGAGAGTAGGACACATCTTTAAATACCAAAGACTGGGAAACAACTCAGTGGCAGAGCACATTTTTTTAATATATAAGGGTCTGGGTTCCATCCCAGCACTGTGACATGGGAATAAAAAAATGGATCAATGGTGTATATGTGAGACAGAAAATTAGACAATAACACAGAAGAAAATCAAGATACTTTTGAGTTGATTAATTTTTTAATGCAAACTCTAAAAGCTTAAGTTGGACTTCCTTAAAATTTAATATTCTGTTCCATGAATAAGATGAGCTAGAAGTACATATTTACAAAATAAATATAGAGAAGATACATATGGGAAAAATGCAAAAACCCTTAAAATGGGATACTAAGGAAACATAAAAATGCCAAGTTTTTAAAAGGAAAACAGACAGGCTGAAAAGTCTCAGCTAGTAATGGATTTTCTAGTGAACCTGTTGACCTGGATTCTATTTTCTGAAACTCACATTGTGGAACAAGAAAACTGATTTCTGAATATTATACTCATACCTGAACCTATACATCCCTCATTCTTACTCTTAAATAAATCAATGAACAAACTATATAAAAAGAGAAGTCTGATTTTTAAAATACTGAATACTAAAATAAGATAACAAGGGAAAATGAAAATATAAAAATCCAATAGCATATTTCATTAAAGAACTACACAGTTAAACAATGAAATACTGTGCACAACTACTAGTGAGACAAAATCCCCAGAATTGATAATACTGAAGATCAGTGAGGATATGGAGCAAAAGGAATTTTCATTCATCAGTGATGAAAATGAACAATGGCACGTCCATTTTAGAAGACATGTTTCTAATATCTTACAAAACTGAACATATTCTTACCGTTGAATTCACAAATATTCCTCAGACAAATGAGGTTTTTAAAAAATTGTGAGTACAAAACCTACATTTGTATGTTCACAGAAGTTTTACTCTGAATTGTAAAATTTAGAAAACAACCAAAATATTCTTTAATAGATAAATAGATAAAATTGGTTATCTCTACAGGGGGATGACAATCAGCAATAGAAAGAAATGGTTATAAACCATAAGAGAAACATGGAAGAATCTTAAATGCACATGCTAAGCATAACACACCAAGTTTAAAAAGCTATAGGCTGTACTATTATAACTATATACTACATTCTAGAAAAGATAAAATTGTACAGGCAAGACTGTAAAGAGTCTCCAAGAGCTTGGGCAATGAGTGCGTGAATGGTGGAATAGAGATCATTTTTAAGGCAATGAAAGCATCCTACATGATATGATGGGGATCCTCAGTATTTTGCACCTTTCAAAATCTATAGAACTTTTAATACAAAACACAGTAAGCAATGAAAGCTGGGAACATATCTTTATAGAACACTTGCTAGCAGGCACTAGGTTGAAGATTTAATCTTTAGTTCTTAAAAAATGTCCAAATGTAAGCTATGAACTTGTATAAACAATAATGTGTCAATATTGGTGATATGACATTAATATAAGAAGCTAAAAATATGGGGAGCAAGTTAGCCGTATAGAAATTCTGAACTGCTTTCTTGTGTATCTCAAAAGCTCTAAAATAGTCATTTTCAAAATTATCTGTAAAATATTCTGAAACTATTTATAAGGTTTTTTTCTGTAAAATTTTTTGAATTTGCTAAATGTTGGCAATGACATTTAACTAAAATATTATTTTATTTTTGATGTTTCATATAAGAATACAATGAATTTGTTTTCATATCCTGTTACCTATCCCATCTCACTCATTCTTCTTTTCAGTCAAACTCTATCCCACTTTCACATCCCCCTGCATGTGTGATCCCACTGAGCCCCAACCAGGATACCTGCATTGGCATGTGTCCCAGCACACACTAGGGTATGAGGGGCCCAACAATGTTCACACCATGAAGTAAAGAAGCCCCACCTCTCTTGTCCTGTACCAGTCCCAAACAATTTTTCAGGGTGGTGCCTCATCTCTTGAAATCTGCCCTCCCCCATGATGAAATGTTGACAGGCCCATTATTACGGAGGTGTTGTGGAAGAAGCATTAGGTTCTTGCTCTACTATTATTGACTTGTTGCCAAAGAACACTTGACAACAGTGAAAGCATAAGGCAGTGGCCCATCCTATGAGTCCCTATTTGAATATTACGAATTGGTGGATGCTTAAACTAACTGTGATTTGGGCATTTGATGGTGCAATTCTTTGTCTTCCAGATAAATATAAAATGTTTAGTTTGTGTTAAGATCAGACCTTGTCCTGCCCTATACTATTCAACATTCTTTGAAACAGTATTCTTTTAGACTATGTCTTGCTTTGAGAGATCCCATTATGAGAATGGGGATTACTATACACCTGTGTACACATGTAAATAAGGAAATCTATCCAATACCACCAAAAGTAAAACTTTTAAAGGATCTCAACCCGAAAATTTATCAAAATAAATTGTGGCTATGGCAACACACAGGTGTGTTAAAATTATGCCAGGAAAGTCAGAACAAAGAATTCACTGAACATCTGAGACTGAGAAAAGGGCGCAATTCCCTCACACGGATCCCAAGAAAGAAGCTATTAATCACTGCATTGGTGATGGGCCCACTGGACTGTCATCTGACAATTCAGAATGTTCAGCAAGACCAACACAGAGAACTTCAAGGTTCTAGAGATAACGGTCTCTGCTGTTAACAGCTTAAAAGAATTGCTGTCTGTCCACCCTTCCATTTGTTCATTTGAACTTCCAACATGCTTTGCTTCTGCAGCTCAAATCTGACTCTGCAGCCTGACATGTAAGCAAATAGCAGAATTCCATCCTGGGTACTTTGGTGGAGATTCAAAATTGGAAATTTTAAACGTACAAACGTGTGTGAATTAACAAATATTACAAATTCAAAGCTAAAAGATTGAACGGTTTAAATTAACATCATGTGAAATTGACATTTTTTTATTATTATTTCTGTTCATACAAACTTAATAGGTAGACCGGTTCACTCCCTCCCCCTCCTCCTCCCCCCGAACCCCCTGCTTCCCTCCCCTCCCCCTCTCCTCCCCCCCCCTCCCCATCCCCCAGTGCCTCCCGCCCCAATTCCCAGAGACTCCTTTAATGTGCATCCCTGACTCTCCTCTGGGCCATCCTCTCCATGACGTACAAGGACCCAGTGGCATTTCCCTGAATCCTTTCCAGTGTTCCCCTTAAGCATAGGAACACGACTGTGGCTACCAATCCCTTGCCTCCAAGGATCTTGGTGTCTTTAGCAGATACTAGACTTTGTGAGTCAATAGTGTGTAGGACATTGCGCAGGGCATGGAAAGTCCAATTATGATTGCTTCGGCCCTGACTTGTGTGGAGTATCTTGCAAATCATTGCTCTTCCCATCCTTTTGCTCTTACAATCTTACCACCACCTCTTCCGCAAATGTCCCTGAGCTTCAGGATGGGGAGAGATTAGTCTGGCCTAGTTCTAGGTGGTTGATATAGAGTCTCTGAAGTTCTGGATTGTGGTTTGTTGATTTTCTTTTGCAGTTTTGCTGCTCCTGCAATGCCCTTCACTCCATCCTGCTGGGCACTGTATATCGCCCCCTGGCCAGAGACAAAAAGCTGTTAAACTGGAGTCTTATAAGAGCACATTCAAGGGTAGATATAATAAAAGGTGGAAACCTCAGTGAGGGAGGGGTCAATCACCCATTTGCAAAATGGTTACTTCTATCTGCCAGACTATATGCCCTCCCCTTCTGGTGAGATCATAGCCCCCTTAGTTGTAAATGATCAGGAATGAACGTCTGTGAACTTAACCAGGTGTCACATTACTTACTTGCAGTCCTTGAGGAGGCCTATTTTCCCTACTGTAACATGGTCACTTCTCTCCTTGTTTCTGGTGTAGCCTCCAACCCCATCCTTCCTGTTCATAATCCTTGCAATTACTGTAGGTAATACATAGATTTACCTATGAGTGTCTCAAGACGGGCTGGGTATGTTTGGTACTAGGAACCACCTATTAGGGAGTACATACGGTGCTTAATTTTCTGGGTTTGGGATACTTCACTTAATATAATTGTTTCTAATGACATCCATTTCCCAACAAATTCCAGTAATTCATCATTTTTGATGGCTGACTAGTACTTCATTGTATAGATGTACCACTGTTTCCTTATCCACTCGTCAACTGTTGGACATTTGGGTTGATTCCATGACTTTGCTATTGTAAACAGTGCTGCTATGAACATGGTTGTGCTTGTGCTATGGATGTGAACCTCTGCTGTATGGGGGGTTATCCCAAAAGTGGAATAGCAGGGTCGTATGGAATTTCAATCTTTAATTTCTTTAAGAATCACCACGGCTCGCCAGAGTGGCTGTATGAGCCTGCATTCCCACCAACAATGTAAGAGAGTTCCCCTCTCTCCACATCCTCTCAAGCACTTGTTGTTGTTTGTATTGTGGATTTTTGCCATCCTGACTGGGGTGAGATGATATCTCTGGGAAGTTTTGATTTGCATTTCCCTGATGGCTAAAGAAGTGGAGCATTTTTGAAGATATTTGTTAGACATTTTAATTTCATCCCTGGTAAAATTTCTTTTAAGTTCCAGGGCCCATTTTTTAATTGGCCCATTGGTTTCCTTGGTGTTTAGTTTTCCAAGTTCTTTGTGCATTCTGGATAGTAGAGCTGTATCAGAAATGAATCTATACATATATACAGAAAGCTGAATTTATACCCTGTACCCCATCAGACCACCATGGTCTGAAGCTTGATATCCACAACACAACAAGAAGCAGAAAATACACTAATTCTTGGGGATTAAACACCATAATGCTAAATGAGAAATGGATTCAGAAAGAAAGCAAAAAGGAAATTCAAGATTTCCTAGAGCAAATGATAACAAAAATATAACATATAGCTCTCAATGCCTGTATCAAAAAAAAAGAAACACCACAAATAAATAATTTAGCAATACAGAGACACAAGAGCAATTCAATCCCAAAAGCAGTAGAACAGAGAAGATTAGCAAAAACCAGGGGAGAAATATCTGAAATTAAGATATGAGTGAGAGACCTTGATAATGAAAACTTTAAAGCCCTAAAAAAAGAAATTACAGAAGACACCAGAAAATGGAAAGACCTCCCATGCTCCTGGATTGGGCAGAATTAACATCATAAAAATAATGATCCTACCAAAAGCAATATACGGATTCAATGCTATACCAATCAAAAACCCCAAGCAATTCTTTAAAGAAATTGACCAAACAATCTCAAAATTTATGTGGAAGCACAAAAGACCCAGGATAGCAAAACAATCTTGAGTAACAATCCATAGTAATTAAAACAGCCTGGTACTGGCTCCAAAGTAGACATGTGGATCAATGGATAAGGGTTGAAGGCCCAGATATAAGCTCACAAAATTACAATCATTCGATTTTTGACAAAGGGGCCCAAAAAAACTCAATGGAAAAAGAACAGCATTTTCCAACAAATGGTGCTGGGAAAACTGGATGTCCACATGCAGAAGATTAAAACTGGACCCGTATTTGTCACTATGCACAAAAATAAACCTCAAGTGGAATAGAGACCTTAATATTAGGCCAGAGACTATAAAAACCATAGTTGAAAGAGTAGGGAACTCCCTGGAACTGATTGGGCTAGGCCAACAGTTCCTAAACAGACACCCAATAGCACAGGCACTAGAACCACCACTCAACAAATGGTATCTTATGAAATTAAAGAGCTTCTGTTCAGCTAAAGAGATTGTAAATCAACTAAAAAGGCAGCCCACAGAATGCGAGAAAATCTTCACTAACTACACATTTGATAGAGCGCTATTATCCACACAAAAACTTAAAAAACTAAACACCAAGAAAATAAATAACTCAATTAGAAAACTCATCTTAGAACTCAAAATAAACTTTTCCATGGATGAAATTGAAATGTCTAACAAATATCTTAAAAGATTACCTTGAGATATCATCTCACCCCAGTGAAGATGGTGAAAATCCACAATACAAACAACACCAAATGCTGGAGAGGGTTTGGAGAGACAGGAACTCTTATACATTTCTGTTGGGAATGCAGGCTTATACAAGCCTCTTGGAAATCAGTATGGTGATTCTAAAAAAAAAACTTAGGGACTGAAATGCCATATGACCCTGCTATACCACTGCTGGGAATAATCCCCCAAAATTCAGCAATTCACTACGGTGACAGGAGTACAGCCATGTTCATTACAGTACTATTTAAAATAGCAAAGTCATAGAATCATCACAGCTACATTCATAATCCAATCTGTATTAGGGTTCTCTAGAACAGAATTGATAGATTAATGTTGGGTCGTTGGTCTTCTGAATGGATAATGAAAATGTGGTACATTTATACAATGGATACTACTCAGCCATTAAAAAAGATGAAATTAATGAAATTTGCCAGGAAATGGAGTTAGAAGAAATTATATTGAGTGAAGTATCCAAGATACAGAAAGTTAGATGCCTTATGCACACTCCCTAATAAATGGGTCCTAGTTGCAAACCCACTTAATGACATACTCAAAGGTAGGTTTCTGTAATATCTACTATAATTACAAAGGATTATAAATAGGAGAGAAAGGGAAAGAAGACCTCAAAAAAAAAGGAGACAAAAGAACACACTTCAATGAGAAATTGGGACACGGTCATTTACTGCATGTAAGTAGCAAGACATCTGGTGCAGCTCACTCTCACTTCCCTTCATGTTTACTTGGGACTGAATGGGTTTGATCGCCCCAGTCAGGGAGGTTATAGGGACTGGAAGCTAGATGGTAATCAACTGGGAAATAAGGAACTCACCTCTCTCACTATTGTGTCCTACTCCTATTCTTTTTCTTTCTCCCACATTTTATTTTTTTGTGATTACACAAGCTCAATAGGTACCCTGTCCTCTCCCTCCCTCCTCCCCTCCCCAGTGTCCCCCTTGTACTCTCCCTCTTACCCTCTTCCTTTCAGCCCTTTGGCTCCCTTTCCTCTCCTAGTGCCTCCCCCTTCATCTCTCCTATCCCCTGGAGCATCCTTTTGTGTGAATGCCAAACCTCTCTCTGAGTCCTCCACCCTAGTAAGGGGTAAGGTCTCAGTGGCATAGCCTGGAGTCCCTTCTTGGGCTCTGTGTTAGTATAGGAACTCTATTATGACTGTTAATCCCTTGTCTCTAAGAATCCTACTGCCTTCTCTCCTGTGATCCATGCTAGACTTTGGAGTGGCTGACATGTCAGCCATTGTACAGGTCAGGCAAAATCCAATTCTGGCTGCTTCAGCCCTAATTTGTGTGGAGTATCTTACATATTCTTGGTCCTCTCCATCTTTAGGCTCTTACAATCATGCTGCCCCCTCTTCCACAAGGTTCCCTGAGCTTTAGGATGGGGAGAAATTTGGCTGGTTTGGTTCCAGGTGATTAATGTTGGGTCGTTGGTCTTCTGAATTTGGGTCTCTCCAGATTTTGGGAAGTTATTTTCTCAAATCTTTGTCAGTCAGCAGCTTCTACCTTAGAGTCAGTTTCTCACACAGGGTAGTTCTTTGGATCAGTTTCATTATTCTTGCTTATTTTCCAGTTACAAGAAAAAGTATACTCAGACTGCTAAATTCAACTGTCCTGAGAAAGCTAAAATGGTCATTTTTAAAAATTAATTAATTAATTGTGTGTGTGTGTGTGTGTGTGTGTGTGTGAGAGAGAGAGAGAGAGAGAGAGAGAGAGAGAGAGAGAGCACTCTGTGTCCCTGTGGAGGACCAAGGGTGACTGGAAATCATCCAGGATTGCTTCTCTTTCCTTCTTTCTTTGCTCTGGGATTTCCCAAGCTTTGCTGGCCAGAACCGGAATGCAGGCTAACACTTTTTCTACCTGGCTTGTTTACATCGAATTTGGGAATCCAAACTCAGGACCTTCTCCTTGCAAGGCAGAGTCTTAACTCCAGAGCCATCTATCCAGCCCGAATTATGGTTTTGAAGCACTGCAGTCCCCATCGAGGACCTGCTGGATGCATTCATTATGAGCAATAGCAGATGACAGGAATGCAAGAAGTTTCCAGGTAATTTTCACACCAAGGTGGCCTGTATAACTAGGGAGTGTTCCTAAACAATGTGCTAATCTAAGCTACATTCATAATCCAGTCTGTATTAGGGTTCTCTAGAACAGAATTGATAGAATGTGTTTTTTTTTATGAAATCAATTAATAAACACAGTGTTCTTCACAGTAGCCTTAGTTGCTTCGTTCTTTTTTTTAATTATTTTATTATTATTTATTCAATTGTGCTTGTGTGCGTGTGTATGTATGTGTGTGTGTGTGTGCGTGTGTGTGTATGTGTGTGTAGAACCACGGGCGAATTCGGGAACCACCATGGACGCCTCCACCTCCTCCTTGTTTACTCTGCCCCGGGATTCACAGGCTCCGCCCTACCAGGACCAGAAACGCAGGCCGCCCCCGCTTCCGCTCGGTGTCTATACCTGGGGTCTAGGATCCGAACTCAGAACCTTCTGCCTACAAGACAGAGACTTAACCCCTGAACCACCTCACCAGCCTCAGTTGCTTCATTCTTGACCGGAATGACTCACAAAGCCGAAGGGTCCCAAAAAAGTCTCAAACCTCACTCATGCTGGAGCACTGAAGAGGTTAGGCGCCAATGTCAGGGATGGACAATAGCCAGGCCCAAGACGCGGAGCTCTGACTTCAGCAAAGAACATCTGGGCACCCACATCAGTGAGAAACAGCAGCAATGCCTGTGAGACCAGCCTCCAAAGGCTGAGAGAGCAGTGGTAATTTAAAAAGGGCCAACTGAGTCAGCCAAGGATGGAGGCAATAGCAGCAGCAGCAAGAAAGAAGGAGGGTAAGAGAATAACACAGAACATAATGTTCACCCTGGAAATGCTAAAATTATATGGTTTTTATGTTTCCCAACCATATTTCTATCAAACCTTCTGGCATCAGCATGTAATTTCATCAAGTACTTTCTGAAGCGCCAGAGTTCAAAGGCAAGTGCTGGTGAGGACAGGGAAGTATCTGTATTTTAGTCTGAAACTGTCTTCTATATGGGGTGAATATAAATAGGCATCCCAAGAAAAGTAATACAACGAAATTTATATTTGGTCAAAGTAAACACAGACAAAATGCTGCATTCACATTTCAAGGTCCTAAAATTAGTTTTTGGGAGGCTCCAAATATTATTCTCCAGTGCTATAGTATGGCTCCTGATGTCCCTCAAAGGTCCACATCTTAGAAGTACAGTCCCCAAAGTATCACTATTGGAAGGCAGTGGAACTTTTTAGGAGGGGGTCTTCCTAAGCAGTCTTTAAGTCATTTTGAGGGCCTGATTCCCTCTTCTTTCTCTTCTTTTTGTTTTCTGGCCACCAGGTGGGCAGCTTTGCTGCACCACACATATTCTGCCATGATGTGCTACCACTAATAACACCTATCGTCCCTCCCAGTCATGAATTCGATTATTTACTACTAAAAACTAAAAGCTTTTTCTAAAAGCTGATTATCATGGATATTTGTTATGGTAATTTCAGAGCTAAATTATATCACATATCAACTGAATTTAAGAAATATATAGAGAATATCAACCCAAATTATAAGGAATGCAAGTCTTCTCAGCAACACATGGAACCTTCTCCAAAACAGATCACATCATTCTAAAATTGCCTGGGAGACAAGAGTCTGTGATCAGTATCTGGGGATTATCTTTACTGAATTAATTGAGGAGGGAGGGCTCACCCCGGAAGTAATTGATACCACGCCCTCAGGATGAGTCTTGGGTTGTACAGAAAAATGAGAAAGTTAGATGAACATGAGCCTTTCTTGGGTCCTGTTTCTTGATTGAAGACACAATATGACTTTCTTACTCAATCTGCTACCATACCTTTGCTTCCACAATGACTGATGCTCTCAAACTGTGAACCAATAACAAACCCTTTTTTCCCTCTAGTTGCTTTTGACAGAATATTTTATCACAACAACAGGAAAAGTATCAAGACAGGTCACAAAATGAACCTTAAAAAATAAAAAAATACTGAGATAATTCCTTATATTCTATAAGGTCACAATGAAATCAGAATAGAAAATCATAGGAAAACAGACTACAAAATTTATACAAAATTTTGAACATTGAATAATAAATATATCTCTTGAATTTTTCAAAATTCTATTTTTAACTCTAACAGTTTTGCTTTGTCATTTCTTTACTCCATACTGCCCTACTTAATCCCCTTTTTGTTCCCTTACTGAGAATTTTTTTCTTCTCAACAAGTTTCCCTCAGTGTGTGTGTGTATGTGCATGTGTGGTGTGTATCCTATGGAACTTCATTAGCATTAGCAAGTACCTGGGAACTTACTTCAGCATGGACAATATACCAGTGGCTATACCACTGAAGCAAGTGGGTTCTCTTCTCCCAGCCATCATTAACCATCAATCATCATTCAGAGAGGAAGGTGATTATATGAGTTCTTCCTCTATCTGGGAGGTAATGTTAAAGGGCACAATATTGTGTAGGTTTTGTGCTGATAAGCACAGCTGCAATGAGTTCATGAATGCAATGACCTTATGTCAGAAGACACCAATGATACGTCTCCCTTCCCTTTGGCCTTTACATTCTTTCTGTTCTCTCTTCCCCAATTTTCCCTAAGCCTTAAAGGAGCAGGTGATACATAGATACCCTGTTTATAGTCAAGTACTTCATAGTGACTTATTCTGTGTATCTTGACCAGCTGTGCTTCCCTGTATTTACCACTATCCATTGACAAGAGAGGGATCTTGGCTGAAAACTGAGAGCTCCAGTAATTTATGGATTTAAAAATAAATTTAGAAGGTAGCTTATTGCCATGTCCACTTAGCAAAACAAGAGTAATAGTTCTCCTCAAGGACCTGTAACTGTCCAACTCATGGTCTCTTAGCCAACTTAGAATGAGTTCCCTCTTGCTGAGTAGGTATTAAATTGAGACAAAGTGTTGATTACCTATATTCAGGTGGCTGGTTCATCAATAGATAAATCTTGCCTGGCTGGTTTTTGTTGTAGCTCACTGAATTTATAGTTATGGAAGACCACTGATAACTTTTGTTCCTCCCCCCAACAGACTTCTGATATTATGAAAGTTAGGCTGTAAGGAAAAGCTACCAGGTCAATTTTAACTTGATTTCTTCATGTTTTTTGAAACAGGAATGTAGTGTCTTCAGCAATAGGGTCTGAAAATCATTGAATAATATACTTCCAAGTGAATAAAGGGTCACTGATGAATACAGGAAGGAAAAAATTTAAAGTTATAGGGTCAGATGAAAATGAAAACACAACGTAAGACAAACCTCGTGTGATAGTTGTATATAGGTGTCAATTTGTAAAGAATTGAGAGCTAAGGCAAGCTCTTCAGAAAGCCTGAAGATTATCTAATTGATGTGGAAGAACAAGTCCACAGTGAGTGGTACCTTCCAACAGCAGACCAGATCAAAGGAAGTACAAGACAGTTTGACTCTTACCTTCTGCTGGAAAGTTCATTTTTCCCTTCTGCTCTTATTCCCTGGCAATGGAACATAGCTTCTTCATCCCTGCAGCATGGCTGAGGTTTGGAGGAACTCTTGGAATCCGCTGGCCTTCAGCACCATATTGGGAATGCTGAGGTGTGCAGTTGAACTTAGTTGATAAGCTTAGTGAATTTCAAGAGTATTAACCCATTGTCAGACATTTTAAAGCAAGGTTTAGTGAGTTGGCATTTTTCAGTATATCTGGACAAACTTCTTGTCAGGCAAGTGAGGAAGTTTGTCCATTTACTTCTGGTGTTGGTATGGACTCTTAAGCCAAAAATAAAACCCTCGTTGTCCCTAAAAGCAGTTTTGTCCTGAAAGTATCAACAAATTCTCTTGTTTACATGATTTTACATCTATAAGGACTAATATTAAAAATTGCAGATCTCAAATGAAATAAAACAAGAAGTCAACTCCAAACACAGTAAGTGGTAAGAAGTAACAAGTAAAACAGAGAGCAAAAGAATACATAGAATCTATGAAAGAAAGAGTTGTTTATTTGAAAACCTCAACAAGATAGACTCAAAGTGGAAGTTAAAGAAAAGATTCAAATTAACCAAATTAGAAATGAATGGAAGTTGTTACAAAAGTTGCCAATGAAATATGGACCATGGTTAGGGGATTTTTTTGAAAATTTTTATTACAAAAATTAGATTCCCAGAACTAGTAGAGCCACTTTGGACACCAGTGTGGAGGTTCCTTAGAAAGAACTACCATATGTTCCAGCTATGCCACTTCTAGAAATATTCCTAGAAGAGTGAAGAGAAAATTGTTAGATCTAATAAACACTTTAACAAAGTCTTAGGATACAGTATCAACAAACATACAGAAATCTATAACTTTCATATAGTCTAACAACCAACTCACAAAGAAAGAAATTAGGATAGATAACAATTCACAGAAATTTCAGCAAATAAATAAATAAGCAAATAGTAAAGTTATTCAAGGGAGTAAAAATCTCTATAATGAAAACTTTAATTTTTTATTTTGAATTTGTTTTTATTTATATGATTACAGTGTTATATACATGAATAAAATGGATTTATGATATTCTTGTCTCCTAATCCATAGTCCAATCCCCCCACATTTTTCTTTATAAATTTTTATCTCTCCTGTCAAACTCCTTCCTTAATTTCAAATTTTCTTACTTGTGTGGACCACTGTTTCATCTACTTTGCCTTTGATGACATATGCCTGAAATTATTCATGACCCAGCAAGTATAATGGATCAGCGGGTATCCATTGAGGAAAGCCTTTTCCTTTTCTTTCCTGTCAGTCTTTAGACTCTCAGTGAGGCATGAAGCTTACTACAATTTTATTGCCCCCCCCTCCCATGATGTTCCCTGAATCTTGGGGTGGGTGTTAGTGTTGCTTAGATATCTATTTAAGATCAAGCACTTCTCAGTCACTATTTTCTTCATTTTGACATATTGTATTTTTCTGTAATAAACACCTTCTGCTATAGAAGGAAACTACAAGTTTGAATACTGAGTGTTTCTCTTATCTATGTGTATAATAACATATTTAAAAGGCAAGTTGGTGCACTGTCTTTAGAGCTAAACACCCATAGTCTGCACTTCCCTTAGGAGCTATAGCCTTCCCTTCATAGGTTCTTGTTCTATTTTCCAGAAACAGAATGTGTTCTCTGCTGATAAGCAGACCTTAAACCTGATCAAAGAGTTGTTGGTTGCTTCTTTGCTGATTGTGCTACTATTATGTTGATGGTCACCTTTTGTTTTGATGAGTGTTATTGTAACTTTCAGCTTTTGTAGATTGATGGGACCTTTGATTACTTTTCTCCCCTAGTAGCTTTCATAGTACTCTCTTGTATTATGTCAGCTATCCAGTAAGGAGGAAACTGTTGCCAAGCCAGTTTCAGCTGGTATTCTTTGTTTATGTCCTAAATTCTATTTGTTACATCTTCAATAACAGGGTCTTATTGTCAGTTTCTGGAGGGCAATCAAGAACCATGGCAAAAGTCTATACTGTTTATGGGGCCCTTGAGAATTTTTTTTTATTATTATTTATTCAGCTGTGTGCATATGCGTGTGTATGTGCCTGCGTATGTGTGTGTGTGTGTAGAACCACGGACGAATTCGCGAACCACCATGGACGCCTCCACCTCCTTCTGCCCCGGGATTCACAGGCTCCGCCCTACCAGGACCAGAAGCACAGGCCGCCCCCCCCCCGGCCGCCCCCCCCCCCCCCCCCCCCCCGGCATCTATACGTGGGATCTGGGATCCGAACTCAGGACCTTCCACCTGCAAGGCGGAGGCTGAACCTCTGAGCCACCTCTCCAGCCCCCCTTGAGAATTTTTTGGGCAACAACTTATCAGAAAGTACCACATACCTACTACTTCTAGTATTGTTTAATTGCTTCTGGAGCATTCCACAGCATTTTTTATTTTGTCCTATTTTTCTCTATCTGTTCTCCTCTCTACAAGGACTGTCCATTCCTCTTTTTGTTCTCTTTTTTTAGCTAAATAAATCAATAAAGATACTAGACAATGTAATGATTTCCATGGAAATGTCAGTCTTAATGTCATGAAAATGGCTTTGCTCCCTTAAGCAATCTACAGTTTCAATACATTCTCTACCACCATGAAAGTAATCTGAGATTTCATATGGAAACACAAAAAGCTATGGATATCCAAAGCAATCCTTAAAAGAATGCAGCTGGAGGTATCAAGATACCTGACTTTGAATTTTATATCAGAACTATATTGAAGAAGATAGCCTGGCACAGAAAAAGACATGCTGGCCAATTCAACAAAACAGGATCTAGATAGGTCTATGGCCACCTATTTCTTTTCTTTTCTTTTCTTTTCTTTTCTTTTTTCTTTTCTTTTCTTTTCTTTTTTCTTTTCTTTTCTTTTCTTTTCTTTTCTTCTCATCTTTTCTTTCTTTCTTTCTTTCTTTCTTTCTTTCTTTCTTTCTTTCTTTCTTTCTTTCTTCTTCTTCTTCTCTCCTCCCTCTCTCCCTCCTTCCCTCCCTCCTTCCCTCCCTCCTTCCTTCCTTCCTTCCTTCCTTCCTTCCTTCCTTCCTTCCTTCCTTCCTTCCTTCCTTCCTTCCTTCTTCCTTCCTCTCTTTTCTTCCTTCTTTCATTTTTGATTTGTATGAGTGTGTGTGTGTGTGTGTGTGTGTGTGTGTGTGTCTGTGTCTGTGTCTGTGTCTGTGTGTCTGTGTGTATCAAAGAGCACTTGGTTGCTTGTGGAGTCCCAAGATTGACTTCGGTAATCATCCTGGGTTGTTTTACTTCTTTTTGCTTTCCTCTGGGGTTTTCCAGACTCTTGCCTTACAGGATCAGAAGTTCAGGTTGGTGCTGTCTGTCAGATATTTTTATAGTTTTTGGATCCGAACTCACCTTCTTCTACTTAAGAGGCAAAAGCTTAATCCCTGAGCCATCTCTCTAGCCCAACTTCCTAATTATTGACCAAAGTATCGAAAACATGCTATGGTGGAGAAAAACAGATCTATTCAACAAATGTGATACAGGTAAGGAATTTCTCAATAGGACTCTAAGAGTACAGGAAATGTCTACTCCCACAGTTAACAAATGGGATGCGCAAACTAAAAAGGTTTCACATAGTAAAAGAAACTGTTAATAAAGAGAGGAATTTGAGAATTATAATTTGTATTTTTGATGAGGGCTAATATATATGAAAAACTACAATAATTTAAGCATCAAAAATCATCTTTAAGCTAATGAAATGGACAGTTCTCAGCAGAAGAAATAGTAACAACCAATATAGTATTGTATGTAAAATTCAACCTCCCTCTTTTCCAAGCAGGTGGCAAGATAATGGCAGTACAGCAACAGCAGAAGAGGACCTTTTGAAAGTTCACCTAACATTGCATTTACCTGGACTAGCTGCTGAACATATTGTAAGAACAGCTGATCCAGCTGTACACAACAGGCCACCAGCGGCAACTGAACCGAGGTTTGCGGCCAAAGCAGCACTCACTGCTCAAGTGCCTGTGCAAGACCAAGAGGGACCATGGAGAAGCCCAAGGTGGTGAAGATGCATTGGTGGTACAGGATCATTTTGTCTGAGCTGTTGGGCAGTATGGTGGGTGTATACAATAGCAAGACCTTCACCCAGGTGGAGATGAAAATAGAGATGATAAGCCACTTATCTAGGAGAATTCTCTATCACCGAAAAACCAGTGAAGCATGGGCTTCACTGAATTTTATTGCCTCAAATCCATGCTGAGAAGGAGAAAAGGGAATGATAGAAGTTGAAGAGGCAAATTGTGAGCTTTTTATTTCTTTTTAAGCATATTCATTCCCTCTTCCTCTCATCTTCCTCTCTCCCCCTCATCAATCCATTCTACTCCTTCCCATCCTCCTACCTGACTGCATCTATGGGTTCCCTCTGGCTTGTCTACTCTTGTGGTTGTTCAGGCTTCTGTGGCATACCAAATTGCCACCTTGGGCCACTTCACTGATAAAGGCATTTCCCTCCACTCATCCAGCTCTAGTCCGTAAGATTTCCCTGTGTATTCTTCCCTCTCTTCAGTTAATCACAGTCTATGAGGGCATGTTGGTATTTCAGTCATTATGCAGGTCTGGTAAAGACAAGTCTCACTGCAGTAAGTAAGTTGTGAGCTTTTTATGAACCTATTTGGTGACTCAGAAAGCTGCTAAACTTGAACCAAGCTGCACCTCTTGGGAGGTGTTGCAGTCCGCTGCATAGTTGCTGATAAATAACCATCAAACAGCTTAAGGGAACAAGGGGTTTATTTTCTTATGTACAGTCTGGTTACAGTCTGTAGTTCACCTTGATGGGAGAGCATTCACCAACACCAGGGCCAAGAGAACTGGCCACACCATTTCTATGTAATGGTTGAGAGAGGGATGATCCTTACTTGCTAAACCAGCATGTCTAGCCAAGTATACATAAGGATGCCAACTTCCTCAACCAGCTCTCTGTATTTTATTCACCTGTTCAGGTCATTGGCTAAAAAACAGCTCAACCTCTGTAATCATCAGAAAAAAAGCAAATTGAAACTACTCTGAGATTCATCTCTGCCTAGTAAGAATGAATATCATCAAGAAAATTGATGACAATTGCCAACAAGGATGTAGGAAAGAGGAGCTGTAGTTCACTTGTAGCAGAAAGTGCCAACTAGTGCAGTTTCTGTGGAATTTGATATCTGTTTCTCAAAAAAATAAAATAAAGCTATCATATGACCCAGATGTACCACCCCTATGCATTTATCAAAGGATTCTATATTCTACAGAGCCACTTGGAAGGTTGGAATGGAAAGAACCTTTATCAATATAATAAAAGCTGTACAGAACAAGCCAACATCAAGGATTGTACTCAATGGGGAAAAACTTGAAACATTCCCTCTTCAATCAGGAACTAGACAAGGCTGTCCACTCTCACCACTTCTATTCAATATTGTACTCAAAGTCTTAGCTGAAGCCATAAGACAAGAAAGGGACATAAAAGGAATTCAAATCGGCAAGGAAGAAGTCAAGTTATCTCTATTTGCAGATGACATGATCTTATACCTGAGTGATCCCAAAAACTCCACCAGGAAGCTCCTGGAACTAATACAGAAGTTCAGCAGGGTGACAGGATAAAAAATAAATGTGCAAAAATCAGTGGCCTTCCCATATGTCCAGAATGAAAGAAGTGAAAAAGCCCTGAGAGAAACAATCCCATTTACTATAGACCCTAAATAAATTAAATACCTTGGTATAAACCTAACCAAGGATGTAGGAGACCTTTATAATGAAAACTTTAAAACCCTAAAGAAAGAAATTGCAGAAAACACCAGAAGGTGGAAAGACCTCCCATGTTCCTGGATTGGCAGAATGAACATCACAAAAATGACCATCCTACCAAAGGTAATATACAGATTCAATGCTATACCAATTAAAATCCCAAAGCAATTCTTTAAAGAAGTTGACCAAACAATCTCAAAATTTATATGGAAGCAGAAAGACCCAAGATAGCAAAAACAATCCTGAGTAACAAAAACACTGCTGGAGGCATCACCATACCAAACCTTAGTCTATACTACAAATCCATAGTTGTAAAAACAGCCTGGTACTGGCTCCAAAATAGACACACAGATCAATGGATAAGGGTTGAAGACCGAGATATAAGCCCACAAAATTACAGCCCTTTGATCTTTGACAAAGGAGCCCAAAAAATCCAATGGAAAAATGAATAGCATCTTCAACAAATGGTGCTGGCAAAACTGCATATCCACATGCAGAAGATTAAAGCTGGAACCGTACTTGTCACCATGTACAAGACTTAATTCCATCGAGCTGATTGGGCTAGGCCAACAGTTCCTGAACAGACATCCAATGGCACAGTCACTACAACCAACATTCAACAGATGAAATCTTGTGAAATTAAAGAGCTTCTGTTCAGATAAAGAGATTGCAACTCGAGCAAAAAGCAACCCACAGAACGGAAGAAAATATTCACTAACCACATATCTGATAGAGCTCTACTATCCAGAAAGCACAAAGAACTTGGAAAACTAAACACCAAGGAAACAAACGGCCCAATTAAAAAATGGGCCCTGGAACTTAAAAGAAACTCTACCAGGTATGAAATTAAAAGCTCTAACAAATATCTTCAAAAATGCTCCACTTCTTTAGCCATCAGGGAAATGCAAATCAAAACTTCCCTGAGATACCATCTCACTCCTGTCAGGATGGCAAAAATCCATAATACAATCACCACCAAATGCCAGAGAGGATGTGGAGAGAGGTAAGTCTCCTACATTGCTGGTGGGAATGCAGGATCATATGACCACTCTAGCGAGCTGTCTGGAGATTCTTAAAGAAGTTAAAGATTGAAATGCCATATGACCCTGCTATTCCACTTTTGGGTATCACCCCCCATACAGCAAAAACTCACCTCGATAGCACAAGCACGACCATGTTCATAGCAGCACTGTTTACAATAGCAAAGTCATGGAATCAACCCAAATGTCCAACAGTTGATGAGTGGATAAGGAAAACGTGGTACATTTATACAATGGAATACGACTCAGGCATCAAAAATGATGAATTAATGCAATTTGCCGGGAATTGGATGGAATTAGAAACAATTATATTGAGTGAAGTATACCAGACAGAAAATTAAGTGCTGTATGTACTCCCTAATAGGTGGATACTAGTACCAAACCCACTTAGAGACACTCAAAGATAAATCTCTGTAATACCTACAGTAATTGTGAAGATTATAAACAGGAGGGATGGGTAAGGAGGGCCCCACCAGAAACAAGGAGAGAGGGGACTATGTTACAGCAGAGAAAATAGGGCACCATCAAGGACTGCAAGTAAGTAATGAGACATCTGGTTAAGTTCACAGACTTTCCTTCCTGATCATATGCAACTGACAGGGTATGATTTCATCAGAAGGGTGGGCATATAGACCACCTGATAGAAAGTAACCATTTTGCAAATGGGTGATTGACCCCTCCCTCACCGTGGTCTCCTACTTTTATTCCATCTACCTTGAATATACTCTTATAACAAGACTTTAATTTAACAGGTTTTTATCTCTGGCCAGGGGGTGAATTCCAATACCCATCATGATGGAGCCAAGGGCATTGCAGGAGCAGCAAAACTGAAAAAAAAATCAATAAACCATAATTCAGAATATCAGAGACTCTATATCAACTATCTGGATCTGGGCCAGCCTAATCTCTCCCCATCCTGAAGCTCAGGGACATTTGCAGAATAGGGGGCAATAAGATTGTAAGAGCACAAGTATGGGAAGAGTAATGATATGCAAGATACTCCACACAAGTTAGGGCTGAAGCAATCATAATAGGACTTTGCATGCCCTGCGCAATGTCCCACATTTCTGACCCCTCAAAGTCTAGCATGGACTAAAGCAGTAGGATCCTTGGAGGGTAGGGACTGACAGTCACAGTAGTGTTCCTAAGCTTAAGGGGAACACAGGAAAGGGTTCTGTGATATGCCCCTGGGTCTTTGCACCTCATTGGAGAGGAGGACCCAGAGGAGAGTCTGGTATGCACAGTAAAGGATGCTCTGGGGATTGGGGGGGAGGCACTGGGTGATGGGGAGGCAGGGGAGAGGGGAGGGGGGATTAGGGAAGTCAGGGGGAGGTAGAGGGAGGGAGGGGACCAGTGTACCTGTTAAGTTTGTATGAGCAGAAATAATAATAATAATAATAAAAAGAAAGACACATGGAGAAAAAAATAAAAAATAAAAACTTTCATTTATTTATTGTGTGTGTCTGTGTGTGTGGATTTGGATCAGAGGGGACTATATGTCCCTGTGGAGGCCCAAGGGTGACTTTGGGAATCATCCTGAATCGCTTCTACCTCCTTGCTTTGCTGTGGGATTTCCCACCAGAGTCCAAAGTGCAGGTCACCTCTGTTTCAGCCTGGCATTTTTTCATGGGACCTGAGATCCAAACTCAGGACCTTCTGCTTATGAGGCAATCTTAGGCCCTGAGCCATTCAGCCCTCATTTAGTCATTTTTAAAAATGAATATTCAAAAACATTCAAGACCACATTTTATTTATTGTTTGTGTGTGTTTTAATAATTTATTTTTCCCCAATCATACACGTTTAATAGGTGCCCCATTCCCCTCCCTCCCTCCACTCTTCCCCAGTCCCCCCCTTTTTTAAAAATTTTATTCTTTATTTCTTCCACTCATACAAATTTGATAAGTACCCTATTCCCCTCCCTCCCTTCACCCCTGCCTGGATCTCCTTGCTCCCTCCCCACCTTTTCCCTTTCTTTTCTCCCCTACCTCCCTTTGATAGTTAAGCCTGGGTGTCAACTTGACATACCCAGTATTAACTAAACTGGGCTGAGACCACCTCTGGAAAGGATCAACTGAGACTACTTGAAAGGATTATACAAGCCCCAGATCCTATCAGAATCTTCAAAGCTCTCAAAGGATTCTCCCAATACTGCATCATATAAAAAAGAGCCACCAAGGAGAACAGATCGCCCTTCTTGCAGCTGTGCTAGTAATTGTTCTTCCTTCCAGCTGCCCAGACTACACTAAGACTCTAGGAGTTCTCCAGCCTTCAGCCATCACCCACTTGATTACCTAACTGAGCAGCTAGCTATTGGCAGCCATCGTCGGACTACTTCGGCTACTGGCAGCCATTGTTGAACTACTTCGGCTACTGGCAGCCTTTGTTGGACTACCTTGGCCATATCTGTAAGCCAACTCAATAAATTTCATATATATATATATATATTCATTCTGTGAATTCCATGACTCTAGAGAACCCTAACTAATACAGAAATTGGTACTGGAAGTGGTTCTAGAGAAACAGAATTGTAAGAATGAATTTTGATATCTGGAGCTGACTTTTTGACCCAGTGGAACCTCCAGTGACTAAAGACTCCCCTAGTGGCATGGAGAACACTGCAACTGTTTGGAATGAACTGTTTCTAGAACTGGTAAAAGTAGGTGTTTTGGACAGTCTTGATGCCCCTCTTATGAGGATTGAGAAGCTTAGCGATTCTGTATATGAAAGTTTAGATAAAATGAGTAAGAATAAGGAAAATAATGATGCTGGCTGGTTGTTTCTAGCATCTCTCATTAAACTACAAATGGAAAAGGAAGATCTCAGAGAGGAAAATATCCAACTCAGAAAGTGCGTAAACAACTTAGAAGTTTCTAAGTGTGCCCTAGAAGAGAATCTTCTCTTCAGTAGCAATAGGGATCAAATTGCTGAAAATCAAACCCAAACTTTGATTATTAGATTGGCTGAGTTACAATGTAAATTAAATTCCCAGCCTCGAAAGGTGTCGGTGGTTCAAATAAAAGTGCTGATTGGCAAAGAGTGGGATCCTGAAAAGTTGGATGCTGATGTGTGGGAAGACCAAACTGATGATGAAGACCTCGAACCCTCAAATTCTGATGGGTTTATTTCACCTGAGGAGATAGTCTCCCCTCCCTCAGCAGAAAATGAATCCCCATGCCACCCTCTACAGAAGTGCTGTTTTCACCTTTGCCACAAGAAAACACTAAAGTTACAGCATGCCCACTTGTGATTGCTTCCAAGCTTATAACTAAGCTCAAGGCTAAACAGGCTCCTAAAGGTGAAATAGAAAGTGTGGTCCATGAGGAGGTGCATAATACCTCTAAAGAACCCCATGACTTTTCAAACATGTTTAAGCACCAGTCTGGGGAATACCCCTGGTTATGGATTATAAGGCTATGGGATACTGGTGGAAGAAGTATAAAACTGGATACAAGTGAGTTCACAGAAATGGGCCTATTGAGTAGAGCTTCTAGGTTTAACACTGCTACTTATAGAGTTAAAAATGGCCAAGAGTTTATTTGAGTGGGTAGCTGAAGTATTTATTAAAGTTTGGCCTTCTGAGAAGGAACTAGAGATTCCAGATACTCCTGGTTTAGTGTTGACGATGGGATTAAGAGGCTCAGGGAAATTGGTATGCTTGACTGGATACGTTCTTTAAAATCCAATTCTCAGTGGCAGAATCTAGATGACATGCCTTTTACCAGAAATGTATTTAATAAATTGGTGAGAGGGGCAGCACCAAATATGAAGGCTCCTATCGTTGCTCTTCTCCTTGTTCCAGACCTAACAATGGGAGATGGTGCCACCCAGTTTGGAAGACTTGAATTCAATGGGCCTAGGTGGATTGAGGAGTAGTACAGGCCAAGTGGCAGCATTGAATCACCAATGGCAAAGTAAGCGTACTAACCATAATGCGCAGCATAGACAGAACAGTACCTTTGAGGGTCTTACTCGCTTAGACCATTGGCATTGGCTAATTAACCATGGTGTCCCCAAAAGTAAAATAGATAAAAAGCCTACAAAGTTCTTATTTGACCTGTACAAGCAGAAAAATTCTAACAGAAATGAAGGAAAAGCTGCCTTTACTCATACTAGCAGAGAATCACAGCCTGTCAACCAATTCCCAGGCTTGAGCCAGGTTACAGATCCAGAACCCCTTGAATGAAGGGGAGGCCGGGTCCCTTTAAGGAAGAAACTTGGCACCATAGCAAAAAGCTTTAATATTAGTCTTTCTCCTGTCCTTCCACAAAGGGACCTAAGGCCTTTCACTAGAGTAACTGTGCATTGGGGAAAGGAAATAATCAGACATTTTGAGGTCTACTAGATTCTGGGTCTGAGTTGACATTGATTCCAGGAGACCCTAAAAAGCATTGTGGCCCTCCAGTTAAAGTAGGGGCATATGGAGATCAGGTGATTGATGGAGTTTTGGCTAATGTTCGACTCACAGTAGGTCCAGTAGGTCCCTGAACTCATCCAGTGGTTATTTCCCCAGTGCCAGAATGTATAATTGAAATAGATATACTTAGAAGTTGGCAGAACCCTCACATTGGTTCCTTGAAATGTGGAGTAAGAGCCATTATGGAAGCCTTTAGAATTGCCTCTACCAAGGAAAATAGTGAATCAAAAACAGCATCATATCCTTGGAGGAATTACAGAAATCAGTGCCACCATCAAGGACTTGAAGGATGCAGGGGTGGTGGTTCCTACCACCTCTCCTTTTAACTCTCCCATTTGGCCTGTGCAGAAGACAGATGGATCATGGAGAATGACAGTCGATTATCACAAACTTAATCAAGTTGTGACTCCAATTGCAGCTGCTGTACTAAATGTGGTTTCGTTGCTTGAGCAGATCAACACATCCCCTGGTACTTGGTATGCAGCCATTGATCTTGCAAATGTTTTTTTCTCCTTACCTATTCATAAAGATCATCAGAAGCAATTTGCTTTCAGCTGGCAAGGCTAGCAGTATACATTTACAGTGTTACCTCAAGGATATATTAATTCTCCAGCCCTATGCTAAAACTTGGTTCGCAGAGATCTTGATCGCTTGTCTCTTCCACAAGGTATCATACTAGTCCATTATATAGATGATATTATGCTGATTGGATCAAGTGAGCAGGAAGTAGCAAGCATTTTGGATTTGTTGGTAAGGCACATGCGCAACAGAGGATGGGAAATAAATCCAACCAAAATCCAAGGACCTTCCACTTCAGTAAAATTTTTAGGTGTTCAGTGGTGTGGGGCATGTAGAGATACCCCCTCTAAGGTAAAGGATAAGTTGTTGCACCTGGCCCCTCCCACTACTAAGAAAGAAGCACAAACATTTGGTGGGCCTGTTTGGATTTTGGAGGCAGCACATTCCTCACTTGGGTGTGTTACTTAGGCACATATACCAAGTAACTCAGAAAGCTGCCAGCTTTGAGTGGGGCCCAGAACAAGAGAAGGCTCTTCAGCAGGTTCAAGCTGCTGTACAGGCTGCTTTACCACTTGGACCATATGACCCAGCAGACCCAATGGTATTGGAAGTATCTGTTGCAGATAGAGATGCTGTTTAGAGTCTCTGGCAGGCTCCCATAGGTGAATCACAGAGGAGACCCTCGGTATTTTGGAGCAAGGCCCTACCATCATCTGTAGACAATTACTCTCCTTTTGAGAAACCACTCTTGGCTTGTTATTGGGCCTTAGTGGAAACTGAACGTCTGACACTGGGTCACCAAGTTACCATGCGACCTGAGTTACCCATCATGAGTTGGGTGTTATCTGACCCAGCAAGCCATAAAGTTGGACAAGCACAGCAGCAATCTATTATCAAATGGAAATGGTACATACGAGACAGGGCCTGAGCGGGTCCTGAATGTACAAGTAAACTGCATGAAGAAGTTGCCCAAATGCCTATGGTTCCTCAGCCTGTTGCAATGCCTGTTCCCAAGCATGCACCTATGGCCTCCTGGGGTGTGTCTTATGATCAGCTGACTGAAGAAGAGAAGACTAGGGCATGGTTCACAGATGGTTCTGCTCCATATTCAGGTGCCACCCAAAAGTAGACACCTGCAGCACTGCAACCCCTTTCTGCAACAACCCTGAAGGACACTGGAGAAGGGAAATCTTCACAGTGGGCAGAACTTCGGGCAGTGCACATGGTTGTACACTTTGCCTGGAAGGAAAAATGGCCAGAGGTGCAACTGTATACTGATTCATGGGCTGTAGCCAATGGTTTGGCAAGATGGTCAGGGACTTGGAAGGAACATAATTGGAAAATTGGTGAGAAAGACATCTAAGGAAGAAGCATGTGGATAGATCTCTCCCAATGGGCAAAGGACACAAAGATATTTGTGTCTCATGTAAATGCTCATCAAAAGATGACATTGGCAGAAGAAACATTCAGGTGGATAACATGACCCGTTCTGTGGACAGTCAGCCTCTTTCCCCAGCCATTCCTGCCATTGCCCAATAGGCCCATGAACAAAGTGGACATGGTGGCAGAGATAGAGGTTATGCATGGGCTCAACAATATGGACTTCCACTCGCCAAGGCTGACCTGGCTACAGCTGCTGCTGAATGCCAAATCTGCCAGTGGCAGAGACCAATACTGAGTCCTTGATATGGAGTTATTCCTCGGGATGACCAACCAGCAACGTGGTGGCAGGTTGACTACATTGGACCACTTCCAAGATGGAAAGGCCAGTGCTTTGTTCTTATTGGGATAGATACTTATTCTAGTTATGGATTTGCCTTTCTTGCATGTCACGCTACTGCCAAGACTACCATCCAGGGACTTACAGAAGGCCTTATCCATCATCATGCAATTCCACACAGCATTGCTTCTGACCAGGGAACTCACTTCACAGCTAAAGAAGTATGGCATTGGGCGGCTCATGACCATGGGATTCATTGGTCTTACCATGTTCCCAACCATCCTGAAGCAGCTGGCTTGATAGAATGGTGGAATAGCCTTTTAAAGGCACAATTACAGCGCCAATTAGGTCTGGAGGGATGGGGCAGAATCCCATCTGTTGAGTGTTGGTTTTATTGACTGTGCAATTGGATTTCTGACTAGGAACTGTTGACCTAGGGAATTCCCGACCCTTTCAATTAAGGTTTTTATAGTCTCTGGCCTTATATTGAGGTCCTTGATCCATTTGGAATTAAGTCTTGTATATGGTGACAAATACAGGTCGAGTTTTAATCTTCTGCATGTGGACATCCAGTTTTGCCAGTATCATTTGTTGAAGATGCTGTTCTTTGTCCATTGGATTTTTTGGGACCCTTTGTCGAAGATCGAATGACTTTAGTTGTGTGGACTTATATCTGGGTCTTCAACCCTTATTCATTGATCTATGTGTCTATTTTGGAGTCAGTACCAGGTTGTTTTAATAACTACGGATTTGTAGTATAGACTAAGGTTTGGTATGATGATACCTCCAGCAGTGTTTTTGTTACTCAGGATTGTTTTTGCTATCCTAGGTCTTTTGTGCCTCCATATGAATTTTGAGATTGTTTGGTCAACCGCTTTAAAAAATTGTTTTTGGATTTTGATTGGTATAGCATTGAATCTGTATATTGCTTTTGGTAGGATGGTCATTTTTGTGATGTTGATTCTGCCAATTCATGAACATGGGAGGTCTTTCCACCTTCTGGTGTCTTCTACAATTTCTTTCTTTAGGGATTTAAAGTTTTCATTGTAAAGGTCTCTTACTTTCTTGGTTAGGTTTATACCAAGGTATTTCATTTATTTAGGGGCTATAGTAAATGGAATTGTTTCTCTCAGGGCTTTTTCACTTCTTTCATTCTGGGAATGTAGGAAGGCCACTGATTTTTGTATGTTTATTTTGTTTTTTTGTTTTTTTTAAGAACATTTTTTAAATTTTTCTATTATTATTTTTTATTCAACTGTGCGCATGTGCGTGTGTGTGTGCGCGCGTGTGTGTCTGTGTGTGTGTGTGTCTGTGTATATGTAGAACCACGGACGAATTTGCGAACCACCATGGACGCCTCCACCTCCTTCTGCCCCGGGATTCACAGGCTCCGCCCTACCAGGGCCAGAAGCACAGGCCGCCCCCGCTTCCGCCTGGCGTCTATAAGTGGGATCTGGGATCCGAACTCGGGACCTTCCGCCTGCAAGGCGGAGGCTTAAGCCCTGAGCCACCTCTCCAGCCCCTGTATGTTTATTTTGTATCCTGCCACCCTGCTGAACTTTTTTTTTATTATTATTATAGAGTAAAAATTCTTTTTTAATAAACATATGTTCCATAGTGAGTATTTTTAATAATACATTTTTTATTATTATTTCAGCTCCTACAAACTTAATAGGTACACCAGTTCCCTCCCTCCCTCCTCCTCCCCCCAAACCCCCTGCTCTCCATCCCCTCACCCCTCCTGCCCCATCCCCCCATGCCTCCCGCCCCAATTCCCAGAGTCCTTTCTTGTGCATGCCTGACTTTCCTCTGGGCCCTCCTTTCCAATGATGTATAAGGACCCAGTGGCATTTCCCTGAACCCTTTCCTGTGTTCCCCTTAAGCATAGGAACACTACTGTGATTGCCAATCCTTTGCCTCCAAGGATCTTGGTGCCTTTAGCAGATACTAGACTTTGTGAGGTCAATAGTGTGTTGGACATTGCGCTGGGCATGCAATGTCAAATTATCATTGCTTTGGCCCTAACTTGTGTGGAGTATCGTGTAAATCATTGCTCCTCCCATCCTTTTGCTCTTACACTCTTACCGCCCCCTCTTCTGCAAATGTCCCTGAGCTTCAGGATGGGGAGAGATTAGTCTGGCCTAGTTCTAGGTGGTTGATATAGAGTCTCTGAAGTTCTGGATAGTCGTTCGTTGATTTTCTTTTGCAGTTTTGTTGCTCCTGCAATGCCCTTCACTCCATCGTGATGGGCACTGTATGTCACCCCCTGGCCAGAGACAGAAAGCTCTTAAACTGGAGTCTTATTATAAGAGCACATTCAAGGGTAGATGTAATACTTATACCCAAAAGTGGAATCGCAGGGTCATATGGCATTTGGCAATGGGAGGGGTCAATCACCCATTTGCAAAATGGTTACTTTTTAATCTGCCGGACTATATGCCCTCCCCTTCTGGTGAGTTCATACCCCCTTAGTTGTAAATGATCAGGAACAAATTGTGAACATAACTAGGTGTCATATTACTTTCTTACAGTCCTTGAAGGAGGCCTATTTTCTCTACTGTAACATGGTCACTTCTCTCCTTGTTTCTGGTGTGGCCCGTATGTAGGTGCTTAATTTTCTGGGTCTGGGATACTTCACTTAATATAATTGTTTCTAATGACATCCATTTCCAAGCAAATTCCAGTAATTCATCATTTTTGATGGCTGAGTAGTACTCCATTGTATAGATGTACCACAGTTTCCTTATCCACTCCTCAACTGTTGGACATTTGGGTTGATTCCATGAGTTTTCTATTGTAAACAGTGCTGCTATGAACATGATCGTGCTTGTGCTATCAAGGTGAATCTCTGCTGTATGGGGGGTGATTCCCAAAAGTGGAATATCAGGGTCATATGGCATTTCAATCTTTAATTTCTTTAAGAATCTCCAGATAGCTCGACAGAGTGGTTGTTTGAGTCTGCATTCCCACCAGCAATGTAGGAGAGTTCCCCTCTCTCCACATCCTCTCCAGCATTTGTTGTTGTTTGTATTGTGGATTTTTGCCATCCTGACAGGGGTGAGATGATCTCTCAGGGAAGTTTTGATTTGCATTTCCCTGATGGCTAAGGAAGTGGAGCATTTTTTAAAGATATTTGTCAGACATTTTAATTTCGTCCCTGGTAAAATTTCTTTTAAGTTCCAGGGTCCATTTTTTAATTGTCCCATTGGTTTCCTTGGTGTTTAGTTTTCTAAGTTCTTTGTGCACTCTGGACAGTAGAGCTCTATCAGATATGTGGTTAGTGAAGATTTTCTCCCATTCTGTGGGTTGCCTTTGAGCTCGTGTTACAATCTCTTTATTTAAACAGAAGCTCTTTAATTTCACAAGATTCCAACTGTTGAGAGTTGGTAGCAGTGACTGTGCCATTGGATGTCTGTTTAGGAAATGTTGGCTTAGCCCAATCAGCTCGAGGGAGTTCCCTATCCTTTCAACTATGGTTTTTATAGTCTCTGGCCTGATATCAAGGTCCTTGATCCATTTGGAATTAAGTCTTGTACATGGTGACAAGTATGGGTCCACCTTTAATCTTCTGCATATGGAGATGCAGTTTTGCCAGCACCATTTGTTGAAGATGCTGTTCTTTTTCCATTGGATTCTTTGGGCCCCTTTGTCAAAGACCAAATGGCTGTAACTTTGTGGGCTTATATCTGGGTCTTCAATCTTTATCCATTGATCTGTGTGTCTATGTTGGAGCCAGTACCAGGCTGTCTTTATAACTATGGATTTGTAGTATAGACTTAGGTTTGGTATGGTAATACCTCCAGCCGTGTTTTTGTTACTCAGGATTGTCTTTGCTATCCTGGGTCTTTTGTGCCTCCATATGAACTTTGAGGTTGTTTGGTCAACTTCTTTGAAGAATTGCTTTGGGATTTTGATTGGTATAGCATTGAATCTGTATATTGCCTTTGGTAGGATGGTCATTTTTACAATGTTGATTCTGCCAATCCAGGAACAAGGGAGGTCTTTCCACCTTCTGGTGTCTTATGCTATTTCTTTCTTTAGGGTTTTAAAGTTTTCATTGTAAAGGTCTTTTACCTCCTTGGTTAGGGTTATACCAAGGTATTTCATTTATTTAGGGGCTATAGTAAATGGGATTGTTTCTCTCAAGGCTTTTTCACTTCTTTCATTCTGGGCATATAGGAAGGCCTCTGATTTTTGCACATTTATTTTGTATCCTGCCACCCTGCTGAACTTCTCAGTTAGTTCCAGAAACTTCCTTGTGGAGTTTTTGGGATCACTCAGGTATAAGATCATGTCATCTGCAAATAAGGATAGCTTGACTTCTTTCTTGCCGATTTGAATCCCTATTATGTCCCTTTTTTGTCTTATGGCTTCAGCTAAGACTTTGAGTACAATATTGAATAGAAGTGGTGAGAGTGGACAGCCTTGTCTAGTTCCTGATCGAAGTGGGAATGCTTCAAGATTTCGCCATTGAGTATGATACTTGCTTTTGGCTTGTTCTATAAAGCTTTTAATATATATATATATATATATATATATATATATATATATATATATATTATTTCTGCTCATACAAACTTAACAGATATACCGGTCCCTTCCCTCCCTCCACCCCCCTCATAATCCCTCTAATCCCCCTCCCCTTGGCTCTCGCTCCCCATCTCCCAATGCTTCCCCCCGATCCCCAGAGCATTCTTTAATGTGCATGCCAAACTCTCATCTGGGTCTTCCCAGTGACATGATTACAAGAACTCAGCTGCATTTCCCAAAACCCTTTCCTATGTTCCCCTTAAGGATAGGAACACTATTATGACTGTCAATCCCTAGCCGCCAAGGATCCTACTGCCTTTAGTCCATGCTAGACTTGAGGGGTCAGTAATGTGGGACATTGCTCAGGTCATGCAAAGTCCTATTATGATTGATTCAGCCCTAACTTGTGTGGAGTATCTTGCATATCATTACTCTTCCCATACTTGTGCTCTTACAATCTTACCGCCCCCTCATCCACAAATTTCCCTGAGCTTCAGGATGGGGACTGATTAGGCTATCCTAGTTCCAGGTGGTTGATATAGAGTCTCTGATATTCTGAATTATGGTTTATTGATTTTCTTTTCAGTTTTGCTGCTCCTGCAATGCCCTTGGATCCATCCTGATGGGTATTGGTTGTCACCCTCTGGCCAGAGATAAAAACCTGTTAAATTAGAGTCTTGTTATAAGAGTATATTCAAAGGTAGATGGAATAAAAGTAGGAGACTGTGGTGAGGGAGGTCAACCACCCATTTGCAAAATGGTTACTTTCTATCTGCCAGACTATATGCCCTCCCCTTCTGGTGAGATCATACCCCATCAGTTTCAAATGATCAGGAAGGAAAATCTGTGAACTTAACCAGGTGTCTCATTACTTACTTGTAGTCCTTGATAGTGCCCGATTTTCTCTACTGTAACATGGCCCCCTCTCTTCTTGTTTTGGGTGGGGCCCTCCTTCCCAATTCCTCCTATTTATAATCTTTGTAATTACTGTAGATATTACAAAGATTTATCTTTGAGTGTCTCTAAGTGGGTTTGGTACTAGTATCCACCTATTAGGGAGTACAAAAAATGCTTAATTTTCTGTGTCTGGGATACTTCACTCAAAATAATTGTTTCTAATTTCATCCATATCCCAGCAAATTTCATTAATTCATCATTATTGATGCTGAGTAGTATTATATTGTATAAATGTACCACGTTTTCCCTATCCACTCATTAACTGTTGGACATTTGGGTTGATTTCATGACTTTGCTATTGTAAACGGTGCTGCTATGAACATGGTCATGCTTGTGCTATCGAGGTGAACGTTTGCTGTATGGAGAGTTATTCCAAAAGTGGAATAGCAGGGTCATATGGTATTTCAATCTTCAATTTCTTTAAGAATCTCCAGACGGCTCACCAGAGTGGTCATATGAGCCTGCATTCCCACCAGCAATGGAGACTTCCCTTTCTCCACATCCTCTCCGGCGTTTGGTGGTGTTTGTATTGTGGATTTTTGCCATCCTGACAGGAGTGAGATGATATCTCAGGGAGGTTTTGATTTGCATTTCCCTGATGGCTACGGATGTGGAGCATTTTTAAAGATATTTGTTAGAGCTTTTAATTTCATCCCTGGTAGAGTTTCTTTTAAGTTCCAGGGCTCATTTTTTAATTGGGCCATTTGTTTCCTTGGTGTTTAGTTTTCTAAGTTCTTTGTGCTTTCTGGATAGTAGAGCTCTATCAGATACGTGGTTAGTGAAGATTTTCTCCCATTCTGTGAGTTGCCTTTGTGCTTGAGTTGCAATCTCTTTATCTGTACAGACGCTCTTTAATTTCACAAGATTCCATCTGTTGAGTGTTGGTTGTAGTGACTGTGCTGTGGGATGTCCGTTTAGGAACTGTTGGCCTAGCCCAATCAGCTCGATGTAGTTCCCTAACCTTTGAACTATGGTTTGTATAGTCTCTGGCCTTATATCGAGGTCCTTGATCCATTTGGAATTAATTCTTGTACATGGTGACAAGTACGGTTCCAGTTTTAATCTTCTGCGTGTGGCGATCCAGTTTTGCCAGCACCATTTATTGAAGGAAGATGCTGTTCTTTTTCCATTGGATTTTTTGGTCCCTTTGTCAAAGATCAAATGGTTGTAGTGGTGTGGGCTTGTATCTGGGTCTTTAACCCTTATCCATTGATCTGTGTGTCTATTTTGGAGCCAATACTAGGCTGTTTTTACAACTATGGATTTGTAGTATAGACTAAGGTTTGGTATGGTGATACCTCCAGCCGTGTTTTTGTTACTCAGGATTGTTTTTGCTATCCTGGGTCTTTTGTGCGTCCGTATGAATTTAAGATTGTTTGGTCAACTTCTTTGAAGAATTGCTTTGGGATTTTAATTGGTATAGCATTGAATCTTTATATTGCTTTTGGTAGGATGGTCATTTTTACAATATTGATTCTGCCAATCCAGGAACATGGGAGGTCTTTCTACCTTCTGGTGTCTTCTGCAATTTCTTTCTTTAGGATTTTAAAGTTTTCATTATAAAGGTCTCTTACGTTCTTGGTTAGGTTTATACCAAGATATTTCGTTTTATTAGGGGCAATAGTAAATGGGATTTCTTCTCTCAGGGATTTTTCACTTCTTTCATTCTGGGCATATAGGAAGGCCACTGATTTTTGTATGTTTATTTTGTATCCTGCCACCCTCCTGAACTTCTGTATTAGTTCCAGGAGCTTCCTGGTGGAGTTTTTGGGATCACTCAGGTATAAGATCATGTCATCTGCAAATAGGGATAGCTTGACTTCTTCCTTGCCAATTTGAATCCCTTTTATGTTCCTTTCTTGTCTTATGGCTTCGGCTAAGACTTTGAATACAATATTGAATAGAAGTGGTGAGAGTGGACAGCCTTGTCTAGTTCCTGATTGAAGTGGGAATGCTTCAAGTTTCCCCATTGAGTATAATCCTTGCTGTTGGCTTGTTCTGTACAGCATTTATTATATTGATAAAAGTTCCTTCCATTCCAACTGTCTCTAGGGTTTTGATCATAAAGGGCTGTTGGATCTTGTCAAAAGTTTTTTCTGCATCTATCGAGAGTATCATGTGATCATGAAGTTAGGAATGGTTTATATGATGATTTACATTTATTAATTTGCGTATGTTTAAGCAACCCTGTGTGCCTGGGATAAAGCCTACTTGATCTCCGTGAATGATCTCTTTGATATGTTTTTGAATCTGATTTGCTAAGATTTTGTTGAGAATCTTTGCATCTGTGTTCATCAGATAGATTGGTCTATAGTTTTCTTTTTTATTTGTATCTTTATTAGGTTTTGGGATTAAGACGATATTAGCTTATAGAAAGAATCTGGTAGTGTTCCTTCCATTGGTATTTGATGGAACAGTTTAAGGAGTATTGGTGTTATTAGCTCCTTAAATGTCTGGTAGAACTCTGTGCTAAATCCATCTGGTCCAGGATTTTTTTGGTGGGAAGATTCGAGATTACTTCTTTGATTTCCTCATATGTTATATGATTGTTTTAATAATTCACAACTTCCTGATTGAATTTAGGTAAGTTGTGTTTACTTAGGAATTTATCCATCTCTTTTGTGTTGTCAAATTTCACAGAGTACAAGTTTTTGAAACATGATGTTATAATTCTCTGGATTTCCTGGGTATTAATTGTGATTACTACATGTTCATTTCTAATTTTGTGAATTTGGGTTTTCTCTCTCTTGTTTTTGGTTAATTTAGCTAGGGTGTATCAATCTTATTGATTTTTTCAAAGAACCAGCTTTTTGACTGGTTGATTTTCTGTATCATTTTCCTAATCTCAATGTCGGATATTTCTCCCCTGATTTTGCTAATCTCCTCTCTTCTACTGCTTTTGGAATCAGATTGCTCTAGTTTCTCTAAAGCTGTAAGCTGCATTGTTAAGTTATTTATTTCTGATGTTTCCCTTTTTTGGATGTAGGCATTAAGAGCTATGAACTTACCTCTTAGGACAGCTTTCATTGTGTCCCAGAGATTTTGGTAAGTTGTGTTTTCATTATCATTCACTTTCAGGAAATCTTGAATTTCCTTTGTAATTTCTTCCTGAATCCAGTTTTCATTCAGCATCATAGTGTTAAGTTTGCAGGAGTTAGTCTATTTTCTCTTGTGTGTTGTGTTGTGGATGTCCAGCTTTAGGCCCTGGTGGTCTGATAGGGCACAGTCTAGAATTTCAACTTTCCTATATATGTGGAGATTCTTTTTGTGGCCCAATATGTGATCTATTTTGGAGAAAGTTCCATGTGCTGCTGAGAAAAATGTGTATTCTTTGGTGCGTGAATGAAAAGTTCGATAGAGTTCTGTAAGGTCCATTTCTTTCAGGGTTTGATTAAGTTCCAAAGTGTCTCTGTTAAGCTTTTGACCTGTTGATCTATCCCATGTTGACAGGGCGGTGTTGAAATCCCCAAGATTATCATTTAGGAGTTGATTTCTTGTTTTAGACGCTGTAGGGTTTTCTTAATGAATGTGGAGGGGCCCGTATTAGGTGCATATATGTTCAGTATTGTGAAGTCTTCCGGATGAATTGTGCCTGTGACTATAATGTATTATCCATCTGTGTCTCTTATGATCTTTTTGGTTTGAAGTCCACCTTGTCTGACAGCATAATGGCTACCTCTGCCTGTTTCCTGGTTCCATTAGCTTGCAGAATTTTGGAACAGACTTTCATTTTTAGGATGTGCCTATCTTTTGTGGTGAGATGAGTTTCCTGAAGGCAGCAGATTGATGGGTTGTGTTTTTTAATCCAAGTTTGTAATCTGTGTCTTCTTGATCGGTGAGTTAATACCATTGACATTTAATGTTATAATGGAGAAATTATTTTTAATTCTGGACATTTTTTATGTTTAGTGGATTTTGTAAATGTATTGTTTGACATTTATGTTTTGGTGGTATTATACTTCCCTTCTCTCCTCCTGGATACGCTTGCTCTTTTCTTCAAGCTTGAGTATCATTTCTAGCATTTTTTGAAGGCCTGGCTTGGTAGACATGTATCCATTCAAGTTTTCTTTGTGCTGGAAAACTTTTTTTTCTCCCTCAATCATGACAGATAGTTTTGCCGGGTATATCAGTGTGGGTTGGCATTTTTGCTCATTTAATACTTGAAGTACATCTCTCCAAGCTCTTATTCCTTTTACTGTTTCCATTGACAAGTCATTTGTCATTTTAATAGGTTTACCTTTAAAAGTGACTTGCTTTTTTTCTCTTGAAGCTCTCAGCACTTTTTCTTTGTCTTGAATGTGGAGTGTTTTGACTATTATTTGTTGTGGTGAGTTTCTATTTTGGTCATATCTGTTTGGAGTGTGAAATGCTTCTTGTATTTGGATGGGCCTCTCATTCTTTAGTTGAGGGAAGTTTTCATTTATGATGAATTGAAATATTTCCTCTGGTGTGGTATTTGGGAATCTTGCTCTGGTATTCCATGAATGCGCATGTTAGGCTTCTTCAGGGTGTCCCATATCTCTTGAATGTTCCTCTCAAGTATCTTTTTGGCTTTAACAGTCTCTTCTATTGAGCTGGTTAATTCTCCCACTGTGTCTTCAAGATCTGAAATTCTATTTTCTGCTTTGTTAGTTTTGCTGATAATACTCTCTGTTGAGTTCTGGGATGAAGATAACTTGTCTTTTAGTTCGATTTTAAACTCTGCCTGAGACTGTTCTAACTGCTCTATATCTATTTTTGTTTCTTTAACTGTTTTTTTCTCAACTCCTCCAAGTGCCTGTTGTGTTCCTGTTCAAAGTGGTTGATGTGGTTGTTTAACTTCTCTCGGATTTCCTCTTTATAGTATTAATCATGGTAATGATCATACTCTGAAAGTCGTTATCTTTGGTCTGGTTTTCTTGGCTATTTTCTGTGAATTTGTTCTGGTTGGAATCCATTGTTATGGGGTTACTTCTTTCAGTGGGAGATTGGTCTTTGTTTCTCGTGGATCTGCACTTTGACTTCTGTATTGTTGTTTTGTATTTTAGGACCTTTCAGTTTCTGTGTGTTTTTGACTGAACTGATTTAGTTGGTATTTCTACACTTGGGCAGTTATTACTAGTGCTTGCCTTGGAGTTGGGTGTGTTTGTCTTTTGTTATTGTTATTATTTAGGTGAGGCCATTAGGCTGTTAGTTAAGTCAGGTTAAGTAGACAGGGGGTGAATATTAGTATCCTAGTGCACTTTTATGATTTAATATCTTGATGATATGTGAGGGTGAGTGGTGTACTCCCTGGAGTTGTATATGTTTTTTTGGGTGGTTGTATGGAAAAGTTAATCTACAGTGATTAATACTAGAAAGGAACAGTAAGGTTAAAAAAAGAAGGTTTACTTATCTTTGGGCTGTATGTGAAGGATCTCTCCCATGTGATAGGATGATTGTAGAGGTCTTCAAATGTATGGCCTTTGACCCTTAGAACTTTGCTTGAGTTTCCTTTGGACTCTATTGAATTCTGAGTAGCAACGTGTCTTCCATGGGCCATGTGCGTGGGTCCCCAGTGGGCCCAAGAGGCAGAGGGGTGATGTTGATTGCGGAATTCTTCACCTGGGACCTGGGACCTGTGTTAGTGGCCCACCTAAGCTCCATGGATGGAGGAATGTGAGCAAGTCCTGTCTGGTCGGGGGGCATGTGGGCGGGAGGAAGAAAGGGGCTGGAGCCCGGGGCATGGCCCAGGCAAAACTGGAGGCAGCCTGAGTGTCGCTAGGGCTAGCTGGAGGGAGGCACTGGGACACAGGGCCACTTGGGGGGTTGGGTGAAGTCACCTGGGATGGAGGACTGGGAACGTGGTTGGGCAGACAGGCTGGCAGGAGGAAGAAAGGGGTGTTCTTTATTTTCATTTCTCTGACTGTGTGCATAGGGAAAGATATCAAATGCCTATGGAAAGATCCATTAAAGATAAAATTCAGAATCAGCTAGCTAATATGGATCAAAGTATGAAAATTCATTAAAATCATTGAGTTGAAAATTAATGAAAACCACAGAAGACAGGAAAAACACAGTTTCTAGTTGCATGGTGTGAATTGGGATGTCTGGGTCACAAAAGTGTGTTTAATCTGAATCCTAGAAAGAAATGAATGGGCATTGCCTTTATCTGTTAGGTCAGTACACACTGAAATTATCTGGTAAAATCCTGTTTTCTTTCTTTTTTATCAAAACTTTATTATTTCAAAAGATTTAACATTGTAGCAGTTAGCCAGCATGGTTGCTGATAAGTCACCATCAAATAGCTTAAGGGAACAAGGGGTTTATTTTCTGTTATGATAGTCTGGTTACAGTGCTCAGTCCAGTTTGACAGAAGGGCATGCACCAACACCAGGGCCGAGGGACCTGGCCACAGCATCTCTATGAAATGGCTGAAAGAGGGATAATCCTTACTTGTCAGACCAACATGTCTGGCCAAGTGAACACAAGGATGCCAACTCTCTCAACCAGCTCTCTATATATCATTCCAGGGCCTAGTCCTACCCACCATGGGCTGGGCCCTACCCATCAATTTCCAGCAGGTTTGCTCTGGGCTTAACTCAATTACTAATTCTTCACAAATGTGCCCAGAGCTCAAACCCTCAACTGTCAAATTGACACCTGTGCTTAACTATGACAAAAATAGAAGGACACTTTACAAAAAGTATGAAATAAATAGTTTCTTTTTCATTGTTGGGAATTGAACTCAGGATCTGAACACTCTTACAGTTGAGTGCTCTGAACTACATCTCGAGCCCCAGATTTCATAAATGAATCTCAGATCCTGGTCAACGTTATGCTACTGTTGTGCCTGCCCCAGGGATAGAAACAGCCACATGAGAAAGAGTTAGTGGGCAGACTATGTGTATGACATGTGTGGGTAGAATCATGGCTGTGATGCATTCCATAACTTTTGCTTTTATGATAAATAATAAACCTTGCTAATATCATAATTTGTACTTATGAAATATTTTCCTTTCAGGTTAAGTCCTACAATTCTCAAATATGTAACATAAAATAAGCAGATTTATAATCTTTTTATCTTTGATTTGTAATAGGGTATGGTGATGACTGATTTTCATTGTCAACTTGATGGGATTGAGAAACCTGTTGATTAATAAATCCCATTTGTTCATGTGACTATAAGATTATTTCCAAATATTATGGGTGCTTTGAGTTTAATGGTTAACCATTGGTAGATTCAAAGGCCAGACTTGTCAACATTCCTCCAAGGGCTATGATCTTAGAAGACGATTTTAGAAGAAAAAACTGCTCTCAGAGAGTGTCTCAGGGGAAAGTGATGGACAAGGGAAAAATAACCTTCTTATTCTGTCAACTGAAAAGTCATATAAATTCAACAGAACCCTGACTCCCATATAAACACAGGCACTCCAAAGGTAGTCCTGTGATACACACAAGTGGAAGGATGGAGGAGTGTGGGAAAGGGAAGGATTGATGAATAGAAGGGAGGGTGGGAGAAAAGTATATGGATTGGGAGGGTGTTTTAAGGAAGGAGTTGTGTGGGAAGGGAGTGGGTACAAAGACATAAGCCCAGTTTGTAAATAAATAAATAAATAAAGAAAGAAAGAAAGAAAGAAAGATAGAAAGAAAGAAAGAAAGAAAGAAAGAAAGAAAGAAAGAAAGAAAGAAAGCAAGCTAAAAAATTCTGAGAAGTAGCATAGGAAATAAGTTCAAGTTCATGAGAGCTCAAAAGTAAAAATTTATTTTCCTCATTGTAGTTATGTGAATTATATATAATAAAATGATTATGAAAAATGAAAAGAAAGTACATGACATTTCAAGATAAGATTTTGTGCTTGGTGATTAATGGAGAAAAACTGTTCTGGTGAGAAAGATTGAAAATGTATGGTGATTATTTTTCAGATATTTTATTTGGTTTCTTTTTTATTTTGGAATGTTTGCTTGTTCTTAATGAGCTACTGGGTCACACATACTGTTCGAAAATGATGATGAGCATAAAGTTCTGTGCAAAGATTTTGTTACAGCCTAGTTAGTCATACACACTTGTAGTTTGATACAGTAAATCTGTATCAAAAATGGATCAGAATTGTTTGACTTCCTACATTGGAAGCCTCTATGTATAGCCATAGAAAATAATGTAAACACAGAACAGAAGACAAAAGAGACAACCTGGCAGGTTACATATCACATCTGTCTTATCTGGACATCAGCAAACAGTTGATCACCATGTGATATCCTGAACCTTAGCTCAGAAAGCATACATCAATTGAGGATACAGTCAAAAAAGGGTTAGCTTGACTTAAATTATGTGTGGAGACACCATTCACCAAAGTTTATCCAATTTATCACATTGAATAAACATGGTATATAAATAAACCAAATTGGTAGTTGTCACAGCTAATTACAGATATCACCTTGATGGTTGAAGGTTCAAAGTCTGGGCATATTTGTAGAGAATTATATAGCTGTGTTAAACCCAAGAAAACCTGCAGAAGATTGTCTAATTAATGTGGAAAACTCAGCATATGGTGAGTGGAGCTAGGCCCTAGACAGGTGAATAAGACAGAGGGAACTGTTTGGGGAATTTGCCATCCTAAATACTTAGTCAGACTATTGGTGTGGACCCTTTTCCAAAGTTGGACAAGGAACTGTAACTAGATTTTTGTAAGTCAAAAATAAAATCCATGTTCCCTTAAGGCATTTGGTTGTGACTGATCAGCAACCAGGTAGAGTAATTGTGACAACAGTTTCTCATTTACTGAGCCCAAGCCATAGTCATTTAAATAGGCTCTTATAAATCCTTGAAAATTGTTCACCTGTGTTAGTGTAAAACAGCAATTGATGTAGAAGAGAGTTTCAGATTTGGTAGCTTCTGTGTGTCAAGATTTTCAACAACAGATTTTTATGAATCATTGTTGATTACTGGTAAAAGTAGGCTTCAATTTTTTTGCACTGTGTATATTTTATCAATATGGATTTTACTCAGAATTATATGTATAGGGAGAAGTGAAAATTGTTAACTAGTGCATTTTCAGATGGGCAATTTAAGGATTGATAATTTGAAGTTTTAGTTTCAAGGTTTAAGTTTGAAATTTGACATACCCCATAATCACCTGAAACTAATCACCTGAGAAAAAGTAGGAAAGAGGCAGCTATAGGTTGCATATGTGACCTCTCCTATCTCAGGTCCTAGTGCACACCATCTATCCCCTTCTCAGGGTTTATTCTCTATGTTACTTTTACATGGATAAGCTTATCTTGATTACATAAATACGCTTTTTTATTTAGTAGTCTAGTCTAAGCATTTTTAAACATCGAGTTCCACTAATTTCATTGTCTACACACTATCACATAGAGTGAACCATGCTCCCATGGGAAATTCAGATTGATGTTTTATTATTAAAGAATTTTTTGCTCATGATTTTTTGTCAGTATTTCTGATTATTCACTCAATAAATTTCTAACAGTAAAATTTCAGAGTTAAGGAATACCATACCTGTAAAACTCAATGCATTTTGCTAGGTATCTTTCTAGAAATGCTAAATAAATTTTTAATCTCACATTGAAATATAACAATTCAGAATTTCAGCTGATGATTTTAAATGTAACTTCCCATCCCTTCATCAAGGATAAAGTCATTCTTCACAAAATTATCTTTCATAGTAATTTGACTATCAAAAGTAAAACACACACACACACACACACACACACACACATTCACAACTAAATATTTCATGAGTTCAGGATGAAAGAAACATACCAACAAAAATATAAGTAAAGCTAGAGAGATATCAGGGGTTAAGGCTTTTTCCTATCAAGCAAAAGAATTTGAGTTCAGATTCCCAAAACTTATATAAAAATTTCCAGCAGAAATGGTGGCAAGCTGGTAATTGGGCCTCCACAAATATACACAGTGCTCTTCTGGATATACACATGTACACATACACAAATACACCTACATGAACACACACAGACACACACACATGAAATTTATTGTTTGAGTCATGGTAATTAATCCTTTAAATTTTTTCCACTGTAGCATGTCCTAAAAAAGAACTCCTGCTTGCTAAGTGCCCATCCTTGGAACACAGGCACATTTATCTGTCAGATGTACAAGTGCAAAGTACTAAGTGTCAGAATGTGATATTTGATCCTTCACTGAAAGCAGATTTGTTTAGTGATTTAGTACTAGTAGCTGTCACTCTGGGGGTTTATGTTTTAGTCAATTAACATTAATCAAATATCAAGTTCAACAAGTTTTTTGCGCTTATTATTTTTATGAATCCATCTGGGTAGATTTTTCTCCGAGTCTTATCTGTAAAATGAAGGCAGTCTCATTGTGTTGAGAAAGGAGATGAAACATGCAAGAAACTTACCACTTTGGTGACAGCTTTGTTGACCAGCGTGCCAGACACATGTGACTGCAGAGCACTAGCCACATAGCAGATCTCAGTTGAGATGTGTGCAAGACACACAAGTCTCAATGATGTAGTCTTGTATGATAATTGTGAACTCTTTAACAATAATTTTATATAGATGCATGCTGAAATGACACTATTTTACTTTGCTTTCAAATAATTCATATTATTAAAATGAATTATAGAATATTTTATTGTTCAAATATGTTTCCCTTTGGTATTAAATTGTGACATACTATTTTTATTGGGCATCTCTGCTCTGAAACAAAAAGACCTGATAATCATTTCTTTAAAAGGAGTCAAGATGTGTTGCTTCTGTGTCATGGAGTTAGAGAATTAGGGACTACTTAAGCTTCTGACTTTTGACATTTCAATGGGTTAGGAAAGACTGAGTGAAGAGTATGTATAAAATTACATTGTTTGTCAGAGGAGTGAGATGTTTAAAAATAGCAATGTTCTCCCTCCTCCCTGCCTCATGCCTATCCCTCATGAGTTATTTCTGTTGGCTGCATTAGGCACCTGACATTTGATTCATTCTCAGTGTGCTTGCCTTGGTCCTTTCAAACAAAATGGACAGTGAGCAAAAGGTCAAGGCTGTTATGGCTGGTTGTAGCTGCCCTGGCCTGTGACAGGCAAAGAAGCCCTAGAGAGATCAGAATATTAAGTATGGCAAAATGCTTGGTAAAGATCCGGACTCGACGAAACCTCCACTTACACATGGTGAACCACTGCAGCAGCAATGTTTTCGTCCGTCTGCTGAAACATGGCTCCAGAGTCACAGCTCGAAATGCCGGTATGTGCTATACTCTGGACTGTCGACCTGTGTGACTGCTGCCAGCTTCCTGCTCACCACTGGCAGCTCGGAGAGAAGTTAAGGAAGTATGTGGCATACTATCTTTTGATGAGGACAAGAAGAGACAGGGGGAAAGTAAGGAGGGGTTGGAGGGAGAGTAAGCAAACCAGTAAAAAGGAGACATGAGAAGGCATGTTACTTTGACCAGCAAAATTACAGCAAGGACTCATAAAGATAATTTATGAATAATTTATTTAAATCAGCAGAGATGAGAGTAATGTTAGTGTGTTTTCTTCAGATTTCTCAGTAGAGAGAGAGAATGATGGTAACACAGACTGGATAATAAAAATATTTTTCCTTTTTTCATTATTTAATGATTTGAGATGTCAGATCTGCTTGTTAGGGGTGAGGCAAAGTACCTTTTAATCTTCAGTGAAGCATTACTAAATAAAATATTAACTAAAGAGCGGACTTTAAAAGGAGTCAAACTGGTGTTATGCCAATTTCTTTTCCTTATATTTTTATGCTATTTCAAGATGTAAAGGATGGAAACTGTAAGTCAGACGACCCCTGTATATGTGCTCTGTACCAAGTAATTTCAACAAAGTATGTCTGGGGAAATATTTGGAATTAGTCAAGGCTCATTAAGTGTATTTGAGTAATGACATAAGTAACATGTGATGTGTTCCTGTTATAAAACATATATATATATATTTTTTTCTTTTGTCCAATTTGTTTTGTTTGAGAAAGTGTAGCTCACTGTATAGCTCAAGGTTGACCTTAAACTCACATTCTTCCTACTTAACCTTTTCTGTTCTGTGTATAGGCATATGTCACCATTTCCACCTTGTTTTTAATCTTACCATTTTAATATTGCAAATATGGATATAATGAATTTTGATATTTTCACCCTTCAATCCCCAGTTCCATTTCCCTCCTTTTCCCCTGAGACCCTTCGCCTCTTGCGCTGGACTCCCTTCTATTTTCAAGGCTTTGTAGCTCCCTTGCTTCATCTAGTTTGCTTTTGGTGACATATGCCTGACATGATTCATATTTCAGCAAGTATCAACGATCAGGGATCACACCATTTAGAGAAGCATCTTCCCTGTCAGCAGTCTCTCAAGGAGGTATGGAGAGGGTGTGGAGCTTCTTGGGATCTTCCTCTTTCATGATGTGGTATCAATAGAGCAGTTCCCATGCAGCTCCTGTGAAAGTACATGTATCTGCCATGAAATCATGGATACCGCAGCTCTGTCATTTCTAGGAGACAATGTCTGGTGCATCACTTTCCCACTTCAAGCTCTTATAATTTTACCACCCCCCTCCCATGACATTCCCTGAGCTGTTGGCATGTGTGAGGGGGGCAGAGCAGTAAGTGTGGCTTACATGTCCTGTTTAGGATCAAGCATTCTACAGTCACCTATTTTCTGTATTTTGGTTGCTTGTGCCAGGAGGTTTCCAGGTTAAGTGCTGAGTATATATCCAATCTATGGATATAATAATATCCATCTCATTTTTTAAAACACAGTAAACAGATTTATTTCTTATAAGGAATAAAAGGAAAAAAAAAACTTTTAAAACTGATGTTGGGGCTGAAGTGATGCTCAATAAATGCTAGCTCAGTGGGCATAAAGTGCCTACAAACATTAGGTCCTGGGTTCAAATCCCAAGCACCCACATAAGAGGCTGGGCAAAACTGTGTATGCTTATGGCTCCTACATCAACTTGTAGAGAGAGGCGAGAGTAATAGAACTCACTAGCCATTCAGCCTAGGCCAAACAAAGAGTATCCATTTCAGTAAAAAACTATCTCAAGACAATAATGGTGTTGACAGCAATAAGGAAAGACACCCTGTGGGTTGCTGTGGTCAACACATTTGCATAATATGCACATGTGAATGCACATACCCACATACATGCACACACACACACACATACACACACACACACACACACACACACTCTCTCTCACAACTAGTGTTGAGACAACATCTGTACCAATAAACTTTAAATAGCTTGGACCGTTCAGTCAAGGAATTTGTTCTGTGGATATGTTATCTGAAAAATTAACTTAAGTGAGAGGGAAAATAGACTTCATAAGTAAAGATAGGTCTCAGAATTTTTAAAATTATATCATTAATAAAATTAATTATGATTATATATTATTTTATATACATATATATTTTAAAATTATATTATCAATATGATTAATTATAATTATATAGTATATACTATATACTATATAATTAATTATAATTATATATATTATGAAGAGTTTACTCGAACTACAAATTTATTATAGCTTAACGAAATTTTCAACAGAAAATTTTTAAGCTTAAAAGCCATAAAGGGGGCTGGAAAGGTGGCTCAGGAGTTAAGCCTCTGCCTTACAGGTGGAAGGTCCTGAGTTCAGATCCTAAACCCCACATATAGACACGGAGCGGAAGCGGGGGTGGCCTGAGTTTCTGGTCCTGGTAAGGAGAAGCCTGTGAATCCCCGGGCAGAGTAAACAAGGAGGAGGTGGAGGTGGTCCATGGTGGTTCCCGAATTTGCTCGCGGTTCTACACACACGCGCGCACACACACACACACACACACACGCACACACGCACAATTGAATAAATAATAATAAAGAAAAGAGCCATAAAGATTGGGGGAGGAGAGATAGGAAAGGAAGAATCCAACGTATAACTATTTACAGATGAAATTATTCTATGCTAGAGAGACTCTAAAGGCTCCACCAGAAAATTTCTAGAACTAATAACCTGTTCAGTAGAAAGGAAGATTATAATGGTAATATTAAAAAAAAATCAGTAGTTTTCCCACACACCTAAGATAAACAAGGTGAGAAAGAAATGAGAGAAACAATTCCATTTACCGTAGCTTCCAAAAAAAAAAAACCTTCAGAATAAACATAACCAAGAATGTGAAAGACCTGTACAATGAAAACTTTAACATACTGAAGAAGGAAATCAAAGAAGATACAAGAAAGTGAAAAGACCTCTTATGTTCATGGAGTTTTAGCATAAACATTGTAAAAATGACCCTCCTATCAAGGGAAACGTACAGATTCAACATAATTCTAATCAAAATTCCAGTGTAATTCTTCACAGAAATCAAGATAACAACTTTAAAATTCACATGGCAGCACAAAAAGTTCAGAGAAGCCAAAACAATCGAGAGAGAGAGAGAAAGAGAGAGAGAGAGAGAGAGAGAGAAGACCACTGCTGGAGCCATTACCATACCCAACTTCAAACTGCATTGCAGAATCATAGTTGTGAAAAATGAATGGAACCAGCACAAAAACAATTACATTGATCAATACATTAGGTTTGAGGACCCAAATATAAACTCAGGCACTTCGAGTCACCTGATTTTTTTTCAGTGAGCAAACAAACAAACAAACAAACAAAAAACAAACAAAAAACCCCACAAAAGGACGGAATCTTTAAGAAGTAATACTGGAAAATTGGATATATTCATGCAGAAGGATGAACCTGGACCCTTATTTCTTATTCTGTATGAAAACTAACTACAAATGGATCAAAGACTGTAAACTCTGAGATTCCTAAAAGAAAAAATAGAGAGTTGGGAAGATGGTTCAGAGGTTAAGATTCTGCCACACAAGCAGAAGGTCCTGAGTTCGGGTCCCAGGTCCCATGTAAAAACACCAGGTGGAAATGCACTTACTGGTCTTGGTAGGTGGAGCCGGGTCAATCCCAAAACAAAGCAAAAAAAAGTAGAAGCAACCCAGGATGATTCCCATTCCATAGGGACACACAATGCCCTCTGAATCTCTCTCTCTCTCTCTCTCTCTCTCTCTCTCTCTCTCTCACACACACACACACACACACACACACATACACACGCACACACACACTCTCACACACACAAATTTAAAAAAAAGAATAGGGAATACTTGTGAACTGATTGGCCTATGAAAAGATTTTCACAATAGAGACCCATTCACACAAGAAAAAAAAAAAAGCCAAGAAATCAACAAGTAGGAGTTCACGAAATTAAAAAGAAATGGTTAAGCAAGCAAAAGGCAAACCAGAGAATAGGAGGAAAAAATCTTTTCTAGTCGTATATCTGATAAAGAATTAGTATTCATAGCATGCAAAGAACTACAAAAAATAAAGAAGCAAGAAAGCAAAGAATCCAATTAAAAGTGGGCTGAAAATAAAAATAAACTTTTCTCAAAATGAAATCCATATTTCTAAGTTCAAACCTCTTCAAAAACATTCAACCTCCAAGCCACTAGGGAAATGTAAATTAAAATTACTTTGAGATATCATCTTACTCCAATCAAAATGACTAAGATTAAAAGAAGTTACAATAAATGATTGTGAGCATATGGATAAAAGGGATTCTTTATTCATTGTTGGTAGGATTGTAAACTAGGATATACACATTGGAAATCTGTATGGAGGTTTCTGAAAAATATAAAAATTGAACTACCAAATAACTCAAGTATACAAATCCTAGGTATATTTCCAAAGGACATTGAATCTTACTACAGAGACACTTGTACACCCATGTTCATTACAGGTATATTTACAATAGCAAAGAAATATAATCAGTCTAGATATTCACCAAAGATGAATGGGTAACAAAAATGTGGCACATATACACAGAGAAGTACTATCCAATTTTCAAGAAAAATGAAGTTTACTGTTAAATGGATGAAACAGGAAAATATTATATTAAGTGAAGTATTCCAGATGCAGAAAGACTCGTGAAACCTTTTAGAAAAGGGAGCAGGAATGTAAGAGCCACCAGATAGGGAGCTGTGCTGTCATGGTTTCTTCTGATGATGACAGGGCTACCATATCCAAGGACTCACTTTAGTGGTGTCTACATCCACTAGAACTGTACAACGGCTGACTGATCAACATTTTACCACGAATAAGGGAAGTTCTCAAGAGACATTATACTATCCTCAGAGACTACTGAAGATGAATGTGGAACAGGAGAAGCATAACTTTCTTATTTGATGATTCACCCACTAATGCGTCAACCTTACTCCAGCAGGTGCTTAGATAATTGCTTAGATAATTGCTAATGCACTGGGTCACACTTGAAAAAATATGAAAGTTGGAGGTAGACTGACTGCAGAAGAAAAGGTACAAAGTGGGGTTGGAGAGGTGGCTCAGGGGTTAAGCCTCTGCCTTGCAGGCAGTAAGTCTCTGAGTTCGGGTCCTAGACCCCACATATAGACACCGGGTGGAAGTGGGGGCGGCCTGCGTTTCTGGCCCTGGTGGGCGAAGCCTGTGAAGCCTGTGAATCCTGGGGCAGAGTAAACAGGGAAGAGGTGGAAGTGGTCCATGGTGGTTCCCGAATTCGCCTGTGGTTCTACACACACACACACACACACACACACACACACACACACACACACACACACCCACTCAATTGAATAAAAAATAAAATAAAATAAAGGTACAAAGTGGGATAGAAGGAGGAATGGGATTAGGTAGTAAGGAATGAAAGCACATTTATTCATTGTATTTATTTTTAAAAGTGTCAAAGAATAAAAGATGCTTGATGATGTGAAAATTTACTGATCAGTTATGAAAATGTTCATGTCTATTTGAAGGATGAATTTAAAAATTAAGTATAAATACCTAAATAATTAAAAACATTAATGCACAAATGACAAATGAAAGGACAAAAGGTAAGTCAGTGTACAATATATGACTGCAATTTCAGAGTCAACAGTCACCCAAAATGTTTTGGAAAAGAAATATGAGATTTCAAAGTTCTTTTTGTTTGTTTGTTTAGATTTGGAGTTTTTTTTCATAGACTTTAGTAGTCTATGAATACCATATGAATACCATATGTTTTATGGACTTGACTTTTTAAAATTTTTATTATTATTATTATTTATACAAGTGTGTGCGTGTGTGTGTGTGTGTGTGTCTGTGCGCGTGCGTGTGTATGTGTAGAACCAAGGGTAAATTCGGGAACCATCGTGGACTGCTTCTACCTCCTCTTTTGCTCCGCACCGGGATTCACAGGCTCCACCCACCAGGACCAGAAACGCAGGCCGCCCCTGCTTCCGCTCAGCGTTTATACATGGGATCTGGGATCCGAACTCAGGACCCCCTCCGCTTACAAGGCAGAGACTTAACCCCTGAGTCATCTCTCCAGCCCTGGACTTTTCTTTTTAAACCTTGTAAAAATGCAGTTATTTATTGAGTTAGTGTGTGTATGCATGTGTGCATGTGTGTGTCTCTAAGATGCATGCACATGATGGCATGTGTGGGGAGGTCAGTTTTGAAGAAAAGTTTTGAAGAATCTGCTCTTGGCACTAGAGATCAAGCTCAAGTCATCATATCTGGGCAACGATTGCTTTTACATACCCAACCATCTTACTTTCCTTTTTTTTTCCTTTGACGATGTCACGCTTGTTTAAAATGAGTTTTGGATTTCACACAAATCATTATCCCTCTCTCACTAAAACTTTTTTCTTCCAAACAAGGCTCATTATGCATTAATCTCTTAAAATTTTTGCTTAGATATACTGTTTAATTATGATTGCTTGTAGGAGCAGGTGTACTGGGGCGTGGTAGTTACTGGAACATTGACAATTTATCAGTGGCTTTACCACTGAGTAAAAATAGACACTCAAGCATTCATTATCAGTCCACAGACACTCAGAGAGGGGTGGGGTCTAATAAGTTTCTCTTTTATTCATGATGAATGATAATGCACACAATTCTGTGCAGGTTTTGCACAGATAGCTATAGTTTTGCTGTGTCCATGAATGTAATGACTGCCATATCTCATAGATTTTACATTCTTTGCTCCCTTTTTTAAATTTATTTTTTCCCACTCATACAAACTTAATAGGTATCCCGGTCCCCTCCCTCCCTCCACCGCTACCTGATCCCTCTTGCTCCCTCCTCCCTTTTCCCTTTCCTTTCACCCCCTCCCTCCCTATCTGCCTCTTACCCCCCTATCCCAAACCCTGGATAGGACCCTCTGGGTCCTCCATCCTAATGAAGTGTAAGGACTCGGTAGCTTTGCCTAGAGCCCTTTCTTGTGCTCCCCTTTACTATGGGTACAGTATTGTGACTGTTAATCTCTTGCCTCTAAGGATCCTAGTGCCTGTGATCCATGCTAGTCTTTGGGGGGTCATTGATATGCCAGTCATTAGGCAGGTCATACAAAGTCCTATTATGGTTATTGTGGCCCAAACTTGTGTAGAGTATCTTGCCTGTCCTTGCTCCATCTTTAGGCTCTTACAATCTTAACCACCCCCTCTTCCGCAAATTTCCCAGAGCTTTAGAATGGGGAGAGATTTGGCTGGTCTGGTTCCAGGTGATTAATGTAGGGTGTCTGATGGTCTGAATTATGGTTTGTTGTTGTTTTCAGTTCTGCTATTCCTGCACTGCCCTTGGCTCCATCCTGATTGGTATTGGATGTCACCTCCTAGCCAGAGATAAAAGGCTGTTAAAATGGAGTCTTACTATAAGAGTAGATCCAAAAAGTAGATGGAATAAGAGTAGGAGACCGAGGTGAGAGGGGTCAGTCTCCTATTTGCAGGATGGTTGCCATCTATCTGACAGTCTCTATGCCCTCCCTGACTGGTGAGATCAAACTCCCTCAGGTGCAAGTGACCAGGAAGGAAAGTGAGTGAGCTTAACCAGATGTCTCACTACTTACTTGCAAAACTTGATGGTGACCTATGTTCTCTGCTGTAGCATGATCCCCTCTCTCTTTATTTCTGGGGAGGCCCTCCTTCCCCTTCCCTCCTGTTTATAAACTTTGAGATTACTGTAGGTATCACAGAGATTTAACTTTGAATATGTCACTAAGTGGGCTTGGTACTAGGATCCATCTATTAGGGAGTACAAAAAGTGCTTAATTTTCTGTATTTGGGATACTTCACTCAATATATTTTTTTCTAATTCCATTCATTTCCCAGTAAATTTCATTAATTCATCCTTTTTGGTGGCTGAGTAGTATTCTATTGTATAAATGTATCACATTTTCCTTATCCACTAGTCAACTGTTGGACATTTGGGTTGATTCCATGACTTTGGTATTGTAAATAGTGCACCTATGAACATGGTTGTGCTTGTGCTATTGAGGTGAATTTTTGCTTTATGGGGGATTATTCCCAGAAGTGGAATAGCAGGGTCATATGGCATTTCAACGTTTAACTTTTTAAAAAATTGCCAAACTGCTTACCTGAGCAGTTTGTAAAAGTCTGCATTCCCACCAGCAATGTAGGAGAATTACCTTCTCTCCACATCCTCTTCAGCATTTAGTGTTGTTTGTATTGTGGATTTTTGCCATCCTGACTGGGGTGAGATGATATCTCAGGGAAGTTTTGATTTGCATTTCCCTGATGGCTAAGGATGTGGAGCATTTTTAAAGATATTTGTGAGATATTTCAATTTTGTCCCTGGTAAAGTCTCTTTTGAGTTCCCAGGCCCATTTTTTAATTGAGCTATTCATTTCCTTGGTGTACAGTTTTCTAAGTTCTTTGTGCACTCTGGATTATCAGATATGTGATTAGGGAGGATTTTCTCCTATTCTGTGGGTTGCCTTTTTGATCAGTTTATAATCTCTTTATCTGAACAGAAGCTCTTTAATTTCATAAGATCCCATTTGTTGAGTGTTGGTTTCAGTGACTATGCTATTGGATTTCTGTTTAGGTACTGTCGGCCTAGTCCAATCAACTCGAGGGAGTTCCTTTCCCTCTCCACTAGGGTTTTTATAGTCTCTGGCCTAATATTGAGGTCCTTGATCCATTTGGAATTAATTTTTGTACATGGTGACAAGTATGGGTCCAGTTTTAAGCTTCTTCATGTGGACATCCAGTTTTGCCAGCACCATTTGTTGAAGATACTGTTCATTTTGCATTGGATTTTTTGGGGACCTTTGTCAAGGATCAGATGGCTGTAATTTCATGGAGTATAAGTTTTTGAAATATGGCCTTAAAATTCTCTGAATTTCTTGAGTATCATTAGTGATAACTCCATTTTCATTTCTAATTTTGTTAATTTGGGTTTTCTCTCTCTTGATTTTGGTTAATTTAGCTAGGGGTGTATCAATCTTATTGGTTTTTCCAAGAACCAACTTTTTTACTTGTTGATTCTTTGTATCATTTTCCGTATCTCAATTTCAGAAATTTCTCTCCTGATTTTTCTAATCTCCTCTCTTCTACTGCTTTTGGGATCGATTGCTCTTGTGACTCTAAAGCTTTAAGCTGCATTGTTATTTATTTGTAATGTGTCTATTTTTTTTTGACATAAGCATCAAGAGCTACAAACTTACCTCTTAGGAGGGCTTTCATTGTGTCCCAAAGATTTTGATAAGTTGTATTTTCATTATTGTTGGATTCTAAGAAATCTTGAATTTTCTTTATGATTTCTTCCAGAACCCAATTCTCATTCAGCATTATAGTGTTTTGTTTCTAAGAGTTCATGTATTTTCTGCTGTTTGTTGTGTTGCAGATGTCAAGCTTTAGATGACGGTAGTCTGATAGGGCATAGGCTAATATTTCAACTTTCCTGTATATGTGGACATTCATTTTGTGGCCCAGGATGTGGTCTATTTTGGAGAAAATTCCGTATGCTGCTGAGAAAAATGTATACTCTTTGATGCATGGATGAAAAGTTTGATAGAGATCTGTAAGGTCCATTTCAGTAAGAGTTTGATTAAGTTCCAATGTGTCTCTATTAAGTTTTTGACCTGTTGATCTATCCCTTGTTAAGAGGGCAATGTTGAAATCCCTAAAAATTATCATTTTGGGGTTGATTTCTTGCTTTAGACTCTGCAGTGTTTACTTAATGAATGTGGAGGAGCCCACATTAGGTGCATATATGTTTAGTATTGTGAAGTCTTCCTGGTGAATTGCATCTGTGACTAAATGTAGTATCCATCTGATTTTTTTTTTTTTTGGTTTAAAGTCCACTTTGTCAGATAGCATTATAGCTACCCCTGCCTGTTTCCTGATTCCATTAGCCTGCAGAATTTTTTACCAGCCTTTTACTTTTAGGGTGTGCCTATTTTTTGTGGTGACATGAATGTCCTGATGGCAGCAGATAGATAGGTTGTGATTTCTAATCCAAGTTTGTAATCTGTGTCTTTTGATTGGTGAGTTAATGCCATTGACATTTAGGGTTATAATGGAGAAATTACTTTTAATTCCTGACACTTTTATGTGTCACTTTATGTTTAGTGGCTTTCGTAAGTGTATTATTTGGCTTTTAGGTTTTGGTGGTATTATACTTCCCTTCTGTCCTCGTGGATATGCTTGGTATCTTTTCTAGCATTTTTTGAAGACCTGATTTGGTAGACATGTAAGCCTTCAACTTGTCTTTGTGCTGGAAACTTTTCTTTCTTCTTTGATCATGACTGATAGTTTAGCTGGGTTGACAGTTTTGCTCATTCAATACTTGAAGTACATCTCTCCAAGCTTTTCTTGCTTTTACTTTTTCCATTGAAAAATCCTTTGTCATTTTAATAGGTTTATCTTTAAAAATGAATTTTTCCCCCTTGAAGCTCTCAGCACCTTTTCTTTGTCTTTAATGTGGAGTGTTTTGACTATTATTTGTTGTAGTGAGTTTCTATTTTGGTCATATCTGTTTGGGGTGCGGAATGCATTTGGATGGGCCTCTCTTTCTTTAGATGAGGAAAGTTTTCCATTATGGTAATTTGAAAAATTTCCTCAGGGGTGGTATTTTGGGATTCTTGTTCTGGTATTCCATGAATGCGCATGTTAGGCTTCTTCAAGGTGTCCCGTACCTCTTTGAATATTCCTCTCAAGTATTTTTTTTTTTTTTACTTTAGTAACCTCTTCCCTTGAGCTGGTTAGTTCTTCTACTTTGTCTTCAAGATCTGAAATTCTATTTTCTGCTTCATTAGTTCTGCTGATAAGACTTTCTCTTAAGTTCTGGGTTGAAGATAACTTGTCTTTTAGTTCAGTTTTAAACTCTGCTTCAGACTGCTTTAACTGCTCTATGCCTTTTTTTGTTTCAATTGTTTTTCTCATCTCCTCTAAGTGCCTGTTGTATTCCTGTTCAAAGTGGTTGATGCAGTTATTTAACTCCTCCTGGATTTCCTCTTTCATAGTATTGATCATGGTAATGATCAGGCTTTGAAAGTCATTATCTTGGGTATCACTTTCTTGGCAACTTTCTGTGAGTTTGTTCTGGTTGGAATCTATCATTATGGGATTAATTCTTTTGGTGGGAGATTTGTTTTCTTAGGTTTTGTTTCTCATGGATTTGTGCTGTTATCTGGGCATTGTTTTAACTCTTATGACCTTCTTTCAGCATCTGTGTGTTTTTGAATGAACCAAATTAGTTGGTATTACTACTCTTGAGCAGTTATTACTAGTGTTTGCCTTGGAGTTGGGTAGAATTATCTGGTATTGTTGTTATTTCCTAGATGAGGCTATTAGGCTGTTAGTATATCAATTAAGTCAGGTTTAGTAGACAGGGAGTGAAAATTCATATGGTAGTACACTTTTATGATTTAGTACCTTGGTGATATGTGAGGGTGTATGGTATAGTCCCTGAAGTTTTATACGTTTTGGGGTGGCTATACGGAAAAGTTAAACTACAGTGACTAATAATTGATAGGAGCAGGATGGTAAAAAGGGTTTACTTATCTTTGAGTTGGATGTGAAGAATCTCTCCCATGTGATAGGATGACTTTAGAGGATTTCAGAAATATGACATTTGTCCCCTAGAGCTTTGCTTGGGTTTTCTGTGTATCCCAGGCAGAAAGGGCAGAGCTTCTAGTTGTAGCGCAGATCACCTGGAACCTGGCATGTCACCTAGGGTTCTTCCTTAGCCCAGAGCAGACTGGCTGCAGGTCCAGCTGGCTGGTGTGCTGGCTGGTAGGACAAGCTAAGGAGCAGTGGGTCCTCCCTGGACCACACTTCCCAGGTAGAGAGGGATATTTTACATTCTTGACAAACTCTTCTTCCATGATAGTATCTAAGCTTTGGAGGAAGTGTGATATAAATGTCCAATTTAAGCTATGCATGCCACAGTTACTTATTCTCAGAACTTTAATAATTTTCAAGTCTTTGCATGGACTGTTGCCTACTGCACAAAAGGGTTTCTGATAAATGCTGAGAACTGCACTTAATCAGGTATAAAGGTACATATTTAAAAGGCAGGGCCACCACGTCCATTTTACACCATAATAGACATCTCTCTTCTGGAACCATAAGCTGAAGAAATCTCCCTTTCTTCCTTTAAATTGCTTTAACCTGAGTGGTGTCTCATAGCATCAGAGAGAATAACTAATATGCAATTTCATTCTTGAGGGCAACCAGTGCCACAGGCCAGAGCCGTGGCCTCCAAACTAGGGCTCCCTTGTGATTAAGTTCAGGCAAAGAGTCGGCGATGGAGAACAGACACATAACTCTCTAGGCTGAGTGAATCTCGACCCCCTTTATTGAAACTTTGTGACAGCTTTTATTCAGAAAATTTTGGGGTAAAGAATGTTGCAAATAGACACATATTCTCCTAGTCAACAGAAACCACCTTTAGGATAGACATTTTTTCAAGAACCTAACCCATTGCGTGAGGGTAAAGTCACTTAACAGAATCATTCTCCCAGTATTTCCAAATCTAGCTAATCTATAATGCTCCACCAAATAGCCATGGGGCTGATCCCACATAGTTGTCATTGTTTTAACAGAGACTACATTTTTAAAATACACAGAGGAGGATTGAGCTCCTTTTGATTTCAATAAGGAACATGTTTTTCATTACAATTAACTATACGTGTGCCCAACATCCCATAAGTCCCAGCATGAACTTTTGCTGTTGTCCTGTCTGGGTTGGTCCTCTCAGTCAGGCGGGTTGATATCAGCACCAGGCATCTAGCTTGGGAAGCTGCATGCAGCCCAAACAAATAATACAGGCCTGCCTGGTCCATTCCTCCTACATATCCATCCTTTTTACTGCCAGCAGGAGCCATTTGCTCTGACCGCATTTACCCCTCCTCAGAGAGGGTCCAGCATAATGGACCATGCCTGTCTTAGGTCATCCTGCCTCACAGGATCTTATCCATCATTGACTGCCAGCCCTCCAAGGACTTTATCTCTGGAAGGCATGTCAGGATATGTGGATAGTAGATTAAACCAAGGCCTCACAAATCTCTGCAATCCAAGCTCAAACCACGTCTCCAGAAGGACCATGGCTTGGATGTTCAAGGGCCATAAGCGCCCGTAGTATGGTCTTGTTGATGGAGCGCTGCTGAGAGATGTGCTGAAGGAAACACTTAAGCAATATAATTATTGAAAGAACAATTCCTCCTATAATACCATAAATTACAATCCAAGAGGGATCAAACATCCTTTTAAAGTTCTAGTGAACAGATAGCATAGTCTCATACTCTAGAATTTCTGAATTAGTTCATAGGTGGGAATTTTACCCACCTATGTTTTAAGACTCTTGAAGTTGTTCTCTAATTTCTTTAAAATCAGTGTATACATTCTGGTTAACAAATCTACTTATAGTGTGGACTAGACATAAAATCTCCATTTAGAATTTGACTTAAAGTTAAAAATCAGGCTTTTTCTCTAGATCAGAGAACAGGAAGCTAGTTCCAAAAAACCTAAGAACAGGTAGAAGGCACACCCAATTCCCAGAAGAATTCCTCCTGCCAGAGGCAAAACTTAAATTATATAGGGAGGAATCCCTAGCACCTGCCCATGAGTGTTACCGTGACATTCCCCAGTAAGCAGGCTTTAGGCCCAAACTGAGCAGAAACACCAAGGCCTGACAATTCCCATATTTTACTTATTTGTCTTATTTATATCAAATAATGCCATGTCCTTTTTCCAAAAGATGTTTCTTTGAATCCATCTTTTCCAAACTGGGACCTTGTCTACCAGATTGGTTGGATAAGGACATTGCAAACCAGGGACCATTAGTAGTATCCTGCAATGTTTTATGATATTCTGGGCCCTCTTGACTTATAGCTTGTAGAGAAGAATCCCATGTCTGCTAGTAGAATTTTATTTTAATAACCTGTTTACCTGGGAACAATTATTCATTCATGCTGCTTTTAAAACTTTTTTTCTGTTTTAATATATTTCTTTTCCCTAGCTGAATACTTCATATTTTAAACTTGTGGGGGTTATATATTCATAGTGTATACAACACCAGAAACCCAAATCATACATAGAATAGCAGGTAGGAAGTATATCCTCGGAAGGATGATGTGATTATCTCTGAAATGTAGGTGCTGTAGTTTTACTCAAGGAGAGCACAATGTAAATTTATAATACTATACTGGGTAATAGTAGTGGATACTGAAAGATATCACTCATAATTACAGTAAATTAATGAATCATATTCATATATGATTTTTTCCAAGAGGACAAATGTTCAATGTTTGCATACCACCATCAGACATCTAGACTGCCACTTTTTTCATCAGTATCAGTTTTGTTTTAGTACTTGACCTTTGAATTGTTGGTAAAGAGTCTGTTATTAATATGACTTTGTTTAAAGTAGGTATTCCACAGAACAATTTCATGGATTTCTTGAACTTTATTCACTATTTTGTTTCTACTTAAAGACTTTCTTTTTGAAATTTAAAATTTATAAAATAATGTCTCTTTTTAGGTGTCTCATTGCCAAAAGAGTGCAGTTCTCCACCGATTGCCAGCTCACCAAGGAAGGCCACTCAGGAGCATGCAGATCCCCCAAGTGAAGTGGAAGAAAATATAAAAGAAGAGCCCTTAACCATCTCCAAGCTAGCATACATCCCAAATGCTAGCCTGCTTCCTATCCCAGATGATGATGATGAAATGAACATGTTCTTTGATTATCCATCTAGGTTCAAGTTGGAAAGAGAAGACACAGATTCTTTCGAGGAACTGGAAGTAGATGAAAGTGCATTTCTGATGGTTAAAGAGGAGGAACTGAAGGAAACTCCCCAGGCATTGTCATGGAGTTATGCGATCCTGACAGGACGTATCTGGGCAAATCCCCGGGTCAAGATTTTTTCCAGGTTCCTTATAATAGGGTTAGGGCTGTTATTGTTTGTGTTTCCCCTGATCCTCCTTCTTTTGGAGTCAGATATTAGTCTCCCCTTCTCATGTGAAATCCACAAGAATCCAGATTTCAAGCAGTTTCACTATGAGTACTACTGTCCCCTCAAGGACTGGGTTGCTGGGAAGGTCAGCCTTTTTCTCTACATACTGGGTTTTCCTCTACAGGAGGGTAACATCTTGTAAGATTAATACTATGTACAATATCACTGGTATCTTTTAAAGTAGCTGCCAAGTTCTGAATGGTCATGGATGGTCAAGAAGTATTTTTTTTCTCATCACTGACTGCTCAACCTAAAAGTAGCTTTACATAATTTAATACACTTAAGTTAAATATAGTTATTTTTGATATATATCAAGAGACAATATGAAAGCAACTCAAATATCTTGCTTTTAATGTAGTATAGATATCCTCTTCATCACATCATTATAGTAATACACTGAAAGGAGTTACATTTTCCTATTTCTTTGTCATTGAAAGAATTATGAGTTACAGTGGAATGAATCAGAATTTTAGTATAATTCCAAAGGAAAACATTTTTAATATAATCCTTGATGAAAACTGTGCACTCTAAACAAATTAATTTATACAAATAAATTAATATTGTCTTTTTTCTCAGATTAAAGATATTATGTGTTCAAGATATTTTAATAAATTTTGGCAAAAGATAGTCATATATGCATAAAGCTAATGAAAACAAGTATATTAAGTTTTTTTTAATGTTTTGGCACTGCTTTTAAAAAAGATGTTTAGACTACATGATCCTATAATTTTTTACTACAGAAATATTAGATAGAAAATGGGTAGAAAGAAGATGTTCTCAGAACAGGTGATGGAACTGGAAAAGGTAGCATTGGGTTGGCATAGTGGAGGGTAACGTACAATTGTCAATATTCTGGAAAAGATTGTCTGGACTTTTCATTGAATTTTCCTATCTATTTGGGCTTGAAAAGCAAATTGTTTTTAAAAGAAAGTGAAACTTGTAAAGTAAATATTGTAGGAGAAAAGCTAGTTACTTGTTTGTTGTCTGTAAAAGAAAGTGAAACTTGTAAAGTAAATATTGTAGGAGAAAAGCTAGTTACTTGTTCGTTGTCTGTAAGTTGGAGGGAACACAGATAAGAGTTTGACAATGGAAAGTACAAAAGAAAAGTTCTGATGAGACGTAGGAAAGTGTTGGTAGGCAAATGGTATCTTTTTGAAATTCATGGTGACACATGACATTCAGTGATGTTGAGGTATCAAGATCTGTATACTCTTGCCTCGAGCCCATGAAAACAGATTTACATGAATAGTAACGAAAGAAGAGAAACGAGGTAAATTATTTTGTCCCTCATACCATTATTGTGGTTCTGCAAAGTAACTTCAAAAATGTGTGTGTTGTGTGTGTGTGTGTGTGTGTATGTGTTTTAGAGAAAGAAAGAGAGAAAAACAGACAGACAGAGAGACAGAGAGAAGGGAAAGGTATCTTTGATTTTTGTAGTATGCAATATATTTCTTTCCCTGCTGTGTTCCCTTTAAGACATTTATTCATTCAGAATTTGGATTTCCATTGAAAAAATATATGAACACGTGGCAATTCAGCTTTGGTGAAATTGTTAGTGGCAGTGGAAAAGCATCTGACAAATAAGGGGATAAAGCCTCTGGTATTTTCTTTTGTATCATTAAATTCATAATAGAGGGGAGTGGTGCCTTCCTCTGAAGAGTATTCACTGGTGTTGTGGTTGGAGTAAAATAGAAAGGAATATGGAATTTACAGCTAGGAACATAAATTTATCCCCCTCAAAAAATTTCTCATTGCTTTTTAAATGAAGAGACAGAAGCGCAATCTCTTCCAAGCATTAATAAAATTCCAGTGTTATCAGTAACATAATTTCCAAGTTGGCATTGCAGTCCTATTCATTCAATGATGTTCTGAATGACTTATTAGGTAATTACTTTTAGAAGTAAGTTTGGAGGTCAACCTATGAGGATTGAGTACATTGTAATCTATATTTGCAGAGATTTTTTTTCTCAAGGACTTTGGTAATTTACCCAGAATGACAGAAAGGAGAATTTCAGAGAGCTGGCCATTAGGCAGTCATGACCACTGGCCAGTAAAAAGAAAAAAAATAAAAGATCTTCCCTTCCCTAAACAGCTACTACCTTTTGCTAGAAATCTGTATCAGTAATGGTCTTGGAATAATTTTACTATTTCACTTTTACTATTTTCTCTGGTGTATATACCACATGTTAGACAGGTCTTCATCTGATGTTTGGAATGAACCAAATTGTACAACTTGACCCTGATGCAGGATGAATACTATAATGGGAACCAAAATTGTGCTCTTGCACTGATAACCTTTTGTATGTGTAAAAGTCATATTATTCAGTAGTTCTGAGAACAGAATCCAGGGTCCAGAACAAAAAAGAGGAAGTCAGTGTAAAAAAGTCAAAGGTGAGGATTTATGGTCCTGACTCTGGAAGTTTTCATCAAAGTCTTTGAGTTAGTATCTTTTGAGACTAAATATTCACAGATAATGACACTTGACTTCTTATTCATTGTGTATCACACAGTTTTGACAAACTTGGAGGAAGCTTTTCCTTTATTACTTTATTTTCTGTTGAATCAACAGAAAGACCCTTTACAACAATCACAAACTTGAAGAGATAATAATGGGAAGATGCTATCACTTCTGGGTTGATATCTGAGATGGCTAGGGCTGGTGGGAGCTCCTTTTTCTACTGATAACCAATCAGTCTGTGGCTCACAGTGTTAACAAATATACTGTGCTTTCATCAGAGGGTTTCCATAATTCCAAATCAAGATACATTTTGATGGTGAAAAATAGTGGTTTGTATTATTAACTCTCAGCAGCAGGAATCATTTAGACATGTTTAAGGTACTCTACTTGTAAAATTTCTTGATTCACTAGGCAGCATTTTTCAACCACTTCTCTAGGGAAGAGACAGTGAAATAGAGAAGGATTATCGTCCTACAGTCATAGCTCTCCACTTGTCATCAAAAATCATGTTATAGGCTGGGGATTTAACAGTGGTAGATAAGTTGCTCCCTATAGTTGCATATCAATTCTTAGCTGGTGTTAATTTTTGGGAAGGTTGTAGCATCTTTAAGAGATAGGGTCTGGCTGGAAGAAAAGACATTACAGAGGGCAGGCCTTGGAATTTCGAGGCTCAATCTTGCTTCCTTTCAGTTTGCTCTTTTTCTCTATACCTGCATGATGACTGTGATGACCTAAACCAGCCTCCTATTCTGTTCCGAGCTATACTTTCTGATATGTGATTCCTGACACAATGAAATACACACCCTTTTAGAACTATAAACCAAATAAATCTGCCTTTATCCCCTAAGTTTCTTGAGTCTGAGTATATTGTTTCATAGAAAAAGGAAAAGTAACTACCACAGATGATTTATCAAGGATGCTTAAGTCCCTAGTTTCTATTGCCAACAGTATAAAAAAATGGAGTCAAATTAAAATCAAGAAAATTGTTTAAATCATGTACTTGTTTCAACAGTATACATTACAAATAAGGTAGTTTTAAATGAACCTTTAGATCTTATAGCTTTATTGATATATACTCAATTTGTTTACCCTTGATAATCTCTAATTTCTTGGTTAATATGAGTATGTGGAGGGAGTATTAGAGTTATTTCAATTTGGTTTTACCTCCATACTTCAGAATTTGACATTGAGGATATAGATTAAATCCACCACAAGTAACCAATTCATACCTAAAGACTTTTTGAAGAATGAATTTCACAGAAATTCATTTACAGTGAGACACTGCAAATATTCTTGCCACTGGTTTGATGACAGATATTCTATTAATGTTTATTCCAGAATGTAAGCTGAAATGAGCCAATCACTATCATTGAATAGAGTCAAGGCTAGAAAACTTTCTCCAGGGGAATATCCTATTGAGGCACAGTTTCCCCATGTTTATGCTTATTTTGGAAGAGGAATTATACACATTTATCCTACATGCCTTTTTTTTTATATACAAATTTCTTCAGTAGTATCTTGTGGCTGATGACAAAATTATTTTCCCTTTTTATTTGCACAGAATTAGACTACGTTTCCCAGTACTTATGTATAGTTGTATTTTTGAGCTAAGTTTTTCAAACTAGATATAAGCTTCCATTTGTCCCTAGTCCTCAACACTTTCAGTGATCTGTAAGATATCATTGATGATGGTAAAACTACTAGGAATTTGCATTCTTAAATTACTTTAGGCAAAAGAGTACTACTGTAAATATTATCCTGAACTGTATGCCAGTGAACTGTTGTTTGAGCAGCAAGCCTTTTCTGGCCCACATCAACAACAATCCTTCCAGCATCTGGCAGGTAATTGCTGTCAAAAGGTGATGACATTCTTGAAAGAGTCATTAATTCATAAGTAAATCATCATAACCCTGTTATAGGTGTTCTGGGAGCTGAACATAGGGCCTCATGATTCTTAGACAATTGCTCTATTACTGACCTATAGCATAGTCCCCACTTTTTTTTGTAAAGTATCTCCAAGTTGCAAAGAAACATTTAGTATGTTAGAGGAAATATTGTAATGCCATTATATAGGTAAGCACTAAAAACCATATTTAAACTTATGAATATTTGATTTTTTAATACCACCTTTAAGCTTTTTTATTTCTTCATTATTTTATTTTTATAACAAACAGTATGAATATCTGTTCTCCTACCTTCTTTGCCTTCCTCTATACATCTCTGTTCTTCCTGCCCTCATGACTGTCTGTTTATGTGGTCCACAGAGCTCCCTTGGGCCATCTGTTTAAGTGAGTAAACCTACAGGAGGATATGCTCCTCTTCAACTATCCCTCTAGGATTTCCATTGCCTGTAGGTGTTTCTCCTGAGATTCTCATTGGTCCATGGGGGGAAACTGATTTTAGTCATTGTGTAGATCTGATAAGGCTAGATCTCATGATAGTGAAGTCTTGGATGCAGCCATCCTGTTGTGACAGTAGTGATATGACTGACCATGTACCTCCCCACTTTTAGATTCTTACAATCTTACTACCACCACCACCACGACCCCTCAAGGTTTCCCCAAGCCTTAGGATAGGGAGAGATTTGAATGGTGTCATAGTTGGGCACCGGTGTCAACTTGACAGTTGAGGCACATTTGTAGAGAATTAGTGGTTGAGTTAAGCCCAGAGCAAACCTGATGGGGAAGGCCCAGCTTATGGTAGGTGGGACTACCTCCTGAACAGACAAATAAAATACAGACAGCTGGTTGAGAATGCTGACATTCTTGTGTATATTTGGCTAGACATGCTGGTTTGGCAAGTAAGGATCGTCCCTTTCTCAACCATTATGTAGCGATGGTGTGGTCAGTTCCTTCGGCCTGGTGTTGGCATGAGCTCTCCTGTCAAGCTGGATTCAGAACTGTAACCGGATCATAAGAGAAAATAGGGGCTGGAGAGGTGGCTCAGGGGTTAAGCCTCTGCCTTATAGGTGAAGGTCCTGAGTCATCTAGACCCCAGTATAGACACCGGCGAAGCGGGGCGGCCTGCTTTTCTGGTCTGGTAGGGCGGAGCCTGTGAATCCGGGCGAAGTAAACAAGAGGAGGTGGAGCGGTCCTTGTGGTTCCCGCGAATTTACCCTGGTTCTACACCACACACACACACACACACACACAAACACACACACACACACATGCACACACACAAGCATACATACACAATTGAATAAGTAATAAAAAAAGAGAAAATGGACCCTTTGTTCCTTTAAGCCATCTGATGGTCATTTATCAACAAACATGTAGGTGAACTGCAACACAATTTAGTACCAGGAGTGGGGTATTGTTGATAGGTCTGGCTATGTGGCTTTTGTAGATTTTGAACATTTATGTTGAAGAAATTTGAACTTGTGTGGATTCAAAAATGTTTGATGAGAGTTTGGTGGGCTATTTGGAGAATAGAGATGCTGAGAATGTCATGGATTGCTTTGGCTCAATTTATGAGCCAAAGGACTTTGGTAATGCTGAATTTAAAGATGATGGACTGGCTTGCTTGATAGAGGAGAGCTGTGCTGAAGCCTTGAAGATTTTAATGAGGAAAGGGCCGGTAGCAGAATAGCTGCCATTGTTGGAGAAATGAGCATCAATGAAGGAAAACCTAGTGACTTTCATTGAGATGGTGGAAAATACAAATGCAACCATATAGCAAGTTCATGGTTTGAAAACCCAGATTCCTTCAGGGGCCAAAAGCCCACGTTAAAGCCATTTCTTGCCCTTTGGAAGTTTGGCTGCCTAAAAGTGCCTAAAAGAGGCTTTTCCAGCATCAGTGCACAAAACGTGGTACAGCTGTGGCTTGAGCGGACCAAGCTACGTTTCAATCTCACTTTGGAATCTGGCAACATCCCCCAGGTGGTGCTGGTTTTGGTGTACGATTATGGGGTTCATGGAGAGCAGCAAAAGCTTGGCACAAAGTGGCAGGCATAGAGTTCCTGCGAGAGAAGGTGAAACTTATAACTGCAGAGGCGAGCCCAAAGTGCTGGAGATGCCAGAACCATGGGATGTATGCTGAGGATGGATGAGAATGGAGATTCAGCCTGGTTCAAGGAACTCTGCTTTTGCATCTTTGAGCTTCAAACAAGGACTGGGGATGCCTAGAATCTTTGAGCCACCTTGATTACGTGATGAGCAACAGAAGATGGACATTGAAGTACAAGATGCAATATTTGATTTATTGGACTTAGATCTTAATTTAATGTTTTACTTATTGCATCAAGATACTTCTGTTTTAATGTTTCATCTGTTTTGAAGTATTTTATTTTGATTTGATACATTCTTAAGGTTAAGAAACTTTGAACTTTTAAAATGTTGGAACTGAAGTTTTAATGAGAGAACATTTTAAATTTGTTTATGAAATGTATTTATATTTTTAAGATAAATTTTAACATCCGTGGGGACAGGGATTGAAGGTTACAGTTTAAAAGTGTTACGTTTTCTAGTTAAGGTCACTCTCACTTTCCTTCCTGGTCGCTTGCGACTGAGGGGGTTTGATCTCACCAATCAGGGAGGGTATAGAGACTGGCAGATAGATGGTAACCATCCTGCAAATGGGAAACTGACCCCCCCTCTCACTGCGGTCTCCTACTCCTATTCCATCTACCTTTGAATCTCCTGTTATAGTAAGATTTCATTTAAACAGCCTTTTATCTTTGGTTAGGAGGTGACCTCAATACCAATCAGGGTGAAGGAACAGCAAAACTGTAAACAACAACAAACTGTAATTCAGAACACCAGAGACCCTATATTAGTCACCTGGAACAAGACCAGCCAAATCTTTCCCCATCCTAAAGCTCAGGGAAACTTGCGGAAGAGGGGGCAGCAATATTGTAAGAGCCTAAAGATAGGGAGGACCAACGATATGCAAGATACGCCACACAAATTAGGACTGCTGTAACCATAATCGAACTTTGCATGACCTGCACAATGACTGATGTCAACGACCCCCCAAAGTATAGCATGGATCACAGGCACAGGATCCTAAGAGGCAAGGGATTAACAGTCATAATAGTGTTCCCATAGTAAAGGCTAAAAAAGGGCCCTGGGCAATGCCACTGAGTCTTTACACCTCACTAAAGTGGAGGACTCAGAGGGAAGTTTGGCATTCACACAAAAGGATGCTCCAGAGTATGGGAGGGGGAAGAGGGAGGCACTGGGAGAAGGGAAGGGAGGCAGGTGAAAGGAAGGGGAAAAGGGGGAGAGGGTCCAAGGGGAACTGAGGAAAGCTGGAGGAAGGGAGGGGAAGGGGTACCTATTAGGCTTGTATGATTGGGGAAAAATAAATAAATATTAAAAAATTTTAAAGAGTGTTATGTTTTTCTGTCAAGTTGACAAGGGGTAGAGTGTCATAGTTAGGCACAGGTGTCAACTTGACAGTTGAGGGTTTGCATTCTGGGCACATTTGTAGAGAATTAATGGTTGAGTTAGGCCCAGAACAAACCTTCAAGAGACTGTCTAGCTGTTGCGGAAGGCCCAGCCCATGGTGGGTGGAATTAGGCCCTGGAATAAAATATAGACAGCTGGTTGAGAGAGTTGGCATCCTTTTGTACACTTGGCCAGGCATGCTAGTCTGGCAAGTAAGGATCGTCCCTCTCTCAGGTGTTGTGTAGAGATGGTGTGGTCAGTTCCCTTGGTCCTGGTGTTGGTGCGTGCCCTCCCGTCAAGCTGGACTAAGAACTGTAACCAGGAATCATAAGAGAGAATAAATCCTTGCTCCCTTAAGCCATTTGATGGTTATTTATCAGCAGCCATACAGGCTGACTGTTACAGGAACTCTCCCTCCATGTATGTGTGACACTGTCCTCTAAGTTCCTATATACTATGGTTACCTTTCTAAGCTTAGCAGCTAGCACCCTTAATTTTTAATCTTATTTCATATATTTTAGGCACAAGTAGAATATATTATGTTCATATACACATGGATAAATAGATGGCTAGATAGTAGTAGATAGATAAATGATAGATAGAGGTGAAGTGCTTATTATACAATCAAATGCATGGTATTTGCCACCTCACATAATCACTTTCCTTTACCACTGTAAAAGTCCCTAAAATCTGCTTTCTGGTTGAATTTTCACTATTTCAATATTATATTAACTATAGTGTGTACTAGACATCAGTTCTACAGACTCGTTCATCCTGCATCACTGCAAATTTGAACCCTTGAAGCTTTCTTCCTTTTTCCTTTGCTCCTGATAATCACCTTTCTACTTCCTGTTTCTATGTAATCATTTTTTTAAGAGTCCACATCATGCAGCATTTTTCTGTCTATTTGTCTTGCTTCGGTTAGCATAATGTCTCCTAGTTTTGTTCCTGCTGCTGAAAATGGCAATATCTTCTCTCTCTTTTTTTTTTTTTTTTTGGCTGAATACTATTCATATACAGGAGTTTCTTTCCCCATTCATCCATGCGGGAGACCTGTGGTTTCTACATCTTGAACTGCTGTAAATTGTGCTTTAAAGAACATAACAATGCAGGTATCTCTAAGACTGGCTGTTTCTTCTTTCCTTCAGTATATACCCAGAAAGAAAGATTGCTGAATCATATAGCAGTTTGTTTTCAGTTTCTTAGACCTTTCTACCCTGTTCCCCACAGTGGCTGCAGCAGTCTTCAATCTTACCCACAGTATACAAGGCTTTCTTTCCTTCACATCCTTACCAACGCTTATCTCTTGTCTCTCTTACGAAAGCAACATACACATGAACATGAACACACAAACGCTGAGAAATGACAGTAAATCATTTTACCTGCACCAGATGGTCATTCCAGTTGGGACTCAAATTCTGTGTAGACGTTCCTTGAAAGCGAAGCCTGAACCTACCCTTTCTGCTTACCCTTGGCAGAGACCTGCTCTGATGCCAAGTGAAATCTATTCCAGAAGGAGCCTTTGCACTGTTACATTCCAGCCAAGTAGTGGGGAGAGGTGTTTCCATTTTCAGCCCCTTCTTTGTTCCCTTCCATTCTGTTGCACTCACTTCTGACAGTATAGCTATCTTCTGTCTTCCTCCATGTGTTCTTGCCGCTCCATCCTCTTCACCTACATGCAAAAAAGTAATTTTCATCTTCCAGCCCATGGGGGCACAGTGGCCTAGCTTACAACAAGTTCATCAAGCCAGGGAAGGTAAAAACTGGCAAGATAAACACCAGGTGTGTGCTTTCCATGAGAGTAGATGTTTTTCTAGTGCAGTCTGTAACATATACATAGGGTATCTTTGTTTTACCAACAGGGACACGGGGCTCCAGAGAAGAAACATTACTCAGAAAAACTTGTGAAGCATCTGATAGAACTCTGCTGTCCAGAGTGCACAAAGAACTTAGAAAACTAAACACCAAGGAAACCAATGGCCCAATTAAAAAAATTGGCCCTGGAACTTAAAAGAAACTTTACCAGGGATGAAATTAAAATGTCTAACAAATATCTTTAAAAATGCTCCACTTCCTTAGCCATCAGGGAAATGCAAATCAAAACTTCCCTGAGATATCATCTCACCCCAGTCAGGATGGCAAAAATCCACAATACAAACAACAACAAATGCTGGAGAGGATGTGGAGAGAGGGGAACTCTCCTACATTGCTGGTGGGAATGCAGGCTCATACAGCCACTCTGGCGAGCCGTCTGGAGATTCTTAAAGAAATTAAAGATTGAAATGCCATATGACCCTGCTATTCCACTTTTGGGAATAACCCCCCATACACCAGAAGTTCACCTCGATAGCACAAGCATGACCATGTTCATAGCAGCACTGTTTACAATAGCAAAGTCATGGAATCAACCCAAATGTCCAACAGTTGAGGAGTGGATAAGGAAACAGTGGTACATCTATACAATGGAGTACTACTCAGCCATCAAAAATGATGAATTACTGGAATTTGCCGGGAAATGGATGTCATTAGAAACAATTATATTAAGTGAAGTATCTCAGACCCAGAAAATTAAGCGCCGTATGTACTCCCTAATAGGTGGCTCCTAGTACCAAACCCACCCAGCCCACCTAGAGACAGTAATTCCAAGGATTATGAACAGGAGGGATGGGGTAGGCGGGCCACACCAGAAACAAGGAGAGAAAGGACCATGTTACAGCAGAGAAAATAGGCCTCCATCAAGGACTCAAATAAGTAATGAGACATATGATTAAGTTCACAGACTTTTGTTCCTGATCATTTACTACTGAGGGGATATGATCTCACCAAAAGAGGAGGGCATATAGTCTGGCAGATAAAAAGTAACCGTTGTGCAAATTGGTGATAGACCCCTCCCTCACTGTAGTTTCCCACTTTTATTACATCTACCTTTGAATGTGCTTTTATCACAAGTCTCTAGTTTAACATCTTTTTGTCTCTGGCCAAGGGGTGACATACAATGCCCACCAGGATGGAGTGAAGGGCATTGCAGGAACAGCAAAACTGCAAAAGAAAACCAACAAACCACAATCCAGAACTTCAGAGACTCTATATCAACCACCTAGAACTAGGCCAGCTTAATCTCTCCCCATCCTGAAGCTCAGGGAAATTTGCGGAAGAGGGGGCAGTAAGAGTGTAAGAGCAAAAGGATGGGAGGAGCAATGATATGTAAGATACTCCATACAAGTTAGGGCTGAAGCAATCATAATTGGACTTTACATGCCCTGTGCATTGTCCAACACACTATTGACCCCACAAAGTCTAGCATCTGCTAAAGGCACCAAGATCTTTGGAGGCAAGGGATTGGCAGCCACAGCAGTGTTCCTATACCTAAGGGGAACACGGGAAAGGGTTCAGGGAAAGGCCACTGGGTCCTTGTACGTCATCGGAGAGGAGGGCCCAGAGGAAAATCAGACATGCAGAAGAAATGACTCTCTGAGAATTGGGGCGGGAGGCACTGGGGGATGGGAAAGGAGGGGGGTGGGGAGGAGAAATAGGGGGTACGGGGGGAGGAGGAGGGAGGGAGGGAACTGGTGTACCCATTAAGTTTGTATGAGCTGAAATAATAATAAAAAATGTATTAATAATAAAAAAAGAAAATAAACATACATTTGAGGACAATAGGAGAGGGGTTGGTGAGATGATTCAGTGGATAACAATGCCTGTATGCAAATCTGGTGAACTGAGTTTAGAAAAAAGAAAAAAAAGAAAAAAGAAAAAATAAAAAAAAAAAGAAAAACTTGTGAAGTCCCAGAAATCCATCTGTCTCCAAGGCCCTCCCAATGTGCAGTGTTCCAATGACACTCTCTCCATTCCCTAAGGATTTCAATTTTGGCTGTACAAATCACCTGGAGAGTTAAACATGTGGTTACACACACACACACACACACACACACACACACATGATTTGGCCTCAATCCTAGAAACCCTATTTTATTTTGTTTTTAAAAAGGACATTTTCATAAGTAGATATCATTGTCCCTTACTTTTATCCACTACCATCTGTCCTTGTTCTTCTTCTTACTGGTCCCCCTTCTGCTTTTATGTCACATATATGCGGGGAAGGGGCGGGTATGCATATGTATTATGTATATATGCATATTTTAAAATCTGTCTTACAACTATGAAAGAAAGCAGACGATGTCTGTCTCTCTGAGTCTGGTCTATTTGGCTTAATGTTATAATCTCCAGCTCCACCCATTTTCCTGCAAATGAAATTCCATTGTGTATTATGTATCATATTTTCTTCTTTTCTTTAATCTTGGGGTGTGTGTGTGTGTGTGTGTGTGTGTGTGTGTGTGTGTGTGTGTGTTTACATCAGAGGGCACTGTGTGTGCTTGTGGAGGCCCGAGGGTGATGTCAGGAGTCATGCTGGATTGCTTCTATCTTTTTTTTTTTTTTCCTCACTCTGGGATTTTCTAGCTTCCACCTACCAGAGCCAGAAGTGCAGGCTGCTGTCACTTCTGCATAGCATTTTCTTCATCCTCTCTCCTGTTGATGGTAACAGAGGTCCTATCTGAAATGGGTGGGGCCCAAGCACAGGTATTTCCCTTCAGAGCCTTTCAGCTTTTTCTAATGTAAGGGCAAGGTGAGAACGAATTGTAGTAACATTCGTGTTGCTTCTCAGCCCATTGCAGTAAATTTCATGAAACAGCAGAGGCTGCATCTAAAAATAGCTAATCGAGGCAGCGATACACAGAATTAGGGGAAATTTGAGGTAATTTCACCTGGGATGCTTCGCTTCTGTGAAGTCTGTGTGATGGGCCCAGGACAGACAGCTGGGAACAGCTCCCCAGACCTGAGCTTGGACCCGGTAATGAGTCTACATGTCATGGCTGAATTGCCCCATGACAAAAAAAAAAAAAAAAAAAAAAAAGGAAGGAAGAGAAGTCCTGCTGTGTGTATCTTGACCTGCCACGAGGTTCCCTACAGCAACTGGAGAAGCCATCTGGCAACCTCTGACACCCCTTTCTTCAGGCAATGGCAGTGTCTCTCTGCATCCCCGAGGCTTTCTCCCACACCCATGATGTTGTCTGGGTTGTCTAGAAAGTGCCTTAGTTTTTAGCACCTCTAGAGGCAGCAGCCCTAAACCAGGACAGAAGACAATGACTAAAGATCTCTGCTGGGTCATGCTCAGTGGGCTCATAGGGAGCTGCTTGAATGAGAGCTCATTCGCCCTAGGTTATGATTTACTCCATGTTGGTGATTTTTGTTCCTGATCCAACTAACACTCTCCTTCCGTCCTCAGGTTTTCTGGGGTCACCTGGCATCTCAATCTTAGTCTCAGAGTCAACTTTGCAAGAATCAAACCAAACCGCCTCCAGATGGCTTGTTTTGACCTTCGGTCTAAACAGGCACTAGGCTGCAGAGGACGCTCATTCATAGACGAACAGTTCTCTGTAGCTTACAAAGAATTTCCCCAACACTTTCATTTTGATCAGGAAAGGAGACCATTTTTCACAACCATCAGTCACAAGAGGGTTTTAGGATAGATGCTGTGGACTTTAATTTCTTGTACACTGAGAAATGTACTCTGTTATTATAATGGAGACAAGCATAGATTAATTTCTCCCTGTAAGCATGTACTCTGCTGATTTTGTGAGTGGGTTCTTCCCCAGAAAAAGAGCCTGTTCAAGTAAATATTAGAAATAATTCTATTGTTTATAAAGCAGATGCTCAAGCAATTAGTACAACAATGTCAGAGTTGTTTTTTTCTTCAAGTTTTATCATGAATAGCTATTCAAGCTTCATTATGTAAAATTCTATGTTAAAAATTTGTGTCATGGAAACAATTTTCACTGAGGAAAAAAATAATTTAACACGGGTCACAGGCTAGGAATGACAGAGAAATTCAATATTTTTCTGTCTTGCTACAATTTAAATAAAAATGAAATATAAAGAGGGGATCATTGGGGTTGCATAAGAAAAAGTAATATGCTTTGCTATTTCTTTGATGAGTATTATACCTTTCTAGCCGTCTTAGCTATCAAGAATTTTAAATAAAATTGGCTCAAAGATAGGATATTATTATTTTGAGAATGAGAATGAGCAAAAAATGCACGGGTTTCTCTGAGTTCAAATCCCTAATGAAATGGATAATCCTGCAGTAGAAGAATTTGATTTAACCAATGATTGTCCCAGTCGGAACTGGCCACTTTGCATGTTTCTTCCCGGAAAGTACAATTCCTTCTCAGTAGTAGAATTATAACTTCCTGTGCAATTTATGCCCTTTTACTGCTGTTTAGATGTCTAACATTTGTATTTTAAAGCATTTCCTTAAGAACAAATTAGTATTAGCCATGTAAATGGGATTCTTAGTTTTATATTTACTTTTATGCTTATTTTTCAAGAAAATCTAGATGAGCTTTTAACCTGTCTAAAGAGTAGCCTTCACAAATGAAGTCATAGCCATCCAGAATTGTTTCCCTTAATTATATGGTTCCTGACTTGAATTAAAGCAAACAAATTCAGTTATGTGGTGGGGGATTAGGACAGGGTCTAGGTAATTTCCACAGCCTGGTACAGATCAAGGTGTTTCCTGATGGTGTATGCCAATGAAAATGGGCAGGATGCTTCTGAGAGGGAAAAGAAACAGAAAAGGAAAGAAAACCCAGGAAGAAGTGCTGATCTTAAATCATGACTGAGGAAGAAGGCAGGGATTGTAAGAAAGCAACATCTGGAACAAACATTCCTTGGGGAAAGCTCCAATCAGCCAGCGCTTGTAACAGAAAGCAAGCTGAAGAGGTAGGACTTCGGAAATGCTTAAATGAATCTCAACAGCAGGATGCAGGTGTGAGGGTAAAAGATGCTGAGAGTCAGTGGGGCCCCAGAGAGAGGCTGGACTTGCTGGTACCCACACATTAGACTTCCTTGGTAGAATCAGCATTTCTAAAATATAGAAACATTGCACTTGATCATTCTGTGTAAGGAGATCAGAAGGTTAGACTGGAGTTGTAACCTAATATTTTCAGTCCTGATAATGGTAATAATCATGGCCGTGTTCTTGTATTAATTAAAACTGTACCAGCATTCCAGGTCATGATATTAATAAGTCCTGCAGGCTTAAGAATCAACTTCCAGTGGATAAAATAAAAAAATTAATATAACTCATCTGTTTCCTGGTGCTAAATAATGTAATTTTCATTGTGAAACGATATAACGATATTTTAAATTATTTATTTATTCATTTGTTGCCATCCTGGGGATCGTGATAGTTAATGTTGGTTGTCAACTTAACAGGATCTAGATTCACCTAAGAGACAAGCTCTGGGTGAGAGCAAGTTTCTAATAGGGCTAATTTAAGTGAGCAGCTCTTTCCTCACTCTGGACAGCACCATTGTTTGGAATGAGGTCCTGGGCTGATTAAAAAGGAGAAATAGCAACATCTATCTCATCCATCTCAATGGGACTAGCCTATTCATGTTTCTGCAGTCATGACTTCCTTACCATACCGGACTGAACCCTCAAACTGTGAGCCAAAATCAGCCCCTCCTTCCTCAAGTTGCTTTGGTCAAGTATTTTGTTGCAGCCACAAGAAATGTAAGAAATACAGGATCAAACCAGGGATCTTACTGATGCTAGGTAAGCACTCTACCACTGAACTGCACATCCCCCTACCCAGTCTTCAATATTTTTGAGACTTTTCATTTTTGTCATTGGTTTTTAGATTGTAGAGGAAAATAGTTTTGGGTTATTTGGGGAGGGGGGAAGGGACCTGCCATATACTCATATCTGTATTTGTTTGTAATTTATTTAATTTAGAGACAGAGTTGTAGTCCAGACTGGCCTAGAACTTTCTATACAGCCAAAGATTACCTTAAAATTCTGATTCTCCTGTCCCTACATCCCAAGTGTGCACCACCACATCCAGTTTAAAAGTTCTGGGGACTGGACCCAGGACTTCCTGCATGATAGGCACTCAACCAACTGAGCTCTCAAAGTATCTTTAAAATTAGACTTTTTCTCTGTATCTGGCTAAGAGTTGGATACTGGAATATCAGCTAAAACTGTTAAAATCAGAGTCATTTGTGAAACATTGAAGCCTGGATAAGCATTCTTTATCTGAAAATCTCTATGGATGATACTATCTAGTCTCTAGTCCCTAAAGCAAAATGGGGCAAACATGATTCAGAAGACCAGGTTTCCAGCTGGAAACAAATCATTTTTTATTACCTTTACATGTACAATTTGTAGACTCATAAATATTATACATAGTTAACAACTGAGTGAAATTCTGATTTACTTTTTCATAAATTTCTCAGAAAGTAATTGGCTTGTTCTTTGAAATGCTCAATGATGTTGAAGAGGAAAAATACTATACATAAGAATTTTGATAGATTTTGAAGTTTTTTAAAAAATTGTGGGAGTAGCGAGGTAGCTTAGTAGGAAGAGTGTTTGTGTAGTGTGCATGAAGCCCCGGATTTGATTTCCCTCACTGCATAAACCTGTTGTCAAACACTGAGGAGATGAAGGAAGGAGGATCTGAAGTATAAAGTCATCCTCAGCTATTCAATGCATTCAAGGCCATCCAGAGCTATCATTACATTTTTTCTTAATTTAATTGTGGTGAGGAAGTTGACAGTGGTAAATCACAGACCCTCTGACTGCATCTCCCAAAAATCAACCACCCAGCCCTCACAGTCTCTTGCTCTATTCCTTCCTGTTTCCTTGTTTCCCCTTTGTGACTTCAAGCAAGTCCAGCTTTACTCCCACTATTCAGGACTGACAGCTTTAGCAGCACCTCTCTGATTCCTGCCTTCTGGTGCCAACATCGGATCAAACTATGTCCCATACTGCAAAACTTCCCACCATGCTCTGGGAAAACTATGAAAATCAGACATTCCCTGTGTCCTGGGGACTCTGTGGGAGTTCTACGGTTTTGGAGAAACTTCTCTTAAGGCTTCAGATCACCCCAAACAGACCCCATCATGTTGTCTATCTCTCTTATTCTCTTCCACGTTAAGCTGTCTTCTTTATGCGGATACTCTTCCACTTTAAAGCCCAATTGGCCTCCTTGGTCACAAGGTGCTATGTTCTAATAAAACTCCTATTTCTGAATGGTAATCATTTGCTGTTTTCTGAATCAAACAAACCTACCTCTTTTCTCTCTCACAGACACTGGAAGGATGTGGTTTCCGGTATCTAATTTGTACTTTTCTACTCGCACTCCTGCTCTCACACTCTGTTGTTAATTACATTACATGTGCTTCTTAAAGCTTGTTCCTATGAATAGAGATCAAGTTAAATGTCTGATAACCAGAGACTTTTGTGTGTGCTGGTTTAGGCGAGATAAGTTGCTGACATTTTAGCACTCGTCTGTTCTGGGAGGTTGGAAATAAATTCAATCTCCTTTAGTGCATTCATTGTTCATTACTACTTAGGTAGGCTCTGGGCTCTTGTGAAGAACACCAATAGTAAGAGCTAAAGATGTAATTCAGTGGCAAAATGCTTACCTAGCTGGGGAGACATTAGTAGCTATTTTCATGTTGGTTTTTCTTAAGTAAGCATTTATTCTTTGTAGCTTACACACACACACACACACACACACACACACACACACACACACACACACAGAGCCCTAGAAGACAGAGTTTCTACCTCCCCACACACACTCCAGGTGACCAATCTGATCCTCTCTGAACTTAAGCTTTTGGAGTTGGACTGTTTACAAGAGAAGAGAGGGAGGGGAAAGAAGAGGGAAAAGAGAAAGGGAGAAAATAAGCAAACACAGATAACATTGATGTAAGTTAGGTTTTACTAAACATACTTGTTTGTTGTAATCTTTCAGAATTCTGATTCTGAATTTAGTATCTGTTTCTATTCCTGCATCATCTAAAACCTGAACAGTTTGCCATGTCAAAAGAAACAGATGGTCTGCTGGACCACCCTGGGCCTCCCCTCAGGGAACCTAGCAACAGGCAGACTCATGGGAGTGGCTTCAAGATTTTCTGCTGAGAAGAGGGGGTTGTATAGAAAATTCTAGATGTCTCCTACCCAGGGCTGGGAATAGCCACACTTCAACAAAGTTATTCTGACCATTCATCCACATCCTTGCAATTCCCAATGACACACTTGTGATGGCTATTCTTTGCTTCCTCCCCACGTCCCTATAAATTTCAGGAAGCAGCTGCCTTTTCCTAGAGCCAAGCCTTATTGCTTCCCAGTGTGATCTGTTCCTGAAACACTTCTTCAGAGAAGGAACAAAAAGTTTGGAATACAGGTAGGGGGACAAGTACAGTGCATGTGCGACATTATGTGTCATTCACTAGCCCTCAACTTCTAAGTTTCTTTGATAAACCTGCTCTACCCTTGGTTTTGTACTGTGTATAGCATTTTTTTCTGTCCAGGGATTGAATAGGTGGTGTTGAGCATGGGGCAAATAGCAGTTATCTTAATGTTCGGTGTTTTGCAAAGACAGGGTTTATCTTCATTATGGTTGTTAGCAAGTCATCTGGCTGGGTAGCACTGACCAAGTTGGGATGAACATACTAGGCGATGGTGATCAGGCTCCTGGCCAAAGACTGTAGAGGTTCTGGAGCAGGATTGCAGTGAAAGAAAAACATGGTAAGTGAGAACTGCCCATAATTCCATCCCTTGATTCCTTTCCAGCCGTCTGAAAACACATTCTAGCCTTCGAGGTGACAAAGGGAAGCAGACTAATGCTCCCCTCATGAGATACCTGTATCTTGATCTCTCAATCCTATAAATATGGCACAGAGGAATTAAAGTTGGTAATCAAGTGACTTTAAGATAGAAAGTTTATTCTGGATTATTGGGTAACCCTGATATAATGATACAATTCTGTAAAGGGAAAGAAAGAAGGAGCAGGAGAGTGAGAACATGTTGGAAAACCATGCAGCTGAAGGAGGGACATTGCTCTATCTCTCATCACATCAGTTCACATCAGGCAGGCCTTATAAAGCCTGTAAAAACAGCCAAGTGGCTCTTATCTCCTCTTGGGATTTTGTCTCAGAACTCCTTACTGATGTGTGCAGTGATGGTAGCCTCAAAGGCTTGCAATTGATTGGCTCTTTCCACTAACACAGTGACTTCCAGGATCTCTAAAGTATCTACAGAGCCCTTACTTAAAACATAGCTCTTGTCTACAACTAAAAGAACACTCGTCTGCCTGATAAAGTTCTAATATCAAGAATAAAAAAAGAGGTCAGACATGGTGGTACAGGCCTGGAATCCAGCACTTTTGAAACCGAGGTAAGAGGGTCAACAGTTCAAGGTCAGCATACACAGGGACTTAGAGGTTAGTGTGAGATACACTGTGAGACTTTGTCTCAAAAACAAATCAGTCCCTGAAGAAAGTCTGTGAGATCTTGAAGCTGAACAAGTTTCAGAAGTCAACTGCCCCAGTTAGGCTTCCAACAGCAGAGATTCCTCCAACAGGGGACCCTCAGTCTGGCTGACCAGGCTTTCCTACAAATAAATGACAAATAAGATGTTTTCAACCCCTTCCGGCTTTTCCATGAGTGTGTAGACTACTTGTGAGATAGGGACCCTGAAACCATAAAATGCTTAGGAGAAAACTGATGGGTAGATCTTCACAGCTTTGGATTTGCCAATGGATTCTTAGATGTGATGCCAAAAGTATAACCAAAAAAATAAAAAGAAATATACTGAATATCTTCAAAATTTTTGATGTCCATTAAAAATGTCATTGCAAAAGTCAAAAGCAATGTATGCAATGGGAAAATATTTTCAAATTGTCTGTCTGATAAAGTTCTAATATCAAGAATATAAAAAAAAGAGAGGTCAGACATGGTGGTACAGGTAAAGGGATCAACAATTCAAGGTCAGCATACACAGGGATTTAGAGGTCAGTGTGAGATACACCGTGACACTATGTCTCAGAAACAAAAAAACAGCTGGGTATTGTGGTGCATAGTCATGACCCAAGCCCGAGAGAGAGAGAGAGAGAGAGAGAGAGAGAGAGAGAGAGAGAGAGAGAGAGAGAGAGAGAGAGAGAGAGAGAGAGAGGAGAGAGAGAGAGAGAAGGAAGAAGAAGAAGAAGAAGAAGAAGAAGAAGAAGGAGGAGGAGGAGGAGGAGGAGGAGGAGGAGGAGGAGGAGGAGGAGGAGAAGCAGGAGGGGGAGGAGGAGAAGGATGATTGTCACAAGTGCAAAGCCAAGTTGGTCTATATAGCAAGTTCCAAGTTGGCCAGGTGTACGCAGTGCAACCCTGTCTCCAAGCACGACGCAGGTATGGGACGTGTGTCTGCAATCCTAGCAGAAGAGTCAGGGTACATGACCAGCCTGGGCTACATGACGCCCTGTCTAAAATGAAATAATAAAATGACTAGAGTTAGATATAGAGTGGCACCTGCCTACATCCCAGCACTTCAGAAGCTGTGACAGGAGGAATGAGTGTCAGGTTATTCTGGGCTACACAGAAAGACCCTGTCTTAAAAATAAAAATATCAAAATGACAAATGTTGTGTCCTATGGATTTTGTCACACTCCAAAGAATAAAACTAAAAAGGTCAATGTCGTCCTTCACTATCCAGAGTATGCTTGTCTACTTGCCCATGAGGATGTCATGACCTTGTCAAGTGCAGTGCACCTGAGTCTCAGAACTCTGTTTATGCTACATTACTTTGATCAGTCAACCATCAACGAAGGTACAGGTAAAAGACCAGCAACATGATGTGATGCTTTGAGTAACCCCGTTGCCCCAGCTCTCACAGTTGGCTGGTCTCCTGTGTGGGTGCTTACATCTTCGTTCTTTGAAAACTGTAAATCATTACCTGGGAAGAACATCATATTTGCTTACAATCAACAGGTACTTCATCTTTCAGATCCTCTTTTTGTTCTAATGTCACACCATCGCTCTTTTCTCTGTTCATTTTACTCCAGTCGCAGTAGCTAGATGTTTGGTATTTTTTTCCTGGTGCTAGGGATGGAACCCAGGGGCTTATGCATGCTAGGCAAGCACTCTACCATTGAACTACATCCTCAGCCCCCAATACTAGCATCTCTCCAATTCTTTACATCAAAAATGCCATGCTTTCCTCCCCCAAGCTCTGATTTCATTCCTTCTGGTTCAAAAGACTATGGTGCACCTATTAGTCCTCACTTTTGCAGACTTGGGGTGATGAGACTGGAACTTGAGTGTATTCATGAGGTCTAGGCCCAGCCACAAAGGTGCAACCCAAGCTGGTTTCTAGCATGCTGTCCTCCTGCCTCATCCTCTTTAGCAAATTGAGTATTGGCCTGCACCACCGTATCTGGTGGCCCTCACTTTCTTCACATCTGTTCTCGAATGCCAATTTGCCCACTTTGCCAGAGGCTTCGTCCCTGATCACACCCTCCAAACAAAGCAATCTCCATGGCCCTTCTCTGGTAGCACTGTTCTCCCTGGCTATTTATTTATCTGCTTATTATGGGTCTGCCCATTGTTACTCCCTTCCTTTTACTTCCTGGCACACCTCCCTACCTGACATATTTATGTATTTATTTTTGGATTAACTGGCTCCCTGTGCATGTTTTGGATGTATAGTAATTATTTTTGTAATAAATCAAGACTGGACTTCAAGTCTCCCCTCACTTACTTAGTCAAATGAGAGTTACTGGACAATGTTAATATTCTAGGCATTGTGTTAGGTCTGAGAGGCTGAAATGCAAAGACTTGGACCCTGTTTATGGAGATCATCTGGTCTCAGACAGCACTCTACCACCTGAGGGGATGAGATGTGGGGAATGTCCACTACAGTAATGGAAAGGACAGGGACTCTCCTGAAAAAAAAGGAAGGTCCCCACAGGTGTTCATACCCAGAGGTGCATGAGAACGCATTCATTTAGGGGAACCTTAACTTTCTGAAGCCACAGCTTTAGCCACACATCTTATCTTTTATTGGTTTATTTGCCCCCCCTCCAACTTTCTTAGACTTATGACCTTCTGAGCAAGTCTTGAGAATCTGACCCTCAGGAGTTACTACTAGGGGTCTGACACTTGTGGGTGACAGATAACATGGCCAAGAAGATGGAAAGTGGGGTGACGAAGCAAGGAGTCGGGCCGCTATGCTGTTTGTGCAAAGCCCTCATTATCCCTGCTTGCAGATGGCCACAGTACTTAAGAAAACTGCCAAGTCTGATTAGAATCAATCAAGAATGTAGACTATGGGTCTTAGGTTCAACAGACAGAAGTACTGGCGAGGGAGTAGTTGCTAGACAAAAGCCTCTCTGTTTTAGCGTGGGTTGGAACAGGGCAATGTTCAGAGAAAGGCTGGTTAACCAACCCAGCATGTAATTGAGTCTGTTCTTTTCTCTGTTCTACTAATGATTCATTAAGCAGAGTGTACCACTCACTGCGATGCAGACTCATGACTTCAAATCAAACAGAGGAGGCCAATTTCAGCAAAGTGTAGGAAGGAAACAGCCAATGCCCTTGACTTGGCTAAGACAGGCTACAGAAGCAGGAACCCTGCAACTGCTTTTCTCTGGGCAAAGTATTTTTGGAAAACTATAGCTTCCAGCACAGACTGAGGACAGGTAGTTAAAAAAAAAAGAAAGAAAGAAATGCCTACGTTACCGATAAAAACACACCTTAGGACTTGACTACCAATATGTCAATTGGATTTTAACAAATGCATTGCTAATTATGAAGTTAGGACATTTTTAGCTACTGTTAAATGGTTACATTAGAGAAATAGATGCAAAATTGGCACTAAGCATATTAAATATAAATATTATAGTGTTAAGAAATTAAATTTGATGTATTACTTTAGGGAGAGATGAGAATTGTTGAAAAGTAGGAAACTCGTAATAATATTCCCATTCCATTGTACACCTGCTGCATACTAAGCAATATGGCAAGCCCTTGGCCAAGTTCATTATATTTCATCTCCAAAATGGATTTCTGGAATATATGTATTATCAAGGTCAATAAGCAGACGAGGAAACTGAAGTCCTAGGAAATGAAACAAGTTGACCAAGGTATATGGACATACCCAGAAGTGAAGCCTGAGTCAGTCTGACCAGAGGTGCACTGTTCTGTAGGGCTCAGGCTTTTCTGACAAAGTCCAGAACTGGGGAAGGGGGAGATGTGGGTCAGTGGTCGAGCACTTGCCTGGCATACTTAAGGATCTGTATTCCATCCCTGGCACTGCAAAAGTCCTGTCAGTAAAAGAAATGAGAATAAGGGAAATGTGAATTTGCAAGGATGGAAACCACAGTGAGGGCTGACATTTTCTTTAGTCCTTGTGAAAAAGCATGATTCGCTATTCTTTCTTTTAATATTTTATTTATTTATTTGTGTGTGTGTGTGTGTGTGTGTGTGTGTGTGTGTGTATCAGAGGGCACTGTGTGTCCCTGTGGAGGACCAAGAGTGACTTTGGGAATTATCCTGTGTGATTTCCCAGGCTCCACCCACTAGGACTGGAAGTGCAAGCCTCTGCCATTTTCACCTGGCAATTTCACATGGGACTTGGTATCTGAACTTAAGACTTTCTGCTTTCGAGACAGAATCAACCTCTGAGCCATCTCTCCAGCCCATGATTCTCTACACTTAAAATTAAGAGATATCTATAGGGCAAAGAAGAAGAAAACCATATCAATTCAAGGTTAAATCACAAATATTAGTGCAGTATACGATAAAGAGGCACATTCATGAGAAACGTGAAGAAGCCTCAAGAAATGAGCTCCTTCTTTGAGAACTTGTGTACTAGGAGATACAGGAGCAATCCTAAGGAAACTGGACACTGGATGTTTAGCATATTGTATCTGACAAGATCCAGTGTTTCATAACTCATAAAATGCTTCGTTTTTGCCCCCAAACAGCAGACTATTTGAAGCAGAATTTTTAGAATCCCTGAGTTGAAGGTCTTCCTAAGGTTCTGGCTGACAAGTCCTTCCTTAAACATCTGGAAGCTTCCTTACTCCTGCATCAATTCCAGACTCTTAATTACAACACAAAGCATGTTTAAACTTTACCTGAAAAATATCTAGTGCTTTCTAACTTTCACCTTCAGTTTTTTCATGGAACTAAGCAGAATCCTAGTTTCTATGCTCACTCTAAAAACACCAGCCTCTTGCCCCTAAATATTTTATTTCCTGAACAAACCATCCTCACTCATCTTGACTGTTCCTCATATGTCATGATTTATAACACTGTATGATATGACTGTTACGGAAGAGCTGAAGTTGGTCTATGCCCTTATGAAATATGTTTCCCAGAATTGAATACAATAAATCAAAGTATGACACAATTCATCATCAAAGCAGAGAACAATCAGAATACTATATTTCTATTGAAGCAGCCTAGAAAGTCTTTGGTTTTTTTTTTTCTCCCCTCCCTCTGTGTTTTGAAGTCCCATCATGTAGGGAAATGTATTATTTTTCAAAACTATTATTATTTTGAATATGTGTGTTTCTGTGTAAGAGATAGGGTATGGAGGATGTGTGCATGCATATGAGCTCACACATAGCACAGTGTATACATGAAGGTCAGAGGACTTTTCTGGAGTTGGTTTTCTCCTACCTTGTTGAGGTGGAGTCTCTTTTGCTGTTTGTGCCACTCTACTTCATATTCCAGGTTAATTGACCCATGAGCTAACGGGAGATCCTTTGACTGCCTCCCATTTCACCACAGGAGTGTTGGGATTATAGATGCTACCACATCTGGCCCTTTGTGGGTTCTGGAGATTAACATCAGGTCGTCAGGCTTGTACAGCAAGGGCTTTTACCATGAGCCTTCCTGCCAGCCCTAACTTGTTCTTCTTGCTACCGAATTCAGGACATCATTGGCTTCGACTTGTTCTTTTGTTCCTCACATGCTAGTATAAACCAAGATCTCCGTATACATTTCACTTTGGTTCCAAAGACAGAACACCTAACTCCATACATAAATTCCATTTAAATTTCACCGTAGACTGCAGATATTGTTCAGTGGTAGAGCACTTGCCTAGCATACACAAGACCTCAGATTTGATCCTCAGCACCTCCAAAACAAATTAATTTCACCTTAATACACTCAGTCATTTGTACACACAACCTGCTTTATTCCAAAAGATACTTGGTAGCTGAGACATATCCTCTGGGCCGCTGACAGCTTGGGCCATGCCTTGCTAAATGATTTATTCGCTATCAGCTTCTTGACCTCCATATACTGATAACAAAGTACACTTAGCTCATACCCAGGTCATGAAAAGAGATCTTGAAAAAGACCAATCCAGCAAAATAGCCCTGTTTCATATAGGCTGCTGACAAAAATCTGCCAGACTTGACAAAGACGCATCCATTAATCAGCACTGTAAGGATAAAGTGGCTATGCTACTGAATTATCTTAGCGTCCATCCAGTCTGCTGAACCTTTCCACAGCAATAGCAACAAAAGTTTGAAATTCCTTGTGAAAGTACAGAAACTCTAGATGCACAAAAATCCTGTGTTCTATCAGTATAATAAATACATCTCCAGAGAACCCCAGATCTGGTTGTCATGCTCTTAGTAAATCTCTCTCTCTCCCTCCCTCCCTTCCTCCCTCCCTCTCTCCCTCCCTCCTTTCCTTCATACCCCATTCATTTGATTTTCAAAATTGTGTTTTGAACCTGGGACCTTGCATATGCTTGGTAAGTACTCTACTACTGAGCTATATCTTCACCCCTAAAATACATTGAGAAGGACAAGCCACCATGATATTCTTTAAAAAAAAACAAAAATAACTTTATATATATATATATATATATATATATATATATATAGCGTGTGTGTGTGTGTGTGTGTGCATGTGTACATGTGCACATGCACGCATTTATCAGAGGGCACTGTGTATCCCTGTGGAGGACCAAGGGTTTTGAGAATCATCTTGGATTGCTTTTACCTCCTTTTTGCCTTGCTCTGGGATTTCCCAGGCTCTACCCATCAGGGCCAGAAGTGCAAGCTTCTATCATTTCTGCCTGGTGTTTTTTATGTGGGACCTGGGATCTGAACTCAAGACCTTCTGATTTCGAGGCAGAGTCTTAAACCCTGAGCCATCTCTACAGCCCCACCAAAGTATTCTTAATAGAGGCTTAACATTGAAATCCCAAGTTAACTTTCACATCATCTACCTTTTCCCCATTTTTGAAAACCAAGACATGTGTCCATTTCCTGTCTTCAGAAAGCATTCTGTTTTCTCAAGGAATGCAAATGACATTTCCTGTATCTCTTTTATAAACTATTTTCATCTTTTTAGGTATGACTTGTCCAAACCTGCAGATTTACATTCTTTTGGGAGTGTTGTTGTTTTTCTCTTAGCTTGCTTTGCATGTTTGGTTGTTTGTTTAGCTTACAGGGCTGGGGATGAAACCTTGGGTATTGCCTGTGGTAAGCAGGTGCTTGATCAATGAACCCAAATATTGGATTTCTAAAAAGTAGTTCCAGGTCAGTGCTTTAGTGTGCAGCATTGGAAAGGGACTAATGGTGCTGGGAGAAGAGCTTGGTTTGCCCAAAGAATGGGGATACTTTTTTCTAAAGGAGATCCCACTGCAGCAGAGAACCTACAGATCGAAAACTCGGGTCTTCTCAGCTAGTCTTTCTTCAGCACTGGTCCTGGTCTAGTTTGAAACTTGGACACCGACCTCCGTCATCTGTGGCTTTTGTGTGACTTTTAAATATTTATTATTTATCTCACCCAATTTGCAATATTCTGTTACGTTGAAGCTGCTCAATGAAACTACTCTACTATTATTAAGGGACTCTCGTCCTTGCATACAGACAACAGTCCTTTTTGCTTGTCTGCAATATACATTTCTTGGAAATAAATCTATTCCTTCAGTTTTACTGCTTTCAGGAGACTCCGATCATATTTCCACACTTTCTGTTACCCACATGATTGAAATTTATCTTGAGACCAGAGAAGAACCCTTTGAGGGTTTCTGAGGTAAACAGATTGGGAAATACATTACTGCATTTATCAGGGTGAAAATGGAATCCTCGTATTAACCTTCCTAATTGCTTGCTTACCTTGTTTTTATACTTTCTAAGTGAATGGAAACAAAGCCACTTGCTGCCATTCTCATTAACACTAATGATCAATAAGGAGAAAAAAATTTGCTGATTCTTCTATTTTGCTCAACATTATGTATGCTTAATTTAGAGCTTATTAGGGCATTGCCAGTTTTGCTCATTATCTCCTCTATAAGATGAATGTGTTTCTTAGGCAAGTAGTTAACATGAGGCAATGATGACTGACTGGGTTTTTGTAATCAAGTGGGGCTTTCACTTATATTTACTGCCAGGGATGGGGAGGCAAGACATATAAGCATTAGCACTTAGTACTGTCTTCTTCCACTCACTAGAGAAAGAGAAAACGCTTATAACAATTTAACACTGATCATGAATGAGCACAGCCAGTTTTGATGTCCCAGGGAAGAGTTTGACCTTGCAACCTCCCCTAATTTCCTTGAGGTTGAGCCCAGGCATTAAAATCATGCTCCGAAGTGAAATATGGATACATGCTACAACACGGATGGGCCTTGAAAACATTGTAAGAAATGAAAGAAGCCAGTTGCACTGAAGGACACATTATGTGCTGGAGGAAATCTATACAGAGTGAAAGCAAAGGAGTGGTTTCTATGGAATGTGGTGCAAGATGGTGGGATTGGAGAAGGGTGGCGAAGAGGTTTGTTTGCTTGCTTGCTTGCTTGTTTGCTTGCTTGTGTGTTTTTAGAGTGAGGAAAATGTTCTACTGTCGATTGTGCTAATGGGTGCAATGACCAGAGAGACTATTGTGCCAACTTACATTTTTAGGTAAAATATCTAAAAAAGTACAGTTTCGTTCAGGGGTGTTTCCCTGCCCAGGTGATATAAAGGTCCATGTGCATTAACATGTAAGAGTGGGAACATTGGTATGTCTTTATTCTTTTTATTATTGTCAATTTTTTTTGGTTCACATATAAAGAGGTCTTCATTCCTTACCAGAAAACTTTCAGGTAGATTGATATCTTGCGATTTTTAGGGCAGTTTAGAAAATCATATCTCTACTAAGGACCAAAAAGTAGACTCAGGTCCTGTTCTTTTAACTAGTAGTTGAAGTCCTGCAGTTTTAGTTATTGGGTTTGCAAGCTACTGATTGTGAGAGAGAGACACATCCTCAATGACCTGCAAGCCAGCTAATAGGTGACTCTCTACCTAACAATCTCCCTCAAGAGTTGAGAACCTACAATCTTTTAAGAGAGGGGCATCAAATTGATCAACTGAAATGGGGAAAGGCGGGTTTAGGGTCTTCACTCTTGCTGACTTTCAGGCTATGGAGGATGATCAAGGAGACCCAGACAGATACAGTGAGGTTGCTGCAGGGTCAGATCTCCTGTAAGGAAAGAAAGTCAGTAGCTACATACACCGGATACAAAGACTGATAATTTAGTGTTAAGATTATAACAAATGCAACACATTTCCATCAGGAATGTCCTGGAACTTCTAATTCCAAAGTTGTGTGCCAAAGGGGAGAGAGAATCTGACATGGTACATGGCTTGATCTGTAGAACCAGGCAAGTGAGACATCAGTGGAATTAGCAGGAATATATACATGGCACTTAACCTTGTTTAAACGACGTGTTCTACTCCTGTAGATGGTATAAAAAGGGAAGCTAGATAATTACACCAATGGAAAACACATTGAGTTCAGCAATGTAACATGGGTAAATGACTAAGGTGATCTAGAGTTTTATATTTGCAGTATAGTGAGGCAGAAATAAAAGGCTAACTGGAACCGAAGTCAGACTTGAGGAAGGAACAAATAGCAAAACTTTTACTTATCTATTCTAGATCAAGGAGGCATTAGGGAGGGCTCCCTTTCTAAGGTTTAGATGGGGGGTAATCAACCCCCATGACAATTCCTAAGGGCTTGCTAGCTGTAGAAGAAGATAAAAGCCTGGGAAGAGATCCTTTCTAAAGAGAAGTTAACTGTTGTCTCCAGTAAATTTTAATTAGTACTTGTTCTCTCAATCAAAAAAGTTTATCTTGTTTTCTCCATGGGTTAGACAACCTCTGTAACCCTGATTTTTTTAATATTCTGTTGGAATTCATGGAGTCTAGAAGCAAATTGGCTTAAAGATCAGATTACATCATTTAGGAATAGGATATGAACATAAAACAGGATGTCCTTAAAGCCTCTCCAAATGGCTTAGGCTGAGGAATGAATGAGGGTCTATGTAGACTCTAAGGAAGACTACGAGCCTTGTTGCCCTCCAGATAAGATGAGTCTCCTATCAAAGCTTTTTAATGGATAACTTTAGAGTCTGGGTGACATGTTCGAGCTTTTCAGAGGATTGGGGCTCCAAGAGGAATGTGGACAGTGTCTAGTGACAAACTCAGTAATCTGGGAAATCAAGGATAGATCGTTATAACTATGAAGAGATCTTCAGAGGGCAAGCAAAAGAATAACTTTAATGGCCAGCGTCAGAGTATTTTGAGCAACTGGAAAGAGGTTAAAAACCCCATAATGGGGAAATTACTGATTAGATGTTGAAGTCCCACTCAAGCTTTAAGCCAGAAAAAGCATCAGAGTGTGAAAAAGCATAAAATCCCTTCACTCTGATTGTAGCTGGGATGGCTGCGATTCCCCACCTGACATGCCTGTAACTCATACTTAAGGTCAGTGAGGGAGCAGCGCTGCAAGGATTGAATGTTTATCTGTTGAGGAGAGGTGTTGGTGGCCATTACTGTGGGATTTTTATGGAGGCCTAAAGACAATTTAGGGCCCCACTTTTGTTAATAGGTCTCTTCCCAATAAAGCAAGAGGACATTTAGGGATTATGTGAAAAGCATGGAAAAAGTACATTATTCTGGACCACAGAGGTAGCTCATTAGGCAAGGTGTCTGTTCACAAACCTGGCGATCTAAGTTTAATTCTAAGAAGCCCATATGGTGGAAAGAGAGAAGTGACTTCTGAAAGTTGGCTCTGACTTCTACCTGTGTGCCTTGGCACTATTCCATAGACAGTATAATAAAGGCAGAGGAAAACGTCTGGATGCAGGAGTCGTATTGACGCCCACAGCTCCACAAGAGTTGGAGGTCAATTGCCTGGAATAAGAAGAAAGAACAGAGTAGGAGGCTCCACTGTTAAGTAGAAAATTTATGATCCAAACTGTGATCAGATTTACCCAAGGCATCAAATTGCAGGACCCAGTTGACAATTCTACCTCCATCTGTACTTCAAAATGCACGTTATATTATTATATTATCCTTTCCTCTGATACCATTGTGCTTTCATTTACCAGGTGAAAGATGCTAAAGGCTCACCCACTTTCAACTCCAACTCCCAACCTCACCTTAAAGCCATTAGACGGACAATACCCTGTGTTTATTTAGCAGCCTTCCACATCCCTTATTTGGGAGGCTGAAAAATGAGTTCATCATTTCGCTGCCACCCCATCTTCTTTCTAGGTGTCATCTCACAAGGAATCATTTGCCAATCTCATCCTCTTCTTTACATACATCCACTCGGCTGTCCTAAGCACACTTCCCATTGCTGCGATCAAATACTTGACAAGAAATAACTTCAGGGAAGCAGAGCTTATGTTGGTTCACAGTTTAAGAGGCTACAGTCCCTCATGCCAGGCAAGGCATGGGGGTGTTCAGGGCAGCTAGGCTCCTTAGGTCTCAGCGGGCTGGCTTTCTTTTTCTAATTTTACTCGCCTAAGGTATGGTGCTGCCCACCTTCCAGGCAGGCCTTGATCCCCCAATTAATCCTGTCTGGAAAACCTCTCACAAATAGACCCACAGGTATGCCTTTCTGATGTGCTACGTGTTTCTTAAGCCCATCCAAGAGGAAATTGAATGTAACTAGGCAGCAACCTATACCAATCAATTCTGCCCCCAAAACTCTCTCTTTCCTTCCTGTTGAGGCTACATTCACCTCTCACAGTTATTCAACAACCTCACATTTAGCCTCTGAACCTCTAGACTTGTCTTCTACAGTGTAGATTTCCATTCCACCCCCCCACCCCAATAGTACTCCTTTTAGAAAGCAACAATCCTTAGCTAGTTTCTGGCACTCATACAGAGTTCAACAATCAAGTGCGCCCAAGCAAGATTTGGAAGGTGGAAGTGATATATCGTAAAGAGAGAGCCTTGTTTCTGCTAGTTCCATTGGCAGGCAGAGTGACAGAGCCATTTGGCCTGCAGCAGCTGTTGCAGAGGGTCTGGTGTCCAGCCATTAGCTACACAAGTGAAAAGAGAATCCATTTTTTTTGCTAGCCGCAGCTCCTGATTTCCAGATCATGGCCAAGAAGAGAACGTCCTGGAGCCAGTAGCGCTATGGAAACGAAGTCTTCATATTTCAGCTCACTGATCATAGTAGCGGCAACAGATCTCTGGCAGCCAAGTTCCACAATGTTATTCTGGGTTTCCTGGAAGCTCAGTCTAGATTTTCCTCCTCTAATGATTCCAATTTTTTTGTACTGCTTTGGTTTTGCAACACAGACGTATGTTTTATCTTTAACTGAACTCTGCCTAAAGCGAATCCTACAACTAAACACATTTAACTCAGAATATCCTCAAACTCTAATAAAACTCAAAAAGCAATGACGCCACCGCTTTGGGGTAAATTCTTCCAATGGCCCCAATGTCCTTATGTATGATGTAAGTCTAAGCAGTTGAATCTTACATGACAGGTTCTACAAAATCTGATCCTCTTGTCTTCTGCAGACTCAATTTTATCCATACACCCTCTAGCCGTGATCCTCTTCCATTCCAGTTCCCAAGACAGTCAGGCACCCATTTCTTTGTCTCCATACATGATGTTTTCCCTCTTTTCCTTACTTGACTGCGTCATTCTTTTTTTATTCCTTCAGTCTTGTCCTAAAGGCTGCATCTTCCAAGAAAGCTTGTCTGACCCCACCACCCATCACCAGAACTCCAGGCTAGGTACTTTCCTAATGTGCTTATACAGCATCCTGTCCTCCTCCCCAACTTTCAAGACACTTCACTGAATTGTGATGGTCAATTTTAGACTGTGCCCACACACACACATTATGCCATGTTGGAGGCTCCCTAAGTTGCTCTCCAGCTTCTATGAGTGCTTAGCCCAGACTTCAGTGTATACATTAAGTAAAGTAATAAACAAATGGAAGATTTCATTTTATTAGATTTTTATAGTACAAGGGATTCAACCCAGGGCCTCACATATAGTAGGCAAATGTTCTACCACAACCCCACATTGGCCAGCCCCAGATTGAAGCATTTTAGACAGATGTCTGATTGCTTTTATATTTTGTATGTGTTTTAAGGAAGTTCTCATGCATCCCTGGCTCCTTGTGTCTCAGTGGATCAGAAAGTGAACGGGGTGATGTTTTTCTTTTTCCATTTTTACTCAGCCTATGGTATGGCGCTGCCCACCTTCAGGGCAGATCTTGTCCCCTCAATTAATCCTGTCTGGGAAACCTCTTGCAGATATACACATAGCTGTGCTTCCCTTATGCTCTATGGGAACTGGAACAGATCAGTTGGAAGGAAGGGGGTGAGATAGAAGCTCCAATTTGTGGATCTGATGGAATGTGATATCAGTGGCAATGGAAAGATATTTCAGAAAATAATTAAAATATTCAAGAAACAATAAGGGAAGGTTAATAAGAAGTATTAAATCTTTTGACATTTCAAGTCAATTTAATTCATATATTTGGAGTTCCCACACTATGCAAAGCACTCTACTCGGTTATGAGGTATTCCAATCACTAAAGCTTCCATAGCCTAAAAGCTGCAGGGGCTTCAGTCAGTGCGTGGGAACAGAAATTTTTGATATCGGAAGACAGGTAGGAGGCGGCAAAACTGAAGAGTTTGTACTTTGAGGGTTGTGGGTGTTGTGTCTGTTTTCTAATTAATTTGCTTTTATCTAAAGTTTATGGGTAAGTTTTCAATGGCATTACACACAGTGTACCTTAGTGGGAGGAATATTCCCTGGACAGAGAACACAAGGTCTTAATTCTTCACCTGCCACTTAAACCTTAATCTGTCTGCTTAACTTGTCTGGGTTTTAATTTCCTCATTGGTAAAATGATGTTTTTGAATCAAATGACTTTTTAAATTCTATTATTTCATATATTTGCTACATTTAAAGTGGGTAAAGTATCCCTAAAAATGTTTCAACCATCTAATGAGAATATCCATATATTTGAAATAGTACCAATAGTACTTTACTGTGAATTTTAAATTTTACTTATTTGCATACATTTCACTTTTGCTATAGTATTTAGAAGATAAGGACAAATGGGTTGCAAGCTTTGTTTCTTGATTCTAAGAAGATAATCCCATTGTCAATTATGGATGGGTAATTTATCTGAATGTGCCTCCCACTCCACTTTCTCAGCCCTTCTAGCCATCTGACTTTGTTTTTATTTTGCTTTATCTATTGCCTGATACAAATGCTACTTTTTGTAAAAAGGATGCAAAGAAGAGCTTTGAATAACATTTTATTTTTTGCTGCTTTGATAAATGAGTAGCTTTAAATTCTGGACTCAGACTGTGTGGCAATTTTCTTCCAATATCAGTGGAAGGGAGAAAAATGGAGGCGTACCCAAAGCAGTATTAGAACTAAGAGAAAGAGCTATTCACTTGAACACTCACCTGCTCTTCTCACTGTGACTCTTTCTCTTTCTAAGTAGGCATGCAATAGCTTGCAAGGATTGCCAGTAATGCCGGCAGCTGTAATGGCTGAACTCAGAAAAGGCAATAGCTTATCAGGAAGCCATTTCTCTTTTGCAACTGCATGGTAGGAGTGGTGATGGTGATAGTGTAGGCCTGCTTGTTGTGCTCTGTTACTCAGGCAGAGATGTGGTCATTGTCATACAAGATACCCAGCTTCCAAGGACATCCACGGTGTCAGCATCCAAGTGTGCATGGCAAAGTTGGGGAGGATGGAAGAAGCTTCTGCGAACAGGTCTGGCATCACTTTCTGGCCACATGTTGTTGATCCAATCTCAGCTCCATAGGTGCATCTACTTGCGGCAGAAGTTGAGGAATAGGATCTAGCTGTGGGTTAATGAAGAAAAGGGCAGCATTTTGAATACTGCATGCTGACCTCTAATTCCTGCTTTACCCAAGGACGTTAATTCTTTCTAGCTGTTCCCTCTCAACTTCCTCCTTTCTACGACATGTCTGTACTTGCCAATAAAGTATTTCAGAGGTAGTTTCTATTTGCTGTGGACAATTGGAAAATGTGTTGAGAGTGGTGAGATTCATCAAGCAAGCATGATTTTTATGGTGCCACCTTCAGGTTTCTCTAAGCAGTCTAATTTCTGCTTTAGAATACTGCAGTGTATTACTTTATACAGGGCATGCAATGACCATATATGTCACTCTGGGTTGTACGTATGGATTTAACTTCAGGTTCATAAAACTGGGACTATCACTCACCTAATGCTTTCAAACTGAATGAGGTCAAGGATTTTTTTTTAAATCAGGGCCAGTGAAACAACTCAGGGGGTAAAGCAGCTGCTTGAAAACATGGAGACCTGACTTCCATTCGTGGAAGCCCACATGGTGCGTGTGTGCACCCTCCCTCTCAAATAAATAAACAGAATATTTAAAAAACTTAAATCAGACCTCAATTTCCTGCAAGCTCTTTTATCCAGGAAGTCAGATCACAATCACAATCGCTGGTTTTAAGAACTTGCAGTTAGACAGGAAGGAGGGTGGGAGGGAGTAGAATGGATTGATGAAGGGATGGGAGGGAGGGGGGATGAAGGGAAGCAGGAATAATTACTCAATATGCTTGTAAAACTAGAAAAATAAAATAATAATTTTGAAAAAACAAAAAAAATAAATTTAACATTTATTTTTAAAGTTTATTTATTTATTTATTTAGTTAGTGTGTGTGTGTGTGTGTGTGTGTGTGTGTGTGTGTGTGTGTGTGTGTGTTTATCAGAAGGCACTGTGTGTCCCTGTGGAGGCCCAAGGGTGACTTCGGGAATATCTTGGATTGCTTCTACCTCCTTTTTGCTTTGCTCTGGAATTTTCCAGGCTCTGCCCACCAGGACCCAAAGTGCAGGCCACCAACATTTCCACTTGGTGTTTTTATGTAGGACCTGGGATCTGAACTCAGGACCTTCTGCTTGTGGAGCACAGTTTTAACCCCTGAGCCATCTCTCTAGCCCCTAAGTTAATAGTAAAAGAAAAAAAAAAGAACTTTGCAGTTGAGCATCACAGTTTTTATACGGCATGGAGTAGTGTTTTTCCAAGCACAGCCTTTCAAGGAGCACTGCCATTACTAGACAACTTGTTGGAAATACAATCTTCCAGCCTCACCTCAAACTCTGCCTTAAGCATGTGACCAGTCTTTTGTGTAATTTGGGGAAGGAGGCCTGACTATCTGAATTTGCAGAAGTCCTTTGAGAGAATATTCTAGATCTACTAGTGCAATTATTTGAGTTAGATCTGTTTTAAAAGCATTTTGTTTCAAGAACCAAGTCCAAGCAATACTTCAAACTTTTTAAAAAATACTTTTTGTGCATGTCTATGTGTGTATGAGAATGTTCAAGTGTATGAGTGTGGGCATGTGCATGCCAAGGCATGTGAATGGAGGTCAGAGAACAACCGACACGGTTCTCATTTTCCCCCCCTGGACACAGAGTCTCTTGTTCGCTGATGTCTACCACCTCTGGCTTTAAATGAGTTTTGAAAGATTTAAACTCAGATCCCCATGCTACACAGTGAGCACTGAATGAAAAAGACTGAGGCAAAGCATCCTGAGAAGTCACAAGTACAGTTTTCAAAGGGATCGCCCAAGAAAACCAAAAGTTCGAGTGAAACATCACTAGTGATTCAAATGTAGTTATATATATGATTGGTGACTGTTCTGTGACTATCCATAGTTTGTCCCCTTAAGACCAGCAGGATGACTCACATCTATAATCTCCACACTCAGCTAGGCTGGATTTCTGAGTTCTGGTCAGTCTGAGCTATCCTGTGAGATCCTAATTCAAAAAAAAAAAAAAAAAGCAAAGGAAAAGAAAAAAAATTCTGTGTCAGAAGAAATTCTGTGTTTGGAGCTTAAGAATAGGTAAACATTTATCTTTGTATCCTTATGACTGAACAACACAGATATATAAGTACTGCAATAAATGCATTAGTCATTTCATGGATTCAAGTAACTTTGACTCAAATTCTAGGGTCACTTCAATTGCATTTGGATAATTTATGATAGTTATTATTAAAGAATTCTGCCTTATGTATGTGGCTAGGCTTTCCTGAAGTTTAAGATTTTATCTATTAAATATTAAGAATAATACCTCCAAGTCCTTTAAAAGCCAGAGAAAGCATTGTAGGAAGGTCGTGGTGCTTGTTCCATTTCTGGAAATGTCTATAAAAGATCTTCTACCATTTATTAACATTTACAGTGACTAAGCCAGGCCTTCTCACCCCGGGTAGGCCTGACATTTGGGCTGTGTCAGTCTTTGCTGTGAGGCTGTCCTGTACACTGTAGGATGCTGAGAAGCATCCCTAACCTCTACCTACTAACTGCCCATGGCATCATTTCCTCCCAGTAATGGCAAGCAAAATGTTCCCAGAAGCTGCTAAGTGTCCCCAGGAAAGCAAAGTTGTCCAGGTTGCGAATAACCTAATATTATTACAAGAATGAAAAAAATTCCTACATTTTACTCAGAGCTAGAGAAAGAGCATATGTTCTACATGTCTCTTCAATTTGTTGTCCAGGATTCAGGCAGTGATGGCTCTATTTCGAAATGATCTGGTTCACAAAGCCTCATTATTTTATACCAGTTTTCTCCTTCAAACAACTTCATCACTGGAGAACGACACAAATTTACAAACTGCAAACATCATTTCTGAACATGTCCTGTATACTGTATCAGCAGCCCATTATGTGGTATTTTTGTTTTATAATGTCTAAGTAATTTAAAGGCAGGCTCAGAGAACACTGCAAGACTCTGTACTACAGAGTTTAAAAACTAACTGGTTTGTTTCTCTTTTGTGACAATATTTTGTAATTACTGAAAAATAAAAATAAAATATAAATAATTCGGGTGCCCGCCCCTCCACGCATTCCACATGTGGAGTCCAGAAGTTTATTTCTAGCTCCTTGACTCTCATAGATTCCATACCTGGAGTCCATGAGTTCTCCAGGGGCCCTAGCCCCTCATGACACTCCACATCTGGAGTCCAGGAGTTCTATTCTTTCCTGTAATAAACTCTACCTTAACCGTCTTTATATATATATTCACTTTCTGGATTTATTTCAAATATTGATTTCAGTATTATTTCTCCATGCTTTTGCTCAAGTATCCATATTTTCAATTTGCTACATTTTTATTTAAATTATCAGTGTTTAAATAGTATGTTGATAGGGTATGCTAATATTTTTATAGATCTCCTGTTAATATTTTACTGTCCATGTGAGCATGATTTAAACATTATACCTCTTTTTTTTCATTGAGTGATATTTCCAGATAGAGCAGGCATAAAAGCACATGGCCATCATACATGTAAAAGGAAACTAAAATTATTTTTCCAAACTTCAGATAACAACACCAAAGCACTTAGAATTTAATAAACTAGCATAAAATCTGATTTTTAATTTTACATAAAAATAATTTTGCATAATTTTATATTAATGCTAAGAAGATAGGATTGATTGCCCTGAAAACAAAAACCAAGGACCATAAAAAGAATGTGTTGACATGACAAAGGAAAAAGATAGTAGATGGGAAAAAACATGTATATAACAAAGCCTGCAATTTGGAAATTGTGGGAATGAAAGTCAAGCTAGTTAATTACTAACAAAGATGGCGGCCGTGTTTCTTTTTGTCTTTCACAGTGAATGCACAATTAGCACTTAGTATTAAGACTGGGGAATGAACCATCTATAATCTACTGAAAAAGACCATCTGCTTCTATAAATTTTGTTCGAATACACTTGCCAAAAGAAGAGAACATATTAACAAAATAACGGGCCCTGCACGGTTAATTGTAGGTTGTTTGCAGTTTTGCTGTTGCTATTAGAATTTAATAAGCCATTCCTTCTGCTAAATTAATAAGCAGCCAAGATTATGTAATAGCTGCTTTCAACTGCTAATTATTTTCCCATAATTCCTTCCCATCCCTACCCCCCCTACCTTTTTTTTTTTTTTTTTTTTTTTTTTTGGCTAGGAACGCAGAGATGAGACCGCCAATATGTCATCAGCAAGTCTCCTATTTTCATTTTCAGAATTACCCCCCAACATTAGGAACATATCCAGTGAATATAAACTTGGAAGTGTCTTTCTCAGGAACCTTAAGGGCATATGTATTTTGTACAGAAAAAGAAAAGGTTGCTTTGGAATTGGGGGCAAGTTTTCATTGTGCAGCAGTAGAGCCATCTCTGAACTGGATAATAGCATCTGTTTTATGTGGCCAGCGAGACTAGGGCACTGACAAGCATTTCTGAGCGTGCTTGGACAGAAAGTTAGGCCAGAGTCCTACAGAAGTACGGAAAGCCAACTCTGGTTTCTGCCAACCACTTTCTCAGTTTTCCAGTATATCAAAATCATAAGTGCTCACAGGAAACTGTGCAAGAAGCATACTAGAGATGAAAAGGGAAGGACTAAACAAAGGCATCAAAAATACCTTCAAATTCCTATTTATAACAACCTTATTATACAGGCAGTGGAACAAAAACTTGAACACATCCTCTAATTAAGGATTCCTTTAAATTGAGTATGTAGCTGGATTGAAAATGCAATATCTCTTTCATAATTTGGTTTACTAAAAAATCTTGGCAACTCTGCTTAGGAATCTGCAAAGAAGGGCATGGCCCAAGAAATACTCTCTTCCAGCTTCCTCTGTAGAACGGAGATGACTGGGGTGACAAGTGGCTGTTCAAGCAAGGTCACTTATTCGTATGTGTCTCTTCTCCCCTTATCTATAAAGGAGTTGAACTAGATGATTCATCCATTCTACCGTTAAAAAAAAAAAAAAAGAAATCCATTATGTGCACAGAACTAGCTCAGCCAGCATCCCGGCTCGTCACAAGTCTATCATATTATCATCTCAGCCAACTCACATTTATCATTTGGGTTACACGCCAGGCAGGGAACTTGGATTAGGATGCTTAAACAAATAAAATCCAAGATGTGTTCCAATAGACGCATGAGGGTGAAAGGGAGTCGTCGTTCCGGGGATTTAAAGGCTGAGACTTCGTACATGTGATAATACGTTTAGGAGGGACCCTTTGGCAGAGTTCAGCCGTCAGCAAGGCTAAAGTGAAACGCAGGCAGCTGGGGTGTGTTGGGGGCGGAGGGAATCGGGGGAGCAGGGCGAGAGCGTCAGATGGAAACGCGATCTAGAAAACGAGCTGTCCCGGTTCTCCAGTTCGCTCCCGCCGTCCGCCGCTCTGATGAGCGAGGCAGCCGGGGAAGGAGCCTCCCGCGAGTTTGGGGCGCGGAGGTGACTATGCCAGCCCAGGCTGAGCCTGCATCGGAAAGGAGGGGCTTCGGGGTGAAGGCGGGCACTAGCTCCACGAAAGCGCGGACTTGTTTTCCCCAGAGTTGCAGCGCTCCCTCTCTCCTCCCGCCACCTTCGCCGACCGTTACACCTCCCCGTCCAGCCCCTCGGATCACCGAGAAGTCAAGGCCAGTCCAAGTTGGCCTGGGTAGCTCGGCCCGTCCCCACCCTGCAGCACAGAGTCAGTTAAGGGCGCCGCGGAACCCCATCCTCCGGCCGCCAAAGTGCCGGGACGGTCGGTCGCGGTCGCGCGCGCGCGCGCCCCCGCGCGGCCCCCGCGCCCGGGAGGCACGACGCAGGCGCATCGGCCGCGGGTGAAGCCGTTTCCGGGTCACGTGCCCTGACTTCCGGCGTGGGTCCCGCCCCTCCGCGGAGCACGGACCAATCGGCTCGGTCGGAGGCCCGGGCTTCGGCGCCGACTCCCGCGCGCTCGGCACTCGCCCCGCGACTAGGAGCGCGTCTTGAGTCCCGCCCCTCGGCTCGCCGCAGCCCCGACTCCTCCTTCGTCCAGCCTCCGGGGCGGGGTCTGCCGACTCGCCCTACCCTCGCTGCCTCAGCCTGCCCTCCACTAGACGCATCCCCTCCCGCCAGCACCACGGCTTCTCTTCAGCACGGAGACTGGGGTTTCCCCTCAACCGCCGCCGCTGCCGCCAGCGAGGCTCCGCCGCGTCCGCGGCCCGCGGCCGCCGTAAGTCTCGGGGCCCCGCGGAGGTGCCGGGGATGGGAAGACCGAGGGATGGCGGGGCGCGCCCCCCGACTCCCCCACCCGGAGTCCTCCCGGGCCGCCGCGCCCCGCAACTCACTTCGGTCCGCGCCCCGTGCGCCACTCTGCGCCGCGCCGGGGATGCGGGGGCCGGTTCAGGGCTCGGCGGGGGGCGCCGCGCACCTGTGGTTCGCGGATCGCCTCAAGTTTTGCGGGGCGTTTTTCTCTCTCTCTCTTTTTTTTCTTTTTTCGAGGAGGGGGCGGCGGCGGCCGACCCTCGGCGCCCCTGGTGCGGCGGCGGATGCCATTGTCTGCTCCGCTCTCCTGCCTGTCACCTCGCCCCGTTTTGGTCAGTGATGGAGTGTGGCCCCAGGAGGAGGGGAGGCGTCGGAGACGGCGGGACCCGAGGAACGCTGGATCCGAGCCCACTCCCAGGCTGAGCCCATTGTGGGGCTTTTTTTTTCTTCTTCATCCCCATCTCGAGGAATTGGGGTGTCCCGTGATTTGCGGCAAAGAAATCCCCCAAACATCCAAGCGCTGGGTTTACTTGTGTCTATGTTTTGTTTTGTCCCACGCCAGCGCATCATTTATTGTAAAGAGAGAGGATTGTTTCCTCATCCTCTAAAGTGACAGGGCGGATACAGGACCCTGCCGCTCATAGCCTAGAGCCCTCCTTTTCGGTACCCCCCTCCTCCGCCGCACCAAGACCTCCTGGTCCCTGAGATCCAGGAATCCGGAGATCTGTTCTTTTCCAAGTTCTGCTAACGGTTTGCATTGAATGTCCAGTTAATGCTTCGCTTGCGATCCCCCTTGGAACGCTGCGATCTTCAAGACTTACACGGGTGACACTTTGCCATCCTGAATCCTAACCGTGTGTTTTGTGCTCCTGAAGTATACTGAAGTAATAGCCGATGTTAACTTGATTAAAGTTAAGTGGCCACGCTATAAATTGCCGGATACCCTACTGATGCCTTTAGGGTTTATTGTAGAAAATGATGTTCATTTTCTATCGAAATTTAGAATCCATTTTATTCCGTATTAGTTGAGTGAGTTCCCCCCTCCCCGTGTGTTCCAAGTCGATATGGTATGGTGGCTATGGTCAGGCTTGGGTCTTAACTGGCAGTAACCCTGTTAAAGGAACTTAGAAGGGTTAAAAGAAAAAAGAATGCCTATCCGAATTCCACCTTTAAATTACCTTTGTAGACTCTTACCGTTTGTACTTGGGAAGACCAGTTGCATTACACAATGCTTGCTTTACAGAACATGTACACCGATCAACTTGCAGATACTGACCCAATCCATACAAATTAGCTTAAGTGTAAAACACTCCATCCATAAATGTTATTTTTATTGTTTTATTAAGTATTCTGCATGATATCTCTATGTGTAACTTTTCGTTTGGCCTTTTAGGCTTGGGTTCTTTCACATATTAACTCATTCTTGAATGCATATTCATGTTGCATGTTTTTTAAAGTGAGATGTGAATATAAACCAGGCTTTATTGAGAAAAACATGGATTTGTGAGATTCTTGTTGACTTATATTCTGTTTTACTTAAAATGAACTAATGTAAAATGAACAGAACATTTGAGTGATAAGCAGTCCATCTGCAAGTAATTCAGCATGGAATTAGAACCTGCCTCAGGGTGAAAAAAATAGTAGATCTCCCATTTCCTAGAAATGAACCTAAACTAATTGATGTCCGCAATTCTGATTCATGTAGAGAGTGTAGAGTATATTATAGTGCAGGTAGAAAATGGTTTCTTAAATTATCAGTTATCTTGTCCTTCAGAAATTTCACTGAAATTTACCTGTTCTTATTTCCACATAGCTCCCTCCAAACATATGTGAAATTGAGTGGGGTGAGGAGGTTTTATATTTAGCAAGAAGTTCTTTCCAAAAGAATGCTCTGCTATTTTAATCTGCATAGATATAGATGGATACTAATTTCGTCAGTTAAGCACCCTTGTCCCCAACGGAGTATATGTAATTTTGATTTTATTTATCTTAACAGATGCAGTTTATGTTGCTTTTTAGTCGCCAGGGAAAGCTTCGACTGCAGAAATGGTATGTCCCACTGTCAGACAAAGAGAAGAAAAAGATTACAAGAGAACTTGTTCAGACCGTTTTAGCACGGAAACCTAAAATGTGCAGCTTCCTGGAATGGCGTGATTTGAAGATTGTTTACAAAAGGTATAATTTTTTATTTATCAGAAAGGCAAAACAGAATCAAACATTAGGTCATTTATAGTGTGAAAATTGCAGACTTTTGGGAAATGACATTTGTAAATAGTAATTAGTAAGTAGTTAGATGAAACAGGTTTGAAAGAAAGCTTTGCATTTAAAAATAACTGCTGTTTTGATTGATTACCTAGACTCAATAACAGTAGGGAGGTCATTTTAAAACTAATTATGTAATTAAAGACAAATGATTATTCATAATCATCTTTTTAGAAAAATTCAATGAATTCATTCCATTGCAAGGGTAAATAGGGTCAATATTTTAAATGTGTAAGTGATTTCTCTGAATTCAGGCACCCATAAATTGACAGTGTGATAATCCCTTCTTCTGAAAATCTATAAAGTAATGACTGATATTTGACATGCCTTTTATTTGACTTTTAGAATTTCATTTATAAAATCATGGACACACAGACCATATCAGTTATTCGGATGTTTAAATATTTTGTATATACATAAGATCTGCTTGATAGTATTTATCAATTTGATACACTTGTTGCTATAGTGGAGCTGTGCTTAGTTATGGTAGATAATTTTGCCAAGGATAGATTTTTTTTAACATTAATATGTTGCAAAATGACTCACCCGTTGGCTTCATGACATTCAAAAAATTCTATCCATCTTTATTTCTTTTACCTAAAACTTCGAATACTTAAAATTTGTCACAATTGTTCTAAGCAACTTAAGTAAAATATAATTTTTCTGTTTATAGAACTTTTTCAAGGAAGCATTTACTTGTTCCTTCTTTTCTGTTCCCTTTTGAATAATTTACTGAATTTAAAAAATTATCTTGTATCTCTTGTATGTGGGGTATACAGGGAAATAACAGTGTGGAATGCAGTGAGAGTGGGAGAGAAGTCTTAGGTCTTCTCTGTTACATTATCTCACTCAAAGCATAGATGTTTATGTTGTGTGTGTGCATGTGTGCGTGTGTGTGTGTGTGTGTGTGTGGTGGCAAGAAAAGAAACGGAGACTATAAGACGTAGAGAATGTCTTAAATAGTGTGTAGTTCCTTTGGGTGATTTTCTATCCATTGTTTGGTTTGGTACTGATTGAATAAGCTCATAGAAAAATCAAAGCAGCTGAGAACTGGGGGATGTCTTCAAAGAATCTAGTCAAGTGCATCTATCTTTTTGCCCAGGAATACAACTGTAAATAAAACAAGCAGGAATCAAAAATAGGTGTCCTGTCCCCCTATTTAGTTGGCCTCTGCTCTCTGCACAGGAGACAGATTCTGAATTTGAAAACCACAGGTATTGATCAAATGTCAGTTTTATAGAAGAAAAAAGAAATGAGACTTTGTGAATAGTGATTTGCTCAAGGTCATGTGTGATGGACATGCGGCTACAATTTAAATCTTAAATGTAGAAGCAAAGGTTTTACAGAGGTGTGAGGAAGGAGAAAGGATTAGATTTGCATTTTGTCAAAGACTGCAGTGAGGCAATGGATGGGGTGTGAAAGGGTGAAGTCTGGCACCTACTGGATCAGTGGGAGACTGCATGATAATGTGGTCCTGAACCTAGGAGCTGGGAGAACTGTTACCCAGCAAGTTTTGTGGTCATTCTCAGAAGCAGGGAGGGCAGCCATGGAAATTGAGGAGTGGGGTGCTCTTTGCTTTGCTGGCTAATGGGATGAATGGCAAACTAGAGAATTCAGAGTTTTGGGCAAGCGATGTTGGGATATTGAGAGCCCTGGCTGGCTGAGGGATGTGATGGGCATAGGCATGGAAAATGAGACATGAAATATTAGATAACCAGCCTTCAAATACAGGTCAAAGAGATAAAGAGGGGATCGACTGGGTGAAACGAGAACCAAAGAGTAAGGGTTAGGTTAATTGAGTCAGGAAAGCAGAGTTTTGAGTAAGAACACTAATGCCAGATGTCGCAATGAAAGTTACAGCATGGTAAGCATTTCATACATTGCGTATTGCCAGGACTTTTCAGTAGACTAATATGTAATGGGGTGAGCATGAAAAGGTAGAAGTGTAGCATATTTAGGAGACTTTACTGTGTCCTTCCCCACTCTGGTGCACTGGATTCCTGGACAGAGTTTTCAGTAGTTGTGAGAGACTCAAGCTTATTTCTAGATGGTGAAAGGAGTCCCCCGTGTGGAGGAGAAAAATCCTAGCAAGGGAATGAGCCCAGAATGGCAAGGAAGGCAGATTTGTGCTCATACACTTGCCTCTCAGCCAGTCCTTATTGGTTCCCCTGCCTTTTTTGAAGTTATAAAAGAAAGTTTAACCTGATTGTAACATTTAGATCAAATCTCCTCTGAATAAAAGGTATACTTAACAAAAAGAGAGCAAATTTATTGAGATATTTCATATGAAAAAAGAATTTATCGTGGGTTTTTCTAAGCACTCCTATTTCATACTGAAAACCTCATCTGCTTCCCACTTAATAATGCATTGTTTTGTTGTCGTTATCAGGTGATGTGTTTTTCCTGTTCCAACTGGAAGAAAAGACTTTTTAAGCTGGAGAGTTTCTGCTTAGTTGCTGATAGATTATTCTGAACTAGCACTTTCGCTGTTCATCTCAACACGTGTTTTTGATGATCTTTTGTTCATTTGTTCTCACATTCTTCGTGCTAAACATTCCAAGTACCTACTTTCTGTTTGCAGAGGGAGGAGCAGAGCAGGGGGCTTGGGATGACAGAGCCCAAAAGACAGGTTGAAAATCTGAGGACTCGAGTGCCATTAGCTAATTTGTGATTTTTGAATAAGTTATTTTGCCCCCCCCATCTCTGAAAATGCGCTTTAAGAGCCCTAAGAGACATGGTATGTTTTTCTGATTCCTAGTTGGTGCAGCATTTTATGGTACAGGCACTGAATTAAAATCTTTTTGAAATTAATTTAAAAAATACATCCCCATGTTACTAACTTGAGAATTTGTTGGAGGGTACTTATTGATTTTCTGTACCAACAAAAGAATTTTTAATGACATACCAGTGGGTATTGAGCACAGTTAGCTACATTCACCCACAGTCAGCTGATACTTAGCTGACTGCAGAGAAGTCATGTGTTTTGAATATAAGAATAGGCACTTTCAGATGTTCTGAGTGCCGGTAATTAGAGTAAGCCTTAATCCACAGTGCTAAAAATAACTCAACATACCACTCTTTCTTACAAGTCTGTTATTAATTTTACTTCAAATTTAGACTTACAAATATGCACAAAGAGAACAAAATGAGCTCATTATTGAATATGTAAGCACCATTCAGTCCTAAAAATAGAGAGTACTCTTCAGGTTCTCTTAGTAATCTTTTACTAAGTCAATGTGACATTTTTTTTATTTCTTTGAAGTTCTTAAAATATTGCACCGGACATATTTTGACTTTAGCCCAAAGAATTTTTAAAATTTATACTCCTGCATGACTGATAAAACTTAGGATTGTCTACTCTTGTTTGTTTAAAGGCTGTTTATTTATGAACAGGCAATGCTGTGAAGAAGCAAGGATGGAGACAGCATTAGATTGCATAACAATGGCATGGATGAAATCTGAAAATAAGGAATTTTACTCCATACCTAGTATTAGGAAATTCTGGGATAAAATTAGTTATTGTTCTTTTCATATAAACAAATTGTATTTTTTATAACAGTTTGTTTAGCCTTTAGCGTTTTTGAATTCAGGGAATTTTCATCTATTATTTGGATAAAAGTCTCCAAATTTTGTTAAAGACCATGGATTAGGGAAGATGAGTTTTTTTAAGTAGATAAAAAAAAAGCACGGTAATGTTAGGAAAGAGAAAGGAGGTGGGCGCCCCTTTATGTCCTCCATGATTCCCTTACAAATGATAAATGAACACATTCAGAAATTTACTCTGTAAGACTATAAGAGACCCAACATTTTAAATAACCTACTGAATATGTAAGTCAGGTGGAATAGACACTCAAAAAGACATGATATGTTTGACAAAAGAAGTTCTTCCTAGGTAGGAGACTGAGACTCTGGTCCCACTTGTACTCTGAGTCTCCTTGATTTTTGTTCTTATTTTAATCTATAATTAAGTATATTTGCTGGTGAAATCAAATACAAATATTTTGGTAATATTGAAAGGAATAATGGCGAGTAAACCCTAGGCCATAAAGAAGAACAGTAATCCCAAACTGAGGTCATTTTTTTCTGTATATTATTTTACATTAATGCTATGAACAGTAACTGCCTGTTGTGTTTTCTAGAAATCATTCAAGTATTTCTTACTGAAAATTATAATCTTAACTGAGACTTACTTAGAATGCTTTAGGGTTTTCTTACCTTTTTTTCTAAAAGCCCTAAAGTCACCTAAACCACTTAAAATATTTTCTGAATCCTCAGAAGACTTGCTGTGCCTCAAGGTGGCTCATTAATAACTTGTATTTGCTTAGGTCAGACATAACCCAGTCCTATGTACCAGGGTCATAATTTGAAGGAAAATATGAGTTTCTCAGTATTATTTCTTCTTCTGGGGTAAATAACCTACTTTCAATTAGTGTAGAACTTAGAAATTTTGAGAACAAGTCTCAATTTCTCATAAGCGACTGGTCTCTTTCTTTAACATCTCATAATTTGGAGCTGTTGTTCTTGGAATTTGTTCAACAGCCTTTACAAGCAATTCTTTGCTGTTAGAAGCTAAGATAATGCTTACTCCGGTGAGCGGGAGGTTGTGACTGGAAGACGATATAGGAAGAATTTTCAACTGCACTCTGCCTGCTGCTACATACATGGGTTTACTTTTAACTCTTGAAGTTCCTATGACTAGATATATCTGGATATATATTATCCTTCAATAAAATACTCAAAAATTGACCTTATACTGACAATATCTTCTGTAAATCCTTTAGTTGGGAGGTGTTGAAGGTTTATTTTCTTTCTGTTTACTTGTAGTTTGACCAATCGCAGTGCATTTTTTCCAGAGTAAGTACACTTAAGGAAACTGGGCCTGCCATGTTTTCAAATGCTCAAAGAAAGGAACCTGAAAGGAAGAAGAGCAAAATTAGTTATTCATTCGAAGTGGCATATTGATGTGTTTTTTTTTTTTTTTTTTGCCTTTCTGTATTTTTCAAAATTTCTTTTACACTTTTATTACTTTTGTAGTCTTGGAGAAAAACAAACCATTTTAAGAGAAGAAATAAACAGGCTTACAGCATGTGGTCTTTCACAATAGGACATGAAAGTATATTTAGAAAACATGATTATAATGTTTTTTTCCACATTTCTACCTCATTACAGATATGCTAGTCTGTATTTTTGCTGTGCTATTGAGGATCAAGACAATGAACTAATTACGCTGGAAATAATTCACCGTTACGTGGAATTACTTGACAAGTATTTTGGCAGTGTGAGTAGTAGTTTGTGTTTTATCTTTTCCCTAAAAAGTTTATTATCTCATTGTCTTGAGGATTCTTCTGAAGAGTGGGTGGAGATGACTCTCTCATTTCTTCTCAGTACATCTCATCAATGTCCAGAATCTCTGGCCCTCCAAACCTACTCATTGAATCATGTTGATGCGAATGAGTTTTTAAAAGAGTACAGTAGAAGGGCTGGGGAGTTAGCTCAGTTGCTGAAGTGCTTGCTGATGTAAATCCCCAGTAGCCATGTAAAAAGCTAATATTGGTAACCCTAGATCTAGGTAGGCCACTGACAGATTAATCTCTGGAGTTTACTGGCTGGCCAGCCCAGCCTAATTAGTTAGCCCCTAGTCTCACTGCACCCTCCCCCCAGAATGACCCCAGAGGAATGACCTGAGGCCTATCTCTGGCCTTCACATCTAGGCATACCCATATATGCTTGTATACATGCACACAGGCACACACAATAGTAAAATAAGGGTCCTACTGTAAACAGTATTCTGGAAGTGCATCAAGTAGAATGCAGATTTGGTTTGCAGCCTAATCACATGACTCAAGAAATATGTATTTAAAGATCCATTTTTATGAGTAGAAAATTAGTAAATTGCCCACCTTGGGAGCATTCAGAGCTAGGTCTTTGTCTTATAGACATTGTATTTTTGAGCACTTGAAATTTGAAAATTAAGCTTCAGTTAGTGGTGCTTAATCATCGTGATTACTATTTTGCAAAAGAATTAAGATCATCTCTCTGGTCAGATTTTATTCACTCCTTAAGAGTGTCTTTGACTTTTAGCAGATTTTTGTTTCGTTTTTTGTGTTTTTCAGGTGTGTGAACTTGATATCATCTTTAATTTTGAGAAGGCCTATTTTATTTTGGATGAGTTTCTTTTGGGAGGAGAAGTTCAGGAAACATCCAAGAAAAATGTCCTTAAAGCAATCGAGCAGGCCGATCTACTGCAGGAGGTAAGATCTTTATTCTCCTGACAAGGGCATGTTTTGTTCTTGCTAGAGAACTCTTGATCATCATTCCTATAGTTTGAACAATTATTTCAAAGTATGCTTGTCATGCAGTGTTCATGTGCAAATTTAGTGATTGGAATATGTGTCAGTCACCTCAACTCAGTTATTTCTAAATAACTTCACTTTGGCAGTGGCCTGCCAGTCAGACTTAGAGGACAAACTAATTGAAGAAGGGAAAAGCTGGGCTAAAACTAACCAGAAGTTGAGAACCTTTCGTCTGTTGCTTTGCATTATTTTTTGTAGTATGGATATTTAGAAGTTGACTGTGAGATTGTGCGTTTTTGTTCCCAGTTGATTCATAGTGTCACCTCATGTCCATTAAATGTAAATGTAGCAGCAAATGCTAGAGTTTTCTAATCACACTTTGTAAAGGCTCTCCTAAAAAAGTGTACTTCTCTTTGCTCTTTTAAAATAACAAACCATATTCTGTCAAACTATTATATTCTTGTCTTAACCTCCCTACCTCAGTTCCATAACAACCCCTTTTCATTTCTGATTGCCTCTGTCATCCTGGGCTAATTGCGTGTTGATGCTTATATGCTTTGTTTCTGAAGTTTAAATTTTAATGATACACTAATTCACATATCAAATTAAGCTTTAGAACTAATTGTGGTTGTTAACATGTAGAAAGTTTACCATGGAAAGGGGTTAGTAAATATAAAAATAGGTTTCATTGAGGTAGTTGTATATGTATCTGTACATACATATATATATATATATCATACTTGATGTATGTGAATATTTTTGACCCACAAGTTTATTTTCCAAAAGCACTGAAAATAAAGGTTTATATTCTAGCCATAACCCTTATTCATTACATACTTACCGGGCTTTTTAATCAGGCTTTTTAAAAATTAGCAACACAGACTTTAAATTCAATTTTTTAGAATTTCTGAAGTGGTACTGATAATAATTCTCTAATTCTCTGTCACAATTTTTTTTTACTGTGGGCCTCTGTAGGGAGGAGGAAATTAACTAGCAAATCCCCTGCATCAGGCAGCTATATGGTTTGCTTAAAGTTGGGGGTGACATCATCCAGAGAATACAAGTGCTAAATGTTAGAAAATGTACTGTGCATTTATTGATGTTGCACTTATCAAAAGTGGCTAAGTGAATTATTTCATTGGCAGCCCTCATACCACCTGCTGTATAGTAGTGTAGTGGTGAAACAAATAAGCCTTTTTCCTTGTATATACTCTTTGCCATAGTGGTTTATTAGTTGATTGTAAACACGTCATTTGAGAGAGCTTTAATTTTAACAACAGGTGTGCTGACTCCAAGAGAATATTCTGCCATTGTAAAATTGCTTTTAAAGTTGGCGTCGAACTCAGGTCACAGATTTGCATGCGGATGCCTTTACCCACTGAGCAATCTTGCTTGCCCTATTTTAAGACATTTTTAAAGTTATTGAAATTCACAGCTTTTACTTTTAATGTGTTTCCTAGAGAGTGATGTTCAGGCCACTGCTGTTCTTGGATTACTTTTGAAATGCTATTGGAAAATTGCTTATACAATTTATAATTTGACAATAATAGCATGGTTACCATGTGGAATGTATTGAATATTGAACATATTAGGGGATAAAAATTATTAGTAGTGTATTTCCTAAGGCAGATGCCATCTTTGACTTCTTAGGCCTGGAGGTTTTCTTTGCCCCTTTTTATTAGATATGTAGATTTAGAAGCAGTTTTTGTTTTTTTAATCTCTTCTTACTATTATCAACATGCCTAGATATATTCATCTTTTTTTGTCTTATAGTTTGGGATGTAACATTCACTTAGTCAATGTTTTGAAGTGATTATTGCCTTTAAAATTTAAGTATAGCTATAAATATACTTAGCTAAATGCAGCCTTAAATTTGAAATACAAGTAGTAATAACTTGGTTTTAACCTAATTTTTCATGTCTTAGGACTTTTATTTATAGTGTCAGGTCTTTATTTAGACTATTTAAGTTGTAAAGATGACTTTGAACTTACAGTGAACTTAAAGGTATGTGCAAATCAGAATGGGTTTTTTTCCAATTTGTGAAATATGCCAATTTGTGAAATATGTCAATGTTTACTCAGGAAATATTAAGATTTTCTTTTTTACGCAATTTGTGATTTAGGTAGTCTTTCATTTTATAAGCAAACAGTGCAGAATGTCAGTGACTAAAGTAGATATTCCGTTAGCATCTTACAGTTTGTAATAAGAACATAAATGCATATTTGGATGATTGCTAAAATTGTGGTTTAATGATATCTCTTTCAATTTTGGTGTTTGCAGAGCATTTTCTGTTTTGATATTTGGTTACATAAGTACATAATTAGATTTGGGGAAAAGCCCTAGAAATTGGCCCATTGTCCAATTTTTAATGTTTGACTGTTGGAATTTAAAGCATTTTTTTCAGTGTTAGAACTGATTACTCAATTCTTAAGATATGAAATGCTGAAATTATTAAATTGATATTCTTTGAAATGCTTAGCGTGTTTCCCCCAACATACCTATTTTAAGCTGAATTTTGGGGATTAATGTGGGGGACGATGATTCAGTTGCATTTATTTTATGAATACCCACATTTATAATGACAAAGGAAATAACAGTGTGGCTTTTTTATTTTCTGTAAAGTCAGGCACTTACCAGTCTTTCTCTGCTCCTTAATTTTATAGAACCAGAATGAAGAATGGGGAGGTTTGTCTGAGGATATCTTATGATAAAGAGCAGTCTAAGGCTTTAGTTCCTTTGGCCCCCAACTTAATTATTGGTAACTACTAAATTTACCATTTTGTGGCATGGATAAAATGGCACTATGCAGAGACTGTTGCACGTGAGATGATTTTAAGTCCTTGCTTGATCTGTGAAGATCAATACATATTAGGCACTGGGCTTCTTGTAACCCTCAGCGGTAGATGCATGATGGTGTTGATCAACGCTTTGAGATGTGTTGACCTTTCTTTTTTATACTAACAGCATCATTTTGAAATTTGTGGGGTTTTTTTCTTTTGAGCTTTGTTTGCTGTTGGTATTGTTTCTCACTAAAGTAACGTGTGAAATGGAAGCTAAGTGAGGTACCAAAAGCAAGCATCGTACTCAAGAATTTGCTTCTACTTCAAGATGATCCACTTTATGAATAGATTTACTGGACTCACAGATATTTGTCTGCCTCATCTAGAAAGTAGTTCTCTGTGGAGAATTATTGCTGCTAAAATTGATTTGTTTTACTGCTGAGGGCTGCATGAACTATCTTAATACTATGCTATATCTTCGTGAAAGTAATAATCTGTGGGGAGTGCATAAAAATGGAAAGGTAAGAGTCTTGGGCGGAAAAGAAATAAAGCCTTTATAACAACATTAAGCAAATAAATAAGTCCTGAAGTCTGTAGTAGCATGTCTTTTAATATGAAGATTTGAGTTTTTAAAAATCTTTCTAATTAGGAATATTCAAACCTGCTAGAACAAATAGTTTTAAAAGTGTAGGTACTTTCAAATATAATAATGTCATTTTACAGCAGAAAGCATTTTGATTCGAATCCTCTTACGATTTATTTATTAAGACAACTCTAGTAATTCTTTTGTACTTGTCAGTTTTTAGCCTAAACCTCCTTAATTAGGCTAAATATTAAGCAAGGGCCAGCAAGATGGCAAGATGGCTCAGCAAGTAAAGACACCCACATACAAGCCTGATGAAGTAATTCAGATTCCTGAAGTACATGACACCTGTTCTCTGTCTCTCTGTCTCTGTCTCTGTCTCTCTCTCTTTCTCTCATAGATAAATATAAGAAAAAGTTTTTCATAGCTAAACTTAGGATTTGCAAGAAAAAGTTTTGAATAAATGAGATTTGGTTACATTGATGCTTGAAATGGACAATTTAGAAGACAGAATAAATTTTGACTTTTTACTTCAGTTTTTATACCATACAATCTGAGTAATTTCATTGGTAACTGGTTTCTGGGTTTTATGTTTTATCTATACAGAACTTTTTTTTTCTTTTCTTTTCTTTTGGTTGCTCTTCACAATTTTGAGAATTTCCCACTTGCTTTTTCTTTTGTAGCTCATTGCAAATCAGCTCTTGTTACTCTGGGTTATCTGGTTTGTTGTTTTTGTCTGCAGTGATGTGGGTATGCAGGGCCTTGGCAGTGCTAGGCAAGTGCCCTCCCACTAAGCTGTATTGTGAGCCCTACTCTGGGCTGTTGTAATGATGAAAAGTTTGAATGATTTAAAATAGCCAATATTGCTATAAATTTGATCTTCAAAAGATACCGCAATAGTATGCAAGTAGAAAATATTACAGAATAATATTCTCATTTATTTTGCAGTCTCATAATTTTCCACTCTATTCTATTTCTCATTTAAGTCTTTGATCTTATGTATCTATTATTAGCATCCTCTGTGTGTGTGTGTGTGTGTGTGTGTGTGTGTGTGAGAGAGAGAGAGAGAGAGAGAGATGTGGGTGCACATGTGTCGCAGGGCACCTTTGAAGAACTGGTTCTGTACTTCCACACTTACATCATACGGCTTTCAGAGATTGAACTCAGCTTTTAGGGTTTTCAAGGCAAGCATCTTACCTGTTCAGCCACTGTGCTAAACCTAAAATGCTAATGTTGAACTGTTTAATTGATTTCATGACTCCTAGGGTCAGGAGCTGCTAAAAGCATATTCCATGGAGTGAGTGGTGATTTTTTTTCATTAAACAGTTCTTTATGAAATATTTCAGATTTGAGCTTTCCCCCTACGCATATTATAATTTTTTTCTTCTATTGCCCTTTAAAAAATAAAAATTCCTGCAATAGAAAAACTTATAAATACAAGCAAACACACTAGACTATTACCCACCAATCAGAGCCAGTTAAATTAACTCAATGATTATCCTAAAATGGAGGTAGGTGGGGCAGTCATGCACTTCCAGCATTCACTGAGCTGTTTGAACACATTCCTGGTTATCACAAAACCGAGAGTACACTGCCATCGGCATCTACTAGGTAGAAGCCAAGTACACTGCTTAATTTCCTATGTTGCATAGGACAGCCCTCCCCATTGCCCACCCAAGGATTATCCAGCCCCATAAGTCAGCTGCATCCAAGTCAAGAAATTCTGGCTTAATTTAACATCATGAATAAAAATTTACATTTATATTTATAAGCTGCTATATCTTTTCAATATTATGTGTAATCTGCAGTATAAATAAGTGGCTGAAAATCAAAAATGCAAAAGAAAGTAGAGAAAAAAACTGAAAATTATGAAAGAGATATATGTGAAAGAACACATAAATAGCTATAAAAATCACTCTCATGGAAAAAAAAATCACCCTCATGGGCTGGAAGGATAGCTCAGGGGTTAAGACTGCCTTATAAGCCAGAAGATCCTGAGTTCAGGTTCCAGGTCCCACGTAAAAATGCCAGGCTGAAATTCAGCAGCCTGCGTTTCTGGCCCTAGTTTGCAGAGCCTGGGAAATTCCCAGAGAGAAGCAAAAAAGGAGGTAGGAGGTAGAAGCAAACCAGGAGGATTCCTGAAGTCATCCTTAGTCCCCCACAGGGACACACAGTGCCCTCTGACACACACGTGCATGTGCATACACAGAGCGTGTGCAAAATGAATAAATAAAGTTTTAAAAAAGTCACTCTCGTGATTCACTCATATTATCTTTGCCTGATAACTTGCAACTGGATACTCTCTGGTGAACTGTAGAGCCTAACCTACAGCAAAGCTTGCAGTGTGCCACTGCGTAATCTCATCTCCACAACAACAACCAGATATGTTCATTTCTAATAAGGCAGTTGACTTTGTATGTGGAAAGAGGATTGAATCTATACCCTGCAGGAAGACAAAATGCATATGATTTTTTTTGCCAATTTCTACATCCCCCTCAGGGGTGTGATCATTTCATAAAGGAAGAACAGCCAAAATTTATATATACACTCTTTTTGTTTTTGTTCTTTTCTATCCTATTATACTTGAAGTATTTACTTTGTTAAGATATATAGTATATTTGAAATTGAACAATTTCAAGAAATCTTTTATATTTAGAAAACATTAAATTTAGGGTACTTCAGAGTAGATACAGACACAGTATAATAAGTTTAAAATATTTCTAAGATAGTTACTACCATAGTTATTTTTTAAGACAAAAGTAACAAATAGGAAAAGATAGAGGACATGTCTAAGAAGACTAAGAAGTCCGCAGCTGATGGTAAAACAGAAAATTGTTAAGGGAATAGAAATTAAAATTATCAGCTAGACTTTGCTTGTTTTTTCTTGGCAGGATAAGAGACATATGTGACTGACTGCTTGTGAGCACTTAGTCTTGTATTTTTAATTAGTTTAGAGAAAGAGAGAGACAGCACATGGGTGTAGAGGTCAGAGGACAACTTTCAGAAGTTAATTTTCTCTTTCCACTTTGTGGGCTTCTGGGGATCAAACTCAGGTCACCAGGTTTGTATGCAGGTGCCTCTATCCTAAGTATACTTGCATACCAAAACATATGCTCAGCATAATATTAAGCCATTGCAACTTATCCTAATGTCCATCCATGGGAAATAAGAAGATAGCAACATAGTCACACATGCAATCCCAAGCACAGCTGTAAAAGAATTAGGTCAATTTTCTGCGTAATGATATAGAAGGATGCTCAAGGTATATCAAATGAGAAATGCTCTAGTAGCGAGATATTGCCTAACTTTAGTGTTATCTATGAAAATATTTAAAGATCTTTCCCCCAGTTTTGGAAGTTAAAATTAACATGCTTTTACTATTATAACTTTTGCACTTTATTGCTAACTTTTTCTCTTTGACAATTTCATACATGTGTGTAAAACATCCTGATTACTTTCCCTCTGCATTTTCTTATCCCCTTCTAAGCTTTCCTTCTCTACAAATTTTCCCCCCATACTCACATCCTTGTGTTTTGTTTCCCCCTGAATTTAGCCAAAATCTTTCATGTGATCCTGGGCTTGTGAGTGTCTTTTGAAGCCTAGTAGGTTTGGCTCTTTTTGTCCTGCCCCACTTCGAATCTATTGGTTGCCCCTTGTTCATCAGGACTTCGTAGGGTCCAGATAGAGCCACTGCAGGCACCTCGGTTGTGGATTTATGTTTTTTCAATGGATGAATGGTGCTGTGTAAATGAAACTTTAGTGGTGTCACTCCCAATAGTAAAACCTGAGTGGAATTTACTAAAGTGGAATTTACTAAAGTGTTACATTTTCAGCATAGAGAGTAAAGTACTATTTGCTCTTGTCCATTTTAGACCCTAACCATCTGGATCCACTATAAAGCTCTTGCTGCTCATTTCAAACTTAATGTTTAAAAAATGATCAGATTTTCTCAGTAATTCACAAATACTCATGAAATAAGACTGACGCCATGAGCCATCCAGAAGGTGCCTTCTAGAAAGTATTTTCAGTTCTTTTCAAATTTATTTCTGTAAATAGATTTTCTTTTGCGACCCTTTTTGGCATTAACCCAAAGACTAGAGTTGGAGTGTAAAGAAGCTTGCAGTGCTTTGCCACAGAAAACAGTCAGAATTCATAAAAAGAACCATCATGTTGAAAACATGAAGGACAGAAGATATATTCTATAAAACAAGGGACAAGGAGATAGCTTAGAGTTAAAATCTTTTCCTCACAAGCAAAAGGACCTGAATTTGAATCCACAGATCCCATGTAAAAATGCCAGGTGAATATGGCAGGCACCTACCTGCACTTCCAGCCCTGAAAGGTGGAGACTGGGAAACCCCCAGAGAAAAGTAATAAAGTGGAGGCACGATCTTGTATACACAAAAACACACACATAAAGTATGAAAAAATATTCTGTAGCACAAGGAGTAAGGGAAGAAGCCCTTTTACCAAATAAACTGCAGTATGGCAACAAACATGAAATCATACTTTCTTATTTGTTTTTCATTAAAAGTAAATTATTTTCTCTTTGGTCACATGCAACTAGGAACAGGAGACTGGGGATTAAATCTTGGATACCTAATATTCTGAGTTTATTTCACATTGCTCCGTCCAACAAGATTTAAAATGACATCTAATTGTTAGCTTATACATGTTAAAGCTTGCCAGTTACTTTTACCTATGAGTCATAAGTCTAGTTTGGTGAATAGTGGGAATTTCCATGGATGTATGATTTATCTTTTCTTAAGAACATAGGTAATTTTGAAAACAGATCTGCTGTGTTTGACATCTTGCACTTCCCTCTACATCAGACTCTTTTTGTAAATTGAGAGTGAAAGAATTATTGGTGCAGAGCAAGGTTGAAGATGCGTGTATAGTAAGAAGGAATTGATAGAGTGGTAACAAATAGAAATACAGGAGATAGTATACTAGATTGAAAGTGTAGGAATGGAATCAAAAGTATTGGTTTTAGGCATAGGCAAGAAGAATTTCTTTCATGATAAGGCAATAATTGTATAAAACTGTAAATTTCTTTTTTCTCCATGGATGAGCTGAGCATAATTGCGAAAGTTATCATTTTCCTGAACTTAAGAAATGACATCTAGAGGAGAGCCATTGGGAACTAAGGAAGAAGAAGGGGGGGAGATAACTTGAACAAAGTTGCTGATAGATCCAGTGAGCAGCAAATTGGTTTGATGAGTGAATGGAGTATCCAACAATGAAAACCCTTTTCAAGTTAAAAATAATGCATTTGCAATCTTTATCCAGAAAATAGGTTTCTGAAATATATATCAAGGAAAAATTGTAGTTTATATTTGTGTAATATAGGTGGAGTGAACTTTTTCTCAGTATTCTGGCCTTTGTTCATAATCTGCATCACTGGCATTTTGGTGTATTTAGAAATTCACAGTATCATTTAGCTGAAAATCAGCCTTAGAGGTTAAGTGGTCATTAATACACTTTTTATAACAGGACTTCTTCAGACACTAGTGGTTTGACCTGTACATAATATAGTAATCTAAAAGTGGTCAGAAGAATGCCACTTACCATACCACCTTTTATTTTCACGAATTTTAAGGTTTCTTCTGGAAGGATGTTTTTAAAAGCAAGGAGGAGAGGGTTTCTTCCTGTGATGAATATTCTTGACAATTGAAGGATACTAATTTCTCATTTAATTGTAGTAATATGGGCCCTAGGCTATAAAGAATAGTCAAGAACCCTTTCCTTTTCCAAAGGTAGTAAAGGACCTGTTAGTTAAACAGTGATGGCAATGCCTGGGATGGTCCCATTTCCAAATTGTTCATGTACAATTTTTGTCTGGTTTCTGAGTCTACTCCAGGGAGGAGTAACAGCTTATTCAGCCCTATTGGAGAGTCTCCTTTCTCTTTTAATGGACATAAACCTCTTCATGGTTGGTTTTCATATAACATGTAATACAAGCTTAAATTTTAAAGAAATAAAAATTGTAACATAAAGGCAAAGAACTGGTATTGAAGCATAAGGTTATTTGGGACTTAAAACTTTTCTTGTTCTCTCTCCAGAAAACAGAGACTATGTATCCCAGCAAGAGTATCATTGGGTATAAGAAAGCGTACTAGAATACGTGCTGAAGTACTGACATTCATCAGAATATAGTAGGATGTACCAACTCAGCTTTAATCAGAATGGTCAAGTTTGTTGTTTGTATTTTAGCATTATTTGGAAAGTGTAATTTCACTTAAGTTTCAAGGGATGATTCCTATTTAATACAATGCTATTTTATGAGAAAATTTTCTCAATAATAACTCAAAATTTTGATTATGACTTTTTATATAGAATATTGAAATAGGTTGAGGATAATTGACAAAGTTATTTTTTAAGTACTGCAAATCAGTAATGTTGTTAAAGTAGAATTGCTCAGTGAAAATGAAAGGTAGAAAGAAGTAAGCATGGGGAATTTGTTATTAATAGTATTGGAGTTGTTTGATTTATTATTATATTATGTTCTCAGTGGGAAAAAGGGAGCAACTGTTTCTTAAAATATTCTGGAATTATCTGAGGATTAAAATGTAACTGACTTTGCTTCTCAGATACTTTTTGTATTTAATGGTTATATACATCTAGGAATTTGGGTGTTTTTTTTTTAATAGGCTGTATGCTTTTGTAGCCCAACATTTCAGAATCCCAATTTGAAAATCCATCTAAGATAATAGAGTTCATTTAAGACCTTATTTCAGGGCTGATGAGATGGCAACAGGTGGAGGTACTTACCATGTAAGCTTCACAACCTGAGTTCAATTCCCAGAGCCCACATAAAGGTGGAAAGAGATAACTAATGCCAACAAACAGTAATTGATTAATTTTTTAAAATTAAGACCCTATTCCAGTTTATTTGTTACCTTATTGATGTGAGAACACCTTTTTTGATGATGTTTGTAGGACAGACATTTAACAGATTAAGAGAATTTGTCAGAATCTATTTTGAAGATTTTTTAAATTAATATCCCTAGTCTCAGAGTCACATTTTTTTTAGCTAAGCATATAATTAAAAGCCTTAAATGCTACTTCAGATACCATATGATTGAGTGGGTTTAACTTTTTTTGGGAAAAATTTCTTCTGGAATATGTACTTTGTGTAATAAATGCTAATTAATATAGTGTACTGGTGAAAGGGAATATTGTAACTGAACTTTCTACTAAATCAGCATTGTCTTAAGACAGTCTTTTTAGATTATTAGTGAATACAATGCTTGAGAATGTAGATTTACTATTATACATAGGAAACTTGAAAATAAATCTGAACTGGGCATTGTAAGAAGTTAAGTATGTTCAGCTATAAACCAAAGAGCTAAAGCAAACAAACAGAAGTTTTATATTACTGTGGACCAAACATCCTAGAATTCTAATTGTCTCTGCATCCATTTGTATGCTGTGTGTAAGAATATATGCATTTCTTTTGTAGCCACGTCATGAATATTTTAATGTCCCTGTGTACTAAATGACTGCTCATCGACTATGCAGAATTTCACAGAGGAAATAGAGAGCTGATATACTTATGAAAGAAAAATCCTCAGCTTGGTGATTATCTCGTGAAATGATTAGAGCATTGTAGAAGTAGTATTTTTATGATTGTATATTTTTCTGTTCACATTCCTAATATTTTCCTTCCTTCATTCTGTATGTGATGTTGATATGTAGCTTATTCATGTCTATTCTGATTAAGTTCTTCTTGACAAAATATGGCCAATGACTATTTTAAGTAGTATTTATCCTAAATACATACATATTAATCATTAGTGCTCATTTGTGATTAGTCTTGTGAGAGTACAAGTGGAAAACCTGGCAATCACAAATGTTTACCAAAGAAAATACAGCTGAAAAACTCAATCAAAATAGCAGTGCCATAATTAGCATATTTTGGTTTTCCATTGTTGATGAAAAACAAGCTATGTTTACTGTGATTACCTATAGTCTGTATGAATTAAAATGTTCTAATGTACTACATTGGTGTATGTTGAAATAATTCAAGAAATTAAATTGACCTCTTCTCTTAAATATTATAAGATTTAAAGTTAAAACATTCAATTTTAAGAAACTTTGTAGTGCCATATTTCTTGAACCACATTTGTGCTGTGTCAAAATAGTCCCTTTAAAAACTTATTAAGCTCTATCAAGAGTCTCCCGAAATATCTGTTCCCTTCAAGATATTAATACTGAGTTCATTTATATGATACTAAAATTCTAATATTTCAATTTCAACCTAAATTTTATGCTTTATTAGTTAATGGCTTTGTAAAATGTTAAGCCTTCATTTAAATATTTAGTGCTTTGCTAACTAGTTATACTAAAATCTTTTATATTGATTAATGCTGAACATGCTATTAATGAACCCTGTAGCATATTTTATTATAAAAATAAAAGTACAAAATAACTTATTGTATCTAGAAAGTTTAAAGCCTGTGTTAAATCAGTTCTTAAACAGCAACTTCACAGCTGGGCATAGTGGTGCATGCCTGTAATCCTAGCACTTGGGAGGTTGAAACAGGAGAATGAGTTCCAGGCTAGTCTGGACTATTAGACTACCTAGAGAGACCATATCTCAAAAGACAATAAATAATAATCCATTGACTTCAGAAGATCCATGAAGGATGTGTTCTGAGCAAATTTAATAGTAAGCAGGAATACAGATCATTTGTTTTCATTCTTACCATTCTTGCTATTGCTATAATGTTCTACATTTAAAGCATTGCAAATCATTGGTCCTTCATTTCCATTTTTCTTATCCCTGCCTCACCCCTACAATATATTGTTCATCTGATTTTAATGTTGCATAAATATGCATTGTCTCTTGCATGTTTGTTTCGGATGCTGTGTGCTGAGCTGTAACAAAGTGTTGCTTTTTTGCTATCTGTATACAGCTGCTTGCTTTAAATTAGTAGATTCTGAAATAGCTTTTCTTGCATGTTCAAAATAAAATATTGCATGTACTTTGTCTCATGTGAATGACTTTTTTCTTCTCCATCCCTTTTGATAAAATAACATTTTATATTTTCATTTTTCCAGGTAACTTTTTAAAATTGTGGTTTTTAAAAAAACATGTCACATATCATTCACCATTTTAACCATCTAAGTGTCCAGTGCAGTAGTGCTAAGCATATTTACATAGTTAACAGATCTCCAGAACTTTTTCATCTTGTGGAACTGAAATTCTATAACCCATCAATCAACCACTTCCCATTTCTCTCTTCCTGAAATCCCTGGTAACAACCATTCTATTTTAATCATTTTCCTAAATAGTTTTGAGCTACATTTTCAGTGGGAATTTGTAAAAATTATACTTTCTATTATAACCAATTTGCAAAAACATTCAACTTGTGCAGTCTTAAAAGAATGAGATTACAAACTAGGCCATTTAGGAAGGACAAATACTTTAAATAATGCATATTTAGAAAGCAACATGATTCCATTTAGATCACAGGCAGTGAGCATGTAAGAGAAATCTGATCAGCTCCAGGGAATAGTTGTGGGCCATTTTTTGTCTGGATAAGCTGAGAATGTATATCATGTAGAATTCAATATAAGTTTCCCTTAGCATGTTAAATTCCATGAAATTTCAAAAATTGTTTTAATATTGAAAGGAAATAATTGTAAATCTTTATTTAAAATACTCCTATGGTTCAGATGTCGTTCTCTTGATGTATTTGATGGTTAAAGAAAACCAAACATTTTCTAGTGAAAGAGAGTAACATGTATATCATTAGACTTTCTTAAAAACCATCAGGGGGCTGGCAAGATGTTTGAGCTGGTAAAGGGACTTGTCTCCAAGCCAAATACCCAAAGCCCATATGGTGGAAGAAGAGAACTCTCTACAAGTTGTCCTCTGACCTCCACATGCTCATGTGCTGTGGCATGTGTAGACCCACATACATATACCCATGCCCAAAATAAATATTAAAAAAAAACTATCGGGAAAACTTAAGATAAATACAGAGAATACTATAAAAATCATTCATTTACACATCACATAACTGAAGAGTTATCAACTGAATATTCACGTGTTCTCAAGCATAACTACACTATTTTAAAGGAAGCCTTAAACCGCCATTCTATATTCTTAATACTTCAGTATATATTCCCAATGAATGGATAGAAGACCCAAAATAAATAGCAGTAATTAATCCTACTGTTTGTGCTTGGCTTAGTTTTCCTAATTATCTGAGAAACAAATGCCCTTTGATCATTTGTCAGAAACAGATTCCAAACAAAGTTCATTTTATATCTGGTTCGTGTTTTAAGTCTCTTAATTTTTCATGAGCCTGGTTCTTTTGCTTCTTGCCATTTATCTTTTAAAGGCCAGGCCACTGAAAGTTATATAATTTCTTACATTTCTGTACTTAATGGATTGAAATCTTGTTCACTTTGTTCTTCTCTCCATCTTTTCTTCAGATACATAACCTTACACTGAAGTTAATTTGGGGTTAGGAATCAAATATACATCATAGTTTCGACTACCTTTTCACTAAGACTGACTTTCACCCATTTTTCATTATTAGATAAATATAATAACTAGTTATTCTGAACTTTGGCCATAGTATTTAACAGTAAATGCTGAATCCCTTCATTTAGACTCCAGTTATTGAACTACCAGATAATATTTTTAAAACACTGTGTAAATCAGACTTTGAGCCTAAAACTTTTAATCTCACCACATGGAGGTAAGTACTATTATTATTACTTTTCCAAGTATCAAAACAGATCATAGAATTCAAGTAATTTAAGATTATGTTGTACAGTGACTTTTATACAGTTAGACATAATGTTCTCAGAATTTATGACTCAATATCTTTCTTTTCTTTATTTTGTGCTATACCATGATTAGGATGCAAAAGTAAGTTTGTTATTGGATACCAAAAAATTACTAATTTTATCCATTTAAATTTTAATTATTGCTAATAGCACCCAAAAGTTAACCTATTTGGCTCTTTATTTTGTGACATGCAGAATTAGCCACTTTGGAACATTTAAGAATATGCTTTATAGATATGGCTGATTTCTCTTTCACAGTGAAAAAACAAGTGTCCCTTATTACATTAAGAGAAAAATGCCTTTGTCCCAGTTTTTTTTTTTTTATTTTGTTTTGGATTTTTTTTTCCACATCACCTCGAGAAATGACATGGGTGACCCAGGGGAGGGTTGAGAGTTGGCTGTTTGTAAAGTACTGCTACTGTGGACAGTAAAATAAAAACTCAAAGAAGACATCTCTGAAAATATATGTGACAAAATAGAGCATTGATAATGTTCGAGGAAGTTCTGGAAGCTGAGGGTTGGAGGGGTTCTGCTTTTTCTTTGGCGGAGGTTTTGAATTTTAAGGCTTATTCTTTCCTGCATAGGTCATAAATTGTTAGTACTTTTAGAATGAGTTTGACTACTTTTCGTGTGACAGCAATGATGTCCACCATATTGATCAGTAACTAATAGATAATAAATGTTGAAAACATTGTTCTGATCCTTTGGGCAAAAATACACCACTGGCTGCCACTAATCGAATGCTCCCGGGCTCTGAATTGCTTTGTGTCTTCTCTAAACATGTCCTTATGTCAGTCATCTGTTCACATTCATGGGACTCCCTCCCTGTATCTGCTCACCAGAGTCTCACGTTTTCCCTCCACAGGAAGCTGAAACCCCACGTAGTGTTCTTGAAGAAATTGGACTGACATAACTCTCCTCCCTTGTTGATGACTTCTTGTGGCATTTCACACACTGTAGATGGTCACTGCCTCCATGTCCATGTAGCTAATGGTGTAAGATGATGTCTTGTCAGTATTACTGTTTTGCTAAACTGCTTCATTCAGGCCTACACAATTTTTTTAAAAGGGAACTTTGGTTAATCAAATATTAAATTTAAGGGACATAAACATGAATTAGAAAGTTGTAGAAAAAGTAAGATACCGAAAGTAAGATACCATTTCTGGATATTTTCAAGTTTAAAGATCAATTTTTCATAATTATTATGCACATATGAAAATGATAACACCTTTATACATGTATGCATGTATATCAAGCAATTCGGCAAGGTATGTTGTTCACCAATGTATTTGGCAAAGGAAATAAATTATAGGAACCTGGTTTTATGAAACCACAAACTAGAGCAGCATTTCAATACATAGAATAAAGGGATTGATCAGGTGAATGAAAATTTATTGAAAATTTAAACAATCAAATTTATACCAAAGACCCCTGTTGAATAGAACATTTTAAAACAAAGAGAATCTAGATTATTTTAGAAGACCAACTAAAAAATCATGATACTCTGAATGGAACAAGGAACAAAGACCGTTTCATAACAGCACATGATTTTTAAGGCCAAGAAATGTTTGACTCCTCAGAAGAGTTTTTGGTTGTTACAATTATTCATCATTTAGTTGATTGTTCCACACCCTACAATATAGTGGGAATGCTAATTCCCAGGAATTCTTCCTAACAGTATCTTACAGAAACATGTTGCTCTCTTCATGGATGTTCCTGGGGTCCTTGTTCCAGCCAAATTTAGTTTGCTTCCCTATTGCTTCTTTCCAATTAGAAGTGTGGCCACATGTCATAGCGACTTCTTTTCCTGTCACGGCGCTGCCTAGTTATCAGAAGTCTAATAAAAAATACCTTTCCTATAATAAAGCAAGATTTCAATGATGTAAAATGGTATTAGTTGGCCTCATATTCTTTTCAAGGTAGACAGTTGCTCAGCATCTTTTATACATACCTGGACATGTCTTCATGGTTCATACGTCTCACTTGTAGACTTGGGCTGGATTAAGCTTTGTTGTGATTGTGAACAACATCCAGACTACATGAACAGTTTCATCATATTGCCAATTAGTTGTAATAAATGTTCTACAAACAAACACTGTACTGTGTTTTTATCTCTTTCAAAAAGTTTGTCAAATTATGGAGAGCCACTTGAAGAATTTTTTTGTTTTTTTAATAAAATGTTGACAATTCCTCTGGATACCCATACCCCCTCCAGTTGAATGTGGTAGTAGTTGTAAGCACACGTAAACATGGCAGAAGATTTAAGGACTTTTCATGTACAAGTTTATTTAACAAAGCGTGGATTTCATGGAATCAAGAACCTATCAACACATTTATTTTCAATTAATAAATGCTGCTTTGAAAACCTTGATGCAGTCAATTTTTATGCTCTTTCTCAATTAACCAGGATTACTCCAGGGAATCAAAAAGTATCCAAATCATGACTCTCACATCCCAAGTACTAGGAAGTGTTAGCACATGGACCAAGAACAGGTTAATAATTTCTTGTCTATGCTGCCTAATGGAGGTAACAAATGAAGTACTGAAGGGGCCATGTGCTACTGCAAAGAGGAGCTGCATTCTAAACCTGGGATATCTAAGAAGGAAAGAACTACTAGCAAATTAAGTTGCTTATCTAAAAAAGACATTCAGAGGTTGTTGTAGTTACTACTCTGCATGCTGCTGATAAATGCACAACTGAAGAGCTTAAGGGAACAAAGGGTTTTATTATCGCTTCTTAGCCTTTTGGCTAAGATCAAGGAAACAAAGGGTTTTATTCTGGTCAAGTTACCTTGTCCAGCTTGGAAGGAGAGTTTGCATCAGTACCAGGAACTGAAGGCTGCACCATATCCATATATATCCCCCCACAAGACAGGACTGCTGAGAGGGACAGTCCTCACTTGTCGGACTAGTGTGTCTGGCCAAGAATACCAAAGGATGCTAACTTCCTTAACCAACTCTATCTTACTCATCTGATCAGGAACTAGCCCCACTCACTGAGCAGGCCTTCCCTTATTGACTTGACAGTCTCCCAAAGGCTTGCTCAGGACCTAACTCAAGCACTGATTCTTTACAGATATGTCCAGAGCTCCAAGCCTTCCATTGTCAAGTTGACACCTGTATATATGACAGCAGTTTAAAGAGCCTCTGGCCATGCACTTATTCACTAAAAAGTCTGTGAACTTCCATCAGTAATGAAGCATTAGAATTTTGAGTCATAAATAGTGAGTTTTATGTAAACATAAATTTAGCTCAAAGTGGTTATTTATTGGGGATGACCCAGTCAGAAGTTTATAAATTTTCCTCCCTCTCCTTTGCACTGGCCCATTACCATTTCAGGGGGGAAAGTCATCTACTCAGTTGTCTTGAGCTCAAGAAGATAGATTTTTCTTCCCCTTCCCCATATCTACTAGTATTCAGCTTTGGGATGGGGAGGTAGCTCAGCGATAGAACCCTTGCCTAGTATGTGTAAGTGCTTGGTATCACAATAAGCAGATAAGCTTTACACACATTTAACTGCACTAACTGTAGTTTGAAAAGTATTGAGAAATACTGAATTTCCTGAAAGTTTCCCAGCTTATTAGTAAAGCCAGTAAATCTAGAAATGTGTCATTTTTCATGTGAAGCAGGCATTAGAGTTTTGAACAGAATGGATTCTTTAAAATTCTAGATGACATATTAAAGAACTACACAGTAAAGAACTTCTTAATAAAGATCACGTAGAAGTCCCAGCCTCTCAGAAATTTGGTTTTTATTTTCTTTAACTTTCAACATTTCATACATTTTGTTTTGAACAAAGACAGGGTCTCACTCTAGTCTTGGTCAAGCCTTGAGTTCATACCAGTCCTATTGCCTCATGAGACACCACACCTACCTTGGCCACCCTTTTCTTATTCTTAAACAACTGCCAAATACCACATAACACCAAAACTCAAGATCTAAAGTACATCAATGAAAAGTTATGAAAATGTAAAACAAATGACATCTTAGGAACCCCAAACTTTTCCAATGTGGAGTTCTTTTCTTTGATCACTTTCTCTGGTTTGCTTAGGGGAAGTCCTTTAATGGTAGACAGATTCATTAGTGATACTCTCAGTTTATCTGGAAAGGACAAAATAATTTGCCTCTCTATAAAAAACTTTACAAAAAATGCAATTGTATTCAGGTGTCATAGTCTTTGGGTCTTCCCTCTCTGCGCACTGTCTTAAACCAGGTCAAATAAAAGGTTTCCTCTGAAAGCACTTCCAAACCAGTTGACTCTGATCTCTGTTAGCTGAAGCTCAAGCCCAGAACAATGGTGTGTGTTCCTTGTTTGGTCATTCTAGTTCTACTCTGGATCTTCAAAAAATTCCTGAAGCCTGTTTATACCCTTAGTTTCTCCTGTTGTCAGTCACATAGGGCCTCGAAGAGCTATACAAGAATCCAACGATAAAGGCAAAGGAGTCTGCAAATGAGCAAATACCAGCAAAAGGAGCAATAGAAGTCTTTGATAGGAAGAAAGAGTAATGTGGTTTCCTCCAAGAACCTTGGTTGTTTTGAAAAATGGAAACCGTTGTCATTTCTGGCCTTCTTTTCTGAGACCAGAATTCTGGATAAATAGTTTAGCTATTTACCTGATACTAAAAAAAAAAAAAAAAAAGATAGGCATCTGGACCAAGTAAGTCTTCAACTGTAGATGTAGGGAAGGATGGGAGATAGTACTTCAAAACAAAATATACTTGAAAATGAAAAATGTTCAGCTTTTATATGTAGAAAAATTCAGTGAAAATACAAAAATTTGGTTCCATTTATTGTGGGTGTGTGTATAACACAAAAATGTTATAAACACTTGAATACTTAAAATTTACTAAGGTAGCAAAGATTAAAGTAATTTAGTGCTATGGGAGACATGAAGGTTATCACTGACTGAAATTTATGGTGGTTTCTAGAAGGTAATTTGAATTGCTGTCTAATTTGTCCTAAGGAAATGATTAGCAATGTGAGGACATACTTAAGTAAATCGATTAGAGGATTGTTTTTAGCACAGTATTCCTCAACAAACCAAAGTTAAAATCTAGTAGTAGAGATATGATTAAGTAAATTATTAGGTATACCTACTACATAGTGGGGTGTAGACATCCCTAAGATGAAAAAAAAGGGTAGGTGGTAAGGTGGCTCAGTGGGTAAAGGCACTTTGTGGCCAAGTCTGATAATTGGAATTCAATCCCCTGAGTCCATATCACAGAAAGAATGAATCAAGTTCTCGAAGTTTTCCTTTGACTTCCAAGTGTACCTGCACATATCTTTCTCTTTGTCCTAAACACAGACATAATTTTTTCAATGAAGATGAAAGCAATGCTTATGGTTATGCCAAGGTTACAAGTCCTTTCATGTTATTTATTACTCTATGTTCTCTGTACCAAAGAGACGTCATCCAATAGCAAAAGTATTTGAGGCTAAATAGGGTTTCACTAGACTTGTAAAACCATCAATCGAGGTGTATAAAGCCTTAATGAGACAGATATATATTTAAGTACAAAGAAATTTATTTGAATTTGTGACTGTGCACAGTTCAGTCTCTGCTAGCTGATCTCCTTCCTCCACGACTCCTGGACCGAGACTGGCTGTGGCTACGACTGCGGCTATGGCTGCGGCTACGACTGCGGCTACGGCTGCGGCTACGGCTGTGGCTGTGGCTGCGGCTGCGGCTGTGCCTACGGCTGCACCTATGCCCTTGGCTACGCCCTCGGCTATGCCTACGCCCACGGCTACGCCTACGGTCTTGGCTATGCCTACGGCTTCGGCTACGCCCACGACTACACCTACGGCTACGGCTACGGCTGCGATAGCTTCTTCGGCTCTGGCTTCTTCGGTGCTGACTTCTTCGGTTCCGGCTCATTCGGCTCTGGTTCAAGGCCACTGGGCTGTGGGTCTTTTTTCTCCCTGTACTTGGTGAATGACGCCACTCACAAGTCTTTGTGAAGTATTTGTGGGATTTCTTCCCCTGGTGATTGTTACTACTCTTCCTATCAGATTCGCCATTTCTCTTGTGGGAGAGGTCTGGACTGGGGCTCCTCTGCCTTCTTGGCCTGCTATGGTATTCGTCATGGTGGCCCTGCCTCTCCCGTCTCTCCAAGTTCTTGCCAAAGGATGAGCCAGTCCGCTCTGGAGACAGGTAGACATCTCTGTTGGCCTCCTTGAATTCATTGTTGGGGTTTCTGAACACATGAAGGAAGTTGCAGTGCTTCCCTCGTGGGCACTGCTGTACTTCATATAAACCTGTGAGGGCACAAAAGTAAATCAGCTGTTATGACCCTGCCTTTACTCACATGGCATGTCATTTTTTCTAGAAACAAGAGCTATATTCCTGAGGTTTGGATGTGCCTTAACTATTTCTTGCTGGCTATCATGAAAAAGAGCTCAGACAAATTGGATGATGTTGCTTGGTTCTCATAACTGCACAAACAGTCCAGTGTGCTCCCCAAAGGCACTCTGGAAAGATAACACACCAGAAGCTGTAATTAACAATACATCTGCTCTCTCCTGTCATCCAGAGTGCAAATGAACAGTGGTTGCCATCACTTTTCCACAAGTTTCACCATCTACTTATTCCATCCAGGGCCCTAATGAACACTAGGCTCTGGGCCCGCCAGACCCATGCATTGGTCAGGAGAAGGCCTATCATGGGTGAAGGATCTTGCACTTTCTTTACACAATAACGCTATGATGGTACATGCTCACAATCCCCGCATTTTGGTAGCAGAGGCAGAAGGATTACCATTAGTTCAAGTCCAGTCTGGCTACGTAATAGGTTCCTGGCCAGCTGGGGATACATAAGGAGACCCTCTTCAAAAAAAAAAAAAAGCGTTAACATAATCCATATGGGTTTTATGCCTTAAATTAACCAGTACTCTTCCCATGAAAGATGCCTATCAAGCTAAAAACTATCTGAACTATTCTGCAATCTTTCTGGAGTTATCTAACGTATTTTAAAGTAGTAAATGCCTAAATGAAGAGACACTGAGAGCCAAGAATAAAGACACAAAAAGACATTTGGCATCATCAAGTCACTGTAGAAGATACTAAAATGGCTATCTTTTAAAATGAAATAGACTTCTGGTTTGGGAGTGGAAAAACCATATAAAAAAGTCTATTGCTGAAATCACACTGCATTTCTAGAAATGAACAATAAGAGGTTTATCTAGTTCATCCCTCAAACCTTTAAACTTAGGGTACAACGGTTCTGACTTTTCTAAGCAAGAAAATTCTAAACCCTGTCCTTTTTAAATCCTTTTTAAAATTTCTTTGTCTTTATCTCATTTGGTCTCTTTCTTCTTCCTTCTTTCTTCATTCCCTTTCTCCCTCCCTTCCTCCTTCCTTCCTTCTTTCCCTCCTTCCATCTTTCTCTCTCCCTCCCTCCCTCCCTCCTTCCCTGCCTCCCTCTCTCTCTTCCTTCTTCCATCCTTTCTCTTTCTCTTCTTCATTCCCTCTCTCTCTCTTTTCTTTCTGTCAGTCCAGGTTATATAGTCCAAAGTTAGTCTTGAACTCCCAATCCTCCACCTTTGGCCCTCCAAGAGCTGGACTTTCTAATGGACACCAACATGCCCAACATACACAGATGACAGCATCCAGGGCCAGCAAGATGGCTCGATGATAAAGGGACACCCCACTAAGCCTGGTATCCAGATTTCAATCTGCTGGACACACATGATGGAAGGAGATAACCGACTCCTAAAAACTGTCCTCTGACCTTCACACATGTGCAAGCTCACACACACATACACACACACACACACACACACACACACATACACACACACACACACGAATGATACATAAATAAAATATACCCAAGGAACGAGTTTTGTCTCTTTATTTGGGGAACTTTTAAACTGGTTTGGCTATACCCAGTTTTATAAGTGAAAAAAAACAAAACAAAACAAAACAAAAACCCCGATTAGACCTTTGAAGTTTCTCTCTTCATGCGACACTGAATCACTTCCTGGCTCGGCTGCCACCAAGTGATGAGTCAATCTGACCAAATGCACTAAGTGCAGCCTTAGCTGAGCCTGCACCAATAGCTCCTAATGCACAAGCACATGACTCCACCTAAGTGTGTGTGTGTGGGGGGGGTTATCCACATGCAATGTTTGAGGTGGGAAGGTTCTTTAGGGGTTCACAATGAAAACAGATGGTTCCAGAGAAGGACAGTGTGGATCCCTTTCGTTCTTACACACTGAGGCTGCCCAAATCTTCACAGAGCCCAGGACCAAAGGTTCCACTAAACTCAATCCCGCTTCTGTCACCCTATATGGTGACCTGAGCTGCCTCATCCATGAAAGTGACCAGCACATCTATTACAGAGTCAAGTGTTGCTTACTTTTATAAAAACAACTCTGGCTTTGCATAGTATGAGACAAAAGCTGTGCCTCATCTCTTTAAAATAGTTCCCCCCACCCCTGCCGCACCCAGGAATGTATGGTGGAACAATGGTGGGGAAGGGTCTCTATATTGTCTTTTACCACAAATTGCCATTTTCCACCGGGTCACTGGGCAGAATTCACACTGAAGCTGTCGTCCTGCATACCAACGTCCATTAAAAACAGAAAAGGCTTTTTTGCATTCTTCTTCCCTTTGAACCAAAAAGCAAAGGATGTACTTTATAGTAAACTCTAATAGGTAGGGCAACTCTCTTATGAATTAACCACTTTATTTACTGGGAGAAACATCAAGTTCTCAGTTTTTGTACTGCCTAGGAAACCTACATTAGAGCATTCCAGTTTGCAAAGCCCAGTTTATTCACATACTTTTTTTAACTCACCCTCTGAGGGGTTTTGATGCACTGACACTAACTGAAGTCAAAGTTTCTTACTCTTTGCTTTCTCATCTAGGACCACTATTCTTAATCACAATGGCTAACTGAACCCATCAGCCATAGTGTAGGCTAGGCAAACAGCAAGATAAGTGGAAATAATATAGAAACTGCTCTCCTAGCAGGTCAGATATACATGAAGACCATCTGGGGCTTCAACCTCTGCTCTTTGTATTCATATTCAATATCCTCTTTCTTGTAGTAATCCCTATTCAGTTTCTTCTACTTTAATTATCAAAATTATATAACCATGTTGTAAAAGGCTCAAAACTACTTAAGAATACAAACAATGAAATAAAAGCATATTATTTTCCAATTCTGTCTCTTTCTCTATTGGTTCTCTATGTTTACATTTTGAAAACTACCATGCATATAAAAAACTTTTTGGAAAACCCCAAATATCAAAGAAATAATATATTGTAACTCTGATGAATATGAAGACATGAATGGTCACAATACTTACGACTGATATTGAATATACACATTGCCTCTCAGATGAGGCTCCAAGTTGCAGCTGACCTAAGGAACAAGGAATAATGCTATCATAAGAAAAAGGAAAAAAGAAATCATCTAGCCATCAAATGTGTTTTGTATGAGCTAATATTCCCCAAAGTAGTTTAGTGATTAAAAAGTTCCAGACATACATTAACCTGCTTTTCTGTCAATTTAACACACATAACAGCACTGTAGACCTCAACTGATCTCTGTGGATCCTGGTCTGCTGCTTTTCCTTATAAACATGAAATGTTCATACATATGTTAAAAAACAATATAAACCAATCCATGGTACACTGTTCAAGGGTACCATTTTGGAGAATGTTTCAGTACACAAAACTCTATAAAAACTCAGATTGAGTCCTTCCACCCTATTCTTCTTCCTCTACACATATCTAGAAGCTGGATATGTTTCATGTTCCAAACAGAAACACGCACACACACATACACACAGACCTTGATAGACATACATCATGTGCATACTAGAAAATATATCAAATATATATTATACAATAATGTATCAAATAGTGTATGTTTTACACACACACACACACACACACAAAGGAACATTTACATGTTCTTAACCTGCAGCATGGGCCCCATGATACCTATAAATGTGGCCTAATATAAAGTCACAAACTTACTTAAAACAGTACGAGTGTTTTTGTGTTTTTAAAAACTTGATAGCATGAACTTTGTTAATGACATTCTATCCCAAGGTCAAATGGTTAGAAATGTTTGCTGGTATTGCTTTGCACATATTAAAGTTTTATATACCATGGTATTTCATATTCTTTTTTAAGATGTAAGTTACACTTAATAACTCATCTTAACTACTGCAGACTAGATATTTAAAATGATTAAAGTTATGTATCTACCTGTCTAATAATAAATCTCAAAGAACTTTCCAATTTCCAGCCATCAACAGTACTGTATTCCTGAATGAGTCTCTGGAAATGGAAGGACCAATCTGCATAACCAGAAGGAGCATGCAGACCTCTGTGTCCACTCTACTAGGTATTCACAAGCTGCACTATCAAGTAGCCATACTAATAAATATTCTTCACTCAGTCTTGAGCCATATAGTAGAATTTATACCTTTTTACCAGTTAGGTGCAAATATCTCACTTTCACATGTATTGCTCCTATGACTTTCAAGGCTAAGCATTTGATCATTTTGCCTTCAAAGATGACAAATTAGATTTGTTTGTATAGTGACATATAAAAATGTTCTTAAAGATCCCTGCTAGTGTTTAGCTTTTACCTTCAAAATGAATCTATCATTTTTTGGTTCACAGCATCCAAAAGGGGGCAGTATCTATACTCAATCTGTAATAGCATCATTAGACAGAAGAATAAGAAACCTCAGGAATCTATATCAACTGTGTTTGGGACCTTAAAAAAAAATCATTTAAGGGCCAGCAAGATGGCCCAGAGGATAGAGGCACTGTGTGCAAACCCAGTGATCTGATTGATCCCCTGAGTCATGATAAAAGGAGAGAACTTTAGAGGCTACTCTCTGACCTCCACAAGCATGCATTGGCACAAGCATGTTTATTTAATCCAGCCAGGCCTGGTGGCACATGTCTGTAATCCCATCAGTAAGGAGACTAAAACAGGAGAATTGCCATAAGTTCTGAGCTAGCCTGAGCTGCATAAAAGACCCAGCTCAAAATAAAAAAGTAAAAAAAAATAGGGTTGGGCATAAGATTAGGTGGAATGCTTTTGCTTATCATGTGCAAAGTTCTGTGATCAAGCCCCAGGAGCACATAATAATAATAAATTTATTTCACTTAATTGTTAATAATTACTAATAAGAGTATTATTTAATCCTATGGTACCCAAGGCCCTATTAATTTTCTGCAGTGACTTTGATGTTCTGAGTTTTCCTACCACAAATGTACTAAAAAGCTTTTCATTTGTAACTGTCAATGTGATTAGTGTTGAGCTCCACTTGTCAGCTTTCTAAAAAAGAAATAAAAAGAAATGTAGTTGATGTGTGCAACCTGCCACAGGTTATAGTACAACTTCCACTGACCACACGAACCCCTTCTACCTCTTTCCTGCTGTGGGAGTTAGACCCACAACCTTGCCTATGCTCAGCAAGTTTTCCACCCTGAGCTACACACGTGTCTCTAGCCACTAGTCTGAAGTCTTGAGACCGGTTCATCATTACCACTGCCCTGACATGTGATCTCGAAGCCCTAGACGGAAGCCACTGACATAAGCCAATCTTAAAGTTGGGAGAAGGGAAGAAGCACTGAGCTACAGTGACATTTTAAAATGTTAAACCATGTTGCCTCCTGGCTTGGGGCTTGCTTCAGCATGGTGTGATGCAGACATGGCCACACACTACCACTGTAGTGGTGACTGCTTGGGATGAGTAGTGAGATCATGGGAAGGGCCATGTCACAGAAATAAAAAGAGGGAAAAAGTTTTATAAGAAATGTTTTAAACTCTGGACATCAGCTAATAAAAATAGAGCCTCAGATTTCATAGTTACACTGTTTGGCTGTTCCAACTGTATAATGCCAATTCCCCAAACAGAAGAAGAAAACCCCCCACAGCTTTATTCCTATTTTTCTCCAAACTGAAGACTGTTTTCCTTGTCCCAACATAATAAAGTCATTCTGATTTCAATCTGATCAAGCTACAGACAAGGGAGGGGTTAGGATTCAATTAGAGGGTCCCAGGAGTAGCGGGGATCACAGTGAACCTTGCTTACCCTTGCTCTAGTGGGTAGTTTAATCATTTGCCACCTGAGTGCTTTCTTCACTTCTTCTACTACATTTCAAACTATGGTTTGGGGGACACTACATGTTCAGTTCTAAAAGCAACCAATGAATAAATAATGGAAGAGGGAAGGAGAGAAGGAAGCAAGGAAGGGAGGAACTGAAGAAGGTAAGGAGGGAGGGAGGGAAAAAGGGATGGAGGGAGGGAAGGAGGGAGCGAGAGAGGGAAGGAAGGGAGGGAAGGAAGGAAGGTGTGTGTGTATGTGTGTGTGCTGTGAGGAGCAGCTGCAAGCGGCCACTGTGGACACGACTGCCCTGTTCATTGAATGGGATGGAATCTCCATGCGTACGACATGGGTGAGGCACCTGCAGACAGAAGGAGGGAGCCCATAGTCCATCACAGACAGTACCCAAGCGGATGCCTGGCTGGCTGGCTGCAGAGAACTGGATGCGGGAGTCAGATGCTTCAGAGACCTGCTCCACAAGGCACACATGAAGGCAAAGATAAAGGGTCCTTTGCAATCCTAACCCTCGTAGTCAGAAAACACCATGCTAATTGTGACCTCCTGTGCTAGCTCCATGGCACTGATCAGAGTGGAGACAGAACCAGGTGGCATTTTACCAAACACCTGTGCATCCAACCCTGGGACCAGGTACAGGTGGCTCCACCCAGGTGACCAGCCTAGGCTCCAGCCGTGCTGTGTATTTCAAGGGAAAGTGTACCAGCCCCCTTCCTCCTCCCCACGCACACCTTAAACTGTACCACTTTGCCCACATTCTTGAACTCGGGTAGCACGTCATTATAGAACTCTAAGAACTGCTGGTAAGTTTCTTCTTCACTGTACTCCAGGCTGGCATCAGGATCATAGTCGTCCCGCCTACACTGCTCCATGCCAAACGTAGTAAACATGCTCCGAATCAGAAGGGTGGGGCTCGAGGTGGGGAAGTTGTGCTTCCGGGAACACCTGTGTGAGAATGAAAAATAATTTCATTTGTTCCCTAGTTGACAATCACACAAGGCTCTCCTTACACAGTTTCGACTTCACCAAGTTACTATATCCTGCTCAGAGGCCAAGTGAGAGCCCAGAGGGCCCCTGCTGTGAAGCTGACTGGCCTCTCATTACAAGAGAAGGTTGGCACAACTGCCAAGTTCATAGGCCATTCACGAGCCTTTGGGTCTGTTCCATTAAGATTTCTGAATGTTCAACCACAGGAGAAAAGGGGAGTCCATTGGTCCCACAGATTGTAATAATAAGATGGTATTTGTGAGACTCCAAAAGGTTAGCACAATACAATCTGGGTTCTATGCAATCTTGAGTGTTGTAGGTGGGGGCACCTGCCTGGGCATGCACACGGAGGCCAGAGGAGGTATCAGGTGGGCATCTTCCTGTCTTACTCTGTACCTTTGTTTGGGGAAGGGTCTCTTACTGAACCTGGAGCTCCTGTTCTTTGGCTAGGCTGGCCCCAGCCATCCTCCTGTCTCTGCCCCACTTGTGATGTGGGTGTTGGGATCTGAACTCTGCCACACATGCTTTCACAGCCAAGTGCTTTAAAACAGCTCTGGCCATCTCTCTAGCCCCTGGTTTTATGCAATCCTCAACTCACAAGCTTAGAGAATAGGCTAATCTAAAAGTGTATGGTTAGTGAAGTATTGAAATGATATCTACATATAGCATTGCATAGTTTCATGCAGGTTTTAATTCCGCTCCCTCTAATCCTTACCCACTAGGACTACCTTCTCTCACTTAGTAAAGGGAGCTGACACCTAAAGAAGTCATACATGACTGGGAAGATGGACCCAAGAGATGTGAGCTAACCTATAATCTGATATGTGATCATTCTGTAGTATAATAAATGTAATTTCATTTGTATTCCATGAAGCTAGCTATCCACTATGAAAAACATTTTCTTTTCATAGTATAAAATGGACTAATGTTAAGCTAGCCAGGCTATACCAGAGTAATTTTTAAAAATACCCTATACGAGTTTACCTTCTTATATACATCTTTCTCCTAGTATGGCAGTGGGTAGGGTTAGCATACTTCAAAGATCTAAATAAAAAATTCCTAGCTAAGGGTTCTAATTAAATCAATGAAACAGGGGGGAGAGCTCATAGGGCCCACCACTAACTGAGGAGCTATTGGCAATTTATGGCTGCTAGGGAAAAAAGAGTCTTTTTGCTGGTAGGTTGCACACGCTCCAAGTACACATGCAGGGAGCAAAAATGGGATCCAGGGGGGTCATTAAAAGAACAGAAAGGGGGCTGGAGAAATGGCTCAGGAGTTAATAATCTGCCTCCCAAGCAGAAGGTCCTGAGTTCGGATCCCAGGTCCCACTAAAAAAAAAAAAAATGCCAGGCACAAAAGGTATTTTCTGCATTTCCTGCTCTGGAGGGCAGAGCCCAGGAAATCCCAGAGCTAAGCAAAATGAAGTAGAAGCAATCTGGGATGATTCCCGAAGTCATCCTTGGTCCTCCACAGGGATATACAGTGCTCTCTGATACACAGACACACACAAATAAATGAATAAATAAAATTTAAAAAAAAACAGGAAAAAAAAGGACATGAAGATGGAGACTGGAGGGAATGAAAGGGGATTGGAAGGATATGATCACTACACATTGCATACCTGTAGGAAACTGTCATCATATAAAAACATTAATTTAAAAAATCAGTAAGACAAAAAATTTTAGGAAAAAATACTTGAGAAGGTAAAGAACAGGGCAATAGTGTGAGGGAGAGAGGGAAAATGACCCTGACATGATTAGATCATCATATACTCACTTTTCATATCTGTAATAATATCTAGTACTTATACAGAAGAAACAGCACATACTGTGCCTAGCTCAGCAATGTTTAACTAATGTTCATTAATGTGAATTTTTCTATTTCCCAAATGATCTCCTGGATGACTCAGAGACGTTATAATTAGATCCATCTTCCCAAGATGTAACACCACAATGAAGAGCAAAGGCTCAACCTGGCTGGCATATAGCAACAAATCACAATTTTACAAACATGAAACTCAGTCAAAAATAAGACCTGAGGAACCAGTGAGATGAAAGTTTTGCTCGCACATTCTTAGATCAGAATGAACTTGGTGCTAGTTTTTAGAGTATCAAATTTGAGGTCGTGTCTGAAAAAAAATCACAGCTTGGCCTGGAGACCAAGCAGAATCCTGAAATGTATGCATTCAAAAGGCACAAAAGCTAGCTAAGACCAGTTAGTATGTGAGGTGAGAACCTAAAACTCTGATTCCAAGCGTGAACTTCTCCTAAGATCCTGCTCAAAACGTGATCAGACCCAAAGGAGTAGAGAACCCAGATTTTTCTATTGACTAACTCTCTACCTAGTTCTGATGATCAGAGATATATGGCAAGCACTGGTTTAGTGCATGCTAGTTATCCATTACAGACACTTTGCATTATATACTACCTTTGCCCTTCCTAGAATCACTGCATTTTACACTAGTTAGGCTGCAATAACTGATCAAGATAATCAAAATGATGTAGGAATCATTTTCACAAAGGTTGCATAACAACAGTTATAAAGTAGCTATCAGCGCTCATCTCTACATATGACATCAAAATCATAACTCTTTTCCCATGACTCAGAGAACATTGCAGAAGAGGGGGTGGTAAGAATGTAAGGGCCTGAAGGGTGGGAAGAGATGCTGTCAGACAGAATCTTCTTATCATGACAGGGCTGCTGCTTCCATGATATCTCTCACTCTCTCTCTCTCTCTCTCTCAAAACTTCACCATGGATGAGGTAGGATCTCAAAAACCACTATACCTCCCTGAGAGACTATTTAAGGTTAATACCAGACAGGAAAAAGGGAGGTTCTTTACTCAATGATTCACCCACTGATGGGTTTTCCATGTCCCAACAAGTACTCAGGCACCTGCCTATACAGAAATCCCAGATGAAACCCAGTGAGTGGGTAACATATGCAAAAACATAGGAGAGAGACTGGTTGCAAAGGAAAAAGTGTAAAGTGGGACAGGAAGGAGGATGGGATTGGGCAATAAGTGGTAAAAACACATAAATTCATTGCGTTTATGTGTGAATGTGTCAAAGAATAAAAGATAAAAATAAAAAAGATAAAAAGTACCACAGCTAGCAGGACCGGCAAGATAGCTCAGCAGTTGCTTGCAAACCCAGTGACCTGAGTATTACCTTAGGAATCACATGGTGGAAGGAGAGAACTGACTTTTGTCCTCCACCCTATGCCATGGCATGAATATTTCATCTCCGTTTTTCTCCCTCCCTCAGTCTCTCCTCCTTGCCACCTTAAAAAAAATATGAATGTTTTGGAATTAGCTATGAAGTTATTGTCTACTTTCCAATGCTATTTTCATCCACGATTCCACAGGAAGCTAGTATGATGGTACATGCCTGTAATTCCAGCACTCAGGAGGCTGAGGCAAGAGGATTGCTGCAAGTTCAAGGTTGGTTTGAGCTACACAGTGAAACTGTCTCAAAACACAACACAAAAATATTCCGCAGGAGACATGTTTAGAATCTGGCACCAAGAAAATCCTTGTCTCTCCAGAAACAACTGTTCATTCTTCCTTTCTGACTAGAATGCTTTCAAATGAAGAGTCAAAGACATTGGACAGTTTCAATGGCCTACTTGCCCCTCCTTTCCTTGCTTTCACTTTCCTTTATTATTTATTCATCTGTTTGTTTGTTTATTGTAATTTCAAGCATCTGGTTCAGAGTCTCTTCAAATTATTTCCCCAAAGTAGGTAAGATATGAATAAATACTCAGAAAATTAAGATTTCCCTTTCTTCATTATTTTTTTGGGGGGGGGACTAAAACTTTTTATTTTTCTTGAAGCTGTGACTCAAAAAAAAATTACTCCTAAAAAGTTGTAATTAACAAAAGCAAACACCCAAACAAATGATTAGGTTAAGGAAATGTTTGTGTGCCTGACATGATTACACATACCTGTAACACTAGCTACACAGGAGGCTGAGGCAGGAACCTGAGTTTGAGGTCTCTCTGAGCTGTGTACTGAAACCTCGTTCAAACAAAACAGAGAGAGTGGGAGAGAATAGAGAAAACAAAGTGTCTTTTCCGACATCCGACAACCCTTTACAGAAAAGACCGGCATGTGTTATTTGGAGCAAATGACAGAGCCTCTCTCTGTGTACTTTGATTGTTGTGATGGTGAAATCTTATAGGTCTAGGAAAATGACATGCAACAGCCATAAAGTAATTTGACTGCTGTCTGTATTTCTTTGAAAGACTGTCAGAGATGGGTTCTGAGAGTCTGACAGGCCATGTCCCTTTCCACAAGGACTTGTCTGTCCACATAATTCTGGAAACTCTTTAGGCCATCTCCCTTTCTTTCACACTCAGAAGAAGGAGAATCCACAATCAGAATCCCCCATTCTTCAATTTCAAGGGAGTGTTAGAGACATGTCATTAAAAAGAGCTCCTGTGGCTAGAAAGACTTAAAGGTAGTATGGTTCAATTAACCTGGGTCCCATTTGTCTCTGGAAGGTCATCTATACATCTTTCTTTGGTGGGGAATGTTTTATATCGATCATGGTTTACCATTCCTTCTTGGAATTGAATCTACATTTTGGAAATGCTTTTAAGGTACCAAGGGAATGACAGACTCCTTCCCTTGCTTCCCAGTTCCTCAAAAGGCTTTCTACCTCTTACCAGATTCTATGGGTCTTCTCACAAATCTTCTGGTCATCTCCAATCCCAGCCATCAAAGACAAAAGGTGTTATATATTAGATATCAATCCCGGGGCACATTAGAAATACAAGAGGCTATCTTAAAACTAAGGATGCCCAAGTCCCTGAGATTCTGATTTACTTAATTTTGAGGTGTGACATAATTTTGTTTAACCTTTTCGATGTTTCTAGTATGTATACAGGGTTGAAAACTACTATTGTTGAAAAACTAAAAAAAAAAAATGTAAGAGAGAAAAGTGTTTCTCTGACATCTGACAAATCTTTACAGAAAAGACTCGGCTGTGTTACTTGGAGCAAGTGACAGAGCCTCTCTTTCCCTCTAGTCCCAGCATTTGGGAGGAAACATCAGGAGAATCAGTAGTTCAAGGTCTGCCTTGGCGACATAGTGAGTTCGAAACCAGACTGCGCTACAATCAGAATGAGGGGCCAATGAGATGGCTCAGCGGGTAAAGGTGCCTGCGTGCAAACCTGGTGACTTGAGTTCAATTCCCAAAAGCCCACATGATAGGAGAGAACTGACTTCCAAAACTTACCCTCAGATAGTCATACATGTGATGTAGCAGGCACTTGCCTGCTCTTTCTCTCTACCCTTCTCTATGTCTCTCTCTCATAAATCAATTATAAAAAATGGAAAAAATGGTATAAATTATTATATTTAAAAAGAAAAAGAAGCAAAGGTAGAGAAAACTAATAAGGAAAGAAAAAATTATGGCACAGATAATTTTATGAATAAACATGAGAGGCGACATAGTTTCTCATTAAGTGTGTAAGAATTCTCCTCTTCGTGTCCCTTTTTAGGACTATCAAGACATTAAAATTCAGACTAGCTTGTTCCCACAGAATGATTATGTAGTGATTAGATTTTTGCCTCAGACAGATCTGCTTACCATTAGAAACGAGTTGCCTGCAGACTTCTTCATACATAAAAAAGCTAAATTATAAAATGTCACCATTACCTGGTATAGCAAGTATGTGCTAAATGACTGACGAGATCCACAATAGGTTTCCACATGTCTTATTTCATAGAGGAAAAGAGAAACAAAGAAAAGACAGGAAACAAGACCATCTCAGAGAATAACAGCAATAATCAGAAAAAAATAAGAAACAATGGAAGAAATAGCAAGAACACTCAGCGCTCTGCAGGGCTGTGATCAGATCAAGTGCTTCCCGTGCTCATTGCAGTCTCAGGTCCCTCCTAAGGGTGACATTATGTTCCATCTCCATTTCACAGGTGAAGGAATTAAAGACACAGGTGTAAGTAACTTGTTTCCCACTGGCAGGCATGTCCATTTTCGAAGCGCAGGTGCATTTTTGAGTCTGAGCTTACTAAGTTCACATATCTTCACTTACCATGACCCTGTCTTTCACAGATGCCTCCGTATGCACAACAAATTGGAGAAGTCCAGCTGGAGCAGAGCGTTTGTCACTGCAAAGCTACTTCTGACTATTCTACTAAACGGATCATTTCCCTATCCAAGGGAAGAAACCAGCCCAAGGTCTTGCTGAGGATATGGAATGTAATGGACACGCTTGAACAAGGCCACTTAGGAAATGGGGTCAGACAGAACCAGAGGTGGACAGTTGGGAGAGACAGAAGTGGCAGGAAAGCCACAGGCATCTGATGGCAGACCATGTGAAGCACGCCTGTGCCTCTTCTGAAAAACCCCCAAACCACCACATTCTAAATTCTTTCATTGTGACATGACAAGGCAAAATTAGTTACCGATCTCCAAATCTGCAAGCTCCAGTTTTACTGTAGAATGGACAATTGGCTCGATCTGTCTCCAGTACTCTTAGCTCCGTGGGTGGTTCAGGGTTCTGCCATGGGCCACCATTTTCCAACTGTTGAAAACAACCATGACTTTATTGGCAGTGTAAAAATCCCAGGAAACATGAAATGTTTCCAAAAGTATTCAAATACTGGTACGAAAGTAAAAAACAGTTTCATGGAAAGAACATTCACATTTAAGTCACAATAGGGAATGAAGATGTCACAAGTTCTTGTTCAAAGACATGAGCTCTATTTCTGGCTTGGCTCCCAACTATTTTCTTTCATCAGGGGGCACTAAAGCTATATTTTCTTTCATCAGGGGGCACTAAAGCTACCACGGGGAGTCACCAAGGTTGGCCAGAATCTATCCTTTTTAAAAAGTGCCCAGGAATTTAGGGAGCCACCAGAGAGAAATACAAGTTACTCTGAATAAAGGGAACCCAACCATTTCAAAGTGTGTGTGATTGCATATATACAGTCTGTGTGGTGAGTCAATATCATTTGCATCTGTGCAGTGATAAACTTCTACTGTGGCATAAACTGAAGTGTCAAAAAAGTGATCCTAGGTATCCAGAAGAGACCCACAGAGCCTATCACAAAATTGATGTTCTAAGGAAATACCAATGGGTCTTAATTATTTTCATTCTTTTTTTTTTTTTTTTTTTTGAGACAGAGCATGGGAGCATACCACTTATCCAGCTATCTCAAATTCTTAATGAAAGGTTTTGAAAATACCTCGATTTCGGCCTGATCCAGCATCTTCTGTACCGCTTCCTACAAGTGGTGCAAACAGAGGACTAATGAAAACCTGAAAGTCAGGTAAGTAATACCTGGCTGTTGCCTAAGACTGGCATAGATAATGATTAACACACACATGTGCGCGCATACAAAAGGCTTCAGGTTCTGATTTACTTTCTAAGCATATATCTTCTGGAAGCCTTTCAAAAGATATATAGCTTAGAATTTTTATTCAAATACAATATTTGAATAGATCACATTGTAAAATATTTAAGTCACAGCAGGTTCAATAACAGTAAGATTTAATATCTCTCTACACAAGTACCATGTTCTGGTTTTCAAGGTATTATGACTAGTATTTAAAAAAAAACTTAAGTTGAACATCACAAGTATTTAACAAAAGCAAAAATACAACATGATGAGTAGTAATGGGGATTTAGGAGAACTTTGAAACCTTCCATAAGATAAGGAAAACCCTGCAATGTGGCAGGAAATGTCTACCCAATTGATAAAGACACTTGAAGCAGTATATAAGAATGTGACTAGCTACCTCCTCAACAAGTCTACCTGGTCCTGGTAATATAAGTTATGGCAGCTTAACACGATCAAAACAAAGGTATTTTTGATATGTTTGCTTTGATATCCAGGGTCATATTCAAGACTTTATGCTAAGCCTGTGCTTTTACCACCCCTACGACCAAACCAGAACTCTTGTATAACGCTATCCATCCACACACTTAAATCCTCTTAGTAACTGGTACTACCATTTGCCCATCTGTTAAAAAAAAAAAAAAAAACTATGATGTGAGGGACCTTCCTTCATTCTCCCTCCTATGCAATTCACTAGCTATCCCAAAACTCTGGATCTGCTTATACCACTTGTAAACCCACATACTTATCTATTTTAAGCACCACCCTTCTCCAAATTACCATTATCTGCTATCAGAGTGGTGGTCACCCTATTTCTTCTCTTGCCCCTTCTCTTTGTACAAAGGTTAGGATGCTCCACTGGTGGTAACAACATGAACAAGACAAAGCTGCTTCTTACTTCAAAACCATGATGCTTACCATTAAGTCAGACTCAATGGCATCTGAGAGGCCCTGGATGATCTGCCCCTTTCAGCCCTTCCGAATGTCACCCGTGCCCCGCCCCACTATCTGTGGCCTCCAGGTTTGAAGTACCCTGATGTTCCTTCTACCACCAGGCCTCTTCTCCTGAAGATATCTACATTCTATACATGTCTATATCTCAGATATCACCTCCTCAGTGACTTCCTCGATGGGCACTCTGCATAGGTATCCCTTTCCCATCATTCTACCACATTACCCTGCTTTATTTCCTTAGGACTTCAGAATAAGCTCATTATATTTTCAATGATCTACATGGCTGACTTACTCTCTGACCCTCTCATCTAGAAAAGTCTCAGCGAGAGCAGGGACCATGTGCTTTCTGTTGCGCTACCATGGGCAAGAGAAACACCCAGAAACACACACCACACATTCCTTTCTACACACTTAGAATCCACTTCACTTGTCTTCAGTGTCTTGCTAGACTTCCTTTAAACCAAAGCCATTAAAAGGAAGTCTCTGCTTTTTACCTGATCTCTAAAAGATTTCAGTTGAAGAAGAAAGAGTTGACTGGCCAAATAGGAATTGATTCATCTCTGGAAAAAAATAGGACAGGCTCTAAAACTTCCCCGTCTGGATGTTGCCGGTGCTCAAAAATTTGCATCGGGACTCAGATTCTGGAGGCAGCTGCTACTCTACTATGACTAGGATGTAGTCACATCCTTCCCCACTGTAAAGGGATTCACTGAGGAATCTTATGCTATCTAAAACCAGACACACCCTCATGAATCAGTCAAGAAAAGATAAACTATGTCATCTTTGAGAGAGGTACATGATGAAGGAAGAATAGCAAAGCAAATCAATCTTTAAAAGAGTATCCTGGAGAACAGATGACACAAGCATACACATCACAAAATTTTTTTTTAAGTGAAGTAGAGGAGTCAGGAAAGGGCTTCACAGAGATCTAAGCATAAGCATTAAGAGGCAAGGAGAAAAACGTGAGGAAAGGACAAGAGTACTCATGCTAGACTGGGCATGGCTTTCTCAGGAGAAAGGCCCCCGGAATTTCATTTAAATGACCAACTTTTAGTGGTCTTTGTAGTGACAATCAGAAAGGAAGTCGGGATTTAATAATAAGGACTATGTCAAAATTTCCCAGTGTTTGAGACCCTGATTTCTTCCAGGCAACTTGTTTTTGTTGAAGTGTCCTAAGCTAGCAAATCTCCTATGAATTCATAAAGGTGGAAACTGTACAAGATAATACTTCTCTAAAAAAAATAAAAAGTCACCACATAGCCACAACATAGCAAAGCCTTGCTTGCTACAGAGCAGTAGATACAGCAGAGCGAGTGCCTGGCTTTTCAGAACATGGTCTTTTCTCTTTGTTCAATTGCTATACTAACTCCTATGTCTAACTACCATACTCTATATGGTATACCCCATCCATTCATTTTCAAACCAGCTACATCTGCTTTCAGGGTACACTGGCAGAGCTGGGGGTTCACCAGGATCACACGAGGCATTAAAGCATAAAAAATTTACTACCTGACTTTCAAAGAGCTTGCTCATCTTTGCTATAAAGAGCAACATGGATAAAGCTGAAGAGGCCTTCATTTAAGGAATCAACCACTGCTTAGACCCACAGACAACATTGTAAGAAGACTCCAATCTAGTATACTTCTAGCCTAGAACAGACTCCTTCCAAACAAAATAACTAAGAGACAAGCGAACCCTGGCCAGGATAGGCCCAGCAGGTACAGACCCTTCACATGCACACGTGCACACGAACAAGATACACAGATGACTGGAGAGATGGCTCAGGGGTTAAGATTCTGCTTTGCTAGCAGAAGGTCTTGAGTTCCGATCCCAGGTCCCACATAAAAATGCCAGACAGAAATTGTAGCGGCCTGCACTTCCAGTCCTGATGGGCAGAGCCTGGGAAATCCCAGAGTGAAGCAAGGAGGAGGTAGAAGCAATCCAGGATGATTCCTGAAGTGGCCCTTGGTCCTCCACAGGGACACACACTGATACACACACACAAACACATAAATAAAATAAAGAAGACACACAGAGCTCTATCCTCCTATGACAGGAGTCACCTGTCTCACTTTCTTCTCCAGGTTTCTCTGCTCCTCTTCCTCTTTCTCTTTTCTCTGTTGTTCTTCCCATTCTTCCCTTAACTTTCTCTGTAAGAGAAAAAGAAAAATAAAGAGAAGGTAACTGTTTCTTTCAGACTATCCCCTTTGAAAACACTCAAGCTGTGGAGTAAATAACTGAAATGCTTGAAAAACACTGATCATTGATAAAACAAACAATATTGTATTTGAATTTCGGTACCGCTTGTTTTTTTTCCTTCCTCCCCCCCCTTCAGTGCTTACATGAGAACCTAGGGCTGTTCCTATGCTGAATGAAAACATGTTATATATCTCCAGCCCCGAGGCATGAAAGTGTTAATGGGAATTATCTCAGTTAACCACTTAAATTATTAATTCTAATCATTTAATACTCTACCTCCTGTTCTTCCTTCCATTTTCTAGCTGACTCTTCTTTTTTCTTCTTTGTCATAAACTCTTCTTGGGCTTTCTGTTCCCTGAGTAACCATTCTTCATGTAATATTTGCCTGTTAATATAATGATATAATCAATAAAAAAAAATGGTGGGCTTGCAAAGTGGCACAGTAAGTAGAAGGACCTTCATGCAAGTCTGATGTCTTGAGTTCAATCCCCAAAGCTGCATGTTGGAGAACCGACTCTGAGAAGTTGTCCTCTAACCTTCTCTCCCCCGCTTTTCTCATTTTGTCTCTTTCCAATAAATAAACCGAAACAGAAAAAAAGCTAAAATACAAGAAAAAGAAAATGGGAATTAATCTAGAGCATGCAGGCAATACAGAAACAAAACAGAAAGTGAAATGGTTGGACAATGATTAAAATATCATGAAAGATATTGTCCAGAAAGCAAGAGAAGGAATGATAAGAGAATCAGAAGTCATGAGTGTGGTTTCTGGAAAAGCAGGTATCTTCCTAGACAATAGGAAATTACAATCAATACTTGTATATTTCACAGTTGTGTATGGCTGATCACAGTGAGGTGTGGGTCCATTAATGTGTGTATTATTCTTTGATGCGATATTCAGTCTTTCACATTCTGAAAGCATTATTCTTCCTAGTCTACACATTCCTTCCCTACTAACATAACTTCTTTTAATTGGTTTAAACCAGTCATAATAAACCAGCTGTGCATGGTGGCTCATGCCTGCCATCTCAACAGAGACAGGAAGCTGTCCAGTTCAAGGTCATCCTGGGCTATACAAAAAGACCCTGTATCCAATTAATTCATTAACTACTTAAATTGATACTTGGTAATTTATTTTTATAAATTATAAATTTTTATAAATTCCAAAGGTTTAAGGTGAGCCAGGTCTTTATAGTGCTGCAGTCAAGGAATTGACTTTTGAAAAGGAAGCCAAGACAGAAAGACTGACAATTCTAGCACAACTTCTACATTAACAAGACCCTGCCTCAAAAAAAAAAAAAAAAAAAAAAAAAAAAAGAGGGGCTGGAGAGGTGGCTCAGGGGTTAAGCCTCTGCTTTGCAGGCAGAAGGTCCTGAGTTCGGATCCTAGACCCCACGTATAGACGCCGGGCGGAAGCGGGGGCAGCCTGCATTTCTGGTCCTGGTAGGGCGGAGCCTGCAAATCCTGGGGCAGAGTAAACAAGGAGGAGGTGAATTCGCCCGTGGTTCTACACACACACACACACACACACACAATTGAATAAATAATAAAAAAAATTTTAAAAAAAGAGTCAAGGGTTATGTTACTTTAAATTAGTCAGAATCAGATGACTCATAGCACAGGAATTCAAGAGGGGTCATATAATGGTTCCTTTTCATTGTAACACTTTACACAATAGGAAGAAAATCTGAAAGTCCATCAGCAGTGAGTACAAAGTATAAAGGAAGAAAATGAACATGGTGTTGCAATTCAAGTTATTAAATGCTCATTGCAACTTTTTAGATACAGGAAAGAAAAACACTGGAATATGAAAGTTCATCCACAGAGAACCAAATATTATGAAGGAAGAGTTGTTGCTGGATAGTGTTTTGCAACTACAATGGTTGAACTGAGTCTCTGCATCAACACTGAAATGTACTCACGTGCCACAAGAAAACGATTTGAAGAAACACATGTACAAACAGAAATACACGTGCACAAGGACATTGATTCTAATGTTGTCCATACTGCTTACTGAACAGCTTTCACTTTTCATTTCTTAATTATTAATTGATTGCTTCTCAAAAAACTTTTGCCGATCTGTAAAAATAGTTAAAATACTTACATCTCGTAAAAAAGTGGAAGATGGACATACTGACATTCAGCAGCATTCAGTAGGCTACGGCAGGAGGACAGTTGAAGATCAGCCAAAGCTACACAGCAAGACCTTGTCTTTGAAAAAACAGAAGCTGACACGTGTTCTTAGTCTGTCAGCTAGAGATTAGTTTACCTGCATGACTCTGTAAAACCGACTTGTACTTGATTTTATTGTAATACCCACTTGTACCTGATTTTATATAGGAGACCTGTACGAGCTGGTGATAGCTGATAATGTTCCAATTAAAGAACAGTTCACTTTATGAGTTTCAGTTAGTGCTGACCTCTTTTTCTCCAAAAGTTGCTCTTCTTCTAGCTGTTCAAGAAAAGTATCTTCCTCCTCCTCCTCCTTTGAGATTCCTGAGAAAATTCAAATGTTTCAATAAAGTGAGTATTATAAATTTTTTGGTGAATAATTCAGGGGGAAAACCCATGAAATCTTTAGTCTTTGTAATCCTTGGTCAATAATTCAGAGGAAAACATACAATCTTTAATCTTAACAATTGTGGTAAAACTACAATCTTGCAAAGAAGAAGGGCTGTAATTGCCCAAATTTGGTATAAACCGACAGTAATAATAGTGGATGGCCCATTGCATTTTAAAAAGTAATGGGTCCACAATGACATTCCAAATGATGGTAGCAGTATAGGAAGAAAATATAGATGTCTAGAAGAAAAAAAAAATAGCAACTAAAAATCGTAGAAAGAGTGTGGTAGGGGTATAAAACTTTGCCTGGTATGGTACACACTCCGGGAATCCTAGCACCCAGGAGGCAGGGGCAAAAGGATCAGAAGTGCAAGGTCATCCTTGGCTACATGGTGAATTTGAGGCTAGCCTAGAATATACAAGATCCTGTTGAAAGAAAAGAAAGACGACAATGGCAGAAAAATCATCACTTTTACAACTCCCACTGTAGAAATGAACTTAGTAGAATTCAGTTGAAGGTATGGAAAATATTGGAAGAAAGCTTTGCTGCAGAGGATGTTTATACCATGTCAAGCCGCCGTCTCCTAGATTAAAACTAATTGGTTCCTTACAAGGCAGTGATCTGTTTGCCAACAGACAAACAACATGATATTACAGCCCTAGTGACATTTGTAACATGAAGGTCCCGTCCTCTGCCTTGTAGCATTCTGCTGTGAAAACCATTTTTCACACAAATCAAATCATGAGAAGATAAATTAATACAGAATACAAGGCATTCATATGAAAAGTGGTTGAGTGTTTGAAAACAGCCAATCACAGCATGAGAGTGTTTCCATATGGCTTGTATTCTTACCACTGTGTGTCTGCAGAAGAACAAATTTGGTACTATAACTAGGTGAGAGAACACCCTCATTCTTAAGAGGGACAGGCTGAAGGATTTGGAGTGCTATGTAATATCTGGCAGTATTGTGCAAAGGGTTCAGGAAAAAAAAAAGTTGAGGGTGAGAGATAGCAAGTGCAATGTTTAACTGGCAAATTTAGTTGGTAAGTCAGAGTTAAGCATTTTCTCAACGTTTTGTACACTGTAAGATTTTCAAGTGGTGAAACATGTTTTTAACAATAGAACAATTTTATCGTCTATAAGTAAATTTATTTTGAAAGAAAAAGAAAAGCAATGGCAATAGAAAATTCTCAAGATCACTTCATCTCCCTCCTCCCACATTTGTGTGCTTCTAAGCCATGGAAAAGGGGTTTGCCACCATTTATACCAGCATACCCTTGTTTTTCTTTACAACTCTGATATGTTCTGCCTCTAGTGTTGTCAAGTACCAAAAGGGAGATGGTCCATACGTGTTACTGCTCCTTCCTTCAAAATATCCCAAGTGCTGTTGTTTGAACAGTCACTGAGAAGTTCCCTAGTAATTGAGCTCCGTGGCTCAGAGAATGCTGTGTTACCTGGGTCCATGATTACTGAACTTCGAAAGTTGTCTAGGATCATTTAGTAAGTAGGCTAGCAACCATCCTGGGGATTTCAACGATCTGTGTGCGCTTACAAGTACTTCATCGTTTTATAAAATCTTGCTTCTAAATAGGTGGCTTTAATACATCACGTGTCACATTCTGACAGTAGGTCCACACCTCAAGTTTGGGGGACCGGGAGTAGTGGGGAACAGGTACCTGCATCTCGCAAACGAGCGAGTTCCTGCCGGCGTTTCTTTCGCTTCTCCTTCTTCAGGGCGGCTCTGTGTTTCCTGTGACTGAAAGGTGATTGGAACACAAAACACAACACAAAGACTCAGGGGTGTCCCCGGCCGCCGGCTCCGCGCGGCTCCCCTGTTTCCCCACCCTCCCAACTGTCAGCCAATGGGCGAGGCCAAGCGGGGCCCACGTCTTCACAAGTGCCACCTCCTCAAACGTGGGAGCGGGTGTCCCACCAACTCTCCACCGGCTCCTTCTGCGCGTGCCGGAGCCCACGGCCCCCCGGGACGGGCCGGGACCCCGGGCCGAAGCGAGCGAGGGGGCGATGAGCACAGCCCGCGGCGTCCCTTTCCCCCGCGCGGCGACGCCTCCCCGGCCCCGGCTCACCTCAGCTTCTCCGGCGTGAGAGTGCTCGCGGGCGCTGACATGTTGTCGCGGCGGCCCCACCTACCGGGATCTGACCCCCAGAAACGGAAACGGCATCACTAACGCCCCGGACTGTCGCGAGTCCGGCGTCACGGCCGGGCGGACCCAACGCCAGCCGGAGGAGACGGCCCGGGGCCGCGCCACCGCCACAAAAGCCCCCCAGGCTTCCGCGGCCTCGCCGGAAACGATCGGAGAGCCCTCGGTCCTCCCGGAAAACCATCCCTCTCCCCGCGCCGGTGCCTCAGCCCCGCGGGTCCCCCAGGCATCCCAGCGGCTCCGCGCGTTCCCCCCACTTTCCTTTCCCCAGGTTCTCGGTCCGGCACCGAGGGCGTTCCAGCCTCAGCCGCCCCGCCTGGTTTCTCCGCGACTCCTTTTAGGCTCCACCTCCCCTCGCGGTTCCACCTATCAGCGCTTTGGGTAAAGGGGGAGGCTCCGCCCCCTGCTCGTCCCGCCCGCCGGCGGCTGAATGCAAACTGGTCTCCAGCGTTGACAGGATGCAGATATGAGTTCTGTCACCCACGCCCGCAGCTGGTCCCATATACGCAGCACGCACCATAGTCACTTCAAACGATTCGCTCAGGGACTTCGGCGAGATTTTTCTGACGCCTGACTTGAGTTTTGAAAGCAGATGGCCTTTTATCTAGGCGGGGGCCAATCAGAAGCAGAAGCAGGGGCAGTGAACTGGGAAGCGCGGGAATTTTGTTTTGTCACATGGAAAGTGCACAAAGGGAGACTATCCAGGAATACAGACATAGGCTGGCATGAGGTCATGGATGAAAGCCGGGTACGCTGTGGCATGCCTAGGTTCCGTGGGCAATAGGGAAGTGCAGAAAAGCTGTAGCAGCCTGTGGTGGCATTTGCATCCTAGGTAAATCGCGGATGGAAATAGAAGTGATGGAAAATAAGAGAAGCTGGGCGTGGTGATGCACGCCTGTGATCCCAGCTCTCTGAGCACTCTGGGCCTGAGGAAAGGAGATCAGGAATTCATGGTCATGCTTGGCTACATAGACAGCTATAGACCACACTCAAAGCCAGAAACAAGGCCAACAAAATGGTTCTAGCAAGCGCAGATACATGCTGTTTTCCAAAACTTTGGCTTCTTGCACATGTGTATGTATGGTTGCTGAAGTATCCTGTGGTGTGCCTGCAGAAGTCAGAGGATGAACCTGTGAAGTGAGTTCCCTCCTTCCACCTTCCTGTGAATTCCAGGGATCAAACTCAAGTCATCAAGCTTGTGGGCAAGTGCCTTGACTCGCTGAGCCATCCTGCCAGGCCTAACTCCATTTTTGAGTGACTCTCTTGACTGACTGAGCTTTGTTAGTTTTTTGGTGTCTTTGTTTCATTTTGTTTCTAAAATAGGATATCATGTATCCCAGGGCCAGTCTGAAACTTATCAATTGTATCCAAAGATGATCTCAAACTTCTAATGCTTCCACCTTCCCAGTACTGAGATTACAGGTGTGGGTCGCCCTGTCCAGTGTATAACGTCGTTCCTTTCACCTCCGGATCAAAAGCGTTAATAATATCCAATTACTCAACTCCTCTGTTGCTCTCAATGTCTCCTTAACATCTAAAACGGCAGACTGAACCCTACTGAAGACCTCCCTCCTTACTGAAACACTTTGCAACACATTTCCCTTCACCTCCAACTTGAGAAACTGGCTTTCAGATCGAATAGCTTGCAAATTTGAACCTTGATCCTTCCTCATCTCAAACACATTCCTTAGTGTCTGGTGCTGGAGTTTCTCATCTCTAAAAATCCAGAAGATAATAAGTTCCTATTCCTTTAAAATTTTTTCTTCATTAACATTTCTTGATTTATCTTGTTTGTGGGGGGTATAAGTCCCTGTGGTTCAGATTTTTAGCACTGATACCATTCTAAAAGCACCAGTGTTTGTGTTGCTGTGCATGCATCAGATCTGACTTTTGCTTCAGAACAATGAGTATCTTCTGATACTTCTAATTTCCAAAAAGATATGAATATAGATTTTGTTGCTCCTATGATTTTATAAATGAATGTAAATCTTCTTTGAAAGGAGTTAGACACTTATGTTCAAGTTAACTACTGAATTCAACTTCGTGAACAAGCTTGAATTGCTTGAGTTAATTTCATCACGGAAGGAATCAATTCCATTTCCCAACTAAAATTACTCTCATTTGAATTCAACAACGAAATATGTCTTTCTCAACTCTTTTGAGTAGATGCTTGGTTCACAGATAGGCTATTTTACTCTAACTCAGAGGCAAGACAGTGCTCCAGGTAACTTTGAGTCAACTCAGTTCTCTGCTCTTTTGCTGGTAATTTCTTCAGAACAACCATGCAGCTCCAAGCAGCCCGGACCTTGCTCTTGCCCTTCAATTTGGAATGGACCTAGGGAGAAACTAACCTTGGACTCCCACACCCTATTCCACTCTTTCGCGAAAGCAGACTATCCTTTGAAGCTTTGCTCAAAGAGTCCCACAGTCCCCAAGGTATATACAACCTGGGGGACAACTTCCTTTTAGTGTTCCTCAGCTGTGATGCAAGTGAAGTACATGACATCCAGAATCTACTCACGCTAAGAGTTTGGGGGGACCACCTCCCAAAATGATCTTAGAGGCTTTCATGTCTTATGCCTTCCTGTAAGTAATATGCCTTACATAACTTCTACATGAGTGCACTCTGTTAGGCAAGCTGGGAACTAATACACAGTGAACCTGCTCCATACCGTCTAGTCCTGGGAAGGTGAATAGGATGGTAGTTTGCTCTTCACAGTGACTTAAGTAGACTGCATGAGGTGTGGGCAGAAAGAAGTGAGTATGGAAGATGGCTGATTCTTCCCATTATGATTCCCCCACAAACCCTTTAGGTATTTTCCAGTTGCTTTCTCATTTACATACTAAACATTGCCTCATTAATTTTATAGAACTTATATGTCAAAACAATGGTGTTAATGCTGTACAAAGGGTGGGGGTGGGTCTCAGTCATCTACTGTTGAATGAAGATGACCAACGATTTTAACACAAAACTCTTCCACCAAGTTTGGCATTCACACAAAATGATGCTCCAGGGAATGGGAGGGGGGAAAGGAGAAGGCACTGGGAGAAGGGGAGGGAGGGGGGTGAAAGGAAGGGGAAAAGGGCGAGAGGGTGCAAGGGGGACTGGGGAGGGGTGAAGGGAGGGAAGGGACCAGGGTACCTATTAAGCTTGTATTATTGGGAAAAATAAATAAATAAATAAATAACTCTTCCACCAAGGACTGGCACGAAGAAGGCTTTGGGTTCAATCCCCAACCCTGCATAATCCCGGGCATGGCAATGCACACCTGTCATCCCAGCATACTGGAGGTTGAGGCAGGAGGATCTAAGTTCAGTGTCATCTTTGCCATTAAGGAGTTAGAGTACAGCTTGGTATATGTGAAACCTTGTCAAATTATGAGTCAAAGCACTGCAGTTTAACAACTTTTTGTCTCTGGCCAGGGCGTGACATACAATGCCCATCAGGATGGAGCGAAGGGCATTGCAGGAGCAGCAAAACTGCAAAAGAAAATCAACAAACCACAATACAGAACTTCAGAGACTCTATATCAACCACCTAGAACTAGGCCAGACTAATCTCTCGCCATCTTGAAGCTCAGGGAAATTTGCAGAAGAGGGGCCGGTAAGACTGTAAGAGCACAAGGATGGGAGGAGCAATGATATGCAAGATACTGCACACAAGTTAGGGCCGAAGCAATCATAATTGGACTTTGCATGCCCCACGCAATGTCCAACACACTATTGACCTTACAAAGTCTAGCATCTGCTAAAGGCACCAAGATCCTTGGAGGCAAGGGATTGACAGCCACCGTAGTGTTCCTATGCTTAAGGGGAACACAGGAAAGGGTTCAGGGAAATGCCACTGGGTCCTTTTAGTCATCGGAGAGGAGGGCCCAGAGGAGAGTCTGGCATGCACATTAAAGGATTCTCCGGGGATTGGGGGGGGGGAAGCACTGGGGGGATGGGGACAGAGGGGTGAGGGGAGGGGGAGCAGGGGGGTTGGGGGGAGGAGGAGGAGGGAGGGAACCGGTGTACCTACTAAGTTTGTATGAGCGGAAATAATAATAAAAATGTTAAAAAAATTATGAGTCAAAGCAACTAACAAAAATAAACAAACAAAACCTGATTCTCAAGCTCTTTGACAGACTATACCCAATTCCACCTTCATGTTTAGGGAGGTACAAATAGAACATTTTTGACCACTGATGGGATAGCTCAATGGGTAAGGTGCCTGCTTGCAAACCGGATGACCTGAGTTCCATCCCTGGCACCCCACATGGTGACAGAAAAGCTGTTCTCTAACCCCTACTCATGCACTGGTGCTCCCTCCTCTCAAATAAATAAATGAAATATTTAAAAAACACCTTTTGAAGACATAAAAATGGGGAGTCCGGGTGCAGCCCATGGTAGGCTGGTTCCATGTTTTCATTTCATGGTTTGGGACCTGTGGTAAGGCAGTACCGTGTGGTAGAAGAGGTTAGTACAGGAATCCTGTCCCCTTAGCAGCCAGGAAACAGAGAGAAGCAGTAACAGGGACCAACTTCCTCCTGCTGGGCTCCACCTACCACACTTCTACCACCTCCCAACAGTCTATTTAAATACGAATCCATTAGAGCCCCCAAAGACACATTCAGAGACATGACTTCTAAATACCCTAAATCTCTGAATCCAGTCAGGTGGGCAAGATGAATCACGCCACAGATGTGAATTCTCCCTTCCCCCACTTCTCAGCAAGTGTCTTTCTACTTTCTGTTTCCATAACTTTGTTGGCTTTCGAAACTTCATGTGACCATGGTATTGGCCCTTCTGTACTGGCTTAATGATCTGCTTCCTGGAGTGCCTTCGGGTTTCGTCCACATTGTGCATTGTAACAGAATTTCCATCTTTTTAAAGTTAATATTCCAACGCACCTAATTTCCTCTGTCAACTTGCCAGTGGACATTTAGATTGTATCTATCTCTTGGGTTTGAGAAATAACTGCTATGAATATGGGTGTATCTCTTTGAGATCCTTCTTTGAATTCTTTTGGATATCTAGGGCTCTGGGATCAAATTCAGGCTGCCAGGTTTGCATGCAGGTACCTTTACCTGCTGAACCATCTTGCCACCCCTGTTTTATTAATAACTTTTTAAAATATTTTATTTGAGAGTTCAAAAACTAGATCTTTTTAAAACTTATTTATTTTAAAAGGGGGGTTGTTCTTGAGTTACAGATGTTCCCTGATGTGTTATAAATAGTAAACCCTTGTCACATATATGATTTGCAATTATTTCTTCCCATTCTATAGCTTGCCTTTTTTGCTTTGTTGATTGCTTTCTTTGATGAGCAGAAATTGTAAATTTATACTATCCGAAATCCTCTCTTGCAATTTAGACTGCATGTTAATGAACTATTTCTCATTTTGATGCAACATTGAGTCTGAACACAAGCTTGAAGGCATTCTAAGATCTTTAGAAGCAAAAGCCATGGCGGTATGATTCTTCAGAATATAGAATTATCTGGGTTTCAGCCTGACAAATTTCTCTCCTTGTTACTACAAAAGTCTGCTAAACACTGTATGAATTGGGAAGTTTAAGGCAGTCGTAAAGAACCTAGCCTACTGAATAAATGAAGTTTAGAAATTTTTAAAGGGAGCTAAGGGAGTTCAGTCACAGTAGATATATCACTATATTCTGTGTCCTATTGTACATGTAATGCAAACTAATACTATAAATGATCAGCTACTAGATCATTAGTCCTTTGAAGTGTATTTCTGTACACCTACCATGAAAGAATTCTGAGCATCTTCATTAAAACCTTCTGCATATGCTTTCTAGATCATCCCTAGCCTTTAAGTGAAATATTAGACCTTCAAAAATGCAAAAGGAATTCTTTTTTAAATTTTGATGCTTTTTAAATTTTATTTATTCATTTATTGTGTGTGTGTGCACACGCACACACACAGGTGTGTACCAGAGGTTACTGTGGATCCCTGTGGAAACCCAAGGGTGACTTTAGGAATCATCCTCAATTGCTTTTACTTCCTTTTTGCTTTGCTCTGGCCATTTTTATGTGGGATCTGGAATCTGAACTCAAGACCTTCTGCTTGTGAAGCAGAGTCTTAACTCCTGAGCTATCTCTCCAGCCTACAAAAGGACTTCTTGATATAGTAAAAGTCCTTGCTTTCTTATGATTACAAATAGATTTTCTGTACTATAAATTGATAATAAGTAGGCATATCACATGCTAGTAATAGGAATTAAAGATGATGACAAACATAGTCAAGTTATCTCAGACACAGAAAGATAAATGCCGAATGTTCTCTTACATGTGGAGCCAAGTATTAAACTCTTCTCTGGAGTATTTGGCTTGGAATTTCGATGTGATTATGGAGCTTGTTGTATATGCTCGGTTTATTATAGCTACTGAGGAGCCTGACATGCTTGGGCAGCTAACAAATTCTGTGGTGTGGGATTCACAGGTGGCATTGGGTATGTTGGTGTGATCACAGCAGAGCCAGCCAATGATTTGGTGGTGGATGATATTGCATCTAGCTGGGTGATGAGTTCTGCTTACAGTGTTTGAAGATTTGTGTGGTGGTGTGATCCACATAGCTGGGAAATGTAGATTTGGTTGCGTGTTTGTATAGAGTGGGGTCAAAAAAGAGAGAGAAAAAAATTACAAAATTTATTTTTCTCTTTGTGTCACAATTAGGCACAGGTGTCAACTTGACAGTTGAGGGTTTGAGCTCTGGGCACATTTATGGAGAATTAGTGGTTGAGATGGGCCCAGAGCAAGCCTGCAGGAGATTGTCTAGCTGATGGGGAAGGCCCAGCCCATGGTGGGTGGAATTAGGCCCTGGGATAAAAGATAGAGAGCTGGTTGAGGAAGTTGGCATCCTTCTGTACACTTGGCCAGACATGCTAGTCTGGCAAATAAGGATTGTTCATCTCTCAGCCATTATGTGGTGATGGTGTGGCCAGTTCTCTCGGCCCTGGTGTTGGTACATGCTCTTCTGTCAAGCTGGACTGTGAACTGTAACCGGACAGCCATAAGGACCCCTTGTTCCCTTAAGCTATTTGATGGTCATTTATCAGCAACCATGCAGGCTGACTGCAGCAGAATTAGGTACCCAGGAAGTGGAGTGTTGCTGATAAATCTGGCTATGTGGATTCTGAATGGTTTTGTTGGAGAAACTTTGAAACTTTTGAAGCTTTTAAGCTTGCGTATTACAAATACCGTTCTGCAGAGTTTAATGGGCCATTTGGATAATGAAAATGCTGAGAGAGTTGCAGATTGTTTGTTTGGGCCCAGTTTGTGATGAGGGGAATGAGGACTTTGGTGGAGTTGAATTTAGAGATGATGGACTAGTTTGCTTGGTAGAGGAGAGCCGTGTTGATGGCCATGAAGCTTTGGATGTGGAAAGGGCAGGCAGCAGAGCAGCTGCCGCTGTTGGAGTTATGAGTATCATTGAAGGAAACCCAGTGCTTTGCATTGGGATGGTGGAAGACATGAGCACCACCATATGGCCATTCCGTGGTTTGAAAGCCAGGATTCTGGGGCTGGACAGGTGGCTCAGGGGTTAAGCCTCCGCCTTGCAGGCGGAAGGTCCTGAGTTCGGATCCCAGATCCCATGTATAGACGCCAGGTGGAAGCGGAGGCGGCCTGCGCTTCTGGTCCTGGTAGGACCGAGCCTGTGAATCCTGGGGCAGAAGGAGGTGGAGGCGTCCATGGTGGTTCACGAATTCGTCCGTGGTTCTACACATACACAAACACACACACATAGACACACACACACACACACACACGCGCGCACATACACACACACATGTGCACATACACACACACATGCGCACAGTTGAATAAATAATAATAATAATAAAAATTTAAAAAAGAAAACCAGGATTCCTTCAGGGGCTGAAAGCCCAAGATGAAGCCATTTCTTGCCCTTTGGAAGTTTCAGCTATCTAAAAAGAGGCATTTCCAGATGAAGCCATTTCTTGCCCTTTGGAAGTTTCAGCTATCTAAAAAGAGGCATTTCCAGAGTCAGCAAGCTAAAGTTGGTAAACCTGTGGCTCGAGTGGACCAAGCTATATTTTGGCCTTGCTGTGGATCTTGCTGGCATCCCTCAGCTGGTACTGGTTTTGGTTCATGGAGAGCAACAAAAGCTTGGCACCAAGTGGCAGGCAGAGAGTTCCTGCAAGGAAAGGTGAAGCTTATAGTTGCAGAGGTGAACCCAAAGTGTTGTTGGAGATGCCAGAACCATGGGATGTATGTTGAGGACAGCTTTGAGTGGAGATTCAGCCTGGTTCAAAGGAATTCTGCTTCTACAACTTTGAGCTGCAAACACGGACTGGAAATGCCTAGAATCTTTGAGCCACCGTGACTACGTGACGAACAACAGAAGATGGACACTGAAATAAAGGATACAGTACTTGATTTACTAGACTTTGATTTTAATTTAATGTTTTCTTAATACATCAAGACACTTCTTTTTAATGTTTTATTTGTTTTGAGGTATTTAACTTATTCTGATTTGATATATACTCTTAAGGTTAAAAAAGTTTGAACTTTTAAAATGTTGGAACTGAAGTTTTAATGAGAGAACATTTTAAAATTTGTCTATGAGAACTTTTAGAGATTTAAGATTATTAAGATTAAATGTATTTATATTTTTAAGATAACATTTAACACCTATGGGAACAAGGATGGAAGGTTGCAATTTAAAAGTGCTATGTTTTTGTGTCAAGTTGACAAGGGGTGGAGTGTCCTAGTTAGGCACAGGTGTCAACTTGACAGTTGAGGGTTTGAGCTGGGCACATTTGTGGAGAATTAGTGAGAATTAGGGCCCAGAGCAAACCTGCAGGAGATTGTCTAGCTGATGGGAAAGGCCCAGCCTACAGTGGGTGGGATTAGGCCCTGGAATAAAAGACAGAGAGCTGGTTGAGGAAGTTGGCATCCGTCTGTACACTTGGCCAGATATGCTGGTCTGGCAAGTAAGGATCGTCCATCTCTTGGCCATTATGTGATGATGGTGTAGCCAGTTCCCTTGGCCCTGGTGTTTGTGTGTGCTCTCCTGTCAAGTTGGACTATGAACATTAACCAGTGATTGTAAGAGAAAATAAATCGCTTGTTACCTTAAGCCATTTGATGGTGATTTATGCAGACAAACTGCAACACTTTGTATTTTATAAGATACTCTGTATATTTTATAAGATAGTCTGTATATTTTATAAGATACTCTGTAATGTTACATTTCTACTTACAGATTAGGAATTTTATTTCCTACATAGCTTTTTGTAATGTGTCCTCCTGTTTTAAATCTTTTGCAATAATAAAGATTTGATATTAAAGAAAAGATGAGGACAAACATATTCATTCAGACACAAACACAGGAACATAATATTCAGTTTTGATATAAAATATAATTGAAACCCTGGGCAGTATTCAGCTAAAGTACCAGTCTGAGCCCCATAGATGTTTTCTAAAAGTTCCATGTTTTATATGGTATGTGTTTGTATCTTTAATGGTTGTTAAACATTTTTATTATAATCCCAACTCTATAGAACCATTAATTGATAAATACAAGAAGATAGCCAAGCTAAGCATGGTAGCATGAGCTTGTGATCCCAGCAGTTGGAAGGTGGAGGCAGGAGAATCAGAAATTGAAGACCAACCGCAACTATCTGACAAGTTCCAGGATAGCCTAGGTTATGTGAGACATTGTTTCAAAGCAAACAACCAGCAAAAACAAAACACAGTATAATGGCCAAATATGATGCCCCATGCCTGTAATCCAAACACTTGTCGACTAAGGCAAGAAGTTTACTCTGAATTCCAAGCCAGGCCAGGGTGCAGAGTGAGACATTGTCTCAAAAATCGAACCAACCAATGTCTGCTATAAAAAATAGATTACAACTGCCAGCAGGTTGCTTTAAGAGAGAACTGTATCTTCTGCTGGTATCCCAGTGATGCATACTGCTATCAAAACAAAGAGCAAATGTATTTATCACACAGCTCTCCTCACAAAGAGACTCCCAAACCAATAAATACAAACCCACCCAACCAGGAGTGACATTTTGAGACAAGTGATGGTAGCTGAAGAGTAATGCTAAGACTGAGATATGGAGTGTCTTGTAAAAATTACAAGAAACCATGGCTTGGGATTCAGCTCCTGTCTTGGGCGTCAACGGAACAACAAAATCAAGACGGAATCACTTGAATTAAGCTTCCAGTTCACCAAGTAACAACTTAACTGAGAGAGAGAGAGAGAGAGAGAGAGAGAGAGAGAGAGAGAGAGAGAGAGAGAGAGAGAGAGATTAAACCGCTAAATTTCCCAAACATTCCAGTTTCAATTGGCCTGAAGTTTCCCGTCTTAATCCCCTCACAAAAAAGACAGCCTAAAAGTAACCCAAATTGGATATCATTTTTTTTCTATCTTTTTGTGTCCCTGTCCCTGTTTTAAAAAGATAAGAAATTGAAATGACAATGGAAGAAGAAAAGGTATGCCTGTGTGTATTATAAATGTGGTATTTTAAAATAATGCAGTTGACATTTTGAAAGCTGCCCTGTGTTAGAGCAAGATGCTATGTAGCTATGGACATCTTAAGGGATCACTTGGCTGGATGTTGGCTTGGGCTTCACTTGCATGTTGAGCACATAATCATGGCGGAAGGATGAACGGACTGTTCGATTCATCAGAGGCTGAAGGGGGCGGAAGTTGTCCACCATTCTTTGCTCTTTTTCCCCCTCAGAGGTGAAAAGCAGGCTCCGGAATTGCTGAAGCTAGAAATAGATAACAAAGATCTTCAATAGCAAACCAGCTTTTTAGCACATGAATAAGTTACCTTCATCTTTATTATTCTGAAACATGCTGTCTCAAATTGGATTCAGAAGGAGAATTTCTTTCTGAGTCAGGCACTTTCACCCCTGGACAAGGAGACAAATGGTACGTGGTTGAAATTTTACTTGACAATCCCTTACATGGACCGCCGATCTTTGGTTTATTTTTTTTTTTTTTTAGCATTTTATCCATTTTAAACATGAAGGACACTAGCATAACAGACTAAATTTGTCGATCACAAAGCCAGCACTTATACACCTTATAATAAAGCTCCAGTGGATATTTGTGGGCTCCATCATCCAGAAATATGTAGATATAGCCAAACTACTTGTGCTCTTTTTGACCTCTGATTTTCTTTTATAGTTGACAAATCTCCTTCCATTTATATAGTTCCATTCAATGGAACTATTTAAGGACTGGAAAGCTTATTCTAGAACTGCCATGTGTTTTTGGTTTTCACTAGGCAGAGCTGAGGGTTAAATGCTGGGCAAGCACTTTACCACTAGGCTACATACTCTCATGATGTTTCTGCTGTTCACTTAAGGTATTTAGAATATGCAAAGTTTGAATACTAAATCCACACCCTGCCAATATTGTCTCTCACCCTGAGTACACTGTCCTTTGGCCTCACTGAGCTGAGACACTACAGGCATCAGAAAACAACTTCTCAGATGTATCTGAACACATTTTGAACTTATTGTTTCCTTCTCGTGGAGATTAATTTTATATGTTCATTGGACTACATCAGGGACACACAGATATCTAGTTAAACATTATTCTGATCATGTCTGGGCAGGTGTTTCCGGAGAGGTTAAGATTTGAATTGGCAGGGCTGGAGAGGTGGCTCAGGGGTTAAGCCTCTGCCTTGCAGGCGGAAGGTCCTGAGTTCGGATCCTAGACTCCACATATAGACGCCAGGCAGAAGCGGGGGCGGCCTGTGTTTCTGGCCCTGTAGGGCTAAGACTGTGAATCCAAGGCAGAGTAAACAAGGAGAAGGTGGAGGCGGTCCATGGTGGTTCCCGAATTCGCCTGTGGTTCTTCTACACACACACACACACACACACACACACACACACACACATGCACAATTGAATAAATAATAAAAAAATTAAAAAAAAAAGATTTGAATTGGCAAACTGACTAAAGTAGATGGCCTTCGCCAGAATGGGAGGGCATTGCCCATTCTTTGGAGAGTCTGAATGGAAAAAAGGGCAGAGGGTTTGAATTTGATGTATATTTTCCACCTTGTTCTGATTTGCTTTGGTTTGAAACAGGGTCTCAAGCAGCCATGACTGGCCTTGAACTCGCTGTGTAATCAGAATGGCCTTGAATTCCCAATCTTCCTGCCTCCATATCCCAAGTATTATATTACATGGCATTACAGATGCATGAATCTCCCTACCCAATTTCTGGGATGCAGGAGATGGAGCCCAAGGCCCCAGCATGTGTGGCCTGACTGCTTCTGAACTGAAACCTCCATCTTCTGCCGCCAGTTCTCCAGCCAGGACTGGAATGCACACCGTTGGCTTTCCAGCTCTCAGACTTTCAAGCTTCCTGGCTCTTCAGGTTGCAGATGGCACAGTGAAAGGCTTCTGCTCTTTTGTCATCATATAAGCAAATACCACATGAGTTGACTATCTATCCTGTCTTAGTCATGGTTCACCTTGCTTGTCGACTTGATTGAGAGATACAAACTTCTGGTTGTGTCCTTAAGGATGCGCCTAGACACAACTGGCACATGAGTCAGCAATCTGTGGGAGACACCATCCTATGGTTGCACCTGGTGGCCCAGATGAAACCTGTAGGGAAAACTTGAGCATTCATAAAACCCATTCACCCTGAGCAAATGTGCCTGGAGCTGCTGGACTGCCCATGAGCCTCAGACCCTAGCTCCTTCAGCCTATCAGTGTGGTCCAGCAGCTCCAGGAAACTTCCAGCTCTTCATCATGCACTGAGGCTATGTGACCAATTCCTGCTGTTGGGGGCCTTCCTGCTTCTTTGACTGAGCAGTTGCTGATTCCCTCCATTTTCCCATTTACAGATGGCCACTTTAGGTCTATGAAACCTCTGATCAAGTAAGTCAGCCCAATAAATCCCTTCCTAATTGCATAAGCATTCTACTAACATCTGTTCTAGCCCTCTGATCCCAATTCCATATGGGGTTGCATACCTGAACATAGGGTCACAAGGAATTTGGCAACAGTAAAAGGTTTTTAATGGGGGCTGGAGAGGTGGCTCAGGGGTTAAGCCTCTGGCTTGCAGGCGGAAGGTTCTGAGTTCGGATCCTAGACCCCATGTATAGACGCCGGGCAGAAGCGGGGGCGGCCTTTGTTTCTGGTCCTGGTAGGGCGGAGCTTGTGAATCCTGGGGCAGAGTAAACAAGGAGGAGGTGGAGGCGGTCCATGGTGGTTCCTGAATTCGTTTGTGGTTCTACACACACACACACATCCACACACACACACATACATACACACACACACACACATACATGCACAATTGGATAAATAATAAATTTTAAAAAAAGGTTTTTAATGTACAATGATCAAAATGAATTCAAAGTCCAACATACAAGGAACTGAAGGTGTTTCTTCTCACAATCTTCGCCTGTGATGCAGGGTGCAACTTTGTGGAAGCCTCAGTCATGAACACAGCACCTGTGCTTTGTACTGCTCATGTCCTCAAACACTTTGGCTCAGGTTGGAGAGTTGCAATGTTTTCATTATTCATAAAAGTTTTCTGCTCTTGTGCTCACTTTGGCAGCACATATTGCTAACATTGGAATGATACAGAGAAGATTAGCATGGGTCCGGGGCAAGGATGATATGCAAATTCTTAAAGCGGACCATATTTTTAAAAAAATAAAGCAAAGTTTTCTGCTCTTGTATGCACTAAACACTTCCTTGTAGACTCAGTCAAAAGCATGAGGTTTGGTGTTGCTTAATGTTCAAAGTCGAATGTGGGAAAATCACTGCCTTTGAAATCCTACCAGTGGTAGAAATGAAAAGACAATGACCCCAAAGGATTTTAATCCAACACTGGGCAAATCCTGGAGATATGGTTAAATGGGAAGGTGTGGGAGGGGCTACATCTGTATGGTACTGTACTTGGGCAGGTAAAATGATCTTTTCTTTTTCTTTTCCATCACTGTGGTGTAGGATCTAAGGAGACCTGAGTACTGCACATTCAAGTTTTTCTTCCAATGTTATGGACTCAATATCTTATGTACTGTCTTCGTAGGCAAACTTCTGGGTTTGTATTATAGGGCAAAGCTCATTATGATAAAAAATAAATAAAGCAAAGTTTTCTGCTCTTCTCTAAATGTAGTAAGTTAGGGTATGCAAAACACAGAATAGTGCCATTCCTCAGCAGATAAGTATGCCATTAGCATATCTTGGAATTGTGTTGTGCAAGAATGTTTAATTTTAAAAACTGCTGTTCAAATTTGCTTAAATGTTTATTAATAATTGTTGTATAAATACTCAGGATTTAAAAATAAATCACTTTATGATTTATAACCATTAAATGTTAGAATTGTATGCCTATTTCACATACCTGTGTATTTAAACTCCCTTAAACATGTCTCAGGCAAAAAGGGGATGCGAGCAGAGAAGGCCAGAGACCTTGCTCTGGAGAACCTGGCTAAAACCAAGTCTATCTCCGTCTTCTGGGTTCTGTTTCACTGGGTAACACACTTTCCTTGATTGTGAGCATTATTCACATGTCAGTACCACCAGATTTAGTTACTGCGGTTTTATAATCTTGTGAATCTAATCATTTCTCATTTGCTCTTTTAGAATTTTCCCTGGCTATTTATCTGCCTCTGTTTTTACTCAAGCTTAAAAGCAATACATCTACTTAAAATTCCATTAGCATATTATGGGGACTGCATTAAATTATGGAGAATAAACAGTTCATGGAAGATAATAACTTAAGGAGAACTGACATGAAATGTGTCTTTATGATGTCTTCCTAACCAGTAATATGGTATGAGTTTAATTAATTCAAGCCTTCTTTCATGTCCTTCAGGAAGACTTTAACTTTCCTTGTTAACTTTCCTTGTTAAAACATTTTATATTTCTGTTTCTATCATAAGTAAGGTTCTTTGTTTCATTAGAGTATTTTATTGTTATATCTTTTAACTGATGGTGGTATATAGCAAATATTCTTTTTGATTTCTATATAGTAACATTGTGCTTTAATAATTGTCAAATCATCTTAATATTGTACTAATGTTTTGGTTTTATTTGAGACATCTATCATAGGCTGGCCACTAACTCCCTATTGTAGTCAATGATGACCATGAATTTTGACCTTCCTGTCTTTTCTTTCCCAGTGCTAGAATTACAGGTGTGTACCAATATGCCTTGTTTTATGTACCACTAGAGACTGAACCCAGCAGGATTGTGTATGCTAGGCAAGTACTATATTAACTTAATCCTGTACTTTTTTTTTATTGTATTCTTCACCTATTTTATTATCAGAGCTAATAATATTGGCCATTTCTGGAGTACAATGTTTGTAAGAGACAGAGTTTCAATATATAGCCTAGTCTGATCTCAAATGCCTAGGCTCAAGCACTCCTCCTGCTACATCCTCCTGAGTACCACACCATAATAACTCCAGGACATTATTTCAAAGCAATTGTTATATGGTAGTAATCATTTCCAACTGGACATGGTGGAGTAGGCCTATGTTTCCTGTATTCATTAAGTGGAAACAGGAGAATCAGGAGTTAAAGATTACCTTAGCTACATAGCAAGTTGGAGGCCAGTGTAGGTTATGGAACCTTGTCTCAGTCCACCCCAAAATATTTCCATATTAAGCATACCCTCATCGGCTCTCTGTATCAATGAGTTCCACATCTACAGATTGATCCAAGTATAAATTGAAAATATGAAGAAAAAAACTGTCAGTACTCGGGAGGCAGAAGGAGAAGAATCACATCAAGTTCAAGACCAGCCTGGTGTACAAAGTGAGTTTAAGAGCAGCCAGACCTAAGTAAGACCCAAGTCATCCAAGACCCGGTCTCAAACCTTTTTGTAAAGTGCATGTGTGAGTGTGCTGAAGAGATGGTTCAGTGCATAAAGAAAGCACTTGCCCAGCAAGCATGGGAATCTGAGTTTGCATCCTAGAACAGGGGTAAAGTTGAATACAAGAGCGTGCATCTGTAATGCAACCATGAGGTAGAGACAGAATCCCTGAAAGCTGACGAGTTAGCTCAGTAAATGCAGTGGCAAACATGACCCTGTTGGAAACGAGTTGTAAGGCAAGGTCCAATGCCCCAGGTTGTCTTTCTGACTTCAATGTGGCATCTAGCGTCTGTACACGCACGCGCGCGCGCACACACACACGCACGCATAGGAACACACACAGATAATGATTTAAAAACTTGTCTCTACTGAACATGTATAAGAGTTTTCTTCTCATTATCCCTTAACAAAGACAGTAGAAAAAATTATGTAGTATTTACGTTACAGTAAATATAATCTTAAAAAGTAATATAGAGATGACTTAAGGTATAATAGAGGGTATATGTATAACCTCTGTAAATATTATGCCCTTTCACATAAGGGGCTTAAGTTTCTGCATAATTCACATCTTTGAGGGGTCTCAGAAGCAATTCCCTGTAGCTACCCAGGGATGACTGTATTTACTTTCAAACTGAAATCAATCTACCATGTTAAGGAAGTGTCTGTTCATCTCCATCTTATTGAAAATGATTAAAAGTGGAATGGAGAATTTTGTAAATGTCTTTTAAGCATCTATGGAAATGATGTGGCTCAGCAGCACAGAGCTTGCCTAGCATGCATGCATTAGGCCTCCGGTTCAATTCCCAGTCCTACAAAACATTGTGGAAAGGCTGACGTGAATTTTTCTAATTAGATTCACTGATACAATGAATTATATTACTTTAATAATAAACAACTAGTCTTATTTTATTAGTACAATATACTATTTTAAGAAAGATAATCTTCCCTCTAGTGTACTATAGTATATTACATAATTGAAGCATTTTTACTCCTTTTCCAAATTTTTGCATCAGTCTAGACAAAGGTGTGCTAACTCCAGGTCTATGGAACACATAACTATAAATGTGACCCGATAGAAAATTACACACTTACTTAAAACATCATGAGATAGTATTTTAAAATAAAATGTTTTTTTATGGTAACTTGATTGCTCAGTTGTTGAACATGACTTTGCAGATGAAAACATTGTATCACAATGTCAAAAGGTCAGATGCTTATGGTAGAATTACTTTTGGGGAATGGTCTTTGGTGGTATCAATTATTCTGCTTCATGGAAAAAAAAGACTTCAGAAGGCTTTATTATGGTGAACATGCCTTGTAATCATTTTGAAACTCACAAAGCAAGTATAAGTAAATGTTATTGTACTTTAGCAATAGTATGAGCTAAATAAGATTTTTGTGTATAAGTATAGTAACTACCACTTCAACTTCAAAAACATTTTACATTTATTTATGTTGTATGTATATGTGGTACTGGTTAGGTATACTTGCCATGGTACATGTGGGGAAGTCAGAAGACAGCTTGCAGGAGGTCAGAGGAAAACTTACAGAAGTTGCTTCTTTTCTTTTACCTTGTATGTTTCAGTGATCAAACTGAGTTGTCAGGGCACATGAGCGTTTTTATGGAGTAAACCACCTCTAGCTAATTTCAACTTATTTTCTTTTTTAAAAAACATACATATGGGGCTGGAGAGGTGGCTCAGGTGGCAAGCCTCTGCCTTGCAGGCAGAAGGTCCCGAGTTCAGATCCTAGACCCCACGTATAGACATCAGGTGGAAGCAGGGGCAGCCTGCGTTTCTGGTCCTGGTAGGGTGGAGCCTGTGAATCCCGTGGCAGAGTAAACAAGGAGGAGGTGGAGGCGTCCATGGTGGTTCCCGAATTCGCCCATGGTTCTACACACACCCACACATACACACACACACACGCATACATGCACAATTGAATAAATTATAATAATAATAAAAAAGTACATATGGGCTGGAGAGATATCTCAGGGATTAAGACTCTGCCTCACAAACAAAAGGTCCTGAGTTCAAATCCCAGATCCAGCATAAAAACACCAGTCGGAAATGGCAGCAGCCTGCACTTCTGGACTTGGTAGGCAGAGCCTGGGAAATCCCAGAGCAAAGCAAGAAGGAGGTAGAAGCAATCCAGGATGATTCCTAAAGTCACCTTGGTCCTTCACTGGGACACACAGTTCTCCTCCTCCCCTCCCACAGAGTAAATAAATAATTTAAAAAAATGTACTTATTGTTACTGTGTGTATGTGTGTGTGTGTGTGTGTGTGTGTGTGTGTGTGTGTGTGCTCACGTGCACATGTGTGTGTACAGAAGCACATGGGGGTATGCAAACCACAGCTTACATGTGGAAGTCACTGAATAACTTCGTAGAGTCAGTTCTCTCCTTTCCACCTGTCATAGTTAGGCACAGGTGTCAACTTGATGGTTGAGGGTTTGAGCTCTGGGCACATTCGTGGAGAATTAGTGGTTGGGTTAATCCCAGAGCAAACCTGAAGGAGATTGTTTAGCTGATGGGGAAGGCTCAGCTATGGTGGGTGGGACTAGGCCCTGAACAGGTGAATAAAAGACAGAGAGGTGGTTGAGGAAGGTGGCATCCTTCTGTTCACTTGACCAGACAAGCTGGTCTGGCAAGTAAGGCTGTCCCTCTCTCAGCTGTTATGTGGTGATGGTGTGGCCAGTTCCCTCGGCCCTGGTGTTGGTGCGTGCTCTCCCTTCAAGCTGGACTGAGAACTGTAACCAGGGATCATAAGAGAGAATACACCCTTGTTCCCTTAAGCCGTTTGATGGTCATTTATTAGCAACCATGCAAGCGAACTGCAACATCACCTTTACTTGGACTCTAAAGTCTAAATTCCAGTCATTAGGTTTGCATGACAACTACTTTACCCACTAATCCATCACACTGGCTCCTAAATTATTATCAAAGGGAACTATAAATGTGAGGTTTAAAACAATTAATTCTTCCTCTCCTGAGATTAGATTGCAAAATTTCCTTAAGGACTTTAAAGGGTTTTAAACATTCCCAGTTTTCATTCTTCCCTTTACGTGGATGTTATTCATGAAACACACAATGCATACACATACGTGAATATCAAATATATAAGCAAATAACTATGCTAATCTATATTTTTTTCTATTTTATTTTATATGTGTGTATGCGTGTGTGTGTCCATGGAGGCCCAGGGGTGACTTTGGGAATCGTCCTGGATTGCTTCTATCTCCTTTTTACTTCAGTCTGGGATCTCCAAGGCTCCAGATGTGCAAGTCACCACCATTCTGCCTGGCAGTTTTACGTTAGCAGTTTTACGTGGGATTGGGGATCCAAACTGAGGTCCTTCTGCTTATGAAGCAAAGTCTAAACCCTTGAGCCATTTCTTTGGCCAACCTCTGTTCTTCTATGTTTAAACTCTTCTTTCTAGTTAATTTGGAGGAGGGGATTTAGTTTAGCTTCTTTAGCATTTGCAAGGCCCTGAATTTCAATCTCACCATCACAAAACATCAACAATAAAATGTAATTACTTTGAAGTCTTTCCTAATGAAGACAAAATGTTAAAACCAGTGTCCAGAGTCAGGTTGGATAGCATAGGCCTATGATTTTAACATTTAGAAGGTCAATACAAGAAAACCAGGAATTTAAGCAGCCAGGGTTACATGGCAAGATCCAGGTCAGTCTGAACTATGCAATACCATTTCTTGTCTATTTAAAAAAAAAATGAAGTCAACGTTTGCTCCCCATTTTGTTTGAACAGGCACATTAGGAAATGGAAAAATGGAAAATCATGCAAAGAATCTACCTGATCACGATCAACCTCTATTGGCTGCTTCTTAATAATCCAGGTGACCGACTCTGAGAGGGGTGGAGTAGTCAGAGACCCTGAATAGGTCCAGTAATCTGGGCAGGCGGGCATCAGGCAGGAAGGGTCAAATGACCCAAATTCTACCAGGGTGTCCTGCCCAAGAGAAAACATTAGCACATTATTATTTCTTGGGGCAAGTCACTCAGGGCTCAGAGGAGAAGGCGGTGATTCTCAGGGGTATTCAGGGATTGGCAGTGGCCAGAGCGGTTCAGGCACACTGGGCAATGTTTGGAACAATCATTGCTGCCTAGGACAGAAGCATTTGGTATATTTCTGATAGTCTTCACTGGAAAGAACAGTGAAGACTTTTCTCTCCCTTGATTCTGTTAGGTAGTATTCACCATTGGCTGCTAAGAGGAGGGGCCCCAAGGTATGCCACTGAATCCTGAACCCTCACTAGTGTAGACGACTTAGAGGGAAATTCAATGCCCATATAAACATATGTTCTGTAGGGTGAGAGGAAGCAGGCAGGAAAAGCCAAGAGAGGAGGAGGGAGAAAAGAGGGGAGAGAGAGAGGGAAGAGTAGGAGTACGATGGGGGGTGAAATGGGGGGGAAGGGAGGGGAAGTGGGAAGGAGTGAAGGGAAGGTACCCATTGAGCTTGTATAACTAGGTAAAAGATAATAAATTTAAAAAAAGAGAGAAGGAACTCAGAATTGCTCTTTTAAAATGAATGCAAAACCTAAGAAGCAACTCGTGGTAGAGAGCTTAGCTGGCATGTTCAAAGCCCCGGGCTCTATCCCAGCACTGCAACACAAGGGGAAGACAGAAGAATGATGGACAGGTTTTTAAGGATCAACTTCTTTGGGATTCTGAATACTGATAAACTAATTCATCTTTGGGGCTTCACCAAGGGTGTAGGTAACAGCCAGAAGAGTCCAGTTTCTGCAGAACATTCCTCCCTCCTTCCCTACCTGTGGGACATAGCAAAAGGAGAGATGGTTGCTCTGTTTCCCAAGGACTTACAAGCTAGTGTCCAGAACAGAGGAGGAAGTGGAGTGCATCTGAGTCCTGGTAGGGCGACCCACACCCCTGTGAACAGATCATCATTCATGGCAAGTCTCCTTCCACTAAAGGGATCTGTGAGCACTAGGATCAGTTCACTTATTCACTACTCCTAGTTGAGAGAGTCCTGCTGACGACTCCACTCTGAGACTCAACCATCCAGTCTACTCCTGCTCCAAGTGATGTAGGGAGTTAAATTACCTTGTGCTTAATTAAGGGAAAAGTATCCACCAGTTTCTGCAGTTCTTTGTGATGTTGGCCCAGCTAAAAAGGAAGGGAGAGAATATTAAAAACAATGGACATCTCACTGTAGAAATTCCAACAGAATGTGGAATAAAATTAACCACTTGCTGGTTATATATAAATGAACCACAGGATGGAAGCCAGATTAAAGCTTGTAATTACAAATATCATAAACATCACTGAGAACCAAATGAACAGGACGTTTGCTGACAAGGCCACAGTGTCTGCAGGAAAAAGGGTCTCCTGCTCTTATTCTTTTCTTTTTTAAAAAAATTATTTACTTATGAGAGAGACAGAGAGAGCAGGAATGTACATTCCAAGGCAAAGATGTGGAGTCAGAGGACAACCTGGGAAAGTCTATTCATTCCTTCCTACATGTGGACTCCAGGGATCAAACTCTGGTCCTAAGTATAACTTCTCACATCGAAATTTAAATAAACCCAAATCAATCAATCTTTCTTTTTCCTTTCTTCCCTTCCCTTTCTTCCCCCCTTCCTTCCTTCTTCCTTTCTTCCCCCCTTCCTTCCTTCCTTCCTTCCTTCCTTCCTTCCTTCCTTCCTTCCTTCCTTCCTTCCTTCCTTCTTTCCTTTCTTCCTTCCTTCCTTCCTCTCTTTTTTTTCTTTTGAGATGGGGCTCTGTGGATCTGAAGTGATAGGATTACAAGTGTGTGCTACCTTTCCTGGTTTACACAGTGCTGGAGATGGAGCCCAGGGCTTTGTGCACACTAAGCAAGCACTCTACCAACTGAACTATGTCCCAGGCTCCCAGCCCAATAGTCTTCAAAGAATATAACCTATATTATAATGTTTAGCCTTTTCATTCTGGAATAAAAATTGGATCAGATCACGTAAAAAATTGGGTTAGAATTTGTTTACCTTTAAAAATACACCTATCACAGCCAAACCGTTTTCTTCCAGGGCTGCATCCTCGAAGCTCTCAAACTTGACCGCATTCCAATGCACCAAGTGCAGCTGAAACAGAGAGAAAAGTGGGTTTGACACATAAGCACGGAGGATCGCTCCAAACTAAACTGACAGCCTTGTCCAACATATGATATTTAATCTTGTTTCCTCATCCCAAGCAAAGCTGCTGAGAAAAGCAGATGGCAGTCTGATGTGAAATGAAAGTGACATAAAGAATGGGAAGACATTGTGGCAGGAGTGCTTTGGAAGAGAGGGATTTGTGAAGGGAGAAAAAAATCAAATTATAGAGGAAAGTAATATTTCAGTGAGGAATCAACATTTCTTCATTCCCTTCCTGATTTGCATGAAATACTAATATCCTAAACCCATTTGCATATAAAGGAGAGAAGATGTTTATATCAAAAGAAATAGATTCTCCCTGTAAAAATTAGACGGGACTGGAAGATGAATTTTTTCTTGGTAGAAATGACCACCTTGAATGTTTTCATTTTTACCATCACATTTAAAACTGAATGAATGGAAAAGCTGTGAAAAGCAATTCCATTTCCTGACTTTCTCCTTTCTTCTTTTGGGGATGACCACTTTAAATGTTTCCATTTTGACGACCTCATTTAAAACTAAGTTCATGGAAAAGTTGCAAGAAGCAATTCTAGTTCCTTAGGCAATGGTCCTCATTCATCATTCATGAATGGCAGCATGAGACACTTGAAGGTCATGCTAATGGTGCTGTCCCCTTCTCTGAAGACGGTCCCAACTCCAAGTCCTAGTGCTTTGATGCTATTTCACAACTGTTTCATAACCTTCCCCATTCTACTTCCTTTATTACAACCTTCACTTACGCTCCTACAATTTCCCACATGGATTAATTGAACCTCAGAACTCTACAGGTCTGCCTGGCTAACCTAAGCAGGATTTGAGCATCACTCAAAAGCCTGTAAGAATTTCCGCAGCTTCAGGTTTCTTTCACCTATGCTATTTAAGATGTATACAATTTTTCATATTTAAGATGGGAAAAACCCCAGGGAGTTCAAAAGCATTTACATCACCTGAATCCTCCTGGGAATTTCTTAACCTAGAAATCTCAGAGCGGCTTTTGCTTTCCCACGGCTGCCCACTTTGCTTGACCTACTAAACGTACCTCGGCCGGGTAGCATTTGCTGTCCACAGTATGCTCGGAGCCCCAGGCATCGATGGCCCCCCAGTGAAAATGGAACTGCTTCAGTCGGTAGTTGTGTTCCAGGGGTCCTCCCTTGATCACTGAAATGACATATCCAGCAATTCAGGGAAGGCAGGGCAAAGGGATACTCTGTATGTGGACCACCTAAAATATGCTACAGCAATACAGCTATTTATAAAGCTCATCTCCATGATGCACTTATAAACATAAACCCAGGTGACATCAAGATGAAATTGCAGATCCAGTGACATGAAAATGTATGACTGACTCAAGACTTACTAGCTAATTGATTTATTATATTTTTCTAGTTTTACAAGCATATAGAGTACTTATCCTTGCTTCCCTCTATTCTCTCTCCCTACCATTTCCCTCTCTTCTCTTCATTAATCCATATCCTAATCTCTCCCCATCCTAAAGCTTAGGAAACCATGAGGAAGAAGGGCCAGTGAGATTGTAAGAACCTAAAGATCAGAAGGTTCACCGTTGGGCAAGACATTCCATTCAAGACAGGATTGCTGCATCCAGGAACTCATTGCAGTGAGATTTGTCCTTACCAGACCTGCATAATGACTGACATACCAACATGCCCCCATAGAACATTGAGAAACTCAAGAGAGATGGGAACATACAGAGGAAACCTTGGGGACTAAAGCTGGATGAATGAAGGGAAATTCCCCTATCAGTGAAGAAGACTTGAAGAGAGGCAACTTGGTATGCCCACAAGAGTAGACAAGCCAGAGAGAACCCTGTTGTCCATAGCTAATTGACTTTTTGACACAGGGTCTCATGTAGTCCAAGCTGATCTCAAGCTCTCCGGATGACCTTGAACTTCTAACCCTCTGCTTCCACCTTCAGAATACTGGAATGCTACATGATGCCAACATTCCCAGCTTGGCTTGTTTTTATATCTGTAGTTACTGTGCTTGATTTTTCCCTTGTGTGCAATAAAATGCAAAATCCTGTTTAGTATATTTATTTATCTGATTCAATTAGATAAAGCTGAACTGTGCAGACAAAAGATACTTTAAAAATTTTTGAAGTGGGCCAGAGAGATTGTTCAGGGGTTAAGCCTCTGCCTCACAAGCAGAGGGGCCTGTGTTCGCATCCCAGATCTCATGTAAAAAATGCCAGGAGAACTGGCAGCATTCTGCATGTCCAGTCCTGGTAGGTAGAACCTGGGAAACTCCAGAGCAAAGCAAATAGGAGGTAGAAGCAATCCAGGGTGCCTCCACAGGCACACACACAGTATCCTCCGATATATACAGACACATAGAGAGAGACACACGCAGAAATTTTTTTTAAGTTTAGTTAGGTTAGCTTCCATCAAATTTGGAATTCTCTTGCCTCCCAAGTGCTGGGATTACAGGCATGAACCATCGTACTCATTCTTTTTTATATCCAAACATTTTACTTTTCAACCTTTGTAGGTGCTAGGTTTCTTTCCATTTTGTTGAAATGGAATAGGAAATTTGCAAGTTAAAAATTATTACCAGGGAGATGTCAGCCTAGAATTATACAGTTTCAGTGAGACGAGAGAATTAAGTTTTCAAGGTCTGCTGTGCAGCATGGTGACCACAGTTAATGGCAATATATATTCTAAATGTTCTAAAAGAGTCAGTTTTAAATGTTAAATGAAGTGTTGGATATGTAAACTAGTTTGATATCATCCCACAATGTATACATACATGAAAATGTCACATTGTATCCCATTAATATATATACAATTATTATCACTGAATAAAAACAATCACAAAAATTATCATCCTTCACCCTTTGTACATGTAGAGAATATGAACCATCCACACAATTTGCCACTAGCTTTATAATGCTACACAACAAATACATGTTGTTTAGATTGCTTTTCTGAAACTAGTGGAATTAACATAAAATAGTAATGATATTCAGAAAAGAATAAATTTTAAAACAGATTGTGCAGGACTTTCTGCCAGACAGAAGAGAGGGGGAACCTCTATACTCTCCACCTGATGGGTGAACATGTACTAACTGATGCAGGTGTCCTATATGAACCCAGGGGATTGCACATCTTGGCAGATGTAGGGGAGAGAGGGTAAACAGGTTGGAAGGGAGAAGAGTGGGTTGGAATGGGAAGTGGAGTGGGGGGTTGTTAATTTAAATTAACATAAGTAGGGTTAACTCTAAAAAAGCCAGGCTGACCTAAGCTTGGAGTTGTGCTGATTATTTCCCCCCTTGACTTGGCTAAGGCATATCAGTCCCTCATTTCTCCATCAGAAAGGACCCTTACAAAATCTCTACATGACCAGACCAACACGGAAACACTAAAACCCTTCATCTCACCCATCTAAATGATCTTCAGAGCTTCTTGCATATCAGTTCCATTTTATGTACACAAATGATTGTGTCTGGCAATTTCAGGGACCAAATACTCTAGATGTATCAAATAATGATCAACTGGTTACTGGTCTTCGAAATCTCCTTACATATTTTCCTCCTCAGAACAAAACAAAACAATTGACACCTTAGCTTGGGGCCAAACACAGCAGTTTAGCACATAAAGGTACTGGCGCCCAGATTTTCAGTTAATGCACATGGGCTACATGAGTGTTTACGGACCAGCTCTTTTCCACCTGTGTGTTTGCTCTGCTGCCTCCCCCTTCTTACACCTGACTCACAGTAATGGCCAACACAAGCATCTCATGGCGTCCCACCATAGCACAGAAATGAAACCAGAAAGGGGGCTGTCACCTGTCTATGAAAGTGTCTCTAGTAGCTTCGCCACCTGTGGGTGAGCCGAATGGGTAGAGTAAGGCAGGGCAGAGAAGGAAGCCCCCTTAGGAAAGCAAGGGACCCACCTCTCTTCCTGATGTCTTTTTACTTTGCCCATAAGGGGAATTTCAGAGAAGGGGATTCACTTATAAGGATAATTTATATCGTCCTGGGATAACTTAGTGCCCCTCCCCATACTATTTTATGACCCACATGTACTCCTTAAAATCAGTCCTTTTCAGAGGAGCCAGATGACACGATCACACCCCCACACACACGCACCCCAAGAGGATGGCTCCCATGCCTTCTCTTATGTGACACTTCATTTCTGTAAGGGAACTTAGATTGCCCTTCTTTCTCATTCCAGATTCCAGGGACCCGAGTCTTGGTGTTTTTCTTGGTTCCTGTAACTAAGCATTAGTCCACTTTATTGATCTTTGCAAGGAATTTGTCTGTTCACATCATTGTCTTCGGCTCTGCTTTGGGATAAATTTTGTTGTCTTTCCAGTTTCTTCAAGTGAAAGCTGGGTTTACCAACAGCACAGAGTTCTCCTCTGTCACAGGAGGCTATGAAATTCCCCACATCACTGCTTTAGCTGCACCTCCTAGGGTCTGACGTGCAGATGTTGTGCATTTTGTTGTTGTTGTTACATACTTTCCTAGGCTCCTTTTCCTTCACTTTTCCCCGGATCTTTATGAAGCACATCATAGCAGCATCTCTCAATGTATTTTGGTTTTGTGGTGCTCTAAGAAAAAACATTAAACTGAACTTTCTCTGAGTTTGATTTTTACAGATTTTTTTCTTGCTTTTCTTCATTTCTAGGGTGTCTTTGCTTTCTTTTATTATTTTCTTAACTTTTTAAGTACAGTTGTTCATGAATGCTATTGACTGCTTTGAGACAGGAAGGAGAAATAACAATGAAGAACAGGCAGAAAATAAAGAGGCAGTCACTGAAAGAAAAGAGAAGGAGACAGAAAGTTAGGCCTCTAGTAGAGATTGATGGTGTTCAGTAGAAATTAATTTTTAGAACATAAAATGGATGTTTTCTAGTTTTAGTTTAATTCTTTACAAACGAACAAGTGAAAAATTAGCAACCTTTCTAGAATTTTTCTTTTGTATTTCTAAAACATGTAAAAGCAGCAGCAGCAGCAGCGTGTGTGTGTGTGTGTGTGTGTGTGTGTGTGTGTGTGTGTGTGTGTGAATGTTCTAGAGGTTGACTCATCCAGGGAAGACAAGACAGACTCCACTTCCAGGGACAGAATTATTCCAGGGATAATTTCAGTCAAGGTTTTAGGTACCTAAACATCTGCTATTATGAAAACATGGGCTATTTGTACAGTCCATCTGAGATCCCCATGCAAATGGATAAGATGAAAAATTTTAAGCCTAATGTTCAAAGTAAAGATGAGACTACATTTTTTTTGAAAGCAGCTATTAATGTTGGGTGTAATCATAGTACTTGGGAGGTTGAAGTAGGGGGATCAGGAGTAGATAGTGAGTTGAAGGCCAGCCTGAGCTACATAGTATTCTTTTTCAAAAAGTGAAGCAAAAATGAAACTGTTTATTTCTAGTTCTTTATTTTGAAAACTCTTGGGCATAACTCATTGGTTAAGAGAATCATAATTTCCTGTGATTTCCAAGTCAATGAAGTAAGATGTATTGCCAGCATGAAGTCTGTCAAGGGTCTGACCAGCACCTTAGGATTTTCAGAAAAACAGTCACCAGGGAGCACAATAAGACTGAGTCTAGAAGGGATTGTTATACATCCAGAGTGATGTATGCCAGGACATGCCCACAGCTGGGTCTGCTCGTTAGTTCAGCTCTGGCAGGGAAAATGGTAGTACTCTAAGATGGTCATCAGGAATACAGAAATTTAGCTGTTTGAATGATTTCTGGAATTCTTACACATAGGGTTACTGTGGGCTGGTCAAGATGGGGAGGGGAGTAAGAAAGATGCTCATGAATCTAGGAGCAATTCTTTGAGATATATAAGTAAAATGTTTAGAGTTTGGGGAGCTCTGTCATTCCATAAAGGACAAGGCAGAGAGTTGCAACCACAAGGACTGACTCGAATACTTCCTGAAACAGAGTGAAGAAGTAAGTTGTAGCAAAGACAGAGAGGGAGAGTAACCCCATCGGAGGAGGCGACAGGCCAGAGCACCATGTCTAAGTATCAGAACATGACCAGGAAAATGTTAATGAAACAGAGGTTGAAAAAGCAGAGCTAGATCAAAAATAGGTATTGACACTTCTGCTCATGCCTTTATTAATTTATTGTATGTGTGTGTGTGCCTGCCTGCCAGAGGGCACTTGAGTATGTGTTGCCTGTGGAGGCTCAAGGGTGACATTGGAATCATCCTGCATTTCTCTACCTCCTTCTTCCTTTGCTCTGGCATTTCTGGACTCCACTTCCAGGGACAGAATTATAGGCCACCGCCATTTCCTCCCAGCATTTTTCTGTGGGGTCTGGGGATCTGAACTCAGGTCCTTCTGCATGGGATGCAAAGGCTATCGGCCCTGATCCATCTCCCCAGCTCTGTTTCTATTTGAAAGTAATGCTGTTTATTATTTTTGTTATCACTTTTGTGGACTCAACTTTCACATCTTCATGAGAGAGCACAAATCTCCTAGGCATCAGTTGTTTTCAAGCTCAGATTTAATGATATTTGAGGCTGAATAAACTACGTGAATGTTGCTCTGGGCCGAGGAAGATCTTGAGCACTATCCTTAGTATCGGTCCACTACATGCCAGTTGTACATTCCTTCTCCACCAGCTGAAACACCCTCAAATGCCTCTAGGTATACCAAGAATCACCAGTCATGGGGAAGTGAAGTCATGGGAAGAGGGTGGCAAATCACCCCAATTGACTATATTAAATGCACCATTTTTCAAATTTATTTTTTCCACTCATACAAACTTGATAGGTACCCCATTCCCCTCCTCCCTCCACCCCTACCTGGATCCCCTTGCTCTCTCCCCCCTTTTCCCCTTAAATGCACCATTTTTGCAAATAACAATTATGTCAGGCAACTATGATTATTGAGTACCATCAAATTCAGTTTAAAAAACAAAGAAAAAGAAATGCAAGTTAATCATAGCTCTTGATCACCATCTATAAGGCTTGATATTTGATTAGCAATACTGCAAAATAAATGAATAAATACGTAGAACTAATAATATTCTACATAGAACTAATAATATTGTTTTTCATGGACATTGAAACTTCCAGATAAAGTTTAAAGTTATTTATATTGGCCTCTATCTAGGTACATCTAAGAAAATGCAGCTTTGAATGTAATATAATATTCGAATGAAAAAATAATCATCAAATGGTTACTTAAAACATTTTCAGACTGGTCTACTATGTTGCTCAGACTATTCTTAACTTCTCTACGGAGACCTGTTTGGCCTCAACGTTGTGATATTCCCACCTTGGCCTCTTGAGTCCTGATACTCCAGTCATGTGCTACCATGCCCAGCTTCCGATTGAGTAATGTTGTCTAATAGAACAAGCACAGTGGACAGCTGTCCTTTCAGAAGCCTCCCTCCAAGCTCTCAGGCTTGCCTTCTTCCCCAAGTGATTCTTTTTTTCACCCCCATGTTTAAATTCATGAAAAAAATTAAATGAATGCCAACTCTGCCTCACAAGCAACTGGCACAATGTAAATTTCCATTTCTCTAACAGTGAAAGCTACAACCCGATGTACAGATGGCCTTTTTATTCTATTTGAGGTGCATTGTAATCTCACCAGCTAAATATGATTGATACCATTTCTTTTAATGTAGTATAACGTGTAAAGTCAGAAAGCAGAAGAAAATTTGTACAAACTGAATATATGTATACAAAATAACTTCTGGCAAAGTTCAATTTCTCTTCCATATTAAGGATAGAAGATATAAATATAGCTCACCTATACTGATGGGACAAAGTGTTCATAAAAACTAGAAAGGACTTTTTCACACATTAAGAAAAATAAAACTAATGAGTTCTATTAAGAAGTCAATACTACCATGAGGGCGTTTGATGTGTCCTATGTTGATATAATGCAGTTCCTTTAGCCACACACAAGACCACCAGCTCTTGCTTTACCTGATTTATCTGTAGAATCCTCAAATTCCACGAGGAAAGAGTACCCATTATTCCAGATGTGGAGGCAGGTGGTTGCGTCATAGGAGATGGAGAGCGGCTTTAAGTCAGGGTCATAAACACTGTCCCTCCAGCGGATGTTGATGGGTGACTGTCGATCCCCCGCAGGAACAAGGTCCACTTTCTCCCAGAGTGGAGGCACTAGGAGAGAGCAAGCTGGGGCCATTAGAAAGACCATCCAGAACCGCACAGGAGGCCACTCCACTTGGCAGAACCTGCAAAGGCCCAAGGTAGCTGATGGTCCCCAGAGTTAGCCATCTGGGGCCTCAATCGACCTTCTCAAGCACAGCATAAGGGCAGGTCAGAGACCACCTTGCATGGGGTCCTCTTCTACCTGTCACCTTGTCAAACTACCGCACCTATCTCAGCCCATCCTCTAACATCACCTAAACCCAGTGACGTCCATCTTGGGACACAGCACCATATGGCAGGTGTTTTCACAAGTGAGATGCTTCATTTCCCTAGTTTCCTAAGCTCTGACCTCCGAATCTGGCTGAAAATACAGTCAAATTCAGCTGACTTCCAATAACAGATCTGACTTCCACAAAGGAAACAGAATGGTGGAAAGCAAGCCTGCAACCCATTACTGTCTGTCATTTTCAATCGGTTGCCAGTACAAATGAAGGCTGTAGCTTCTGCCTTGGGTAAAATCAGCATCTCACCAGATGGACTCGACAGGCACCGTGAAGACCTATGGATGGATGGCAGCATTGCTGTCGTATGTCACAAGAATGTGGACACGACCTATCAGGGTGCACCATCTCCAGATTTCATTGGCAGAGCCAAGCTCAGGGCTTTGTAGCAGTGAATACCAGCAGGCTTCCTGAGCCATCTATCCATGATGAACAGAACCCACATCTATAGGTTTGGGTGGTCCAGTTCTCTGTCTTTAGAAGCACTGATAATTAAGGCTAACAGAAAAAGCAGGGGACCATTGACAGAGATCATTAGCAATGACCCTCTGCATCTTGCCCCACCATTGAGAATGAGTTTAAGGATTTGGTTAAGGCTTCTGGTTAGTTACCCGAGGGGAAAACCCTGTATGCACAGGCATTATCCTGCTATTTACATAAGAAATTAAAACTTATCTGGAGCTTATTGTTATGGAGAAATCATTTAATTTCCCATGGTGGCTGCCCAAAGTAGTGGCCAAGATTCTAGCACTTATTTATCTATTTATTTATTTACGGTCTGTTTGATTTTTGCAAAAGTGTCCTGGCAGTACAGACAATATGATTTCCTGATTGTACAGAACAATTGCTCCTCACAGAAGCGATTCAGGCACTGCTGCCGCCGCCCCCACACCCCAAGAGACACTAGGTGATGTGATTCCAGACTCCTTTGGTTGACAAAACAGGGACAGGGTGTCCCTGACCTCTAGTGGTCACAGGCAGAACTGCATAGGTTGGTTGGACAGGCTTCTAGATGCAAGAATTATCCTGCTCAGAATGTCTTTAGGATCAAGTTTAAGAACCCCGCCCCCCAGAGGCAAACTCATGGTATTTTTTATTTGTAACTCACGACATTTTTGATTTGTTTTATCTGTCATAATAGTCTCATCTCTGGGGAGGTCTACAGTTAATTTGGTTTATTTTCCCTTCTTAGTATAAAAAAAGTTCTGAAAAAGAAGACCTAAGAAAAGATGAAGAATGTTCCGTTTCATAAATATAAAACAGGCTGGAGAGATGGCTCAGGGGTTAAGACTGTCTTACAAACAGAACTGGTGTAACCAGTTCTCTTGGCCTCTGGTGTTTCTGTGGAATCTCCTGCCAAGATTAGAACTACGATAACTATGTTACTATATCGGATCCCAGGTCCCATGTAAAAACACCAGGCAGAAATAGCAGCAGCCTGTATTTACAGCCCTGGTGGGTGGAGCCTGGCAAATCCCAGAGTGAAGTAAGAAGGAGATAGAAGCAGTCTAGGATGATTCCCGAAGTTATCTTTGGTCTTCCACAGGGACATACAGTGCCCTCTATTATACAAACACACACACACACACACACACACACACACACACACACACACACACACAAAATAAATAATTTTTTAAAAAGCAGAAAAAATGTTTGCGAACTTATACAATGCTATCATATTAAGATTATTAGATATAATATTGTAATAATTCGTTTTCAAGGAGCTGCTACTAAATATAAGCCCTTGGTTTTGGGTATGGATTATCCAACTGCTATGGTTGGGGGGAAAAGTTGTTATATTTGATTCAAATTGTGCAAAGGTTTTGAAGTTCTAGGAAATATCAGCAGCTCCTTTAGTTTCGAAGATCTGAGGCACTACCAAATAGAAAACCAATAGCTGTCTGGATTCGAGACCCACTTGTCAGAATGGTACCCATCCCTGCCTATTACTGTAAACTAGAACAACAACCTTAAAAAAGGGAAGGAAATAGAACAATAGGGAGGACAGCCAATAAACCTATGGGTAAGAAGACAGTACATCAAAGTGCTCTGTAGGTACCTGTTATTATATCCATAGAATGGGAACTTACAATGGAAATCTTTGGGACTAAAACTGGATGAGTAAAGGGAAATATACATATCAGTGGGGTGCCCTGAAGAGAGGTAACAGAGACCTGAGCCCTCATAGAAGTAGACACGCCAGAGTGAACCCTGGGTCCATAGACACATACAGGTAAGAGAGTGAGTGGAAATGGAAGGGAATGGTGAAGGGAAGGGAATGGGATGGGAAGGAGGGAGAAAGGAGGGAAGCTGGGATGAATACTCAATATCCTTGTAAAAGTGGAGAAAAAAAGATACTAGGCACAAGGAAACCTCTATGATACTTATGGATAATCATGTGAGAACTCACACTGTAGCAAAGTTGGTGCATGAGACCTCCTGTGGAGGTCAGGGAAGATCTGGGATCGACTTGGCAGTTGAAGACTTGGTTGGTCCTGGGCACAGTTGTGAAGAAATAAGAGTTGAGTGTGGCTATATGGATATGGTGTAACCAGTTCTCTTGGCCTCTGGTGTTTCTGTGGAATCTCCTGCCAAGATTAAGAACTATGACTGAACAATCGTAGGAGAGAATAAAACCCCTTGTTTCCCTATAAGCCATTTGGTTTTAAATTTATCGACGACATGCAGAGTAACTGTAACAACTAGGTAGTAGGATCCTAAGATACTACCCATCTGTAACTATTCATTTTGTCACAGAAGTGCAAAATATAGATTGCTGGACCCACATAGATCCTGGTAGAAGAAAGATGGGACTGTTCCTTCAACTCTGCCTTCTTCCGACTCGGACTCTAGTGCTACTATTGATTTATGTCCTTTGGTTTGCAAGCCCAGATTTCATCAGACTTTATTTCCTCCGAACTCATCACTTCATTGACCAAGACCACTCCCCAGTAGGACTGCAAAGACTGGGCCATGGTCCCTTCTGACAGCTTTTTGTCAAAGGTTTGAGGCTTGTAAGATAAACTGACATGCTCTCCTCCCCTCATCTTCCTTCTAAACAAGAAGCAGATAGAAATAATTAAATGGTTGTTGCTCTTGTCTTCCCTCAAAATAGGGTGATAATTTCACTTCCTAAGAGGCATTATTTTCAAGTTTTCTTGTATTAAAGAAAATGAATACAACAGAGACAGTGATTGTGTGCACTATGCATTAACTGAGCAAAATCACACTGTATGAAGAATCTGTCGCTGATTAACATCAAAACCCTTTTGGATTCCATGCTAACAATAAGTTCACCTCGTTTCACACACATGTGAATAGCTTGGATTTAGTGTGTGTGCTTTGGCTCTATCCTTGCCTGTGTGGGGTCCTATAACAGAATGCCATAGACTGGGTGGCTTATAAACAAGAGAAATTTTTCATCATTCTGGAGTCTGGAATGTCCAATATAAGGTGCCATCTGATTCTGTTTGCTGAGGGCTACTTCCTGGTTCAGAGACAGCTGCCTTCTTGATGTCTTCTAACTCTTTGGACTTTATGTGTAGGTATGTATCCCATTTCTGAAGGCAGAAACCTCATCATCTCATGATGTCCTGTGATGGTCCATGTCCATTCTGTTGATAAATTGTTCTGTACTGTTTAAAGTTACTGAAAAGTTAGTTGTGGAAGCAGGGTTGCCTCTTCCCATGTAAGACCCAAGTATGTTTATAGTGAGTGTTTTGCCAAAACCGATCCTGAGTCAGACTGGCTCCCTGATTGTGTAAAGGGGGGAGGGAAAGACAGCTAGCAGCTAAGGGTATGAAAAACAGGGTGTGTTAAGAATGGCTAGAAGAGAAACCATTTCCAACAGATGATACTCTGGGGTTTCCTGCGGTGTAATAACGCCTGTGATGGGAAGCATTATTGAGAGAACTGGAGACTCTTCAGAGGCTTTGCTATGATCACAGTGTTGGAGCATTTGCAGCTATAGGAGGCTCACCGATGCTGAATCCACTAACCAGGAGATTCACAATGTCCTATCAGCACAGGGGTACAAGCCTCCATTTCCTGAGTTTAGCTCCAAGCCAATTTTGTTGGTCCTAGGGAGCTGCAGATAACCCTGAGCTCACCATGAAATTCCAAGGAGGTCCTGATCCAGCCATTATTGCTCAAAGTATTTGCAGTTGAATGCAAACAAGAAAGTTTGGGGGCATCCCAGGCCTGTATTCTTTGAGGGTTATCAGAGTTCTTTGAGAAAACACTGTAAAACAAGCTTTTCATTTTCTTCCATTTTTGTTTTTGAAACCAAGAGTCTCATTATGTTGCCCAGGCTGGCCCAGGATCCTCCTATCTCAGCTTTCCAAATACTTGTTCTGGAATTACATGCATGCATCACCACACCATGTTTTTAAAAAGCTTTAAACAAGTTTTATTATTTTAGTTTCACTCATATAATTTTGTTTGCTTGATTGAGATAGGGTCTCATACTTTAGCCAAACTGACTTGGAATTCATTATGTATCTTGTCTGGTCTTGCACTTGAAGTAATCCTCGTGTTTCAGCTTCCCAAATGGTGACATGGTGAGATTATAGGCAGGAACTACCAGGCCTAGCTGAACAAGCCTGCCTGCCTCCCTCCCTCCCTCTCTCCCTCCCTCCCTCCTTTTCTTCCTTCCTTCCTTCCTTCCTTCCTTCCTTCCTTCCTTCCTTCCTTCCTTCCTTCCTTCCTTCCTTCCTTCTTCCTTCCTTCCTTCTTCCCTCCCTCCCTCCTTTCTCTTCCTTCTTCCTTCCTCCCTCCCACTCCCCTCCCTCCCCCCTCCCTCCCTCCCTCCCTTCCCTCCTCCTTCCTCTTCCTTCCTTCCTTCCTTCCTTCCTCCTTCCTTCCTCCTTCCTTCCTTTCCTTCCTCCCTTCCTTCCTTCCCTTCCTTCCTTCCTTCCTCTCCTTCCTTCCTTCCTTCCTCTTCCTTCCTCCTTCTTCTCCCCTTTCCTCTTTCCCTTCCTTCCTCCTCTCCCTCCTCTCCCTTCCTTCCTTCCTCTCTCCTTCATCCTTCCTCCTTCCTCTCGCCTCCCCCCTTCCTTCCTTCCTCTCCTCCCTTCCTCCTTTCCTCCCTCCTCGCCTCCCTCCTCTTCTTCCTTCTTCTTCTTCTTCCTTCTTCCTTCTTTCTTTCCTTTCCTCCTTTCCCTGGTGGTTGGAGGCTGGGAAATCCCAGAGGGAAGCAAAAAAGAAGTAAAAGCAATCTAGGATGATTCCCAAAGTCACCCTTGGTCTTCCATAGGGACATAAAGTGCTCTCTATTATACACACACACACACACACACACACACACACACACACACACGTGCATACACACACGCACACACGCATGCACACACACACACACACACACACACACACACTCATTTTTCTTTAAAAAAATCTAACAATCAGGCTAAATGGCACTCTAAGTAAAATTGATTTTATTTCCATGTTGAATAACAGGCATAGAGCTTATTAAGCTCCCAAAAGTTACTGACTGCATCCTGAGAAAATAGCAAACTGCGATTTGAATGAACAGCCACTAATGACTTGGAGGGAGGGCTGGGGGAGATGACAAAGGCACCAAGCACAGGTCTGCCACAATCTGACCCTTCATTGGTTCCTTAATCTGTTTTACTTCACCATGAAACAGTAAGCTAGATGCACACCTGTGATCTTACCACTCCCAGAGGAAAGAGGTTAGCCTGGATGACATTGTAAGATTGAGTCCAGCCTGGGCTGCGTGACACCTTGTTTCAAACAAATAAACAAGCAAAAGCAAAACAGTCAGATTGGAAAGTCTGAGGCAGGCGTTGAACCAATGGTGATAACAAAGGTGAGGCGGACATGAACAAGGTCCTGAACACGTCTGCCACTGAGACGGAGTTTATCTCCTGGCTGTGCTGGCCACATGATGTGGAGGTCCCTCTCCTGGAGTCTTTATATGTCCAGGTTGTGTGTTCAGGAGTGGAAGATTAAAACCAGAATATGCCTGAGGATTAAGGCAGAGTTTATTAGAGGAAAGAAAGAACAGAACTCACAGAGGAATAGAGCCCTGGAGAGAGAACTCAGGGCCTCCAGGCATGGAAGCCATGAGGAACATGGAGCTGGAAAACTCACAGACTCCAGATGTGGAGCGCCGTGAGGGGTAGGCGCCAAAGATGGCTGCCAGGGTCAGGTATATTTATATACTTAGGTAAGCCCAGGAAAAATGGTTTTTCCTCATTGGTTAGCTCCAGTTTCTGTAAACCTGATTGGAGCTTTTGGATCTCTACATCTCATTAGTCTTGTTTATTAGTCTGTTCATAGTTGTTTTGTGCATGAACTCATGGTAGGGCTTAGCTACAAGGGAGAACCAATCTCCATATCCTTTCATGAACAGAGAGTTGGAGGAAGTTGGCAAAGGGGTGTGTTCTGTCAGGGCAACCCCAGCCCTGAGGATGACCTTTGAAGACCTTCAGAGACCATCCTAGCATGGCTACTCTACAACTGCCTAACTACAACTGAACTTCAACCCACCACAACGTGGAGGAGGGCTCAGGGGTGCCAGATCTGACTATGAGTGCTGTCTCTATAAACAATGAGGGGCCGCACAGGCTATCAGCAGAGGAAACATGCTCAGTGTACAGCAAAGACCACAATACACTTCTGGGGGAAAACAGATGAGAAGAATGAAACATGCCAAAATCCCAATGAAGAGTAACTGTGGCCTGCTTTGCCTACCAACTTGGAAACAAGAGCAAGCTTTTCCATGCAAGAGATAATCCAGTGGTGTCTGCTTCCTTAGGCCACCAAAGGTTGTTTGTTTTGGAAGCACTGAAAACAGCAAACTGTTCTCAAGGCATGCACACACAAACAGGATTTGTGATGTTTAACTTTCAACTTTTAGATTAAAAAAATTAAAAGGGATGATTTTAGTAGCTAGATTAATATGACTAATTTTTTATTTTTCCGTTTTAAGCCTTGGACCACAAAGTACCAGAGGTCAGAAAAAGCCAGTCTGGATAGGATGTGGGCATGCTTGTAGGAAGCCACACCCAATAACCAGAAATTTATTATGACTCAGACCAGTTTGTTTTAACAAGAATACACCCAATGTTGAAGGCAAGTAAGGAAACTTATAATTGAATTTAGGGAGCTTCAGAATTTTGGATGTAACTAGATTAGCCTTTCTAATTTATAAGAGTTTCATTTGTAATTTGTTTTTAAGTGATTTACATATGGCTCAGGAGGGGTAAAAAAATAACATAACAAAGGAAAACATAAGAAAATGTGGGTATATGTACAGGCCTGTATTTGAAAATTCTGTTTGAATTTTTTTAATGGAAAAATAGAGAAATTTGTCCTTTGCAATACTTACTCATTCATCTTTTCACAAACTCAAAGTAATTGTTCCAAACATACCCACATTATCCTTTCCCTTCATCTCGATGGTCCTTAACAAGGGTGCAGTTTGGTTTGATGGGCAATGTCTACAGACATGATTTTGCTAAATACTCTGTGTTCAGAAGAGCCCTCACAGCACAGAATGAGACACCCACACTGTCAATGTCATGGCAAAGTTTCTCTATAGACTTGTGATGTGGACAGTCACTTATATCACCAAGGAGGAAGGTAGGATTTGAGACTTATCTCCCTTGATCTTTTATGTCTACATCAGAGAGCACGATTGCAAATTGGTCTGCTAGAATGAACTGTGGGATTTGCAATCAAGACAGACTATTCCAAAGCAGGAAGGCACCAACCTGCTGGCAAGAACTAGTCATAAGCCATTTCCACAAACAGGTTTTGCTGGAGCAGTGTCCAGGTTGTGGAGCAACCTCAGCTCAGAGACCATTACCAGCAAGGAATGATGAAGACATGTGACTCTCCCACATGCACTACAGCTCATGTCCCTTGTCAGCTTTAGTGTGGCATCATTTTAGAAAGCTGAATGTGGTCGAGAAAGGACTGTGTACCTTCACTTAACATACGGTCACGCCTAAGGTTCTTAAGGCACAACATTCCATACTGGAGTACCAGTGGCATTACACACGCTTAGCAACCATCCTCTCAGGTTCTTCACTGACACTTTGCCAAGTACTTACGGGGTCGTTTCCGGGTTCTGTAAGTGCACGTGTAGAGACTGCAGGGTCTCACTGGCATGGACCGTGGTGGAGCCTGGAATCTTCTGCACAACCATTTGCATGGAGATGCTTGAAAAAGGACTTGCAGGTGATTCATCATCCCCATCTTGAGCTTGAAATGCAAGCAGTGGCTAAGTACCTCAGGGGACCCTAAAGACCTGGAAGAAGACAGAGGAAGAAGAGCTATAAACAAGACAGGCTAAATATCCCCTGGACATGTCTAAGAAGTAAACGAGCTCACTGACAGCTCATATCCTGACGTGGGCAGAGAGGGACGGGCAAATAAGAGATTTATTCAATCCTGTTTTTCAAACTCCTAGGTCCCCTTGTAGCTGGCAGGGTTCAGAGGACTGACTCATGTACTAGGTCTTTTCCCTCAGGGCTGGCAAATACTGGTCCTTAAAATTGGAAAAATAAAATAAAATCACTGCATCAAACCCAGTACAGTAGGTACTTGGGGCAGGCAGCCAACGATGAATGTTCTGCTCGGCCAGTCTGTAGAGAAATGATCACTGTTTCTTTTTAAAACCAAAGCAAAAAACAACCCAGTTAGATCCTGCCAAAATAACGATGTGTGGTCTTGAAATCTAAGCTTACGTATCCTCTGTGACTGTCAGTTTTTCACAGAAAAAAAGTAGCCCAAGCCACTCTAGAACTCTGTCTCTATTGCACACATTCACCATCTCACAATGTAATGCTGTCCAGGGTATTCCCTATGGCGTTTGCAAATGATGGTGATATTAATTTTGAATGTGTCTCTTCTGTCAGACTGTTTCACTCATTTTCCCAAATAAATAAATAAATAAATAAATCTATTCTCTGTAATAAGGGAACAAACACCCTCTGTTTTTTTTTAAAATCACTTTTTAAAAATCCCAACATTCATCCCACTGCAGATTCTGAAGGATTTAGGGTGATTCCTTGAGGTACAGACAGATAGCTGTATAGCTGTTTGGGACATCACTGGAGAACCCATGCTATAACATGAGCCCCACATTCTCATGGGTTTCTGTCGCCCCCTTCAACCTGTACAGATGTTGACCCTTCCCAGGATGGCTCTCTCTTCAGCTATGTCTGGCTAATTACAGCCCACTTTTCACATGATGACATCAGGGCCGGTTCCTTCAAGCCTCCTTTGGCTATCCACTCCCCAGGTGTCCTTATACACATACCACATCCCTTAGTCACAGTGCTCATTGTAGTAATTTACAACTCGATCATACCCAGCAACTAAGACTCCAGGTGAGGGGGAGTGTGTCTGTGTCCAGCACAATGGCATTAGGAACTGTCTTAGGGACAGTTCCTTATCAGATGTGTATCTGAGGAGTCGTACTTAAGGGATGTGAGCCAGTTGCTTTGGTGATGAAGATTTTGATCCTAATTTCAAGAACTAAGGTCTTCCACAAGGCTACTAGCATGCTTGGGAATAATACCAAGGGCCTTTTTTTTTTCCTTTCAGATGTTATCATTATGTATCTGTGTATGTATCTCATTTCAGATGTTACATTATCTTTGTATCTCATTTTTTTGCAGTGCTGAGGATCCTAGGGTCTGAAATATACTAGATAGGTACACTACTACAAAGTCACACCCCTAGCCCACATGGTTTGCTTATCTGTTTGATAGATCCCTTAAGAGGAGCCTCTCAGATACACCTTATGGGACTTAAAATACCCATGAAGTCTTGCCAAACTAAAGGAAAACTTCCAGTCTATTCTAGGCTCCTCAGGGTAGGGATTCACCCCAAGAAACATTTCTGAGTCAACATTTCTTATTGTTTCCTTTGTTCCGGACTCTACTGGATACTACAATTCCCAGAGGCCCGCAGTCATAAACAAGAATGAAATCCTCATACAGGGTATCACATGACCTTACTAGAGGGAACGAGCTCATCCATAAAATTACACCTTCCACTACCACCACTTATTAAACAATGAACATGCTATTTATATCTGTTTTTGAGTAAGGTAATTGTCCCAAAAGCCATCTCTGCTCAAATGGAAGCCCCGAGGACTTGTGAACTGATGTGATATCTCAATCCTCTGTTGAGTCCTGAGTGTTTGGAAGATTGAAAAAGTCTGCTCAAAACCAGCAGATCATTATGTGCCTGTAATCCCAGGACTTAGAGATGGTAGCAGGAAGATCAGAAGTTCAAAATCTGCTTTTACTACCTAGCCACTTTGAGGCTAGCCTGGGCTACAATGAGATTCTATCTCAAAATCACAAAGCTAAAACAATTTGTTTAGCATGAGTACCACTAAAAGCAATCTAATGTCATCTACATGTCACAGTTGAAAGAAAGAAAGGAATCTATCCTCTATTGTAAAGTAAAATACATTGTCTCAAAACAAACAAACATAAAATAGAAAAAAAAGAAAAACAACAACAAAATCGAAAAAAAAGCATGTATATACTTAGAACAAGAGTGAACTACAGGGATAGAAGGCTAGCTCACAGTTACTAGGGGGTAAGTAAAGAGGGGAACAAGGAGTGACTGCTTAGTAGCATGGAGTTTCTTTTTTAAGGTAAACTAAATATTTGGGAACTAAATAGAGGAGGTGGTTATAACAACACTGCGCAAATTCTAAATGCCACTGAAGTTTCACTTCAAGAGCCAAATTTTATTTTGTGTGAATTTTCCCTCGAAAATGTGTACATTTTGGAAAAGGATGAACAAGAAAAAGACGCAACAAAGTAATCAACAGCAGAGTGTTTGCTTCTCCAGGGATTCTACTTGCTGCCCAAAGGAGAGTTGTCATCAATCTGGCCTTGACTTAGGAGCAAAGGTGCAGAAACAAACTCGGGGGACACGACAGACACATTTCACTTAGAGATATGAATTTTTCTACCCAAGAAGTGTAGAAGGGGGGCTGGAGAGGTGGCTCAGGGGTTAAGCCTCTGCCTTGCAGGCGGAAGGTCCTGAGTTCGGATCCCAGACCCCACATATAGACTCCAGGTGGAAGCGGGGGGGGGGGGGGGCGGCCTGCGTTTCTGGTCCTGGTAGGGCGGAGCCTGAGAATCCCCCGGGCAGAGTAAACAAGGAGGAGGTGGAGGCATCCATGGTGGTTCCCGAATTTGTCCTTGGTTCTACACACACACACATACATACATATACACACGTACATATACGCGCACACACATGCATATACACACAATTGAATAAATAGTAAATAAAAAAAGTGTATAAGACTTTTTAAGGGCTGGAGAGATGGCTCAGGAGTTAAAGCTTTTGAGTTGATAGCTTTCATTGTACTAGAAAGCACTATGGAAGCTACTGAGGAAGAAAGGCAATGAACAGCTTCATCAGTCTGGGAAAGCTGCAAGCTACAATAATAATTGCTCTAGCAAGAGGGGATCATCAGTGGCTTGAATGTCTATTGGGCAACCAACAGTTTTGCTCAGACTAAGGCCGGCTTGCCAACAGGGATCCCACTCTTGGTATTGTAAACCAGAACAAGAACTGATGAAAAGGGAGGACATAGAACTTGGGGGAAGTACAGGCTATGAAGGTTTAGTTAGAAAGACACTCTATCATGCTGCCTTTTAAACATTTGCCATTATACCCACAGATTGGAAGAACACTTAGCACTCAATCTAGAAGCTTCCTTGAGCAATAGAAAATATTTATTACAACTGTCTTGAGGACTGTTTGGTCCTAAACATGACATTAAAACTACTCCCACCCCCACCCCAAGGCTCATGGAACCACTCAGAGGAGGGAGCGGTAAAATTGTAAGAGCCTAAAGTGGGGAAGGGGTGCAGCAGGACCCCATCTTCTGGACTGGTCCATTTGTGGATTCACTGCAGCTATGTATATTTCCACAAGGCTTGCATGGGAATTGTCCTGTCAACATTTAACCTTGGAAGGGGAAATGTCTCAAGAGGCCCCATGCCTCCCAGAGAGACTGATGAGGACTAGTGTTGATGAGGAGGTGTTGCAGTCCACCTGCATGGTTGCTGATAAATCACCATCAAACAGCTTAAGGGAACAAGGAGTTTACTTTCTTACGACAGTCTGGTTACAGTTCTCAGTCCAGCTTGACGGGAGAGCATGCACCAACACCAGGGCCGAGGGAAATGGCCACACCATCACTGCTGAGAGATGGAAAATCCTTACTTGCCAGACCAGCATGTCTGGCTAGATATACAGAAGAATGCCAACTCTCTCAACAAGCTCTCTGTGATTTATCCAGAGCCCAATCCCACCCACCATGGGCTGCATCTTCCCATCAGCTGGACAATCTCCTTCAGGTTTGCTCTGGGCTTAACTCAACCATCAACTCTCTACAACTGTGCCCAGAGCTCAAACCCTCAACAGTCAAGTTGACACCTGTGCCTAACCATGACAGGAGGTAACAGAAGATGCTTTCCCCAATGATGTACCTACTGATATATGATTCATACTCCAGGAAACACTCAGACACATGTCATCAAAGGCAATCCAGATGAAACCCACTGGGCCACACATATGAAAAGACTTGAAACTAGGAGGGAGTCTGACAGGGGAAAAATAAAGGTTATAATTGGAAGAGGAAGAGAGATGAGATGGGGATTAAGATCTGAAAATATCATAAATTCCCTATATTCTTGTATGAGACTAAGGAGATTTTTTTTTAAATGTAAAAAAGAAATGGAGAAGATCTCAAGAGATACTACCTCTCTCTGAGAGACTATTAAAGACAGAAGAAGAGGAATTTCTTTTTTTTTTTTTTTTTTAATTTTTTTTTATTATTATTATTTATTCAACTGTGTGCATGTGTGTGTGTATGTGTGCGCGCGTGTGTGTCTGTGTGTGTGTAGAACCACGGACGAATTCGCGAACCACCATGGACGCCTCCACCTCCTTCTGCCCCGGGATTCACAGGCTCCGCCCTACCAGGACCAGAAGCGCAGGCCGCCCCCGCTTCCGCCTGGCGTCTATACGTGGGATCTGGGATCCGAACTCGGGACCTTCCGCCTGCAAGGCGGAGGCTTAACCCCTGAGCCACCTCTCCAGCCCTGGGAATTTCTTTACTATGAATTTACCCACTAATAAGTCATCCATTTTCCAATAAGTACTCAAGCACTTGATGGTACAGGCTTCCCAGATGAAACCCAATAGGCCACACACAGAAAGTATGAGGGAGACTGGCTGGAAAGGAGAAAGTGGGCAGTGGGAAAGGAGGGGGGATAGGATTGGTAGTAAGGGGCAAAAACACGTAAATTCGTTGTATTCATGTATTAAAGTGTCAAAGAACAGAAACATTAAATGTGTGTCGAGTAGCTGGTAAGGTCTAGAACCTGGGATTGGTGGGATATTTCAGCAAGTAAGACTCGAAAACCGAGTGAACTGAGTCTGATTCTTTGAATGTTAAGAACCCAGAAAGAAGCTGCTGTACCTGCAAGAATGATTGACTGATTAGAGCCTCAATGATGTGGCGAGGTCTGGAAGGCTGCAAGTTCACAGCCATAGATGTCTTGAGCCATCCTTAGCCCTCTTAATATCCATCTGTTACCCACTTTGGTACGTGACCTAACATCTTGTTGACTAATTGGAATGTCCAACCCCACCCCTGGTTTTTAAATTTTTATTTTATTTTTATATAAAATTAGCAAGCACAATGTCATCAAAAGCAATCCAGATGAAACCCAGTGGGCCATCTCTCTCCTTTCCCTATCTCTTCCTCCTCCCTTCTTCCCCTTCCTTTGTGGATCCAACTGGTTCTCTCCCACTCTCCTGTCCATCAGCTTCTATGGGTCCCGGGTTTTCCTCTGGATCATCTGATCTAGTGGGAATTCTGAACCACCCCTGTTTTTATCTAGTGACAAGTCTATAGTCCTTAACAGAGATCCCCCGAGCCCGTAAACTGCACAGTTGATGTTTCCACCAACATATTTGAAAAATGTCTGATTTATTATTTTCTTTGTTCTGTGATTATAAACCCTCAAAAAAACTGTTACCACAGTGGAATGCATGAAATTTGAGGTAACCTGAATCTGTGTTTGTTTGCAGTCCATGCACTCATATTTGGCTGTAGAATAAACCACCTCTCTTATCTCTTTGGGGAAAAAAAGATTCTTTGATAGTAGATGGGGAGATGGCACGATTAGTAAAGTGCAAGCATGAGGACTTGAGTTTGGTCACTGACAACACATGTTGTGACAAGTCAGGTGTAGTGGCAAACTCCTGTAACCTTAGTACGGGGGAGGTGACAACAGAAGAATCCATGGGGGTTACAGGCCAGCCAATCTAGCCAAACAGCGATCCAGTTTCAGCGAGAGGCTCCTTCTCAAAAAAAAAATAGATAAAATAAGGTGAAGACCAATGGAGATTAAAAAAGACACCTGATAAATCCTCTGGTCCTCACAAGCCTCCACATCTTCAGTACACACACACACACACACACACACACACACACACACACACACACAAACACAGACCACAGAAAGAGAGCAAAAAAGAGCTTATTGTTTTTGAGACAGATAATAGTAATGCCTTACTTTCAAGTGCCTTCCTTAACTAAATTCACTGATCAGCTAGGAGATAGAATAGGAGACCACCCTCCACCTCTATTCAACATCTGATTTGTTTTCCTTTTTCTTTTATTATGGAAATCTTCAAACTTTTACAGTTAACACTCTGTACTCCTATCTGTGGATCCAGCCAATGAAAAGTATGGGTCAAAAATATTTATGAAAAAAGGAATTGTAACTTGTATTGAACATGTGCTATTTATTTTTGGTGTAAGTAATTTTTAAAATTTAAACTGACTTGAGCTGACTGTGGTGATGCAAACCGTAATCACTATGCTTGAGAAGCCAAGGTATGAGGATTGCAAATTTGAGACCAGTCTGGGCTACGCAGTGAAAATATCTTTAAGAAAAAAAAAGAAGGGGGAGGTGACAAAAATAAATAAATATATAATTATTTCTAAACCTTTTAAAATTATTTTACATTTATTCATTTATGCTGTATGTATGTATATACACATATATGTGCCATGATGTTCATGTGGGGGCTGAAGGACTTGTGAGAGTCAGCTCTCTCCTAATAGCATGTGGATTCCAGGAATGAACTCAAGTTGTCAACTTAGTGACAAGCACTTTACTCACTGAGACATCTCACTGGTCCATAAATGAATAATGTTTAATGCATACAAAATTGTACTTATTTATGTGGTACTATGCTATAGTTTAGTCCATATCGTGACTATGACATTTTATAAAGGACATGTGCATCTGCAGATTTTGGTATGTGAGTGGATCATAGAATTAATCTTCTGGACATTGAAGGATGACTATGTAGTGAAGAATAATACATGACAACCTGCCATGTATCCAACATCCTATTTCAATATTCATATATCCATACATAATCATGCTTTATCTACACTTCCCCTTCTTGGGTTATTTGAAAGCAAATCTCAGAAATTATCTTAATTCATCCACAACTATATTAATAGGAAAGTGTCTTCCACCACAGTTTTCTCTCTATAAAAATCACCTGTATGAAATAACCTCTGATGGTACTTATTATAGAACATGAAAACTACCAATTTTTCAAAGTTAAAAAATGCAAAAACTAAGCCAGCAAGCAAATAGTTTTCTTCAGTATCAACTTAACTCTTAGCATAAACATCTTAATCGTAGACTAGAGCTCAAATTAAGCACTTTTTATTCTTCCTTCCAAGTCTTCTTTAACAGGAAGCTGAAGTTGTTAAATGTGCAGCTGCACTTCAGGAGAATAAAAGGATTTGGTGAACTGAAGTGTTTAAGGTTAAGGTTTAATGTGTACTCTTAAACTTATGCAAGAATCTAGAACCAGAGAACAGGAAAAATAGCTGATCAATGACACTGTGTAAGAAATTGGCCTGTTGAGTTCAAACAGTGCAGGCCATGAGAAAATGCTGTGGAAAAGCTATGTAAATGACACAATGGGTAATGTTATTCAACACAGAAATGCTATCCATGATACCTAATGCAACAACTGAGAAAAACAGAAAGCAGTTTTTGATGGTGTTTTTTTTGGGAGGGGCGGGCACAAGTTCTCGATATGTAATCCTGCTTCACTTGAAACTCACTATGTAGACTAGGCTGGACCCTAATTGGGATGACAGACATGTACCCCCACACTTAACAATTCTGGAGAACTTTTGATGTCATTTTTAAGCCAATTATATCAAACAGTGGCCACCACTTGGGATTCCCTCTGGTAAATACAATTGATTTGACAAGAAAATAGAATTTCAAAACTTTTCAAAAGGTCTGAGGAAAACTTGCCTTAATTTAGGGCTTCTGCATTGACTTCTGTTTCTGAATTGAAACAATAGTGAACAGATGTCTTATAGACAATGGTGTATGGAATAAATATGAAAAAAAATCCCTTTCTTCATCCTCAGAATCTTGTAGCCTATAAGGAAAAACAAGCATTTTTTTTTCTTTGAAAAATATGTGGTAAAGCATACATAGTATTTATCATCTAAACAATTGTATAAATTCAGCAGCATCAAATACATTCATCACTGTTACCTTCATCTACACACATCCCTTTTTCATCATCCCCAAAGTAAGCTCTGTATTCATTAAATAATAAGTCCTCCCCACTCCTGTCCCTGTGAGTTTGTTTATTCCAGGTAGCTCATATAAATGGAATCACAATATTAGTCCTCTGTGACTGACTTATTTTACTAGTGTAACTGATCAGATACCTCTCGACTAAAGCTGGATTGATTGACAACTACATTTTAGTGAAATGAGAACATGGGGAAAAAGGCTCGGTTTCAGGGTTCAACGGGATGGGCAAAGATACAGGGAAGGACAGGAGAAACTCCAGGATGATCAGAGACTAAAGCCAGAAAGGACAACTAAGGTCCAAATGGGCGGCATGTAGATTTGTTGGGTGAACAAAGCCAGTGTGAAGGGGAGACAGTCAAACCAGAGAAGAGAAAGATTCCTTTCTTATTCCCAGTCTAGATAGCAAGAAAAGAGCTTTGAGAAGCTAATGGCTAGTACAATGTGTATTCAACAGAAAGGTCCTGCCAACTCAGCCTCAAGGGAAGGTTGTGATAAGACAAGCCCAAGGACATGCCTACTGGCCACAGACTAGACAAACAGAAGTGTGGCCACACACATGGCCACAGCACAGTAGCTGTGATCTTATAGGGGCATCTTAGACCTGGTATCATGGTTCCCACAGAAGCTTGACCTTTGCTTTTGCTCTTCACACAGTCATTGGAGAAGTACTGAGGTGATGAGAACAAACAAGAGGGTCTTGGTCATGTCTTGGGGAATACCCCATACTCATTTGTCACCTGCCTACCACCAATGCCCAGGCTGGTGCTCAGTGACACCTGGCCAGGAAGAAGCACTCCTGCATACCTTCAGACTGGCTTTTTAGGGTCGGGGGTCGGGTAGGCTCTAGAGGTTCTGATGCCCCCCTCACTTTCTGCAAAGTCATTACGCAGGGGCCTGGTGTGTTCTGGAAGTTCAAACCTCTGTCTGACTCTCAGAATGCTGCTAATCACACCATAGGGGACGCTGACTCTGCACACTTCCTTTTGTGTTGTGTAGACAAAACACAACAACAGGGGCTGTGGATGTGGCTCACTTGGTAGAACACTTTCCTAGCATGCCAGAAGCCTGGGTTCCATCCCCAGCATCCTAAAAAACCAGAGTCACATATCTGTAATCCCAGCACTCAGGAGTGGAGGCAAGAGGGCCAGAAGTTCAAGGTCCTCCTCAGCTACATAAGAAGCTCAAGCCCAACTTGAGACACATGAGATCTTTTTTTTGGGGGGGGGGGGGAAATCCCAAACCTGTTTTCTGAAACAATGTGAGAGGATAACTGAATGTCTTCCCATCACTCCCAGCCATCTATTAATAATTCTAACTTCATTCGCCTAGCACATGCCAGGACATGCCATGAAAGGTAGGGTGCAACAAGGATCTGAGATGGATTTGGCGGAATACACATTTACAAAAGACTGAAGGGCAGTCAGATGCCATTCCATGTACATGGTTTCTGATGACTCTGGCAGCTGAGCACAAGATGGCTTGGTGTACGACAGGGCAGGGCCAGATCAGCCAAGGAGGAAGTAACTCTTTCAATCTCCCTTCAAGTTCGTCACTTTCCTCATTTCTTCAAGATTTCAGCTGAACATAAAGCAAGTACCATATGCTCGTCTAGGCTCAGGGGAACAAAATGAAAGTTTCTATCTGTGGGAAGCTTATGTTCTAATATGGAGAGACAGAGAATAAACAAGTCATGTAGTATAGGAGTCAGTTATACAGACAACTCAAGGATGACCAATGATAGTCAGAGCAGGATAAAGGGAGTCACTGGAGTGGGAGTGTTGGGAGAGGAACATTTGATCTAAGGACGGGAAGAATTTCACATTCCAATAATCTAAGAGGGCAAACGACTGAACAGGTCAGGGGCTGTGAAGACAAACAAGGTACTGCACAGAGAATTTGCTAAATGGTTCTCTAAAAGATGTGCATTTTAGGTAAAGCAAATGCGTGGACCAGGAATCCCAAGTGGGAGTATATCCAGCATGCTCAAGGGATAACGGGGTTATCAGGGCAAAAGTAAACTGGATAAGAAAATGACAAGCAGTGGGCGAGGTCCATAAGTGATGAATACCAGGTCAAGGAAAACTCTAGGGCCATAGAAGGGTTGTTTCCCTAAGTCAGAGTTTCTCGAACCTGCCATCATTGATAAGAAGACTCTTGGTAGTAGGGGGTTATTTTGTGCATCACTGGGTATTGACCAGGATCCCCACTGGCTAACATCTGATAGATGTTACTAACATCCACCCACTGCCAGAGGCAAAGGTAGATAAGGCTGAGAAGAGCATTATAAGTGAAATGGGGGAGAAAGTGGAGATTTTTCATCAGAGGAGAGCAACCTGATTTATATTCATAAAAAGTCATTTGGTGTAATCTATCGAAATTTGCTTTCAATCTGGCATGGCGGGGCTTGCCTAAGACCCCAACACTTGGGAGGCTAAAGCAGGAGTCATGTCACAAGTTTGAGACCAGCCTAGACTACACACAGCAAGTGCTAGGCCACCCAGGGCTATAAAAAGATCAAAGAAGGGCTGGAGAGATGGCTCAGGGGTTAAGACTCTGTCTAGCAAGCCAGGAGGTCCTGAGTTCAGATCTCAGGTCTCACATTAAAAAAAAAAAAAAAACAGGTGGAAACAACAATGGCACTTCCAACCCTGGTGGGTGAACCTGGGAAATCTCAGAGCAAAGCAAGAAAGAGGTAACAGCAATCCAGGATGATTCCCAAAGTCACCCTTGGTCCTCCACAGGGACACACAGTGCCCTCTGATGCACACACGCACAGATACACACACATGCTAAAATAATATTTTAAAAAATGTCAAACAAGCAAGAAAACAAACAAGGCTTGGCTGAGCTGGGGCTACACCTCAGCACTAAAGTGCTTGCCTAGTAGGTGGGAAGCACTGTCAAAATTTTTTTGGCGTGGAGTATATAGGTAGCAATAGGAAATAAACAGAGACTGTTTAGAATAACCCAGAAGTTGAGCTAAGGCCCTTGCAGTGCAGGTGATAAGAATTGGTTGGATTAGAGATACATCTTGGAGATGTAGCTTGTATAATTTGAAAGGAATTAAGGGATGCTGGAAGATTCCTGTCCTAAGCAACTAGAATGGAATCACTATAAACTCAGAGAAACTGTGGGGAAAGGTTTTGTGTGGGACATTGGTAGGCCCTGATTGTCCACACAGAATTTGAAATTTCAGTAATCCAAGAGAGCAAATAGGGATGGTAGAGATAAACAAGGTACTTTGCATTCAAGAAATTTTAATGAAATTCCAGGAGAGCAGAGTATGCACTCAGTGAACGAGTACAAGAGAGCCTTGTGATTTCAGCCTAGAAGCATGCTCCAGAAAAAGAAGGAATGCCTGAACAGTGAAAGAGAAACCAGAATGAGAACTAAAGATCAGAGTACAGTTTTCTGACCATCAATCACACTACATTTGAGACAGCTGAGAGGAAAGGTCTCAAATAGTCAGTCGGCCATGCGGCACAGCTACCCTGGCTTCACTACAAAGCTAGAGACCAAGGGAAATGCCTTTTCTCCAAGAGGTACCAGTGAATTGAGGGAGCGCGACAGAAAGGAACAGTTGAGGGGCAAGAGAAGGAACACAGTCAAGAAAGGAACAGAACACGGAAGGTCGGGGCTGCAGAGAGAGGGTCCCAGGAAAATCCAAATAATAGAAATTTCATTTAGCTAACCCTAGGCCATAATACCTACAATACATGAGATTTTTAATGCTTGGGTATAAGGCCAATTCTTTGTTAAAAGAATTTGAGTGTCGATTATTTATAACTTACTGAACTTGTAATGCACGAGCTTATGAAACACTAAAGTTTAAACATCAAATACAACACATCCCACTGATTGTTACTGTATTTCAGGAAAAATCCATCCGTATTTAAGTCCATAATGAGTGGTCTCAATAGACTACAGGGAAATTAAGTTTTGTGTGCTGTATGTCCTTTGCTGTCACTAATTATTCATATATTATATATATTTATATAATTGTATTTTACTGATACATCCTTCATCTGTTGTTGTACAGACTTAGAAATGGGTGGAATTCTGAAAGTCCTAGGCATGATCTATAAATGGTGCATTTATTATGTGATAAATATTTGAATGTTGTCTGATTTTTATCTATGCAAAACAAGACAGCAGAAAGAAAATGTACTGGGAGCAAAGGTTATAATCACATTGAAAGAAATTCCTTGTTTCTCATCAGATTGACTGGTGGTTTTCTCATCTCCTGATTTCAAAAGGAAGCAGGCCTTTTGCAATTCCCTGAAATCTGAATTGGAGATTATGTTGCCCAATCTTGATGGAGAAAGCTTAGCTTCCTCCTCTCACCCACTTCTTCCCGGGGAACACAACCCAGTCTGCGAGTGGTCCCCTTGTTGCAGCCTTTGGGGCCTGCAGGGAATTCCAGTCTCATCAGAAAAGATGTGAATCAAGAAAACCCTGCACAGTCGAAAGGTTCTTCCATATTCCAGATTCTGTGAACTTTGGCGGCTCTGAGAAATGTGCAGGGAGTGCTCGCTCGGCTCACAAGAAGAATTAGGGCTACTTTTCTGCATGCTGCAGCCAAGCTTTTAAGACAGCAGCCTGAGGCAGTTAGATTGTGGGGGAAAGGAAGCCAGAGAAGCAGAAAGCAATGTGGGTTACAGTGGCCCAGAAAGAACGCGCTCTGTCCAAACTAAAGGTGTGCCCACCAGCTTCCGGTACTTCAACTTTCCCAGACAAAACTCACTGGTGACGAGGGCATTGGCATGTATATTAATGAGCTGCCACGAGCCTCGGGGCAGAAATACTTCCCGATAAATGTCATCTCAAAGAACTGCAGCCACCCACGATTTTTTTTTTTTTTTTTTGGAAGGGGATGTTTTCCTCTAGGTCTCAAAACAAAAAAGGCAGAAGAAAGGAATTGCCAGGCGAAAGGGGCTCCTCGGCCTGGGGGTGGTGGCTGTCAGCCTGTGCCCAACTCCTGGCATTAGTGGAGATGGGGATGAACACGCACAATGCCAATTGGTGTCCCAGCTTGTTGCACCTCAGTTTCTGCGAACTGCAACCTCAAGACTGGTAGCCTTTACCCTGCTCTCCAGCGATTTCACAGTAGGCTGAACTGTCTTCCTGAGAGTCTACCAACTCGGGTCACGTTGCCCTCTCAAGGAACTACCCCCCCACACACCCCAGTTCTCCCGGACAGCTGTTGTGTTATCGAGCGCGAAGAACCGTGAAGTGGGGCAGCCGTCCGGGGACTCCGGTTGGGGAGAGAGAAGGTTGGGGTGCTGTGGATGACGCTCATTATGGAGCCCCCTCCTCTCCCCCAGGCCTGGGTGCCCCGCGGGGAACACAGGCAAAACTCACAGGACCGCTGGCTGTCGGGGCTCCGAGCCCCGGACCGGCTGGGCAGCGGGTCTGCGGGAAGATCCGGGTCTGCCTGCTCGGGGTCTGCCTGTCTTTTTGAGGCCGCCACGCCGCTCGGCCGCCCATTCTTACCTGCACGTCTCTGGACGGTACCTGCCTTGCCACTCGGTCGTTAGCTACCCAGGACCCAGGACTTGCGTGTGACCATCGAAGCCTCGCCCTCTTCTGGTACCCGGCCACGCCCCCTAGAGGCCACACCCCCAAGACTATTCAAGCACCGCTACTTACACTAGGACGCGCTGGCCACGCCCCATCAGCGCCGGCCGGCCTTTGCTCTCCGCCTTTACCACCACCCTCCCGCCTAAGCCACACCCTTTACCCATGAGCCACGCCTCTGAGCTGTCCTGGGCTCCGCCCTGGCTCGGCCCATTCTCTCTTGGCCCAGAGGCAGCATTGCTGGACTGAAAGTCTTTGTAAATTTTACTTCTTGACAGGGACGCTCGGGGGCCACAAACGCAGGGCGCATTTTCCCCCGCTAGTTTCCATTCGGTTTATTTGAGTTTGAAGCATCCTATGTACTTCAACCGTGGGCTCCTGTTTTTTTTTTTTTTTTTTCCAGCTAATTTTCATATCCTTTAAGCAAGGACGTGGCAATCCTGCTTCTTCTAGCCCCCTTGTCCCTTACCCGACACTAAATGCTGGCAGATCACAGAATAAGCAAAGACCCTATTTCCTACTGCTTCTTCCCAATGACTTTTCCTAGGCACCCCGCACTTGCCCACTGCCCGTCGTGACATCAAATGGTAACTGAAACTCCACTTGCAACTCTTGAGAGTATTTGCTATTTTTGCTTCCTGCTGTTAAAGAAAAATGAGGAAGAAGTTCAAACCTGGCTTCTTCCCTTCTTCTGGCATCTCTGACTCATTCTTTCAAATCACATTTATAGAGTACATGCTCTTCAGACAAGTAAGACAAACTTTAGGACACTTACAGCTGCAAGCTGTCCCAACTTGGGCTGTGGATGGGACAAAAAAATGAGAAAGGAAAATGTGTAGGGAGGAGTTGAAAGGTGGAAGAGTGACAAGTATTCTTGATCCTAAATAGCAAGAATATTATCTGGTGACAAATACAGAAAGCCATGTTCTTTCCTTTCCCATTTTCATGAGTGTGGGCAAGTGTTGGGGAACACATGTGTGTGAAAGCCAGAGGGTGACATCAGGAATCGCCCTCGATCTTCCAGCGGATGGGAAATTTAGCTCAGTGGCAGAGCACTTTCCTAGCAAGTATAAGGTCCTGGGTTCAGTCACTAGCACAGCAGGTAGGGAGAAGACAAAAATCACAAACACACACACACACACACACACACACGCACGCACACACACACACATATACGCACATGGGAACAATTGTTCTTCCACCTTATTCTTCATGAGACAAAGGCTCTCATCAAACCCAGAGCTTGCCAATAGGGCTAATCCAGCTAGCCAGTTCACTCTGGAAGTTTCTAGTCTCTGTCTTCTGATGCTGGAATTAGAGATTTGGCATTGTATTGAAGATCTGGGGATCCAGACTCTGGTCCTTTTGCTTGGATGGCAAACACTTTAACCACTAAATCAATTCCCCTAGTCCATTAAAAGCCATTCTTTTTAAATTATTTTTTCTACTCATACAAACTTGATAGGTACCCCATTCCTCTCCCTCCCTCCACCCCTCCCTGGATCCCCTTGCTCCCTCCCCTCTTTTCCCTTTCCTTTCTCCCCCTCCCTCCCTTTCTCCTGGTGCACCCCCCCATTCCTGGAGCATCTTTTAGTGTGCATGTCAGACTTCCCTCTGCGACCTCTTCTCTGATGAGGTGTAAGGACCCAGTAGCATTGCCTAGAGCTCTTTCTTGTGTTCCCTTTAGTATGGAAACACTATTGTGGCTGTTAATCCCTTGCCTCTAAGGATCCTAGTGCCTGTGATTGGGGGGGAGTCAATGATATGTTGGTCATTGCGCAGGCATGCAAAGTCCTATTATGATTACTTTAGCCCTAACTTGTGTGGAGTATCTTGCATATCGTTGCTCCTCCCCATCTTTAGGCTCTTACAATCTTACAGCCCCCTCTTCCGCAAATTTCCCTGAGCTTTGGGATGGGGAGAAATTAGGGCAGTCTGGTTCCAGGTGATTAGTGTAGGGTCTCTGATGTTCTGAATTATGGTTTGTTATTCTAAAAGCCATTCTTCATGTGACAAATTCTCAGCAATCTTTGTACCAATTTCTGTCTGAAGAGCCATATGATTTGCTACCTATACATCTTCATATGCCAACCTATTAGTTCTTCCCGCTGTCTTGTCTCCTTTCCATTAGTACTTTGAGGACAGAGAGAATAATTCAAACATTGATGTGCTAGTGAGAAATAGGTGTCAACTTGATAATCCAAGGTGAACACTGGGCACTTTTGTGAAGATTCAGCAGTTAAGGCAAGCCCTTGAGCAAGCCTATGGGGGATTGTCTGATGGAAGTGGGGATACCCAGCCCATAGTGGGTAGAACTATTTCCTGGGCAGGAAGATAAGATACGGTTCAGTACTTTGTCATAATTTGGCATACTTCAGCAGACTTGCAGTCTGGGAAGTAAGGTTTGCCCCTCCCTTGCAATTTTTTTTTGCTATTTTTTATTTTTCTAGTTTTACAGTAATGAGTGGTTGTCCTTCCCTCCTTTCTTCCTCTCCTTTCCTCTCCCACCCTCCTCTCCCTTCAGCAACCCATCCCTCTCCCTCCCACCCTCCTGCCTGTCTGCTTGTGTGGGTCCCAGGGTTCCCTTCGAGTTATCTGCTCTAGTAGTAGCTCAGGCTTCTGTGGCAGATTAATTGGCCCTTCATTGGGTAGACCCACTGACAGGGGTACTCCTCTTCACCCGTCTAGCCCTAGCCTCTAAGATTCCCACTGCATGTAATTATTTCTCCTGAGTTGCTGGCTAGTCTGTGGGGGACTGTTACTATGTCGGCCATGATGCAGGTTTCATGAGGATAAGTATTGGGTTCCTGAATGCATCAGCTCTGTCTTGAGTGGAATGTCCTGGCCCCAGTGGACCTCCCCACCTTTAAGATATTATAATCTTACCTCCTCCTCTTCTGAAAGATAATCCTGAGTCTTAAGGATGGAGAGAGACTTGGTTGGCCTGATTCCGACTCTCTCAGAAGTTCTTATGGATATGTTGTGGTCAGTTCCCGTGGCTCCTGGTGCTGGTAGGGGCTCTCCTTCCGAGATGGACTATGAACTGTAATGGAAAATCATAAGCAAGAATAAAATCCTTTCATTCCCTTTCTCTGTCTGCTCAGGAATTTATCGGCCACATGCAGGGAAACTGCAACAGTTGTCCTCAAAGGAACACAGTGTGAAGAACAAGTTTCTGTAGAACCTTTGACTAAGTTCACTGTAACACTTGGCACTCTGCCTCACTCAGAAAATGCTTCAACTATCAGTCATTTCTGGCCCATAAAACCAACTCACAGAAACTGGGCCAAAGAATGACTGCAGGGATTCCTGAGGCTCCTTTCACACAGGGAAGTTTTCTGCTTCAACTTCCTCCGCAGATGAGCGAAGGCACCTTACTAAACAGACACTACTAGATGAGTCTAAGGAATCAAGGAGATGAGCATGGAAGGCAGAACCACCCAGTCAATAATAATATTAATAGCTAAGGTATGCAGCCCATCAGATTCAGAATATTTGTCAGAGGCCAGAAATGTGACCCTTGCCCAGAAAAGAGGAGATAGGCATTATTGTACTTGTTTACATAGTGACACAATTTTTCTTGCGTTTTAGTCCTGGGGGTGTCCTGTTTCCTCACCAAGTGGATGCAGTAAGCTAAGAGGGAACTAGTTGCACTAAAGAATTAAAACCAGACCCCTCAATGCAGTTGGGGCCATCTTTCCTCATGCTGGCATGTAGATATTTTTTCTTCTCCATTCTTTTATTTTTTTAGGTATTTTATAAACTTTACTTATTTATTTATTTATTTATTTATTTATTTATTTATTTCGTGAGAGTGAGTGAGTGTGTGTGTATGTGTGTGTGTGTGTGTGTGTGTGTGTGTGTGTGTGTGTGTGTATGTGTGTGTGTGTGTGTGTGTGTATCAGAGGGAACTATGTGTCCCTGTGGAAGACCAAGGGTGACTTTGGGAATCATCCTGGATTGCTTCTACCTCCTTTCTGCTTTGCTCTGGGATTTCCCAGGCTCTGCCCACCAGGGCTGAAGCTGCAGGCCTCTGCAGTTTCTGCCTGGCAACCTGGGATCTGAACACAGGATCTTCTGCTTGTGATCCAGAGTCTTAGCCCCTGAGCCATCTCTTCCTCTTTTTTCTTTAATGTTGCATACATGAATATAGTGAATTCATAATATTTCCAATTGTCACACCTTAGTCCTAAATCTCATGCCCCATCCATTTCTCCTCACAATCCTAGATGAAACACAGTGTCTGAGTAGGTTTTAACTCACATGTCCACACAGAATTATTTGTAGTTCCTGCTGAATAACTATGTGAGAGATTCTGAACTGGTCTTTTTTTTTTCCCCTCCAAGACTCAAAAGGAAAACCTTCTGGGATCAATAAAATGCAAGATGGCTAAGTGATGGCATGTAAGCATCCATGGGCTAACACTGTTTTTGCAGATACATCTTACATGCAGAGCTTTTACAAAACCACTCCAGACTGACATACCTCATTGTAGGGTTTTCGATGAATGGTGGACGAGAGCTCAAAGTCTCTTTCTCAATCTCAAACTGGCTCATCCCTGTCTCAGAACATTTCTCCAACTTGCTCTCCTGGTTTGAGCTGCTTTGTCCAGAGTCAGGGTTCTCCCTTGCCATGTAGTTCCCAGCTAGATGGCCATGCCTCCATGGACTTTTTCTGACAAGCACCATTGAAGTTTTCTCCAGAACCTCTCCATCTGTGCAGATACAGGAATTACTGAGAAGTAGAAGGCAACGCAGTGGCCACAGGCCGGGAAGAGCTGAACAGTTTGGGGGACAGTATGGTGCTCACCACTATCCTGCTTTGGGCTCAGTATGGTGGCTTAAAGAGGTTCTTTTTCCTAAAAACTTTCTAGTTTTAAACGCATACTGAGTATTTATCCCTGCTTCCCTCCATCCCCCTCCCTCCCATCATCCTTCCTTCCTTTTATCAATCCATTCCACTCCCTCCCACTATCCTGCCTGTATGTTTCTATGTACCCAGGGTTCCCTCTGGCTTGTCTATTCTTGTGGGGCTTCAGGCCTCTGTGGCATACCAAGTTGACTCTCTTCTGGCCACTCCACTGATAGGGGCATTTCCCTTCACTCATCCAGCTTTAGTCTCCAAGGTTTCCACTCTGTGTTCGTAGCTCTCCTGTGTTCCTAGGTAGTCTATGGGGGCATGTTAATATGTCAGTCATTATGCAGGTCTGGGAAGGGCAAGTCTCACTGCAGTCAGTTCCTAGGTGCAGCAGTCCTACCTCATATGGAATGTCTTGTCCAACAGTGGACCTTCCCATCATTACATTCTTACAATCTCACTGCCCCCTCTTTTGCTAGGTTTCCAAAGCCTTAGGATGGGGAGAGACTGGGTTGACTTGATTCTGGGTGGGCCTTGCTGGGTCACCAGTACTCTGCATTCTAGCTGGCTATTGCTGTCCACTTCATTGCTCTTCTACTGCCCTAGGCTTCATCCTGTCAGGGTATTGAGATTCTCTACCTCTGTTATAGAAGAAGACTTCTAGGCTGGATGTTAAGTGTTCTTCCAATCTGTGGGTATAATAACAGCTATTTACAGGGTGCTTTAGTATATTGTCTTCCTACCTATAGGTTCATTGACTGTTTTTACCTATTGATCTATTTCCTTCCCTTGAAGAGGTTCTTATAGATCAAAGGGAATGGCCTGATTTCTATGAGATGATTTTTCCTGCTCCAGGCTGAAGCCTTGCCACCATGGATAAATACCCTCGTGAACTGAAGTTCCCAGAAGCTTCATCTAGAAGGAAGATGGACTGATTCAAAGGTCTGTGATTGTGGAGAGTTGGGATGTTCCAGGTCCACAGCTAAATTGTCTTGGGTTATCTTGAAGTCCTGGGAGGAGCTCCTGGTTGCTCACCCATGTGTCTAAATTAACATCTGTCCTTATGGCTATGAGGAGAATCCTTGTGGAATGCACTATAAAAGGCCACTCACCAACCCCAAAGCGAAAAATGTCATCAAAAATATCTGAGATATTATGTCTCATAATGTCTCATATTAGACATTTACTTGTTTTATTGTAGCCTGTCTACCTGATGCTTCCACTAATGTATTTGAAAAGTGCCTCAATTCATAATATTCTTTTGTTCTTTGATTATTAGAGAAATTCACAAGGGGCCAGTGAGATAGCTCAGTTGGTAAAGGTACCTGTGTACAAATCTGGTAACCTGAGTTCAGTCCCCAGAATCCACATAGTGGAAGGAGAAAAACAACTTTCTGAAGCAGTCTTGCAATCTCCACATCCCTCTCTCTTCCCCTTTCTCCTAAGTAAAATATTAAAAAACAACCAGACACAAAGCCCTTTGAAGAGTTGGAGTCTGAAGATGCCCAACTTTTTTTGTTCTGTTTTTTTTGTTTGCTTTGAAACAAAGTGTCTTGTATCCCAGGCTGACCTTCAGTTAACTATGTCACTGAGGCTGGCCTTGAATTCAAGATCCTCCTGCCTCCACCTGAGGGCTGGAGCTATGGGCATGACCACTATACTCGGTTGACACCATGCCAGGAACCACAAACAGGGCTTTGTGCATACTGTGGTCCTTGTCTTTTTGTCTTGCTTTGGTCTCATTTGGGTAAGGGCCGCCATACCAGGTTTATGGCAGGTTGGGTTTTGATAGAAATGATGATAAAGTCAGAGTGTGCAGAAAGGGGGTTGACAGGTAGAAAAAAAGTCTGTATATGCAGACCTTGTTGATTGACTAATGGGATATTTGGGGGTAGCAAACAGGCACCTCTTTGCAGTATTTACTAGAGCACTTTACATCAGAAATCTTTATTGTGTGTACCCCTTTTAGCTTGTGCATGCTCCTACATTTTATCCCTTTTGATAACAGCAGGATGTACTATATATAATTCTTTTATGTGAGCAGTAAACATGTTAGGATCGTATACTAACTCTCTTCTCCTATCTCTCCTATCTTCTCCTATTCATACTATTTCTTCCTTGGAAACTAAGAACTTTCACAGTGATGAGCTATGAGGAACTCAGAAAAAATAATTTGCAAACACTTTTATTCTTTTTACCCTGACCTTGCAAACTCCCGCTTATTGATCCAAAATGTTTCCATTTCTTGCTTGAAAGCAACAAACACAAAATGGAACCAAAAACTCCCGGTACATTACTGTGATAATTTGTGAAATGTATTTAATAATAACTCATCTTCTACGAATGATTTGAAGCAACCTAATAAAAAGAATTAAATAAAAGGAAGTGTTAGGAGAAACTAAGGAAAAGCAGGGAAAGAGAAAGAGAGAGAGAGAAGAATTAAATAAAAGGCAGTGTTAGAAGGAACCAAGCAAAAGTGGGAGAGAGAGAGAGAGAGAGAGAGAGAGAGAGAGAGAGAGAGAGAGAGGGGATTAGTTGTGTAGATGTAGTGGCACATGCTTCTAATTTCAGAACTTAGGAGGTAGAGACAGGAGGACCAGGAATTCATAGTCATTCTTAACTACACATTAAATTTGAGGCCAGCCTGAGCTACATGAAATTCTGTGTCAAACAAACCATAAATAAATAACATAAATAAACTTTGCATGTGTGTGTATGTGTGTGTCACAGGGCACTGTATATGTCTATGGAATCACCATGGATTGCTTCTACCTCTCTTTGCTTTGCTTTGACATTTCCCAGGCTCCACCTTCCAGAGTCAAAAGTACAGGCCACTGCCATTTCCACGTAGTGTTTTTTACCTGGCATCCAGGATTCAAACTCAAGACTTTCTGTTTGTGAGGCAGAGGCTTAACCCTTGAGCCATCTCTCCAGTGTAATTTAAGTAATCTAAAAAGAATAAGTCATTAGTAATCAAGTGGTAAAAATTTAGGCTTCTGAATACAAAGTACAAATGGCCTTGTTAAATATAGGCTTGAGATATTACTATTATTATTATTATTTGTGTGTGTGTGTGTGTGTGTGTCTGCAAGCCCTAATGCACACCTGGGAAGTCAGGACAACTTTTCAGAGGTCAGTTCTCACCTTCTACCTTGCTTTTGAAACAGAGGTTCCCTTACTGTTGCCACTGCATATTCAAAATTATGCTGATTCGCCAGTATTCTGCGCTCCTCTCCTTGTGTGGGCCACACCACATCCAGATTTGTAGAGGCGCTCTGGAGGTTAAACTCTGGTCGTCAGGATTGTGCAGCAAGTGTTTTAACCAGCTGAGCCACCTCACTGACTCTGGGCTAGAGACGTCAATCTAAACTCACGTGCTCCTTATAAGCTTTTCCTGGTATTCATAAAAGAAAATTCTAGGCTTGGGCTCTCTGGATGATATTTTTCATTATTAACGTGACTGGAGGTAAAATTGCACAGGAGATAATGAGGTGTGTTTATGGGGATGTTTGAGGGCATGTTTCCACAGATGAGCTTAAAGTGGGAGTGCCCACCCTGAAGGGCAACACCATGTTGTGATTCAGACTGAATACAAATGGGAGAAGGAAAAGCAAGCTGAACACTGCAATGTAACTTCTCAAGTGGGGCCGCTATGTCCTAACTGCTTGTTCTCTCTCTCTCTCTCTCTCTCTCTCTCTCTCTCTCTCTCTCTCTCTCTCTCTTCCTTCCTGCCATGACAGACAGAACCCTCTAAAACCAAGAACAAAGAGAAACCTTACACTGTTTCTGTCAGGCATCGTGGTCCTGACGATGGTACACATGACAAATAAGTTCACTTTTGAGAAGTATAGTCATTCTGAATTATCCATTCCAAGAAAGATCCTAAATTCTCCTGGGCATAATGCTGTGAGCTAAGTGGAAAATAAGTGTCCTAGGAATTGCACATGAAGGCTAGAGAGATGGCTCAGAGGTTAAGAGTCAGCCTCTCAAGCAGAAGTTCTTGAGTTCGGATCCCAGGTCCCAAGTAAAAAGACCAGGCAGAAACTACTGTGGCCTCCACTTCCAGCTCTAGTGGATGGAGCCTGGGAAATCCCAGAGCAAAGCAAAAAGGAGGCAGAAGCAATCCAAGATGATTCCTGAAGTCACCTTTAGTCCTCCCAAAGACACACAGTGCCCTCTGATACACACACACACACGCACACGCACATGCACACACGGACGGACAATGAATGAAAAAAATTTTTAAAAAGAATTACACATGAGTTCCTTCAAAGTATATTAGTGCTACATCCACAAAGCGCAGCACACTAACCAAATGTTGTGTCCTGTCTGAACTTTGCTGCTCTATGAGAAGAGGACACAGTTGCAGAATACTTTGGTTTAGTGCACAGTCGCATGTGGATCTTCTTCCCTGGGATTTCAATCCCCATATCGTCTCTGATCCATTCAGAGTCAGGTGCTTGAATTTACTGTGTTGTGAAGTTCTGCGAGTCCAGCCCAAAGAAGAAGGTTCCATGATAATCAACAATTCTTTTGAAGCACAGGTAGGGCGAGTGTGGCATAAAACAACCCACCTGGCATGGAGTCTTTTGCAGGCTGCTGGCAACCACAACATGCTAGTGACTTCAAAGTCACAGTCACTGTCTGAAATGTAAGGGCAGAAATGTTGATATGTTGAGTAATGTGTATGCTTTATATATCAAGTGAGAGTAACTGATGGTTCTGCTATGAAAAAGAATCTAAACAAAGTGGTATTGGACCCAATGCCCCCCCATACCTCTTTATAAAAGCTGGCAAAGGAGTTTGGATGGGCACATCTAAATATTTTTAAACAAACCCAAAATGTTGGCTAACTTAGAGACTAAAGATAGCTCAAAACTTCCACCTTATACCTTCACATATGGAAATAAGAATTTTAGCCTAGACAGATGAATGTGCCAAGACCAAGGCAATTTATTTCAGCATGATGACCAAAATGTGACGTAAACGACTGAACGTGGAGAAAGATGTTCAAATATCAAAAGATTCTCCAGGACTTAGTGCCAATTCACAGACTGAACCACGCAACCAAGAATTTGTGCAACCCTTGATTTCTTACTTTTGGAAGATTCTGTTGGCAAAATTGTACTCAATTTGTAAGTTAATTTTTACTTCTAAATGGTAGTGATTAACTTTTTCTGAAGTGAAGAAGATGTTAGACAGTAAAAAAAAATCAAAGTTCATTATGGATATATTATTAATTAACTTACAACATTTTGATGATTTTTTCTGTTTTTTTTTTTTTGAGACAAGGATTCCCATAGTTCAGGCTGGTTTCAAGTTTACTACATACCCATGGATAACATTAAATTTCTGATCTTCCTGCCTCTACCTCCCTAGTCTGGGAAATAGGCCAGTTTGGGTTACATGGCCGCACTTTTTTTTTTTCTTTTTCATGTGTGTGTGTGTGTGTGTGTGTGTGACTGTGTATATATGAGGGCACTGTGTGTGGCAATGGAGGCCCAAGGGTGACTTTTGGAATCACCCTGGATTGCTTCTACCTCCTATTTGCTTTGCTCTGGAGTTTCCCAGGCTACACCTTCTAGGACCAGAAGCACAGGCCATCACCATTTCTGCTTGGTGTTTTTACATGGGATTGACGATGTGAACTTAGGACCTTCTGTTTGTGAGGCAGAGACTTGACCCCTGAGCCATCTCTCTGGCCTGGTCACACTTATAGAAAAAAAGAAAAAACAATCACAAAGACTAAAAACGTGCTGAGCATGGAGTAGAAAGAAATTGCTAGAACTCCTGATCCTGGAGGTGAAGCCCAGAGTGCAGTGCTCTATCACTAAACCACACTTGAAGCCCCTGGAGGCACAGGGTGTCATTCCAGGGATCTCTCAGATACGTTTCATCACTATTATTAACTTGTATTAATTGTACACATGAATGGGACTCACTGTGACACTTCCATACATGCATACATCACGAATTGACCATGAGCATCTACACTGCTTTTGCCCTCCCACCCTCCCTTGCCATTCGTCAAAAATTCATGCTCTTCTACTTTCAGAAGGATTTCCTGCTGTAAGCTTCCACATCTGTATCTGGCTTACTTCACTTACGATGATGCCCTCCACTTGTTTACTTTGCTGCCAAGGAAGGGGTCTCGTTCTTATTTATGGCTGAATTGGTGCTCCATTGTATTGCATATGTGCCACATATTCCCGATCCATGCATTTGTTGATGGGCACCCAGGCTGCTCGCATGTATAGCTACTGTACACACTGTTGCAGCAAGCATTGACCCTACTGTTAGATGTCTCTTCCACATAGCAATCTCACTTTATTCCTGGGTGTACCCAAGCGAGGTTTATCTGAATCACAGGCAACTTTTGGTCTTAGTTCACTTGAGGAAATTCCACCCTGTCTTTTATGGTGACCATATCAATTTACAGTATTCCAATAGTGTCTAATGCTTTCAATTTTTTCTCTCTATCTTTGCCAGTATTTGCTATTGCAATAATTTTGATGTTAGCTATTCTGTCAGAAGGTAAAATCTCAGCATAGTTCTCACATGATGGAACAAGTTTTGACTTGGAACAGATGAGTGGATCCCAGGTCCTTGGGAAGAGCTGGGTCTTCTCCTTTGTCTTTCTGCTCCCCAGCCCCACCCCGTCAGCAAGGCAGAACATGCCTCCATGTGGCCTCATGGTGCTCCTTCCTGTCCACTCCTTCTGCATTGCATGTGGCCGGTACAGTTGCTTCTGTCCACTTGATTTCCCTGTGCTAGAAATATCAATAGTCCAAAACTGATTTTTCTCCAACACTATTAGTGGTCCAGTAGCCTTATGGAGTTGTTTCCTAACGGTTTCTCTGCTGTCTCCTGCCCGCATCTCCACCATCATCAAGGCAACCTCTTGCATCCCTGACTCACTCTGCCTGGCTCTGTCTGTGGCCTATGCACCATGCTGAGCCTAATTGCAAATCTGCGTGTGTTGCTCCTCCCTTAACCTTCACCACTGGTGAAGTTTAGACCCCTTAGATTGCAAAAACCCTTTTTTTTCCGTGAAAAGTTTTATTTATTTTTTTATAATTTTTAATTTTTTTTTCTGCTCTTACAAACATAATAGGAACCCCTGTCCCCTCCCTCCCTCCACCCCTCCCTGGACCTCCCTGTTCCCTCCCCGCTTTGTCCCTTCCTTTCCCCCTCCCTCCCTTTCTCCCAGTGCCCTCTCCCCATCTCTGAAGCATCCTTTAATGAGTATATCAAACTTTCCTCTGGGTCCTCCACTCTGATGAGGTGTAAGGACTCAGTGGCATTTCCTAGAACTCTTTCTTGTGTATAGGAACACTATTGTGACTTAAGTATAGGAACACTATTGTGACTGTTAATCCCTTGCATCTAAGGATCCTAGTGCCTTTAGTCCATGCTAGAATTTGAGGGGTCAACGATATGTTGGTCATTGCGCAGATCATGCAGAGTCCTATTATAATTGCTTCAGCCCTAACTTGTGTGGAGTATCTTGCATATCATGACTCCTCCCATCCTTGTGTTCTTACAATCTTAGCCCCCCTCCCCCATTCCGCAAATTGCCCTGAGCTTCAGGATGGGAAGAAATTAGGCAGGCCTGATTCCAGGTGGTTGTTATAGAGTCTCTGATGTTCTGAATTATGGTTTGTTGATGATTTTTTTTTCAGTTTTGCTGTTCCTGCAATGCCCTTGGTTCCATCCTGATGGGTATTGGATGTCACTCTTGCAGTCCTTGATAGTGGCCTATTTTCTCTGCTGTAACTTGGTCCACTCTGTTTCTGGCTCTCCTTCCCCACCCCTTCTGTTTATAATCTTTACAATTACTGTAGGTATTACAGAGATTTGTCTTTGAGTGTCTCTAAGTGAGTTTGGTACTAGAATCCATCTATTAGGGAATACATAGGGCGCTTAATTTTCCATGTCTGGGATACTTTGCTCAATATAATTGTTTCTAATTCCATCTATTTCCTGGCAAATTGCATTAAATCTTCATTTTTGATGGCTGAGTAGTATTCCATTGTATAAATGTACCACATTTTCCTTATCCATTCATCAACTGTTGGACATTTGGGCTGATTCCATGACTTTGCTATTGTAAACAGTGCTGCTATAAACATGGTCATGCTTCTGCTATTGAGGTGAATTTTTGCTGTATGGGGGGGTTATTCCCAAAAGTGGAATAGCAGGGTCATAGGGCATTTCAATCTTTAACTGCTTAAGAATCGCCAGACGGCTCGCCAGAGTGGTTGTATGAGCCTGCACTCCCACCAGCAATGTAAGAGAGTTCCCCTCTCTCCACATCCTCTCCAGCATTTGGTGTTGTTTGTATTGAGAATTTTTGCCATCCTGACCGGGGTGAAATGATATCTCAAGGAGGTTCTGATTTGCATTTCCCTGATGGCTAAGGATGTGGGGCATTTTTTAAGATATTTGTTAGACATTTTAATTTCGTCCTTGGTAAAGTTTCTTTTAAGTTTAACTGGGCAATTAGTTTCCTTGATGTTTAGTTTTCTAAGTTCTTTGTGCACTCTGGATAATAGAGCTCTATCAGATATGTGGTTAGTGAGATTTTCTCCCATTCTGTGGGTTGCCTGTATGCTCGAGTTACAATCTCTTTATCTGAACAGAAGCTCTTTAATTTCACAAGATCCCATCTGTTGAGTGTTGGTTGTAGTGACTGTGCTATTGGATGTCTGTTCAGGAACTGTTGGCCTAGCCCAATCAGCTCGAGGAAGTTCCCTACCCTTTCGACTATGGTTTTAATAGTCTCTGGCCTTATATCGAGGTCCTTGATCCAATTGGAGTTAATTCTTGTACATGGTGACAAGTACGGGTCCAGTTTTAATCTTCTGCATGTGGAGATCCAGTTTTGCCAGCATCATTTGTTGAAGATGCTGTTCTTTTTCCATTGGATTTTTTGGTCCGCTTTGTCAAAGATCAAATGGCTGAAGTTGTGTGGGCTTATATCTGGGTCTTCAACCCTTATCCATTGATCTGTGTGTCTATTTTGGAGCCAGTACCAGGCTGTTTTTACAACTATAGACTTGTAGTATAGACTAAAGTTTGGTATGGTGATACCTCCAGCAGTATTTTGTAATTCAGAATTGTTTTTGCTATCCTGGGTCTTTTGTGCCTCCATATGAATTTTGAGATTGTTTGGTCAACTTCTTTAAAGAATTGCTTTGGGATTTTAATTGGTATAGCACTGAATTTGTATATTGCCTTTGGTAGGATGGTCATTTTTACGATGTTGATTCTGCCAATCCAGGAACATGGGAGGTCTTTCCACTTTCTGGTGTCTTCTGCAATTTCTTTCTTTAGGATTTTAAAGTTTTCATTATAGAAGTCTCTTACTTCCTCTGTTAGGTTTATCCCAAGGTATTTCATTTTTTTAGGGACTATAGTAAATGGGATTGTTTCTCTCAGGGCTTTTTCGCTTCTTTCATTCTGGGCATATAGGAAGGCCTCTGATTTTTCTACATTTATTTTGTATCTTACCACCCTGCTGAACTTCTGTATTAGTTCCAGGAGCTTCCTGGTGGAGTTTTTGGGATCACTCAGGTAAAGGATCATGTCATCTGCAAATAGAGATAACTTGACTTCTTCCTTGCTGATTTCAATCCCTTTTATGTCCCTTTCTTTTCTTATGGCTTCAGCTAAGACTTCAAGTACAATATTGAAAAGAAGTGGTGGGAGTGGACAGCCTTGTCTAGTTCCTGATCGAAGTGGGAATGCTTCAAGTTTTTCCCCATTGAGTATAATCCTTGCTGTTGGCTTGTTGTATATAGTTTTTATTATATTGATAAAGGTTCCTTCCATTCCAACCTTCTCTAGGGTTTTGATCATAAAGTGTTGTTGGATCTTGTCAAAAGCTTTTTCTGCATCTATTGAGAGTATCATGTGGTCTTGAACTTTGGACTGGTTTATATGGTGAATTACACTTATTGATTTGTGTATGTTGAACCATCCTTGTGTGCCTGGAATAAAGCCTACTTGATCCCCATGAATGATCTTTTTGATATGTTTTTGAATCCGATTTGTTAAGACTTTATTGAGAATCTTTGTATCTGTGTTCATCAGAGAGATTGGCCTATAGTTTTCTTTTTTAAGTGTATCTTTATAAGGTTTTGCGATTAAGACGATATTAGCTTCATAGAAGGAATTTGGTAGTGTTCCTTCCTTTGCTATTTGATGGAACAGTTTAAGGAGTATTGGTGTTATTAGCTCCTTAAATGTCTGGTAGAACTCTGCGATAAATCCATCTGGTCTAGGACATTTTTTGGTGGGAAGATTTGAGATTACTTCCTCAATTTCCTCATATGTTATAGGACTATTTAAATAATTCACACTTCCTGATTCAATTTAGGTAAGTTGTGTTTACTTAGGAATTCATTCATCTATTCTGTGTCGTCAAATTTCACCAAGTATAAGTTTTTGAAATATGATGTTATAATTCTCTGAATATCTTGGGTATCAGTAATGATAACTCCATTTTCATTTCTAATTTTGTTAACTTGGGCTTTCTCTCTCTTGCTTTTGGTTAATTTAGCTAGGGGTGTATCAATCTTACTCATTTTTTCAAAAAAACAGCTTTTTGACTGGTTGATTTTCTATATCATTTTCCTAATCTCAATTTCAGATATTTCTCCCTTTATTTTGTTAATCTCCTCCCTTCTACTCCTTTTGGGATCAGATTGCGCTAGTGTCTCTAAAGCTTTTAGCTGCACTGTTATTTATTTCTGATGTTTCCATTTTTTTGATATAGGCATTAAGAGCTATGAACTTACCTCTTAGGACAGCTTTCATTGTGTCCCAGAGATTTTGGTAAGTTGTATTTTCATTGTCGTTCACTTTCAGGAAATCTTGAATTTCCTTTGTAATTTCTTCCTGAATCCAATTCTCATTCAGCATCATAGTGTTAAGTTTGCAGGAGTTAGTGTATTTTCTGTTGCTTGTTGTGTTGTGGATGTCTGATAAGGTACAGGCTAGAATTTCAACTTTCCTGTCTATGTGGAGATTCATTTTGTGTCCCAATATGTGATCTATTTTGGAGAAGGTTCCGTGTGCTGCTGAGAAAAATGTGTATTCTTTGGTGTGTGGATGAAAAGTTCAATAGTGATCTGTAAGGTCCATTTTAGTAAGGGTTTGATTAAGCTCCAAAGTGTCTCTGCTAATTTTTTTACCTGTTGATCTATCCCATGTTGAGAGGGTGGTGTTGAAATCCCCAAGGATTATCGTTTTGGGATTGATTTCTTGCTTTAGACGTTGTAGGGTTTGCTTAATGAATGTGGTGGGGCCCGTATTGGGTGCATATATGTTCAGTATTGTGAAATCTTCCTTGTGAATTGTACCTGTGACTAAAATGTAGTATCCATCTGTGTCTCGTGATTTTTTTGAAGTCCCCTTTGTCCGATAACATAATGGCTACCCCTGCCTGTTTTCTGTTTCCAATAGCTTGCAGAATTTTTGATCAGCCTTTTATTTTTAGGATGTGCCTATCTTTTGTGGTGAGATGGATTTCCTGCAGGCAGCAGATTGATGGATTGTGATTTTTTAATCCAAGTTTGTAATCTGTGTCTCTTGATCAGTGAGTTAAGTCCATTAACATTTAATGTTATAATGGAGAAACTATTTTTAATTCTGGACATTTATTATGTTTAGTGGCTTGTAAGTGTATTTTTACACCTTTAGGTTTTGGTAGTATTATACTTCCCTTCTGTTCTCCTGGGTATGCCTTTTTTTTCTTCAAGCTCGATTATCATTTCTAGCATTTTTTGAAGGCCTGGTTTGGTGGACATGTATCCCTTCAAGTTGTCTTTGTGCTGGAAGATTTTTCTTTCTCCCTCGATCATGATGGATAGTTTTTCAGGGTATATCAGCCTGGGTTGACATTTTTGCTCATTCAATACTTGAAGTATGTCTCTCCAAGCTCTTTTTGTTTTTACTGTTTCGACTAAGAAGTCATTTGTTATTTTAATAGGTTTACCTTTAAAAGTGACTTGTTTTTTTTCCCTTGATGCTCTCAGTGTTGAATGTGTGTGTTTTAACTTGAATGTGGAGTGTTTTAACTATTATTTGCCGTGGCGAGTTTCTATTTTCGTCATATCTGTTTGGAGTGTGGAATGCCTCTTGTATATGGATGGGCCTCTCTTTTTTTAGATGAAGAAAGTTTTCCTTGATGATCATTTGAAAAATTTCCTCAGGTATGGTATTTTGAGATTCTTGCTCTGGTATTCCATGGATACACATGTTAGGCTTCTTCAGAGTGTCCCATAACTCTTGAATATTTCTCTCAAGTATCTTTTTGGCTTTAACAACCTCTTCCATTGAGCTAGTTAATACTCCTACTTTGTCTTCAAGGTCTGAAATTATGTTTTCTGCTTTGTTAGTTCTGCTGAGAAGACTCTCTGTGGAGTTCTGGATTGAAGATAACTTGTCTTTTAGTTCAATTTTTATTCTGCTTGAGTCTGTTTTAACTGCTCTATGCTTGTTTTTGTTTTTTGAACTGTTTTTCTCAACTCCTCCAAGTGTCTGTTGTGTTCTTCTTCAAAGTGATTGATGCAGTTATTTAATTCCTCCTGGATTTCCTCTTTCATAATATTGAACATAGTAATGATCATGTTTTGAAAATCTTTACGCTGGGTCAGGCTTTCTTGGCCATTTTCTGTGGGCTTGTTCTGGTTGGAGTCTATCATTATGGGATTAATTCCTTTAGTGGGAGATTTGTTTACTTGGGTGTTGTTTCTCTTTGACTTGGGCATTGTCGTTGTAACTCTTAAGACCTTCTTTCAATTTCTGTGCATTTTTCACTGAACTGAATTATTTGGCCTGGAGTTTTGGGGTTGGGTGGGGCGGAGCTTACCTAGGTCGTGGTGAGTCCTGGGTAGACTGCACACGTCCCAGGCAGCAGGTTGAGGAAAGGGAGGATGCGGCGGTGGCAGGGCGCTATTTAACCTGGGGAGCTGGAGCATGTCCCGGGAGGATGGGGTCTTCCCCGGCCCTGCGCAGCTCCGGCTCTGGCTGGCTGGTGGGAGGAGCTGGGTCCTTTGGGCTGCCTGGGGTTTCTGGAGTTGGGCGGGGGCGGAGGTTACCTAGGTGGCGGTGAGTCCGGGCTCGACTGCGTGTATCCCCGGCGGCAGGTTAGGGAAAGGGGTACAAAGACCCTTGATCCCCCCAAGTCTCCCCACTTCTCCCACCCTCTCTCTGCCCCAGTCATCCCTAAAGAAATTGTAGCTCTTCTGCCCCACCCTGCGCACTGACTCCTTCAGAAACTCTCACCGACACTCTTGAGGTTGTACAGTCCTTGCGTTTCCTTCGTTCCTTGGACACTTTAGAGTTCTTTTTGTGGTGCTTGGATCGAACTCAGCTCTGAGTATGTAAGGCAAGATCACATCACCAAGCAATGCAAATAGCTCCAGACTTTTAGATTTCTGCTGCCTCATCTTTGTGTGTGTTGTGTGTGTGTGTGTGTGTAGAAGAGGGCACTTGAGTGTGTGTGCCTGTGGAAGTTCAAGGATGACATTGGGAATCACCCTGGATGGTTCTACCTTCTGTTTTGCTCTGGAGTTTCCCAGGTTCTGCCTTCCAGTGCTGGAAATGCAGGCTGCTGCCATTTCCACCCAGCGTTTTTACATGGGATCTGAGATCCAAAACTCAGGTCCTTTAACCCCTGAGCCATCTCTCCAGTCTCAACCCAAATTTTTTAATTTTTTTTTTTTTAGTTTTACAAGCACATTGGATACTAATCCCTACTTCTCTCTATCCCCCCTCCCTCCCGTCTCCCTGCCTTCCCCTCATCAATCCATTCCACTCTCTCCCATCCTCCTGCTTGGCCTCTTCTATGGACCTCAGGGTTCCCTCTGGCTTGTCTACTCTTATCTACCCAGATTTTTTTAAAAAATGAAAATTAGCATTGGCCTACTTATTTATGAATTTCATATATTATGTTTCTGAAAGATACTCAGCTTAGGTGACTGTCATAGTTAAGCACAGGTGTCAACTTGACTCTTGAGGGTTTGAGCTCTGGGCACAGTTGTGGAGAGTTGATGGTTGAGTTAACCCCAGAGCAAACCTGAAGGAGAATGACTAGCTGGTGGGGAAGACCCAGCCCACGGTGGGTGGGACTAGGCCCTAGATAAATCAGAGAGCTGGTTGAGAGAGTTGTCATCCTTCTGTATACTTGGCCAGACATACTGGTCTGGCAAAAAAGGATTGTCCATCTCTCAGCTGTTATACAGTGATGGTGGCCAGTTCCCTCAGCCCTGGTGTTGGTGCATGCTCTCCCGTCAAGCTAGACTATGAACTGTAACCAGACTGTTGTAAGAAAGTAAACTTCTTGTTCCCTTAAGCTGTGTTCTAGTCATTTATCAGCAACTATGCAGGCGGACTGCAACAGTGACTAAATGGTTCTGACCATGTAGCAAATGCTGAGTGGATATTTAAGAATAAATTCAGTTAATTGTGTAAAGTGTCTTGTAATGGGTTGGAGTGGAGCCCAGTTGGTGGAGTGCTTGCCTAGCATGTGTGAAGCCCTGGGATTGACTCCTAGTAGGGCATAAACCTGACAAGGTGTCTCATCCTTATACACTCAGGAGGTTAAGGCAGAATGATTGGACATTCAAGGTCGTCCTCGGCTACAAAGCCAGTTTGAGGTCAACCTGGGACACATGAGACCCTGTTTCAAAATAACAATAATTACTATCATTGTCTATCTATCTATCTATCTATCTATCTATCTATCTATCTATCTATCTATCTATCTATCTATCTATACTGTCTAGTAAGTTCGAGGCCACATATCAGATACTTAACAGTGGAGGCTTAATGGGAATCTATTGGTTTTAGAGCGAAGCTATTTAAGTAAGAAAGAGTCTGACTATATTTATTATACTTTGCACCCCTAGACTTTCTCTCCACCTCATGTACCAAACTAGTGCTTGTGTTTTGAAAAGCTCCCTACATTTGCTGGTCCAAACTGAAGAAGCTAGAAAAAAAGAGAGGAAACAGCCCTAGTCTAACGACCTCCACTTCAGCCCCCAAATTACCACTTTATTTATTCATTTTTATTATTATTTCCGCTCATACAAACTTAATAGGTACACTGGTTCCCTCCCTCCCTCCTCCTGCCCCCAACTCCCCTGATCCCCCTCCCCTCACCCCTCCCCTCACCCTCCCTTCCCATCCCCCAGTGCCTCCCCCCCAATCCCCAGAGAATACTTTAATGTGCATGACAGACTCTCTTCTGGGCCATCCTCTCCGATGACGTACAAGGACCCAGTGGCATTTCCCTGAATACTTTCCTGTGTTCTCCTTAAGCATAGGAATATTACTGTGGCTGTCAATCCCTTGTCTCCAAGGATCTTGGTGCCTTTAGCAAATGCTAGACTTTGTAGGGTCAATAGTGTGTTGGACATTGCACAGGGCATGCAAAGTCCAATTATGATTGCTTCGGCCCTCACTTGTGTGCTCTTACAATCTTAAGGCCCCCTCTTCCGCAAATTTCCCTGAGCTTCTGGATGGGGAGAGATTAGGCTGGCCTAGTTCCAGGTAGTTGATATAGAGTCTCTGATGTTCTGAATTATGGTTTGTTGACTTTTTTTCCAGTTTTGCTGCTCCTGCAATGCCCTTCACTCCATTCTGATGGGTATTGGATGTCACCCCCTGGCCAGAGATAAAAAGCTGTTAAACTAGAGTCTTGTTATAAGAGTATATTCAAAAGTAGATGTAATAAAATTAGGAAACCACAGTGAGGGAGGGGTTAATCACCCATTTGCAAAAAAGCATCAGCCCATACCAGTGAGAGATTACCTAGAACGAGGTTAACCAACTGAAATTGTCTATGATTGTCTTGATTGCAGTGGGAGGAGCAATGTGACTGTGGGCAAGCCTGTTTCTGGACAGGAGATCCTGGACTGTAGAAAATGGACATGATTATCTCAGCGCCAGTGTAAGATTCCTGCTCTTTGATTCCTGATCAAGGGTGTGATATGACCAGTTGCTTCAAGTTCCTGCCATGACTTTTCTGTGATGATGAACTGGGCTGTCGAACTGTGAGCCTGGAGAAACCCTTTCTCCCAAAGTTGCTTCTGTCAGAGCATTTTATCACTGCAACAGGAAATAAAACTAAGACACCACTGAGCCATCACCCTGCCTCCCCTAGAACAAGAACTCCAAAATGTGTGTTTACTCAAAGAGTGCAGGATCACTTTACTTCTTAATTATTTATGATATGCTGAGCTAATTATTATAGGCTTTTATTTTTTAAAATATTTTATTTGTTTACTGTGTGTGTGGAGGGGATGTGTCAGAGGGCACTGGGCACCCCTGTAGAGGACCAAGGGTGACTTGGGGAATCATCCTGGATTGCTTCTACCTCCTTTCTTGCTTTGCTCTGGGATTTCCCAGACTCTGCCCACCAGAACTGGAAATGCAGGCTGCCAACTTTTCCACCTGGCATTTTTAGGTGGGACTTGGGATCTGAACTCAGGACCTCCTGCTAGTGAAGCAGAGTCTTTACCCCTGAGCCATCTCTCTGGCTCTATAAACTTTTAAAAGTATTTGTTACAGGTACATTTCATAGTCATTTACTAGATTTGTGAGAGATACTTTTTCTCTGTGTGTGCACATGGTATATGTACAGTATGTATGGGTTATGTGTTTATGTGTACCCATAAGTGCACATGCATGTGTGTGTACATGTCTGCAGAGACCCAGAGGTCAACATTATGGGTTTTTTTTTCAGTTGCTCTCCACCAAACAGACAAGGTTTTTCACTGTACATGCAACTACTGATTCAGCTAGGCTGGCCAACCGGTGAGTTCCAGGGATTTTCCTGTCTCCACTTCCTCACCACTGGGATTACTGAGATTTTAACTCAGGCATTGGGGACCCACGCTTAGGTCCTCAAGATTGTACAGCAAGCATTTTACTAACTGATCCACCTCCAAGTTCCCTAAATCACATGATTACTAAAATTTGTATTAAAGAAGATTGTTGGCTATATACTTAAAGGAACTTAAGTCAGCATGATACCTGCTCATGTATGTTCATTGATACACTATTCATAATAGTCAAGCTGTGGAATAACCAAGGCTCTAATCAACAGATAAATGAAGAAAATGTGGCAGATATACACAGCATCATTATTCACTTGCGAAGAAGCACAAAGTCCTGTGGTTTCAAGGAAAGTGGACAGAATTAGAGAATTCTCTTTAACAAAGTAAGATGGATGCAGATAGACAAATATCACATGCTTTTTTCTTATATGTCTGGTGAATGGAGGTGGGGCAGAGATAAAACAGGAAAATATTAAGAAAGAAGAAATGATCAGGTAGAGAACAGATAAGAGGAAGCTTCCAGAAAAGTCACCGAAGGTGACAATTGCCCCACCATCTTCAAATCCTCACTCTCATAGAATGCCACTTAGGAAAAAGTTGACAATTTCAGACTCCTCTGTGGACAGAGAGAAGAGATAAATCCCCACTGATTTGATCTTCACATCCTTGACCAGACAGTTTAGCTTGGTGATGGGAATCCATTCTTTGTCTTCAGCCATCCCTTTGGAGCTGCCCAGTCTCTCTCCCCAGCTTTGATCAGTGCTGCAACTTAGTCCAGGCCAGGAGGATGCTGGGGAAGCTTTTTCTGATCCAGCATCATCTGTCATTGGGTGTTTTCTTTGGGGAAGAAGCGATTATACATTTTCTTGCTATTAATTTGCAAGAGTTCTTTTTGCAAATTTATTTATTTGAGAGGGAAAAGGAGAAAGAGTGAGGGTGAGGGAGAAAAATAGGGAGAGAGAGAGAACGCACATGCCACAGTACACAAGTGAAGATCAGTGCACAACCTGCAGAAGTCAGTTTTCTTCTACCACATGGGCTTTCAGAGCCAGTTTTGAGAACAGCTGCCTTTACCCACTGAGCCATCTCACCAGCCTATGATTTCTTTATATATTTTAGAGACAGTTCCTTTCCAAATTCATGTCTTGCAAATAATATCCTCTCTCTCAAAGAAAGACAGGTGTCATGGTTTGAAATGTGTCCCCCACAGCCTCATGGATTTGGCAAGGTCATGGCACCTTAAGAGGTGGAGCCTTGCTGGAGGAAAGCAGTCACAAGGGGTGGGCCTTGAGGTGGATTAGCCCCACCCAATTTCTAGGAGATGTCTGCCTTTGCAGCAAGCAGTCTGCAGCTCTCAGCTTCCAAGATGATTGCAGTGACCTAGCCTCCTCCAGCTTTGGCCAACCAGCCATGCCGCCTCCTCTATGAGAAACTGTACCTTCTTCCCTCTGGAACCCTAAGCTGAATAAATCTCCTTTTCTCCCTTAAGTTGCTTGACTTTGGGTGCTTTCTCACAGCAATAGTTAAGAGTAACTGTTACAACGGGGTTTATGGGGGGGCGTCTGTGAATGTTATCAAAATACATTACACAAAGGACATGAAAATACCACAACAAAAATGCCCTATTTTGCAAGACTAATGCTAAAATGCTAAATATATATATATATATTTACTAAAATATATGCATACATGCTAAAATATAGTATATATAATATATACTATGAAGCTACTGACTGATACTCAATAATCTAGTTGCTGGTTTTAAAAATGCAAGGGTTCAAGGTTCAAGCAGGGGCGGGGGAAGCGGGGGCGGCCTGCATTTCTGGTTCTGGTAGGGTGGAGCCTGTGAATCCTGGGGCAGAGTAAACAAGGAGGAGGTGGAGGTGGTCCATGGTGGTTCTGGAATTCATCCATGGGTCTGCACACACACACACACACACACACACACACACACACACACACACACCGCGCACACACACACAATTGAATAAATAAGAAATAATTTAAAAAATTAAAAAAAATAAAGTTAAAAGTTCCATGATAAAAAAGAATATATCTTTTATTAACACATGCTTTTGTGTGTGTGTGTGTGTGTGTGTGTGTCTCAGAGGGCACTAGAATGTGTGTCCCTGTGGAGGCCCAAGGGTGACATGAGGAATCATCCTGGATTGCTCTACCTCCTTATTGCTTTGTTCTGGGTTTCCCAGGCTCTGCTTCCCAGAGCTGGAAGTGAAGGCTGCTGCTGCTATTTCTGCCCAGCATTTTTACCTGGGATCTGGGGATCTGACTCAGGTCCTTTTGCTTATAAGGCAAAGGCTTTAACTGAGTCATCCCCCCAGTCCAATATATGCTTTGAAAAACCGAACTAACAAACTCGCAAATAATGTCTCTACACACAAAAAATGCATGCCAAAAAAATTTAGAAAGGAATGATTCCACAGAAAACAGGGAAAAAGATAAATCAGGCAATTTATAAAAAGGAAATAAACCTTGGCATTCAACATACAATAATATTCAGGTTTACCATGAAACAAAAAAATGTAAACCAGTGCACTTGCTATACCACTGTTTTCCTAACATATCCAGTTTAGAAACATATTAGGAAATGTGACTTGACAATAGAATAAAAGCGTCTGTGTCCCTAAGAGTTTCGATCCTTAATGCAAATAAAATGCTTTCTAAATTCCCATGTCTCTGTGTATTGACTTTTCCTGCTGAAGATAATGCATCTAGTCTCTTTCTGCTCCAGGGTAGAAGTCGTTAACTCAGCTTTTTCTTCTGGGAAATTTCCATTGCAGCTGCAGAGCTAGGAGACAACTTGGCCGCCTCTTTTGGGACAGCTGGTCTTGCCTCAGTGTCCCTGGGCCCAGGGTGAAGATCGTGACAAGGGGCTTCCCAGGGTGAGCTATGTGACAGGACCTGGCCATCTCCAGTAAACCCCTGACTATGTCTGCAGAAGAATCATCTCCCATTGCCACTTGAAAGAGACAGATTCCTGTTTAATACCAGAGTCACCCACTCTGATCCTTCCATTTGGGATTTTCCTGGAAGCAATGGAATGGGAGGATGGCAGTCCTGAGGAAGCAGAGGGGTAAAGGGGAGAGGCCTGGCACTGACCCCCGTAGGCTTCTACAGTGATGCTCACCCTAGGGAGAGTCAACTTCTGTTTTGACCCATGAGGATAAAGATGCAGTGTGGCTTCCTGTGGCAGCCACAGGGTTCCAGTTTAATCCAGCCCAGCAGTGGGCACGTGGCCAGCCCCGCTGCTTGCACCACTCCTGCCCGTGTGGAGGATACAGAAGGAGTGCCAGAGACATTTAACATGAGCACAGTTGGATATGACTTTCCTCAAAGCAGAGGCAAACATGTGACTATGTGCATAGTCCTGTGTGACTCGGCTCTCTAGAGAAGAGTGGTTTATATTCACTTTAACACTGGCCCAAAAGTCATCTATACCTAGTGGCCACCACATTGGGGTAGGAGAGATAGCGTCACCATCATCACAGGCAGGTTGTCTATCCCACAGCTCAGCTCCATATCACTAACTTTGAGGATAGACTTTAGGGCTGAACATAGCCATGTATCTTCTTTGCTTGAAGGGGAAACTGTTCTACAGATGTTTGCTCACCAAGGGGAGACTCGTAGAGAGGAATTCTGGGAGTGCACGCTTCCCTCCCTAAGGAGGAAGAGGAGCGTTACTTCTCATGCTTGATGGTCTACCATGAACCAGACAGTTTAATCATAAAAGGCTTAGCCAAGCAGGACTCAGTCCTCTCTGCAATATACTTTTTTAAAGTATGATTGATTCACTATTGATAAGTCCTTTTAAATGTTTTATTTATGAGAGAGAGAGGGAGGGATGGAGGGAGGGAGGGAGGGGGAGAAAGAGAGAGAAACAGAGAGAGATCATAAGCATGAGCGGAAGTCATAGCACCAACATCTTTAGAAAATCACTTTTCTCCCTCCACTCTCTGGGCTTCCCAGCATCTAACTCAGGTCATGAGGTTTACAAGTAGGCAGGCGCCTTACATGCAGAGCTATCTCTCTCCAGTCTATCATGTGCCTAACTGGCCAACTGGGGAAAGTGTGGGGCAGGATTCTGATTGTGTCAGCAGAGGAAAGAAACACTATTTTCAGGCAGAGCTTTGGGGGAAAAAAACTGTCCGGTAGATTTCCGTAAGTAACCAGCTTGAATGAAAGTACTAGCCCAAGTGGTGGATGCTAAGTTTTAAACCTTTGAGATGGGGCTGGCTTGTTTTTTCATGTCCTAATCCAGGCTACAGCGTGGATAAGAGGGCTTTAAATGGAAGTTGGATTCTTTGCCATTTGTCTTGCGTTTTCAACTCTCATGCACTGTCTTGGGCTTTCTTTTTCTTCTGGTGACTGTGTATGTTGAACTCTGTCAGCTGAGTACACAGCCTTGATACTTAAAACCAGATGGGTGCTTTCGTATTGTTTGTGAGCCAGTCTTTGGTTTGGAGGACTTATTTCTGTAAACCTGCAGACATCCTGAGGCTTCCAATTTGAGCTTGCAAACTTTGTATGAAAGGCAGTAAATATTAAACCACACCTTGTGGTACATACTGGCAATCACAATAAGAGGGATAATTATAATGGAGGCGTGAGGATCACTTTGAGTTCAAAGCTAAGTCTGAGATTCACAGCGGGACCCTCTCACAAAACAATAAAGCAGAACGACAAGGAGACCAGATTAAGAAGGAGCCTGCAAATGGGAGACTACTTGGGTCTAAAGAGCTGGTCTTGGGCAGGATGCCCTGCATAGAGGACACGCTGATCTGCTGCCAGGCCTTGGGAGACCAACAGCTTTACTGTCACAGGGCTGAGTAATAGGGGCTGCTTAATGAAGCAGAATGTGGTTAGGATGCAGTTCAACTACCGAGCTGCATTCTACACGTGCTGCTTCCAGCAAGTGGAACCCCTCCATGAAGACCCTTCATCTTCAGGAAAGGGAATGAAAGGCAAAATAAAATTAAAAAATCTCTTCTCTTGAAAATGGTGGATGGATGGAAGACACCATGAGATTATCCACTGGGCCGGCTTGTAAACTGCCTGCCTTTCAGACATGTTTTGCTGTCACTATGGGCAGAGTGCATTCTGGATGCTTTCTGCCCTGCCTGAATCACTTCCCTGCCAAGTTCACTCAAACTTTGGAATGGAACTCTATTTGGACATAGGGCCTTCAAAAAGGTAGTTTGATGTGGATCCTAATCGAGTAGAATTGGTGTCTGTGACAATTAAGTGAAGCCTGGATGTCAACTTGACATACTTGGTAATGACTAAGATCAGCTAAGACCACACTTGGAATGATAAAATGAGACCACCTGAAAGGATTATACCCACCCTCGATTCCATGGGACCTGCCATAGATCCCATAGGAACCTCCCAGTAATGGACCATGTAAAAGGGACTACAGAATATAGGTGGAAAGTCATTTCTAGGAGTGCCGGAGCTATGTGGAGGTCTGCTGTGACTTAGCCGGCTGTCTCTGACATGACGTTTCCGTCACCTCCAAAGACTATATTTACTTCCTCTCTGGATCTGTAAATTGAATTAATCTCCTTGCTCACATAAGTTGTTTGCCTTTGAATGCTCTCTCACAGCAACAATAAAGAGTAACTAAAATAGTGTCCTTTTATAGCAAGAGGAGGTTAAGATGGAGATGTGCAGAGCCAGACCATGCGAAGAATGGAAGAGATCCTCTAGATACAGAAGTCAGCCTGTGGAATTCCGTTCCTGCAGCTAGAGCCACAGTTGTATGTAACCTGTTCTGAAACCCTGCTGTATGTTGAGCACTGAGATTAAAATGACAGCTGCCACCAGATGTCAGCAAAACACAGCCTAAGGGCCAAACCAGTCATTCAGCAGGCAACCACAGCTTATACATTTGCAAGTGGCTTTAAAAAAAGAGAAATCTGTAACACCAGAAGATTGTAGGGATTTCCAGTTCCAGTCTCCACTCACAGCGTTTCACGGGAATACCACCTCGGTCATTTGGGCCGTCTGTGGTCTAGGGCCTTATGCACAGTTGGCTTGTACCCACAGAAATCCAACAGCTATAGAGTTTGAGACTTTTAGCATCTGGCCCTTTCAAAAAAGTTACTGACCTGAGGCAAATCCGTAGTCTCTGATCTGAAAGGAAGTCAGTTTAACTAGGAAAGATGTCATAAAAACGATAAATTTCAACAGCACATTTTAGTGCATTTTTGTAACTTTTTTCTTCCTTTCTTTTCTTCTTATCTCTTTTGTCTTATTGAGACAGAGTCTCAGTAGCTCAGGCTGGTCTGGAACTTGCAATTTAGTGAAGGAAGACTTTGAGCTCCTGATCCCCCCCTCTTTTTCCTCTACTCTCTAAATGCTGGAATTACAGACATGCACCACTACGCCAGTTTGATGTGGTACTTGGGATTGAACCCAGGGCTTTGCCCATGTTAGACAAGCACTCCACAAACTAAACTACAATCTCATCCTTATTTTTAAAACCTTCAAGCTATAAGGTTTTGTTCATTATACATATTAGTCCTCATACTGCATCTATAAGGAAAAATATGTATATCTACTTTATCTTTCGTCCAACTAGTTATGCATCTGTCAATTTTACTGCTGAACAAAATTAAGTAATACATGTGGAATGCTTTGAATAGAAGAAAGTACCATGAATATAGTATATTAATCTCTATGGAATTCTTCTTTCCCTTGATTATAATGAATTTTAATGCTCTTTAGTGTTTTATTAGCACATTGATTCACTATGGAATTCTTATTGTGCTTTCCTCTACTTGTGGAAACTAAGCAGTTTTCAAGGCTCAGTATGAAATGAAAAGATGGTGATTGTTTAAATAAACAAAATGTCAAGCAGAGGTTCAGCGCAAGGATATAGGCCTGTAGGGGATGGGGAATTTGTTACTCTGCAAATCTCAAGCCCATGAAATCAGCCTAGCTTGAAACAATAGGAAGGTGAACGAAATATGACAGAAATAAGCCGATCTCCTTGAAATTATTTATGTAAGTTTTTTTTTTTTTGAGACATGGACTCAAGTGATCCTACCATGTGGGCCTCACCATGGCAATCTTTTTTATTATTTTTTATTATTTATTCATTTATGTGTGTGTGTGTGTGTGTGTGTGTGTGTGTGTGTGTGTGTGTGCGTGTGTGTGTAGAACCATGGGTGAATTTGGGAACCACCATGGATCACCTCCCCCTCCTCCTTGTTTACTCTGCCCAGGATTCACGGGTTCTGCCCTACCAGGACCAGAAATGCAGGCCACCCCCGCTTCATCCTGGCATCCATACATGGGGTCTAGGATCCGAACGCAGGACCTTCCATCTGCAAAGCAGAGGCTTAACCCCTGTAACGGTTACTATTAACTATTGCTGTGAGAGAACACCTAAAGTCGATCAACTTAAGGGAGAAAAGGAGGTTTATTCAGCTTACAGTTCCAGAGGGAAGGTACAGTCTCTCAAAGCAGAGGTGGCATGGCTGGCTGGCCAAAGCTGGAGGAGGCTAAGTCACCACAGACATCTTGGAAGCTGAGAGCTGCAAGACTGCTTGCTGCAAAAGCTGACTTCTCCTAGATAGGGTGGGGCTAATCCACCTCAAGGCCCACCCCTTGTGACTGCCTTCCTCCAGCAAGGCTCCACTTCTCAAGGTGCCATGACCTTGCCAAACACATGAGACTGTGGGAGACACATTTCAAACCATGACACTCCACCCCTGGGCCCCACAGGCTCATTGCCATATCATTATGCAAACCATATTCAGTCCAACTTTAAAAGTCTTCATAGACTACAATGGTAGTCCCAACAGTCCAAAAGTCCAAAGTCCAAAACTTCCTGTAAAATCAAAACACAAGTTACATACTTCCAACATACAATGGCACAAAATAAACATTACCATTCCAAAAGGAAGGAATGGGGGCATATCCAGGAAAGATCGGTCCATAACAAGACCAAAAACCAGCAGGACAAACTCCAAATCTTGTAGCTCCAAGTCCAACAGGTGAGCCTCTTGTTGAAATCATCTCAGTTCCAAAGGGCTTTGGTTCCATCCCTCTAGTGTAGCTGCCCATAGAATATGTTGGTCTCTTGAGCTGGCTCCTCCCAGGGTATACAGCTCTCCTTGGCAGGTGTCCCACGTTGTGTCTGGAATCTCTAACATCTTTACTTCTCAATGGCAAACCAGGCTTTAACTCCACAGCACAAACTGCCCTTCTTGGGCCTCTAAACTGTAGGCTTCTTGCCACATGATGCCTGGATTCTGCCAATTTTTTAAATCTTGGAGGAGGACTCCATGATCTCCTCCCTCTTGCATCACTGATGCCTCTAAAACCAGAACCACATGGACGACTTTGCCAAGACTGGCCCCCTTGAATCACAGCTGATTCTGCTTCTCTATGTTGACCATCTTTTTCACTCCTGGGCAGTTGCTTGGTAAGAGAAACCAACTCTTGTTTTGGAATTCCACCCTTTAGCTCCAGTCTTCTGAAAGGATTTGCATTCTTATGAGTGGGAACCTTCCCTGAGGATCTTGCCCTCAAGCTAAGGCCTCTCCTATTATTCAAATAGCTAATCTCTTCAACAGCCATTTTGTTCTCTGCTTCTTCTGGGCTCAACTCTTTAGGTTTGCCATTGTATTTTTCATCATTGGATCTTACAGTTTTTGCTTCTTCCTGCCTGATTCTTTGCTCTTTTTCATAACTCTGAAGACAACTAAAAAGTAGCCACATCACATTGTCAAGACTACATTGCTTTGAAATTTCCTCCGCCACGCACTCCAGCTTAATTTCAGGCAAACTTTCAGGACGAGGGCAAAACTTCACTAAACACTTGGCCGACACATGGCTCCATGTGTCACTCGTCCAGTTGCAAACACAGTCTTTGTTTCCCTTTGGACCATCACAAGCTGGGCTTCCACTGCTGCATCTCTCACAGCATTGCTTTCCTCTGAGCTCTCACAAGAAAGGTCCCTTTGGCCCAACCGCCAAGACGCAAAGACTTTCCCAGCACAAAGTCCTAAAGTTCTCCATATTTCTCCCAACAAATAGTTCCAAAGGCACACTAGCCACATCACAGCATTGGCCATACTTTTGGGTACCAACTTCTCTCAGCTTCACAAACAATTTTATGTTTTGGTACCAGCTGTTTTTAATCTCACAGCAATACCCCACTACCTGATACCAATTTCTGTAACAGTTACTCTTAATTATTGCTGTGAGAGAATACTCAAAGTCAAGCAACTTAAGGGAGAAAGGAAGGTTTATTCAGCTTACGGATCCAGAGGGAAGGTACAGTCTCTCTGTACTTAGTTGTGCTAACTGCATTGTACTTTATTTATTACATCAAAAAAAGCAGAGGTGGCATGGCTGGCTGGCCAAAGCTGGAGGAGGCTAAGTCACCGCAGACATCTTGGAAGCTGAGAGCTGCAATACTGCTTGCTGCAAAAGCTGACTTCTCCTGGAGGTAGGGTGGGACCAATCCACCTCAAGGCCCACCACTTGTGACTGCCTTCCTCCAGCAAGGCTCCACCTCTCAAGGTGCCATGACCTCGCCAAACACATGAGACTATGGGGGACACATTTCAAACCATGACAACCCCTGAGCCACCTATCCAGCCCCTCGACATGGCAATCTTGATATCCAATGTTCTTTGAATGGTTTTCTTAAAAGCAGAATGTAAGGTTCCAGAAGATGGATTAAGAGGTAAAGGTGCTTGCCGCCAAGCAAGATGACCTGGGTTCCATCCCAGAACCACATATTGAAGGGGAGACCCAATTCCACAATTTTTATTTTCTGACTTGTACATATATACCATGGCAGCACTTGTGTACAACTGCATGCACACACACACACACACTTGCACGTGCGCGCGCACACACACACAGACGGATAGTAAATAAATGTATTAAAATCTTGAAAAAGCAGAATGCAAGTTGGATGAAGAGACTATTGGTAGCAGGCCAAGGTTTTTTATGTTTTCACCTATTTATAGTAGGATTTAATCCAAATTTACTACAATGACTTCATGGGAATTTCAAAATACTGAAAGTTGTTTCTATGGAAGTTATGATCTAAGTTTAAAGGTTAGTCTCTTTCCCAGGCTAACTAATTTACAAACTTTTGGTAGGAGGGGAAAATAACTCAGACATGCCTTTCAGTCATAGAATGGGGTTTCCCCTTCTTTATTAAGGATGAAACTTGTGTTCTTAAAGGAACAACATGCTCTTGTAGTTATGGCAAGTGAAGCATAGTAACAGTCCTGTGCTTGTAAAACAGCAGCCTGACTCCATTTAGTTCTTTTGATTTCCAGAAACAAGAACCTGATTCTTATCACCTTTTGGACACTGCTGGCTTTGTCTGGCTACATTGATGAGAACTTCTCATACTTCAGGAAAAGGAGTAAGCATTCTTACTACATTTGGGAAATTTCTTTAAAGGAGACATTTTCTGTGCTAATGGGATTTGTAGGAAAAAAAAAAAAACCTGGATCAAATGGTTCTTGAATTCATCAGAACCACCTGTGTTTACTATCTTGAAAATGTAGCTTCTGTACTTAGTTGTGCTAACTGCATTGTACTTTATTTATTACATCAAAAAAAACAACTCAGGCTGGGGATGAAGTTCAGAAAGTAGAGCTCACGGCTCACATGCATGAGGCTGTGAACTGACCATTAGCATCAGTAGAAACTGGGCATGGTCGTGCATGCAGTAATCCCAAAAGTCTCTGGGTAGCTGCTGGAGAATCAGAAGCTCAACTGAGCTACATCCCCAGTTCAATTGATATCTTAAAATAATGTGAATCATCTTAAGTAACATAATTAAACTCCTATTTTGCTGAAAATTAATAATTGTCAAAATTAGGTATTAAATATAAACCTAACCGAAATGAAATAAAATATATAATTTCTGTTGATGGTGCTACACATCATATATTACATCATATGCTGCATTTCATTTCAAAATGTGTTTGCGTGTTACAGCCTATATTTCTTTAGTAAATGTAGCTCTAGTTCCCTGATTCTCCACTAGGGGATGTTTTTTACTTTCTCAGTGATCATTTAACAATGTCTGTAATCCACTTTTGTTTGCTTGGAGATAGGATCTCATTCTGTAGCCCAAGCTTGCTTGAAACTCACTATGTAGCCCAGGCTGGCCTGGAGACACTGAATTGTCACAACTGTGGATTTGAACTGCTGCCTACTGGTCAGAGGTCAACTCGTCCAAGGCACAGAAATGTCTCAATCACAAAGCACAACTTGGCTGCAAGTGTGGGCCGGAGACATTGTGGTGTAGAGTCTTTGAGAAACAGCTGACAATCTGAAGGACAACCCAGCTCCCTGTCATTATTACTCTATAAGAGAAAATACTGAATGACACCAAGCAGACACAACTGGGAGGCTGGTGTCAGGCTGATGAACAGGTGGGAAGTGACCTGGTGGTCCATTCCTTAATTATTGGGGTCAGTAGATTGAGAGGGCTGGGGCTTTGAGCTAATGAGGCAAGCCTGATTCTCTTAGCAGTCAAGGTGAGCAGGCTGGGTGTGCTCAGAGACTAGTCCCCCCCCCCCCCCCCGGGAAGGGAAGCAGTCCCTAAGCCGGCTGAAGACACCTCCTGTCCCTAGCTGTCCATCAGAGGCTCAGAATATCCCAGAAGTGACAGCAGAGGGGAGGCTGGACAGCAGGCTTATGTATCCTTGTCCCAGAGGTGGAGGGTCAGTTTCTGCGATCTTCAAGGCCCTTGGCCTTAGCGCTGGGTTCTGTGTCCTTATCATGTGACAAGCAAGACCAAGCCTCAGGAGTAGTCAGAGGGGCAACTTGTGCTGGTGTCTGTGAGGGGCATATATCAACACTTTCAAGGTACTGGCAAAGTCATGTAGTAGCTGCACAGTGAAGAAGATGGGGTTCCAGAGGCAGTGGGGAGGTTCAAACCTTGACTACTGCAGGCCTTGACGGCCCTAACCAGGTACCTGGTCATGGTTGCCCATCGGTGCAGTACAGAGGGTGTGACTGTTGTCTTTGAGAACAGAACCTCTTCCAGAGGCTGGGGTGGAGGTGCAGCTACAGTGGGGTGCAGGCGATGATTAGCATTTGGGTACAAAGCTTGGGAGACAGTGTTCTTCGTTCCTTCCCCCACTCAACTCTTGCCAGGACAGAGGGCCATCACAGGGTTCTGTGGAAGCTAAGGGAGTCCTTTGTCATTTGGATGAGAGGGATGCTTGCTCTGCATTCTTCCCAGAGCTGGTCCCAGACAGGTCTGGGCAAAGCGGTGGTCACTGACAGTAGGAATATAAATAAGAAATACTTGCAGTGCACCCCAGGGAGTCCGCCTCAGGCCTTGTGAACCTCCACTCGGGTGATCCCAGATCCTTGAGTCCACAACAGGAAAGAATTCTACAGTAAGTCAGAGGGAGGCCAAGTTTCACTTGGTGTAGTGATTAAATGGCAGGACAAGACCCCCTTGAAGAGACTCAAGTGTGGGTGTCAGGAGAACGTGTCTTGTGTCTTGCTGCCTCAGTGAAGCTAGACAAGTGACTTCGGGACTCTGGGACTATAAAACTGTTTAATCTACCACAAAGTTTACATATTAGGGAAAGAATGTGCTGGTATACATACTTTGTTCCAATCAACAGAATTGTGTCCTGGAAGAGATTACTTTGTCAGATATTGTGCAGCTTTGTAAATGAAGGGTGTGTTAATAGAGATAAAAGCTTCATTGGAGGGATTTATACACTGGTTACAAAGAAGCCGTGATTAAGGCATGAGCCATTTTTTAAACAAATTCATTTTTGAAGTTTCTCAGAAAAGAGGACTTTTTATTTTTGGCAAGTGATCCTGTCAGTTATACTTAAATTCCCAGGCATCAGCCAGCAAGAGAGAACAAGGAGAGAGAAGCAACTCTCCTTTCTCAAGCCTCTCAGTGTCCTAACAAGGATCCTGCCTTAGGACCTGGGGCCTTCCTCTCCTTTTATACCTGCTTCTGAAAGAGAGAAACCTGAAGCTAGCTATTGACAGAAGGGTTCTTTCTTTCATCCCTGCAAAAGTGAACACAATACGCTTGGATAGTCTTTTGTGGAAAACCAATTAACTAATTTGCTCCTTGCAGTAAAGGTAACTGATGTGTTCTACTCTTGGGGGATGGATCATCATGTCACTTTTTGTAATTTACCTATTTGCAAAAGGGAAAGGGCAAAGGATTCATGATTTGGCAATGATGCTGTTGATTTTACACAGACTCTCCTATCATTAACAGCCTTTATGGAGTTGTGTATAGATGGTTTCCTTTCAACACAGATACTACTTTCCCCTCTCATTTCTCCTGGTGATGTTGGAGCAGACTGAAGCGCACTTGCCACTACTGCTGGAAAACACCTAACTTCAAAACGAAGTGTTCCAGGGCTGCAGACAGTCGACGTCAGTGCTTAAATTTGGATTTCTGCTCGATGGATGGATGATGGTTAATAAGGTTTTCTCAATCAAGGACTGGGGAGATGGTTCAGTAGTTAAAAGTTCTTGCAAATTGACCAGAGTTCAGACAGGCCAGATCCCACATAAAATGCTGGGAGGGCATGGTGACCCACCTGAAATTGTAGCCCCAGAAGGCAGAGCCTAGGAAGCTGTGGAGCTCGCTTGCTAGCCAGACCATTCCTTTTTTTATTTTTATTATTTATTATTTTTTCCCACTCATACCAACTTAATAGGTAACCCGGTCCCCTCCCTCCCTCGACCTCCCCCCCTTTTCCCCTCCCTTTGACTCTCTTTCCTCCCTTCCTCCCAGACCTCCCCTCTTCCTTCTCCCAATCTCTGGAGCATCCTTTAGTGTGAATGTCAAACTTCCCTCTGCATCCTGCACTCTAATGAGGTGCAAGGACCTAGTAGCATTGCCTAGAGCCCTTTCTTGTGTTCCCCTTTAGTATGGGAACACTATAGTGATGTTCATCCCTGCTGCTAAGGACCCTAGTGCCTGTGATCCATTCTAGACTTTGGGTGGGGGGTCATTGATATGTCAGTCATTGTGCAGGTCCTGCAATGTCTTATTATGGTTACTGAGGCCCTAACTTGTGTGGAGTATCTTGCGTATCGTTGTTCCTTCCAATCTTTAGGCTCTTACGATGTTTCCGGCCCCTCTTCCATAAGTTTCCCTCAGCTTTAGGATGGGGAAAGATTTGGCTGGTCTGGTTCCAGGTGATTAATGTAGGGTCTCTGATGTTCTGAATTATGGTTTCAGACCATTCCTAATGGCATTTCACTGAAGACCTAGGTTCCGAGCAGGGTGAATTGAAGTTGATTCTGTGTCTCCCTTGGGCATCCACATGCCTGCACTCTCAGGTGCACAAGCACATGCACACACAGAGAACAATTTTACCTTGAATACCAATTGTACTGAGGTTAAGAAATTACATCCAGCGTCATTTAACGTTATCTTATATGCAACTACCAAACAAGGAAATTAACAATGGATCAACACTGCTAAATAAATGCCATACATTTTCAGATCTCACCTGTTTTCCTGACAGTACATTTTTTTTGTGTTCCAGGTCTATTCAGGTTTATGCCTCCTTGGTCCCTTCTACTCTGAGTTTTTTTTTTAACCTTTTTTATTATTATTTCCACTCATACAAACTTAATAGGTACACCAGTTCCCTCCCTCCCTTCTCCTCTCCCCGAAAGCCCTGCTCCCCCTCCCCTCACCCCTCCTTTCCCATCCCCCAATGCCTCCCCCCAATCCCCAGAGAGCCCTTTAATGTGCATGCCAGACTCTCCTCTGGGCCCTCTTCTCCGATGATGTACAAGGACCCAGTGGCATTTCCCTGAACCCTTTCCTGTGTTCCCCTTAAGCATAGGAACACTACTGTGGCTGTCAATCCCTTGTCTCCAAGGATCTTGGTGCTTTTAGCAGATGCTATACTTTGTGAGGTCAATAGTGTGTTGGACATTGCACAGGGCATGCAAAGTCCAATTATGATTGCTTCGGCCCTAACTTGTGTGCAGTATCTTGCAAATCATTGCTCCTCCCATCCTTTTGCTCTTAAAATCTTACCGCCCCCTCTTCCGCAAATTTCCCTTAGCTTCAGGATGGGGAGAGATTAGTCTGGCCTAGTTCTAGGTGGTTGATATAGAGTCTCTGAATTTCTGGATTGTGCCACTCTGGCAAGCCATCTGGAGATTCTTAAAGAAATTAAAAATTGAAATGCCATATGACCCTGCTATTCCACTTTTGGGAATAACCCCCCATGCAGCAGAGGTTCACCTCGATAGCACAAGCACAACCATGTTCATAGCAGCACTGTTTACAATAGCAAAGTCATGGAATCAAACCAAATGTCCAACAGTTGACGAGTGGATAAGGAAAATGTGGTACATTTATACAATGGAGTACTACTCAGCCATCAAAAATGATGAATTACTGGAATTTTCCAGGAAATGGGTGTCATTAGAAACAATTATATTAAGTGAGTATCCCAAACCCAGAAAATTAAGCGCCGTATGTACTCACTAATAGGTGGCTCCTAGTACCAAACCACCCAGCCCACCTTGAGACACTCAAAGATAAATCTATGTAATACCTACAGTAATTGCAAGGATTATGAACAGGAGGGATGGGGTTGGAGGGCCACACCAGAAACAATGAGAGAGGGGACCATGTTACAGCAGAGAAAATAGGCCTCTATCAAGGACTGCAAGTAAGTAATGAGACATCTAGTTAAGTTCACAGACGTTCCTTCCAGATCATTTACAACTGAGGGGGTATGATCTCACCAAAAGGGAAGGGTATATAGTCTGGCAGATAAAAAGTAACCATTTTGCAAATGGGTGATTGACCCCTCCCTCACTGTGGTTTCCTACTTTTATTACATGAACCCTTGAATGTGCTCTTATAACAAGACTCCAGTTTAACAGCTTTTTGTCTCTGGCCAGGGGTGACATACAATGCCCATCTGGATGGAGTGAAAGGGCATTGCAGGAGCAGCAAAACTGCAAAAGAAAATCAACCAACTACTCTTGAATTTTTAAATGCCTTTTACTGAATGCATCTCTTTCCACACAGAGCTAATGAGTTTTCAAACAAAGTATTCATGTGTTTGGATGTGTCTGTGGTTATGGTTTTCTTCCCTTCTCTTTTTTCAAAATATTTGAGAGCAAGTGAACAAATGTGTTTGAGAGAAAAAGCACACAGAGGTGTGTGTGTGTGTGTGTGTGTGTGTGTGTGTGTGTGTGTACAGGCGTGCAGAGGTCAAAGGACAACTCTTGGAATTTGGTTCTTGTCATGGTTTGGAATGTGGGCTGACCCCCACAGGCTCCTGTGTTTGAATCTTTGGTTGTTTGCAAAGGTCATGGCACATTTAAGGGGTGAAGATTTGGTGGAGGAAGGCAGTCACAGAGGGTAGGTCTTGAGGTTGATTAGTTCCACCCAATTTCCCCAGAGAGTTCTGCTCTTGCAGTTGACAGTCTTGCAGCTCTCAGCCTCCTTGATGGACTTAACTTAGGCCATCTCCCACTTCTGCCAGCTAGCCATGCCTTTTCTGCCATAACAGACTGTATCTTCCCTCTGCAACTGTAACCTGAATAAATCTCCTTTTCTCTCTCAAAGTGCTGTGAGTCTTGTCTTATAGCAAGAGATAAGAGTTACAAGGACAATCCTCTTCTTCCATCAGGTAGACTCTGGAGCCAACTACTTACGTCACCAAGTTTGCACACAGGCACCTTACCAGCTTAGCCATTTCACCAGCTCTATTTTTTCCTTTCACTCCCATGCCAGCACCATACCATTTAATTAGCATGGCTCTGTAAGCTTGAGTCTAATAATCATGCTTCATTTTCTCTTTTAGATTATCCTGACCTGAGAAAGAATATTCACTAACGACCACAACAACAACAACAAAACCTAAAAGTAATAAAAATGCTGAGAAGAATGTTAGGCAAAGGAGCCCTCTGCCCACTGCTGGAAGGAATAAAAATTTGGGCAACCATTATGGAACTCAGTACGGTGGTGAGGCCTCACACACTTTACAACAGAATCATTAGCCAGATGCAGTTACTCATCGCTGCAATTCCAACATTAGGGAAGTTGAGGCAGGATTACAAGTTTAAGGCCAGTCTGGGGTGAGTTCTAGGCCAGCCTAGGCTTCAGACACAGATCCTGTCTCAAAGAACCGCCCCCTCCAAAATGAAAACAAATTATAAGATCGAGAAATCCCAATACTGAATTTATATCCAAAGGAAATGAAACCTATTATGTTGAAGGAAGACTCCCTGTTATTTTGTACTAGTACGGTTAAGAGACAGAAATACCTCTGTCAATTAACTGGTGAGTGAAGGTAAAAGAGGGAGATACACCATGGAATGATCTGCCAACCAAAGAGGATGTCATCCTGTCATCTGTGACAACATGGATGGAACTATAGATCATTACGCCACGTAGAATATGCCAGGCACAAAAGAACAGTATAATGTGATCTCATATGCAGAATTTTCAAAAACTGATATGAAGCATTTTAAAAAGCTGATCTGGTGAAGTTGAAAACAGAATGGCGGTTACCCGAAGCTGGGGAGAGAATAATTATGCAAGGATAGGGAAAGGTTAACCACTAGCCACTAAGATACAGCTAAACAGAAGCAAGGTATTTTGGTGTGCTATACTGCATGCAAGGGTACATATAGATAGTGAAAAAGTACATATATTTTTAAAAGCTAGAACTTTTAATGTTTTTAACATAGAGAAATGAAAATGGCAGCCAGCAAGACAGCTGAATAAAATTGCTTCTTGTGCAAGCCTCACATGAGTTTGAATCCTGGAACCACAAAGTAAGAGAGAACTGACTTCCTAACGTTGTGTTCTGACCTTCACATGCACTTAGTGACATGCATGTGTTTGCGCATGCACACACACGAATACACACACACACATGAATACACACACACACATATGAATACCCACACCCACGCACACACACATGAACACACACACACACACACACATGCACACAGACATGCACTGAAATGAAAAAAGATGAGTAGCTATATTTAATGTAATTTAAGGATTATAAAACATACACATGCATTGGAACATAACATGGTACCCCACAAATATGCATAAATTTCATATTTTTTAAATTTTTATGGGCCTGTTCAGATTGAATTTAAAAGGCCTATGTTCTTGAGGCAGAGGTAGGTGAAGGACAGCTTGGTCTACAAACTGGTTTCACCGCAACCAGGGCCTGTATAATGAGACCCTGTCTCAAAAAAAAAAAAAAAAAAGAATTTGAAGTAAAAAATCTTGCAGGTGTTCATTTGTTTTGCTTTCCTTTGTGAATTCTGAAAACTGCATAATTATCTAAAAATGTTGTGTTTTTTGAAGTAGGATTTTACGCATACCTCATTACTCTTGAACATACTGTGCAGCCAAGGACAACCGTAAACTTCTGAACCATCCGACTCCATTCCCCAAGAGCTAGGATCACAGGTTTGCGCTATCACAAATCCTGGTTATGTGGTGCTGGGGATGGAACCCAGAGCTTTGGGCATGTGAGGCACTTTGCTAACTGAGCCATATCCCTAGCCCCCTATATTTTAACTCTTCTCTTTAGTAATTTGAGGTACGAATTTATGTTTGAATATTGGCACATTTAAATAAAAATGTAGAAGCATGATGTTAAAGCTGATGTCAAAGTCTGAGCCTGGTCTTGTCTTAAATGGACAGATAGGGTTTCTCTAGATGGAAAATGTAGAGAGACCATCCCTGATCACGAGGGATCTCTCATTGACCTGATGCTTAATGATGCAGGTGACAGACTTCAAGAGAAGTGGGGTACTCAGAGACTCCAAATAGGCCCAGTAGGAAGGTGGGTATTGAGCAGAGACCCACATCATCAAAGGTGTTCCTGTCACATGAGGGGTTTAGTGAATCATTATTTAGTCCTGCAATCCAGTTAGAGATCAGAGAATGCAAGGCAGTGACTCTCGGGTGTCCAGGAATATGCAGTGGCCCTTAGGAAACTTCCAGAACAATCATTCCTGCTTATCCCAGAATCATGTTCAACTTTTACTGCTGTAATCAGCCGTGTTATTTCTGATCTTTGTCAGGGAGAGAAACAGCTAAAGCCCAATGCACTCAATTCTCATGGATTTACAGTAGGGGTTCTCACTCAGTATCAGCAGGAGCTATTAAGTTGGGTTGCTGTGTAAACATGGTAGCTTCTTTTGCAAGAGACTGAAAGTTCCAGTCTTACAATGCAGCACAAATCAGGGGGCAGCCAGAACCCTGGACTCAAAGGTGAGGGAAAAGGAGGGAGATGGATTGATAGGGAAGGAAAGCAGGAGGGTACAGGAGAGAAAGGAACACTATAGAGGTTTGTAAGGAGCAGCCTCTCTGGCATTCTGGTAATTGAAAAATTCATCTCTGGAGTTGGACAAGGATGTGGGTATAGCTAGAAGAGCCGAGTTTCAATAGAACTTTTCTCATGCCCTGTGGCAATTAGCTTTCTTTCTGCTGTTGTGAGACAACACCCAGAAAGAACTTAAGGGAGAAAGGAGATTTATTTGGCTTGTAGTTCCAGAGGAGACTGTTCATTGTGATGGAAAGGGCATGGCCGGTGGCAGAAGCTGCAGGTGGCTCAAGTCACAGCAGTCATCATGGAGGCAGAGAGAGAGCAAGAAGCTGACTGCAAGCAGGGTGGGGCAACCAAAACCTCAAGGCCTGTAGCCTGTGAAGTGCCTTCCTCTAGCCAGCCTTCATCTCCTAAAGGTGCCAAGACCTGATCTTTCCAAACATCAGCATCAACTAAGGATTCAAACACATGAGCCTGTGGGGGGATAACTTACCTTTACACCATGACACTCTCTACAGGGGAGAGGTAGCAAAAGGAGAGAAGGCTGCTCTGGGTGCTCCACAAGGACTGGAGAGCTGGTATCATGAACAGAGAAGGTAGCAGCAGTAGGTTCTGGATTCCTGAAATCCATAGCAGCATACTAGCAAAACCACAAAGACCAGGGCCCACCGCTGCAACTGCTTCTGTGCAGTGTAAACCAGGGCTGGGTTCTTTGACACAGCACCATTCATAACAACCTTCTATCTCCCTACCACTGTGGTGAAACCTTAATGCAATTCACCTAACCATACTTCCTGAAACAAAGTTATGTGTATCTTGTTAATGTCTTCACTGTTTTGACACAAATGTATACATAGTCCAAATGATTTAGGAAAAATATTCATAATGCGTAACTGGTGGCAAAGCACCCACTGATTTATCTAGCTCTTTGTATCAGTGTCACTAAAGAAAGACATATGAAGAAAACAGTTAAATACAATTGCCATCTCACTGTAGATGTGGAGTGGAGTGTACGTTGAAATTAACCACCTGGTGACTGATACTAAGCCACAATATGAGAATACACTTAGACTGGCGATTGAAAACATCATAACCAATACTGAATTCAAACAGATAAAAAACAGATGAGCAGACTGCTTTGTGAACATGCGTGCAGTGCAGGAAAAGGTACTCCAGCGTTTCAGCTTCACAGAAACACCCCCCCTTCTATTTTAGTTTTGTAACTTCACTGCTACAATGACTACCTGACCCAAACAACACAGGGAACCAGGGATTTTACTCCAGGTTACAGTCCACCATGGCCAGCAGAGGCACATCAGGAATATCCCAGAAAACTAGCCAAACCATATTCAATGTCAAGAACAGAGAGGCGAGAAGCAACTCATGACAGTTTGACACATATATAGCAGTTACCCTGTACTGTTGTTGATAATATCACGACAAAACAGCTCAAGGGAATAATGGGTTTATTCTCTTACAACATCTGGTTACAATTCTTTGTCCAGCTTGGTAGGAGACCCCACATCAATACCAAGGAGCAAAGGAACTGACCACACCATATTCACATAATGGCTGAAAGAGGGACAATCCTTACTTCCCAGACCAGCATGTCTGGCCAAGAATACACAAGGATGCCAACTTCCTCAACCAGCTCTTTGTATTTTATTTACCTGTCCAGGACCTAGTCCCACCCACCATGGACTGGGCTTTTCCCATCAACTAGGCAATAACCTGCAGGTTTGCTCTGAGTTCAACTCAGCTACTAATTTTCTACAAATGTGCCCAGAGTTCAAATTGTCAACCATCAAGTTGACAATTGTATCTATGACACTTCACCCATTGTCAACTTGACACAAGAACATATCACTTTTAAACTGTAACATGCACTCCTTCTCCACACAGTTGTTCAATTTAACTTTTAATATAAATATATTTAAATTTTATTAATTCTAAAAGTCTGCACTAAAAAGTCTTCATAATCCAGTTTGCAAATGTCTGTCATTAGACATTGTTATTAAAATGTTGGAACTTAAAGTCTCTTTTTAAAAATGTACAAAATCGAAGGTGAGTGAGTGAGAGAGAGAGAGAGAGAGAGAGAGAGAGAGCACAGCCCAGCCCCCAACCAACCCGGAGCCCCACGCGTCCCGGCGGCGGCGAGCACCCAGGCCCACAGCGGCTTAGCCTGGGCCCCGCCCCGGACCCAAGCCCCTCGCATCCTGCCCCCTGTGCGCCTAGCCACCCCCCTGGATCCCAGGTGAAGAATTCTGCCATTGAGCCAGGGAGCGAAAGAGCCCAGCCCAGCCCCAACCCCACCCGGGAGCCGCCCAGCCAGCAGCACCAAGCTGCGAAGCCACTGGCTTTGCCCCCGGGGCCCCGCCCCTCTCCCCGCCTACCTTCCCAGGTCGCAGGTGAAGAATTCTGCCATCAACATCAGACCCTCTGCCTCTCTGGCCCACCGGGGACCTACGAACGTGGTCCACGGAAGACACACTGCTACTCAGAATTCAATAGAGCCCAAAGGAAACTCAAGCAAAATTCTAAGGAACAAAGGGAGCACAGACCATACATCTGGACTCCACTACAATCGTTATATCACGTGGGCGAGTTTCTTCTCATCCAGCCCAAAGATAAGTAAACTTTTTCTTTTCACCTTTCTGATCCTTTAAAGTATCAATGCTGTAGATCAACTTTCTCATACAGCCACCCCACAACATACAACTCCAGGGAGTACACCACTCACCCCCACATTTCACCAAGAAACTAAATCGCAAAAGTGCACTACCAAACTAATACTCACCCCCTGGTAACATAACCTGACTTAAGTGACCTACTAACAGCCTAGTAGCCTTATCTAGGATATAATAATAACAATACACAAACATACCCAATCCAAGGTAAGCACTAGTAATAACTGGCAAGCGTAACATTACTAACTACGTCGATTCAGTGAAAAACACAGAAACTGAAAGGTCCTAAAAAACAAAACAACAATGTACAAGTCAAAGTGCAGATCCACGAGAAACAAAACCCAAGAAGACCAATCTCCTGCCGAAAGAATCAGTCCCATAATGAGGGATTCCGACCACAACAAATCCACAGAAAATAGCCATGAAAGCCAGACCCAACATAACGACTTTCAGAGTATGATCCTTACCATGATTAATACTATGAAAGAGGAAATCCTAGAAGAGTTAAACAACTGTATCAACCACTTTGAACAGGAACACAACAGGCACTTGGAGGAGTTGAGAAAAACAGTTCAAGAAACAAAAATAGGTATACAGCAGTTAAAACAGTCTCAGGCAGTTTAAAATTGAACTAAAAGACAAGTTATCTTCAACCCAAAACTCAACAGAGAGTCTTATCAGCAGAACAAATGAGGCAGAAAATAGAATTTCAGATCTTGAAGACAAAGTGGGAGAATTCACCAGCTCAATGGAAGAGATTGTTAAAGCCAAAAAGATACTGGGGAGGAACATTCAAGAGATATGGGACACCCTGAAGAAGCCTAACATGCACATTCATGGAATACCAGAACAAGAATCCCAAAAAACCACACCGGAGGAAATATTTCAATTCATCATAAATGAAAACTTCCCACAACTAAAGAATGAGAGGCCTATCCAAGTACAAGAGGCATTTCACACTCCAAACAGATATGACCAAAATAGAAAATTGCCATGGCAAATAATAGTCAAAACACTCCACATTCAAGACAAAGAAAAGGTGCTGAAAGCTTCAAGAGAAAAAAAGCAACTCACTTTTAAAGGTAAACCTATTAGAATAACAAATGACTACTCAATGGAAACAGTAAAAGCAAGAAGAGCTTGGAGAGACATACTTCAAGTATTAAATGAGCAAAAATGCCAACCCAGACTGATATACCTGGCAAAACTATCTGTCATCATGGAGGGAGAAAGAAAAGTTTTCCAGCACAAAGACAACTTGAAGGGATACATGTCTACCAAACCAGGCCTTCAAAAAATGCTAGAACTGATACTCAAGCTTGAAGAAAAGAACAAGCGTATCCAGGAGGACAGAAGGGAAGTATAATACCACCAAAACATAAATATCAAACAACATGCTTACAAAATCTACTAAACATAAAAAATGTCCAGAATTAAAAATAATTTCTCCATTATAACATTAAATGTCAATGGTACTAACTCGCCGATTAAGAGACACAGATTACAAACTTGGATTAAAAATCACAATCCATCGATCTGCTGCCTGCAGGAAACCCATCTCACCACAAAAGATAGGCACGCTCTAAATATAAAAGGCTGGTCAAAAATTCTACAAGCAAATGGAAGCAGAAAACAGGCAGGGGTAGCCATCATGCTATCAGACAAAGTGGACTTTGAACCAAAGAAAATTATAAGAGACACGGATGGATACTACATTTTAGTCACAGGTACAATTCACCAGGAACACTTCACAATACTGAACATATATGCACCCAACACGGGCCCCTCCACATTCATTAAGAAAACCCTACAGCGTCTAAAGCAAGAAATCAACCCCCACACGATAATTCTTGGGGACTTCAACACCGCCCTCTCAACATGAGATAGATCAACAGGTCAAAAGCTTAACAGAGACACTTTGGAACTTAATTAAACCCTGAAAGAAATGGACCTTACAGATCTCTATCGAACTTTTCACCCACGTACCAAAGAATACACATTTTTTTTCTCAGCAGCACACGGAACTTTCTCCAAAATAGATCACATATTGAGCCACAAAACGAATCTACACATAGAGAAAAAAGTTGAAATTCTATCCTGTGCCCTGTCAGATCACCATGGCCTAAAGCTGGACATCCACAACACAACAAACGAGAAAATACACTAACTCCTGGAAACTCAACACTATGATGCTGAATGAGAACTGGATTCAGGAAGAAATTAAAAAGGAAATTCAAGATTTCCTGAAAGTGAACGATAACGAAAATACAACTTACCAAAATCTCTGGGACACAATGAAAGCTGTCCTAAGAGGTAAGTTCATAGCTCTTAATGCCTACATCAAAAAATGGAAACATCAGAAATAAATAACTTAACGATGCAGCTTAAGGCTTTAGAGAACTTGAGCAATCTGATCTCTAAAGTAGTAGAAGAGAGGAGATTAGCAAAATAAGGGGAGAAATATCTGAAATCGAGACTAGAAAATGATAGAAAAAATCAACCAGTCAAAAAGCTGGTTCTTTGAAAAAATCAATAAGATAGATACACCCCTAGCTAAATTAACCAAAAGCAAGAGAGAGAAAACCCAAATTAACAAAATTAGAAATGAACATGGAGTAATCACTACTGATACCCAAGAAATCCAGAGAATTATAACATCATATTTCAAAAACTTATACTCTGTGAAGTTTGACAACACACAAGAGATGGATGAATTTCTAAGTAAACACATCTTACCTAAATTGGATCAGGAAGTTGTGAATTACTTAAATGGCCCTATAACATATAAGGAAATTGAAGAAGTAATCTCGAATCTTCCCACCAAAAAATGTCCTGGACCAGACAAATTCAGCACAGAATTCTACCAGACATTTAAGGAGTCAATAACACCAATACTCCTTAAACTGTTTCATCAAATAGCAAAGGAAGGAACACTACCAAATTCCTTCTATGAAGCTAATATTGTCTTAATCCCAAAACCTAATAAAGATTCACTTAAAAAAGAAAACTATAGGCCGATCTCCCTGATGAACACAGACGCAAAGATTCTCAACAAAGTCTTAGCAAATCAGATTCAAAAACAATTCAAAAAGATCATTCACAGGGACCAAGTAGGCTTCATCCCCGGCACACAAAGTTGGTTCAACATTTTGTCTCTGACCAGGGGGTGACATACAGTGCCCATCAGGATGGAGTGAAGGGCATTGCAGGAGCAGCAAAACTGCAAAAGAAAATCAACAAACCACAATCCAGAACTTCAGAGACTCTATATCATTCACATAGAACTAAGCCAGCCTAATCCACCCCATCCTGAAACTCAGGGACATCTGCGGAAGAGGGGGCGGTAAGATTGTAAGAGCAAAAGGATGGGGGGAGCAATGATTTGAAGAGTCTCCACACTAGATAGGGCTGAAGCAATCATAATAAGACTTCGCATGCCCTGTGCCATGTCCGTCACACTATTGACCTCACAAAGTCTAACATCAGCTAAAGGCACCAAGATCCTTGGAGGCAAGGGATTGATGGCCACAGAAGTGTTCCTATGCTTAAGGGGAACACGAGAAAGGGTTCAGGGAAATTCCACTGGGTCCTTTTATGTCATTGGAAAGGAGGACCAAGAGGAGAGTTAGGCATACACAATAAATGACTCTCTGGGAATTGGGGGGGAGGCAGTGGGAGATTAGGAGGGAGGGAGGGGAGTAGGGGGTTCGGGGGGAGGAGGGGGGGGGAGGGAACTGGTCTACCTATTAAGTTTGTATGAGCGGAAATAATAATAAAAAATGTTTAAAAAATGTACAAAATCTTTTAACAAGATCCTGTCGAACACAAAATGAACATTAAGATGGAAAGATTAGATCAGAGCAAGAGAACATCAAATTAGGACTAGAGTTCAGCAAGTTGAGTACTGCATTCTGTACTTCAATGTCCACCTTCAGGTTTGCTCATCAAAGATTCCCTCGTCACAAGTCAAAGTTACCCAAGCAGTGTTTCTCTGAAGCAGGTTGAATGTCCACTGTCAGTAGTCCTCAGCACACATGCCACGGTTCTGTAATTTCCAACACTCTGGGCTCACCTCCTCAGCTAAAAGCTTCACCTCTCTTTGCAGAAACTCCAAACCTGCCTCTTGGTGACAAGCTTCAGCTGCTCTCCGTAAACCACGCAGTCTTGCATTAAAATCAATACTGGTAATGCTGACAAATTCTGCAGGGATGTTGAAATGTAAGTTATTGCAAACAAATCACAGCTGCACCATTTTCTGCATGCTGACTCTGGGAAAGCCCTTTCCTAGGCAGCCAGAACTTTTGAAGGGCAAGAGTTGGCTTCAGTTTGGGCTCTTGGCCCCTGAAGGAATCGAGGTTTTCAAACTTTGCAATCTCCGTATGTTGGTATTCATGACTTCCACTGTCCCACTGGGAAGCACTAGGTTTTTTCAACCAACAACAGTAGCTGCACTGTCTGCCCTTTCCACATCCAAAGCTTCATGGCTGCCAACACAGCTCTCCTCTATCAAGCAAACCAATCCATTATCTCTAAACTCAACTTTGTTGAAGTCTTTGTTCCTTCAACACATTTGGGCCCAAACAATACACAACTCTCAGAATGGCTGGCTTCCAAGCAGTCCTCTAAATTCGAAATGGTTTTTATAGCACAGTCTCAATATTTTTATACATTTCCATATGCCTTCCAAAAGCCATTCAAAATTCACACAGCCAGACTGATCAGCAACAATCCACTTTCTCTGGCAACAAATGATTTTTGCAGTTACTCTACACTGTTGCTGATAAAATCATGATGAACAGGGGGAACAAGGGAACAAGGGAACAAGGGGGTTTATTCTTTCTTATATAGTCGGATTACATTTGCTTGTCCAGCTTGGCAGGAGAGCTCACACCAACACCAAGGGCTGAGGGAACTGGCCACGCCATACACATGTAACAGCTGAGAGAGGGACAATCCTCACTCGCCAGACCAGCATGTCTGGCTAAGTACACAGGAGAATGCCAACTTCCTCAACCAGCTCTTTGTATATGATTCACCTGTCCAGGGTCTAGTTCCATCTGCTAGGCTAGGCCTGCTCCATGAACTAGACAATCTCTTGCAGGATTCATCTGGATTTAACACCACTGGCAATTCTCTTCAAATGTGTCCAGACCTTGGACCCTCAACTGTCAAGGTGACACCTGTAACTAAGTATGACAATATTCTAAATATTCAACCACCTCTCTGTGTCTCTGTCCACCTACCTAGGGAGCACTTCCACTGTGGACTGAGTCTTTCCACATCAACTATACAATCAAGACAATCTCTCACAGGCATGCTCAGAGTCCCACCTCCTATGTGTACAATTGACAGCTTAGACTGTCACATACAGCTCTGTTCCACACATCTCCTATCCCACTTCCCTGGGCCTAGACTTGAAGCCCTGAGTGAAAGTCAGAACACAGAGAACACGGGAAGCCTTGTTTTCCAGCACTGGTGGCATTTTCATGCTTTGACATTTGGGGTTGCCAAGGAGGACTAAATCCGAGAAAATAAACAGCTGAGAGTGCAGCTTTGCATATAAGCCAATCTACTTTTCCCATTTCTCTGCCTCAATCATCACAAGGTCCGCAGACAACTAGGGAAGGGCCCTCACCACAGATGACTCTAATTATGAAAACCCTAATTTCAGACTACTGGGCCTCGCTCCTGCCTCGCCTTGAAATAGAAAGGTCCCTGTACATTTTCCTCTTGCTCCTTCTACCTCTGGTGGTGTTCCTCCGTGAGGTCTCACATCCTATCCTGGGATTGTGAGTGTCATGCTGGTCATTACCACATCGCATGTTTACCACAATGACCAAAACACCCTGGAACTAAACCATTCCTAATGAACAGGAGACTGGGGTTCTGCAAGAGTTGACCAGAGGGTGGCTCTGAGAATGTGGTCAGGCATGTAGACAACCACATTCTCCTCAGGTAAATAGCTAGCTGTGGGAACTGGCACTTCCCTGGTGAGCCTCATTTTCTGAATGAGAAATAAGGAGCAGTATACTGCCATCAGAGAGTTACCGGAAGAAAACAAAACACTCGTAAGTATGAAGCTGCATAGCATTCATAATAAATATTAGTCTTTTTCATGATCATTTCAGTTGTGCGCTTTTAACTTTTTACCATTTAAACATTTTTAACATTCTGACTGTGTATGAACAGGCCAGTGGCAGATTTTAGGAGACTTCTTACATCATTATCCACAAGACAAGAGTCTTGCTGAACCTGGAACTCACTGTTTTGGCTAGGTAGGCTGGCTGGCTGGTAATCGCTGGGATCGACCTGTCTCTACCCATCAAAGCATGCTGTAGCACATGCCTTTTAAATAGTGTGGGGGATCTGTACTCAGGTCTTTGCCCACCTTCTTCATATATTTTATTCAGGAGCATTCACATAGGTATGAGCATGCCAAGGCACAGAAATGCAGATCAGAAGGCAACTTTCAGAAATCATTTCTCTCCTTCCACCAGAAACGTTTCCAGGGATCCAACTCAGTTGAGAGCAGGTATCTTTACCCACTGCACCAACTTGTCCGTCTCTGAAACACATTGAATGGCACATCTTAATCATTATTTGCTTAGTTATTTCTCTTTCTGCATTTACACTGCTTTAAAACACTTGTACATGACACTGGAGGACCGACTGTTTCTACATAAACAAACTAAGCAGGGATGGAACACAGTTTTACTTACATTCCAGCTTGGGAAAATGGGTTAAAGCTGTCTAAAAGAAAAGACTTCCCCATTTTTGAAAGGGCATATATCTCAAGGGCTTTGTAATGGGGGATGGGTGCTTCCTGGAGTTCTTTATCCCCAGATAATTTCTCGCCAGGGTGAATTTTGTAGGACAGAAAGTTTGAAAATCAACTTCAGGGTGATCTTATGTTCCTGTTAACAGACTAATTTCACAAGTGAAAAACAGTGATACACAAAGGAAGGAGGAAGCACAATAAATGCCTCTCCCAAGAATCTATAGCTGCACATCAGACAAAAAGGAGCGAAATGGAGATAGCTTGACTTTGATGATACTGAATATCTAGGTACTTCACTGAGAAGGCTGCTTGCTTTTGGTAAGATGACTATTTTCTGTAAGTTTTCAATTCAATTTTTTAGTTGTCCCCGTGTCCCCATAGTCAATTTTGCATTTCACATACACAAAATTGGGAGAGGCAGTCTTCCTCTGGATAGGTACTAATGAGAGGGGGTGATGTGGAATGGAAAGTTTTGACATGGTAATAAATGTAACTCAGTCCTCCTTTTGAGGAATGCATCTCAAGGAATCTATGTATGATTATCCACTTGGAGCCTGATTATACAATTTCTGCCCCCATGTTGCAATAGCTAGAAGTCCAAAGAGGGATCTTATTAACAACATTAGAGGCACTTGCTCTAACTATAAAATGCCCTTAAAGGTGTGTGATGGTTTGAAATGTGTCCACCACAGGCTCATATGTTTGCAAAGGTCATGGGACCTTTAGGAAGTGGAGCCTTGCTGGAGGAGGGCAGTCACAGAGGATAGAGCTTGAGGTTGATTAGTCCCAATCTACTTCTGGGAGAGTTGTGCTCATGCAGTTGGCAGTCTAGCAGCTCTCAGCCTCCTGGATGGATGTGACCTAGGCCGTCTCCAGTTTCTGTCAGCTAACCATGCCACTTCTGCCATGAACGACTGTGATAGAGTCAGCCTGCGTGGCTACTCAAATGGCTTAAGGGAACAAGGGGTTAATTTTCTTTTATGATTCCTGGTTAAAGTTGTTTGTCCATCTTAGCAAGGGAGCTCTCACCAGCGCCAGTTCCAAGGGAACTGGCCACACCATCTCTACATAACGTCTGAGAGAGGGACGATCCTTACTTGCCAGACCAGCATGTCTGGCCAAGTATACACAAGGAAGTCAACCAGCTCTCTGTATTTTATTCCAGGGCCAAGTCCCACCCACTATAGGCTGAGCCTTCCCCATCAACTAGACAATCTCTTGCAGTTTTGCTCGGGGCTTACTCAACCACTAATTCTCTACAAACGTGCCCAGACCTCAAACCCTCAACTATCAAATTCACACTTGTACCTAACTGTAACACTCTACCCCTTGTCAACGTGACACAGGAACATATCACTTTTAATCTGTAACATTCACCTTGTGCCCAAAGGTGTTCTACTTATCTTAAAAATGTACATACATTTCATGAGCAAATTTAAAATGTTCTCTTTAAAAGTTCAATTACAACATTTAAAAAGGTCAAAGTTTCTTAACCTTAAGAGTCAATTAAATCACAATAAGATAAATATTTTAACACAGATAAAACATTAAAACAGAAGTATCTTGACACAAGAAGAAAATATCAAATTAAAATTTAGTCCAACAAATCAAATACTGTACCCTGTATGTCAATGTCCATCGTCAGTTGATCATCCAGTAGTCATGGTTGCCCAAAGAATCTAAGCATTCCCAGTCTCTGTTTGCAACTCAAAGTTGCAGAAGTAGAAGTGCTCTGAACCAGGCTGAATCTCCACTTGCAGATGTCCTCAGCATATATCCCACGGTTCTGGCATCTCCAAAGCTCTGGGTTCGCCTCCATAGCTATAAGAGTCACTTTTTCCTGCAGGAACTCGACGCCTGCCACTTGGTGTCAAGTGTTTGCTGGTCTCCATGAAACCCTCGATCATATACACAAATCAGTATCACATGGGGGATGCGGCAGATTCTGCAGCGAGATTCAAATGTAGCTGGGTCCACTTGAGCCACAGATGTACCAACTTTAGCATCCTGACGCTGGAAAATCCCTTTATAGGACGGCAACTCTTCCAAAGTCAAGAAACTGCTTCAACATAGGATTTGACCTCTGAAGGAATCAGGGTTTTCAACCCACAGAATCACCATACAGTGGTTTTCAGGTCTTCCATTATCACAGTGCAAAGCGCTAAGTTCTCCTTCAATGATATTCATTTTTCCAACAGCAGCAGCTGTTCTGCTGCATGCTCTTTCCACGGGCAGAGCATCAAGGCCATCACCACAGCTCAACTCCACCAAGCAAAGCAGTCCATCATCTTGAAATCAACACCACCAAAGTCCTTTTTCCCCTCATCACAAACTGGCCCGAAAAATGTACAACTCTCAGCATTTTCACTATTCAGTTGTCCCATTAAACTCTTCCGAATGGTATTTGAAATCCATGAATGCAAAAGCTTGAAATTGTTCAAAATTTCTCCAATGAAAGGATGCAGATCAACATAGCCAGATTTATCAGCAACATGCAGTTTTGGTACCAAATTCTGATGTAGTTACCATGTATGGTTGCTGACAAAATCACCTTCAAACAGCTTAAGGGAACTAGGGGTTTAATTTTTCTTATGATTGTCCCATTACAGTTCTTAGTACAGCTTGACAGGAGAGTTCATACCAACACCATGGCTGAGGGAACTGGCCACATCATTTCTACACAATAGCTGAGAAAGGGACAAACCTTACTTGCAAAACCAGCAAGTCTGTTCAAGCATGCCAACTTTTTCAACCAGAACTCTTTATTCTATTCCAAGTTCTAGTGCCACTCACCATAGGCTGAGCCTTCCCCCTCAGCTAGACAATCTCCTGCAGGATTGCTCTGGGCTCAACTCAACCACTAATTCTCTACAAATGGGCACAGAGTTCAAATACTCAACTGTCAAGTTGAGACCTGTGCCTAACTGTAAGAGACTGTATCTTCCTGCTGGAAGAGTAAGCTGAATAAATCTCCCTTAAATTGCTTGCCTTTGAGTGGTGGCTGACAGGAAAAGAAAAAAAGTAACCAGTAAAGGAATTGGTACCAAGGAGTTGGGTACTGCTCTGAGATTAAGATCATCTGGTACCACAATGTGAATAGGTTTGAAATTAAGAAAATTTTGTGAATTTGTTGTTTGTGAAGCTGTTAGAAGTTGGTATCATGCAGTATGGCAATTGTTGTGAAATGACTAGAATGCCTTTGGGACAGTTTCTTGGTAGAACGAGGGAAACATGGGGACTTTGTGTTGGGAAAGGCTTTGTAGCCCAGTGACCAGACAAAAAGGGTCAACAAGGCCAACTTGTGAGAGCTTGGAAGAGACCAATGCTGTGAGAGGAAAGATAGGTCAGAAAATATAAAGACTGTGTTTGGAATTTAAGGAGAAGCAAATGGAGCCATGTCTTGGTACAGAGTTGAGTAACCGTCAGCCCTAGTGCTGAGAACTTTCTTGAAGCTAAACTCAAGTGTCTCCAGAACTTTCAGGACAAGGCAGCCTTGCCAGGGTTTTACAATATTTATTGAGAATTATGAAAGAAAAGGATAAGGAGTTAGTCAGAGAGAAGAAAAACTGTGCAATCTCATGAGAAAAAATGAGGTGGCAAATCCAAAGAGCAGAACTGAAAGGCGTACAGAGCATGAAGGGCAGCTAAGATGGATCAGATGAGCACCGCTAGTAAATTGAGGAATGACTTTCACCTGTATAATGGGAGAGACCCCATCACCTGTGGCAAGATTTTCAGAGGTTTCCAACCATAAGAATGAACAGACTTCAGGAAAGAATGATTACAAGGAAGTTTATCCAATGGAAAGATTTGTGTCTCTGCCCAAGCAACTGGTGAAGACGGAGATTCTTGCTAGCATGGACAAGCTAAACTAGCTATGATTTTAGGAGGCCAGTCTGCATTGAAATGCAATGCTTGAACAGAACCTGGTAACGTCAGAGAAGAGGTTCTGGCTTCAGTGGCACCAAAGAAGCAAGACAGAGATCTCCTCTGGCCCTGGGCAGGCTAGCAGCTCTCAGCCGCTAGGGGAATGTCACCAAGGCCTCCCGCTGCTTCTCTCAGACAGCCATCAATCTTCTCCTTCAAATCACTGCACCTCTACCCTTGAACCTAAAGTGAATAAATCTGCTCCAGTCCCTCAGGATGCAAATGGATTCATGTCTCCCTCCAGAGTTTAGGGAACTATGGCCCTCCCCTTGAGAACTTGCCTGAAGCTAAAGTCGAGCCTTTCTGGAAGAACATTCAAGACAAGGCAGTCTTGCTCAAGTTTAATGTACTTATTCAGAGTTACCCAAAAAGAAGAGCTGGGAATCAGGCAGAGAGAAGCTCAGGCGGTGGAAGCAGACAAGGAAATAGGTAACAGCAAATCCCAAGACCTGAACCTGGAAGAGATGCAGAGGAAAATGGCACCTGTGTTGAAGCAGATGAGCTCCTGTCCTAAATCAAAGCCTGCCTTTCAACTGCTTAATAGAAGAGACCCTATTGCCTAGGGCGAGTTTCACAGAGAAGTATCAGACCCATGTGAAAGCAGGTCCTTCCAGAATGGACTAGCTAAAGGAAGGGGGTAGGAAGGTCAGGTGTGTTATGCCTTTGAAGCAACCGGCCAAAAGGGAGATCCTGGCTGGCATGGAGAAACTTGCCTAGCTGTGAGTTAGGAGGTCACTCTCTATGGCAGTCCAATGCTTTAGCAGAACTTGGTCATGCCGTGCCCTTGATTATGGCTTCAGCAGAGTCAAATTTGCAAGACAGGGGTCATGGATTCTTGTAAAGGGTTTCTGAGAGTGGCTAAAGCCATGCATGGGGTGGCAGGAAATGTGCCAGTTAGACTCCTGAGAAGGGCAGATTGGGCAGTGCAGCCTGCGTTGACACTGAGAAGCATATGGGTCAGAGATGACAGACAACATAGGGAATCTGTAAAGGTACACATCATGGGAAGAAGATGTGTTCTACTGGCAGCCAGGTTGGAGTGTCTGCACCAAAACCACGACAACTGGGGTTTTGTCAACAAAACGTTCGCTTGTCCCACAGGGATCACTGGGGTATGCAAACTTGCTCTGCTGCTCACTGATCTGGTAATGGAAGGATCTATCCTGCACATACCCTCCCTCCTCCATTGTGGAAACTCAATTCTTCTCTGCCACCGTATGCTGGAAGTATGTAACTTGCCTTTTCATTTTACAGAGGGTTTTGCAGTAAGTTTGGAATACTGATGCAGTCCCTGCCATTACTGTTATACTTGGATTGAGTAAGGTTTGTAAATTGAGATGGCAATGAGCCTTTCGGCAGCAAGGGGTCAAGGACATCAGGGTTTCAAATGCGTCCCTCCCAGGCTCACGTGTTCAATTTTCATTGCACCATAAGGAGGTAGAGACTTGAGATGGATCTTTTCCCCCAACTTCTGGGAGAGGTCTCCTCTGGCCCTGGGCAGGTTAGAGGCTCTCAGCCTCTGGGTGAATGTCACCAAGGCCTCCTGCCACTTCTCTCAGACGGCCATGCATCTGCTGTTTCAAATCTCTGCATCTCTACCTTTGAAACTTACATGAATAAATCTGCCCCAGTCTCCCAGTATGTAAATGGATTCATGTCTCCCTCCAGAGTTTACAGAAATACGGCCCTCCCCTTGAGAACTTGCCTGAAGCTAAACTCCAGCATTTCTGGAAGAACATTCAAGACAAGGTACTCTTGCCCAAATTTAATGCACTTATTCAGAGTTATGCAAAAAGAAGAGATAGGAATCAGGCAGAGAGAAGCCCATACTATGGAAGCAGACGAGGAAATAGGTAACAGTAAATCCCACCAGCTGAAGGTGGAAGAGATACAGAGCGAAATGGCACCTGTGGTGAAGCAGATGAGCTCCTGTCCTAAATCGAAGCCTGCCTTTCAACTGCTTAATAGAAGAGACCCTATTCCCTAGTGTGAGTTTCACAGAGAAGTCTCAGACCCATGTGAAAGCAGATCCTTCTGGAAGGGACTAGCTACAGAAAGGGGGTAGGAAGGACATGTGTGTTTCTCCTCTCAACCAACCTGCCAAGAGGGAGATCCTGGCTGGCATGGAGAAAATCACCTAGCTGTGAGTTAGCAGATCGGTCTCTATGGCTGCCCAATGCTTTAGCAGAACTTGGTCATGCCGTGCCCTTGATTATGGTTTCAGCAAAGTCCAATTTCCAAGACAGGGGTCATGGAATCTTGTAAATGGTTTCTGAGAGTGGCTAAATCTACACATGGAGTGGCAGGAAACATGCCAGTTAGACTCCTGAGAAGGGCAGATTGGGCAGTGCAGCCTGTGTTGACACTGAGAAGCATGTGGGTCAGAGATGACAGACAACATATGGAATCTGTAAAGGTACACAACATGGGAAGAAGAAGATGTGTCCTACTGGCAGCCAGGTTGGAGTGACTGCACCAAAACCACGACAACTGGGGTTATGTCAACAAAAAGTTCACCTGTCCACAGGGATCCCTGGCATATGCAAATTTGCACTGCTGCTCACTGATCTGGTAGGAACGATCTCTCCTGCACATACCCTCCCTCCTCCTTTGTGGAAACGCATTGCTTCTACAGTGCCACCGCATGCTGGAAGAACCTAACTTGCTTTTTCATTTTACAAAGGGTTTTTGCAGCGTGTTTGGACTACTGCTGCATTCACTGCCACGACTTTTATACTTGGATTGAGTAAGGATTGTAAAATGGGATGGCAGTCAGCCTTTGGGCCCCGGGGTACCTGGGACATCAGGGTTTGAAATGAGCCCCGCCCCCCCACGCCCAGGCTCACCTGTTCACAACTTTCATTGACCATAAGGAGGAAGAGACTTGAGGTGGATCTTTTTCACCCAACTTCTGGGAGAGGTCTTTTCTGGTTCTGGGCAGGCTAGCAGCTCTCAGCCTCTGGTGATTGTCACCAACGCCTCCCGCAGCTTCTCTCGGACAGCCATGCATCTTCTGCTTCAAATCACTGCACCTCTACCCTTGAAACTTAAGTGAATAAATCTGCCCCAGTCTTTCAGTATGCAAATGGATTCATGTGTCCCTGCAGAGTATAGGGAACTATGGCCCTCCCCTTGAGAACTTGCCTGAACGTAAATTTGAGCATTTCTGGAAGAACATTCGAGACAAGGCACTCTTCCACACATTTAATGCACTTACTCAGAGTTATCCAAAAAGAAGAGCTAGGAATCAGGCAGAGAGTAGCCCATGCTGTGGAAGCAGGTAAGGAAATGCATAACTAAATCCCACCAGCTGAAGAAGGAAAAGATGCAGAGCAAAATGGCACCTGTGGTGAAACAGATGAGCTCCTGTCCTAAATGGAAGCCTGCCTTTCAACTGCTTAATAGAAGAGACCCTATTGCCTAGGGCGAGTTTCACAGAGAAGTCTCAAACCCATGTGAAAGCAGATCCTTCTTTTAAATATTTTTATTATTATTTATTCAATTGTACATGTATGTATGTGTGTGCGTGTGTGTATGTATATGTATGTATATGTGTGTATGTAGAACTATGGGCGAATTTGGGAACCACCATGGACTGCCTCCACCTCATCCTTGTTTACTCTGCCCTGGGATTCACAGGCTCCGCCCCACCAGGACCAGAAACGCGGACCGCCTGCGTTTCTGCCCGGTGTCTATACGTGGGGTCTAGGATCCGAACTCAGGACCTTCCACCTTCAAGGCAGAGGCTTAACCCCTGAGCCACTTCTCCAGCCCCGGAAGCAGATCCTTCTTGAAGGGACTAGCTACAGGAAGGGGGTAGGAAAGTCAGGTATGTTTCTCCTCTCAAGCAATCAGCCAAGAGGGAGATCCTGGCTGGCATGGAGAAACTGAAAGAGTTAATGTAGAAGAAGAAATTTTCTAGACAGAAGGAAATTTCCTGGGCAAGCAAGAATGTGATGAGCTAGTCTCAGAGTCACGCTACCTCACTCCAACCCAAGGATTCTCAAAAAAGGCAAAGGACGTGTGTGTCCAGGCCAGATACCGGGACTTCCCGCCACCCTGGGAATTCCAAGGAAACACACTCATCCCCAGGTTTCTGGGTAAAGCCTCAAGTATGTGCTGCTATGCTCGTCGCCACCGAACCCCGCCCCATTCCATTCACGCCTAAACTTCCACCAATGAGTTTAAAAGTTAAGTATATAAGCCAATTATTTGGTAACACCTCACTACCTCAACACTTACCTACAAAAATTGTATAAAAAGTCTGTGCCTTTTGTGCTTGGGGTCGCCTCCTTCATCCCTGAATGGAGCAGCCCTAGCATGCTGGTGAATTAAACCTCTTGCTGTTTGCATTGATCTCGCTGTCAGTGTGGTCTTTGAGTCGGGTCGCCTTCCGAGTGGGAGTTCTGTCCCAACATCTGGGGGCTTATCCGGGATTCACGACCCCACTCTGGAGATCCCCCTCATAGCAGGTTGGAGGAATCACTCGAGCAGGTCAGTCGTTTGTCTCTTTGTGTGTCTGGTGATTGTTTAATTGTGCAGCCGCCGGGTATTGAAAGCAAAAACTTGCGCAAGCAAAATCCTGTATAGTGGAATTAGTCTCTTCTGGAAGACCAAGGAGGTGAGCAGACGTGCAGGTATAACTCAGGTCAGGGTCTCGGGAGATGCCTCAAGACCTTCAGTAAGTCAATGAAGTTTTTCATGAGCCTCTGTTAGGTGTCTTTTGTCTGGTGTCTGTATGGTTTGTTTTCTTTGGTATTCGGGAGTCACGATCTACCGAAAAAGCTGGAAGGCCTCCCAGAATCCGTTTGGGAGAATGGATTGGACCGAGTCTCTCTCCACCCCGAGGCAGTACGCCTTCAGTTGCCACTGGGGCCTGGGACCACTGAATACACGTGGCAAACGTATCCTGGGCAGGTCTGCCTCATTAGCTCAGCAGTGTTCTTTGCCCTCCTCATCCTAGTCTTAAAACTGTTCTTAGACTAACGCTCTCTTTCTCCTTGGACGGACCTTAACACGGGACAGACTCTCTCTACTCCTCTATCCCTGACTCTGGATCACTGGTCTGAAGTCAAGGCCAGGGGACATAATCTCTCTGTAGAAGTTAAGAAGTGAAAATGGCAGATCTTTTGTCAATTGGAATGGCCAGCATTTGGGACCAGGTGGCCCCCAGAGGGTTCCTTTTATTTGGACCAGATATTGGCCGTTAGACAAAAGGTTTTTCAACCGGGACCACACGGACATCCAGACCAAGTCTCTTACGTCACTGTCTGGGAAGACCTGGTTCGGTCTCCCCTGCCGTGGGTCTGCCCTTTTCTTCCCCCTCAGGGAACCCGGTCGACCATTTGCCCGGTAAAATCACTAACAGAGCCTTCTCTTAAGAACAAATCTGAACCTTTACAGGCAGACGGGCAGGATCTCTTTCTCATGGATACTCCTCCTCCTCCTTACCCTCCCCACAACCCCACTCCTAAAGGGGGTCCCTATGCACCCCAGTTGCTGAAATTCAGCGCCCAATACCGGCTCCAGCCGACCAGGGTGCCATGGCCCCGCAGGGACCAGCAGCCGGGACTCGCAGCCACCGTGGTGTGACACCGGACCCTGAGGGGCCGGATACTACAGTCCTGCCCCTATGGACCTACAGGCCCCCTGATGCTCTGGGCCATCAGCCCCTACAATATTGGCCCTTCTCCTCCGCTGATCTTTATAATTGGAGGAATCAGAATCCCTCCTTCTCTGAGAATCCTGAGGCTTTAATTTCTCTCATTGAGTCTGTTCTCTATTCTCACCAACCTACTTGGGAGGATTGCCAGCAACTTTTACAGGCACTCCTTCTTACAGAGGAAAGACAACGGGTTCTCTTGGAAGCTCAGAAACATGTGCCAGGAGAAGATGGGAGACCTTCCATAGTGCCTGCCATCATCGAGGCGGGCTCCCCCTTGACCCGACCCAATTGGGACTACAACACACCTGAAGGTAGGGAGCGACTAATGGTCTACCACCAGGCTCTAATGGCAGGTCTCCGAGGGGCTGCAAAGCGCCCCACCAATTTGGCAAAGGTAAGAGAGGTGAGTCAAGGGCCAGAGGAGTCCCCATCAGCCTTCCTGGAAAGGCTGATGGAGGCCTTCCAATGGTTTACTCCCTTTGACCCAACAGCCCCTGAGCACAAGGCCACTGTTATGGTTGCCTTCATTGACCAGTCCACTAAGGACATCAGGAAGAAACTACAGAGGATAGAGGAATTACAGGACAAGTCGCTGAGGGATTTAGTGCAAGTAGCAGAGAAAGTATATTATAACAGAGAGAGTGAGGAAGAGAGAAAAGAAAAGGAATGGGAAAGACATCAGGACAAGAAAATGACTAAAATCATGGCCACAGTAGTACAGGAAACTAGAAGAGAGGACAGAAGGGAGGGACTGGGCAACCACCGGCAACCTTGGGGAAAGGACCAATGTGCATATTGCAAAGAAAGAGGGCATTGGGCCCGAGAATGCCCCAGGAAACTCCAAGGAGCTAGAGGCCGGGGGCCTCCAAAGACAGTGCAAGCATTAACCTTGGGAGAAGACAACAAATAAGGGAGTCAGGGTTCAGACCCCCTCCCTGAACCCAGGGTAACCTTAAAGGTGGAGGGGAAACCAACCCAGTTCCTGGTGGACACTGGAGCACAACATTCGGTCTTGCTCCAGGATGAGGGACCTATACAGAACAAGAAGTCTTGGGTCCAAGGAGCCATGGGCAACAAACAATATTCATGGACTACCCGAAGAACAGTAGATCTGGGGGTGGGCTGGGTGTCCCACTCGTTTTTAGTCATCCAGACTGTCCGTACCCACTCCTGGGCAGAGACCTACTCTCAAAAATCGGCGCACAGATATACTTCTCGCCTGAGGGAGCCACAGTACGGGATGGAAAAGGGTACCCCCTACAGGTTCTCGCACTAAAATTGGAGGATGAATACCGGCTTTTTCAGCCTCTGGGACCCAGGAACAAAGACCTGGAATGGTGGTTGCAGAAGTTTCCCCAGGCATAGGCGGAAACGGTGGGCCTGGGAGAGGCCAGGAACCAGCCCCCTGTCCAGGTGGAACTGAAGGCATCAGCTTCCCTCATTATGGTGCAACAATATCCAATGAGCTGGGAAGCTCATGAGGGTATTAAGCCTCATATCCGGAGACTGCTGGACTTGGGGGTTCTGCGGCGATGCCAATCTGCGTGGAACACTCCACTCCTGCCAGTGCGGAAAATAGGAACTAATGACTACCGCCCGGTGCAGGACCTCCGAGAAGTCAGCAGACGGGTGACCAAAATCCATCCCACTGTGCCCAATCTCTATAATCTACTGAGTTCTCTCCCTCCAGACAGAACCTGGTACACTGTACTTGATCTAAAGGATGCCTTTTTCTGCCTTTGCCTCAGCATACAGAGCCAGGACATTTTTGCCTTTGAGTGGAGAGATCCGGAGGCTCGCACAACAGGACAGCTCACTTGGACTCGGTTGCCTCAAGGGTTCAAGAACTCACCCACCATCTTCGACGAGGCTCTACACCAGGATTTGGCCATGTTCAAAGCTCTCAACCCACAGGTAACGCTCATCCAATATGTGGATGACCTGCTTCTCGCGGCTCCTGACTAACAGTCATGCCTCAGAGGAACCCAGAGACTGCTAAGAGAACTTGGGAACCTCGGGTACAGGGCATCAGCAAAGAAGGCCCAGCTCTGCCAAAAAGAGATCAGTTACCTTGGGTATCGGCTGGAGGGAGGAAAGCGATGGCTGACAGAGGCTAGAAAACAGACAGTATTCCACATTCCACCTCCCAAGAGTCCTAAGCAAGTCCAGGAATTCTTGGGGATGGCCAGACTTTGCCGCCTCTGGATTCCAGGAAATGACAGCCCCTCTGTACGCTCTCACCAAGGAAAAGGAAACATTCGTCTGGGACACTGAACAACAAATGGCTTTTGATAAAATCAAAAATGCCTTAATGACCGCCCCAGCTTTGGGACTGTCTGACATAACTAAGCCTTTCCACCTGTACATAGCTGAGAATCAAGGAATCGCTAAGGGAGTCCTAACCCAGAAACTAGGCCCCTGGAGAAGGCCAGTGGCCTATTTGTCAAAGAAATTGGATCCAGTCGCCGCTGGGTAGCCAGCATATTTGCACATCATAGCTGTGGTGGCAGTTCTGGTCAAGGACGCTGACAACCTCATGTTGGGCCAGGACTTGACTATAATCACCCCTCATGCAGTAGAAGGGGTTATCCGTCAGTCCCCAGACAAATGGTTGTCTAATGCTAGAATGACTCCGTATCAGACTTTGCTTTTAAATAATGAAAGGGTCACATTCGCCCCTGCCATGGACCTAAATCCCACCACCCTCCTGCCGGATCCTGATCTGGATTCCCTGGAACACAAGTGCCAGCAAGTCTTGGCTGAAGCTCACAAATGGCGGAAAGACTTGGAGGACACTCCCCTCTAAAATGCAGAATTGACATGGTACACCGATGGGAGCAGCTTCCTAGAAAATGGTGAAAGAAAGGCCGGGGTGGCGGTGGTGGATGGGCAGAAAATAATATGGGCGTCAGCCCTGCCAGAAGGCACCTCGGCCCAGAGAGCAGAATTGATAGCCTTGACTAAGGCATTAGAAATGGGAAAGGATAAAAGAATAAACATCTATACTGATAGTAGATATGCTTTCACCACGGCTCATATACATGGGGCCATATACAAACAGAGGGGTCTCCTAACATCTGGAGGAAGAGAGATTAAAAATAAGAATGAGATCCTTGCATTACTGACAGCTCTTCATCTACCCACTAAGGTAAGCATTATCCACTGCCCAGAGCATCAGAAGGAAAACCACCCAATAGCGAAAGGAAATAATATGGCAGACAAAGAGGCCCAAAGAGTTGCTTCTCAGACGGCACATGCACTGTTAGTCGAGGAAAAGGAGAAGGAACCCTCTCATGCCTTACAGTATACAGAAGAGGATTTAGACTTAATGTCAAACATAGATAAAATGTTTGATCGAGAGACAGGGGCATGGAGGACTGTGCAAGGATAACTTATTCTGCCCTGAAAAGAGGCTAGGGCTGCAATTGACCAAATACATCGATGGACCCACCTAGGAACTGAAAAAATTAAGGCCCTCCTATCGATGACTGATTTCTTAATACCAAAACCTGGCCCTCTCATCTGAGAAATTGTACAGGATTGTAAAGCCTGCCAGATGGCAAACACAGGAAGGATGCAAGGGGTGTTGGGCAGGTGCCTAAGAGGAGACTGGCCGGGAGCCTATTGGGAAGTTGATTTTACAGAAATTAAACCTGCCAAATACGGGTACCGGTATCTGCTAGTGTTTGTAGATACATTCTCTGGATGGGTAGAGGCTTACCCTACAAAAACGGAGACAGCCCAGACGGTGGCCAAGAAGATCCTGGAAGAAATCTTCCCACAGTTCGGTGTTCCCAAGGTAATAGGGTCCGATAACGGACCTGCCTTTGTTGCCCAGGTAAGTCAGGGACTGGCCAGGTACTTGGGGTTTGACTGGAAACTTCATTGTGCTTATAGACCCCAGAGCTCAGGACAGGTAGAAAGAATGAATAGAACTTTAAAAGAGACCTTGACAAAATTGTCCATGGAGACTGGTGGGTCAGACTGGGTGGCTCTTCTGCCTCTGGCACTCTTCAGGGTTAAGAAATACCCCTTCCAAACAGCTAGGCTTAACCCTTTTTGAGATTCTCTATGGGGCCCCTGCCCCTCTAACCAGGGTAGGAGACCCCAACCTTCTTCCCAGTAACAATGAAAGTCTATACTTTAGGCTGAAAGGACTACTGGCTGTACAGAAGGACCTGTGGACACAGCTGGCAGCTGCATATCAGCCTGTGACTCTAGGAGGGAGCCACCAGTTCCAGGTTGGAGACTCAGTCCTCGTCTGTCGCCACCAGACGCACTCTTTGGAACCACGTTGGAAGGGACCCTACATCGTGCTCCTGACCACCCCATGGCTGTCAAGGTGGATGGATGGTCAGCAGCAAAGCAGGGTAGCTCCCACCAGCCGTTTAAATGGACACTAAGCTGAGTGATGGCCTCCAGGAGACTGCCGCAAGTTATCCGGGAGATCCCAAGCCATGGAAACCAACCGGTCACATTCATCACCTCTGTGTGCGCTCTGGTACCCATATCACCTTGTTTGAATGCGATACCCTGGTATGGTTGCCCTGCTGACAGGGAGGGATATTGTAAACAGCCCGGGTATCACTATTGTACCTATTGGGGCTGTGAGACTGTGGGAAATGGGAAGCCTGATGGAGGAAATGACAGGTTCATCTCTGTTACTCCATATCCCAAGGGCTGCACCTTATGGAAGGGGCAGCTGCACCCCGGAACATATTGCAAACAACTTAACATCACTATACGGGAGCCAGGTGATGCAAGATGGCTCTCAGGAAAACAATGGGGCTTTAGATACAATGAGCCAGGACAGGACCGAGGAGGGTTTGTACAGATAAGAAAACAGACTAAGTCCACAGTATCTGTCATGGGCCCCAACCAGGTATTCAGGGACGCATCCCTCCAGATCCCAACCCCCAACGTGCTTACACCTATCCCCACACGCTCGCCCGAAAACTCTGGACTGACTAGGGAACCTCCTGAGACCTCAGGGTATCCCACCTTTATGCCCAGAGCAGGGGACGGACCTGCAGGGCTCTTCTCCATGTTACAGACTGTTTTCCTTACCTTAAAGGCTAGCCAGGCCAATTTGACCCGGGATTGCTGGCTTTGTTATGATGCGGCCCCTTCCTACTATGAGGCCTATGCCATAAGTCCCAAGCAGATGCTTTCTCCTCTAACTGAACTCCTAAAACAACCTCCTGTGTCTGGAACTCTACCCGACCCCGACTTACTCTCCTTGTAACTGGAATGGGGTATTGCATTGAGGATGCCAACACTTCCAGACCTGTTGGCTCCTGTAGCTTGACCATACAGGCCACCCAGGAGATGTACTACCCTCCTGTAACAGCAGGGGCATGGTGGGCCTGTAATAAGACTTGTCTGACGACCTGTGTGTCTGGGACAGTCGTGCTTACAACAAAGGACACTTGCGTCCCAGTACTGGTGATGCCCAGAATAATCTATCATACTAACTCTGAATTCATGACTTAATACCAACATTCTATAGATAGAACAAAAAGGGAGGTGGTTATAGCAGTGACAGTAGCAGCACTCTTGGGGCTGGAAGGGACCGGACTGGGGGCTGCAGCTCGGGACACAGACAGCCCAGATACAGGCTCTATACAATGCTATTAACCAGGACATACAGTACTTAGAAGATTCTTTAGGACGATTGGAAACCTCCCTTAACTCACTGGCAGAAGTGGTGTTACAGAATAGGACTAGCTAAAGGAAGGGGGTAGGAAGGTCAGGTGTGTTTCTCCTCTCAAGAATCCGCCCAAGAAGGAGATCCTGGCTGGCATGGAGAATCTCACCTAGCTGTGAGTTAGGAGGTCACTCTCTATGGTAGTCCAATGCTTTAACAGAACTTGGTCATGCCGTGCCCTTGATTATGGCTTCAGAAGAGTCAAATTTGCAAGACAGGGGTCATGGATTCTTGTCCAAGGTATCTGAGAGTGGCTAAAGCCATGCATGGGGTGGCAGGAAACATGCCAGTTAGACTCCTGAGAAGGGCAGATTGGGCAGTGCAGCCTGTGTTGACACTGATAAGCATATCGGTTAGAGATGACAGACAACATAGGGAATCTGTAAAGGTACACATCATGGGAAGAAGAAGATGTGTTCTACTGGCAGCCAGGTTGGAGTGGCTGCACCAAAACCACAACAACTGGGGTTATATCAACAAAATTTCACCTGTCCCACAGGGATCCCTGGGACATGCAAATTTGCCCTGCTGCTCACTGATCTGGTAACGGAAGGATCTATCCTGCACATACCCTCCCTCCTCCTTTTTGGAAACTCAATTCTTCTGTGCCACCACATGCTGGAAGTATGTAACTTGCCTTTTCATTTTACTGAGGGTTTTGCAGTGCATTTGGACTACTGATGCAGTCCCTGCTGGGACTTTTATACTTGGTCTGAGTCAGGTTTACAAAATGCAATGGCAGTGAGCCTTTGGGCAGTGGAAGGCAGGGAGGTGGGGGACATCAACGTTCTAATTTGAAATATTTCTCCCTCAGGCTCATGTTTTTAATAATATGTAGACACTCTCAGGAGGTGTAGACTTAAGGTCGAATATTTCCACAGTACTTCGGGGAGAGGTCTTCTCTGGCACTTGGCAGTCTAGCAGCTCTCAGCCTTTGGATTAATGTGACCTAGGTCTCATCCAGGCTCTCTCAGACAGCCATGCCACTTCTGCCTCAAACCTCTGTACTTTACACCTGCAACCATAAATTTGTATAAATCTCCCCGTTCGTTAATGCAAGTGGGACTCTTGTCTTCTTATACCATTTAGTGAAGTTTGGCCCTCTTTCTGAGAGCTTCCGTGAAGTGAAACTCGAGTGTTTCCGGAAGATCTTTCAAGACCAGACAGTTTTGCTGTGTTTTAGTGCTCTGATTCACAGATATGGGAAAAGTGCTAGGAATCAGGCAGAACGAATCAAACACTGTGCAATCTAATGAGGAAAAATGCAGTGGCAAACCCCAAGAGGTAAACCAGGAAGGGGTACCCAGTGAAATGGCAATTGTAACTGACCACATGATTTCTTGTCATAAATCAAAGCCTGCTTTTCACTGTATAATTGCAGAGACCCTATTCTTGAGGATAGGTTTCTCAGAGAAGGCTCCCAACCAAAAGAAGGCTAATCTTTCTGGAAAGAATGAGCAATAGGGAGGACTTCTAAAGGAAAGGTTTGTTTATCCTCTCAATCAGCTGGCCAAGTGATAAATTCTCACTAAGATGGAGAAGCTAAACTAGCTGTGAGTTTTGGAGGCCAGTGTGTACCCCAATTGAATGCTTTAACACAACTTAGCAAAGTCATCCACGTGATGATTTTGGTGTCAGAGGAATCAAAGAGTCAAGAAAGAGGTCATGGATTCCTTCTCCAATTTTCAGAGAATGGTAGAAGCTAGGCAACACCTAGCAGGAAGTCTACAGGTTAGAGGCCTGAGATGTGCTACTTGTGTTGTGGATTTTAAGTCTGCCTTGACATTGTGAATTGGAGCATTCAGAGATGGCACAGCCAATTGAGGCCTTCTGCCAAGGAAAGATACACAGCATGGAAGAAGATGTGTTCTATGGGAAGCAGAGTTGGAAGGGATGAACCAAAGCCATGGCAACTGGGATGATTTCAACAAGATCACACATTGCATATGCATCTAGAGAATTTGGAGTTTGCTCTGCTGGTTCTCGGCCTTGTTATGGAACAATCTTTCCTGCATATACCCTCATTCCTCCCTTTTGGACAAGGGATGCTTATTCTGTGCCACTGTGTGTTGGAAGGATGTAACTTGCCTTTTCCTTTTGCAGGAGTTTTTGGAACTGTGTTGGGACTGCTGATACAGTCTATGTTAGGATTTCAAAAGTTGGACTGAGTGTGGTTTGCATAATATGATGGCAATGAGCCTTTGGGGGCAAGGGTGCAATGCCTTCATTTGAAATGGGGATTATTCCCCCCCCCCATTTCGGGGATAGGCCTTGTCTGGAAATTGGTACTCTAGCAGTTCTCAGGTTCTGGATGGATGTGACCTAGGCCTCCTCCATGCCATGAGCCTTAAAGGAATCCATCCCTCCCTGGAATCATAAGCTGAGAAAATCTCCTCTTTTCCCTTAAGTTGTTTGACTAGCAGTGGTGTTTCACAGCTATAGAAAAGAGCAACCAGTACATACTGGAGAGCATGCAGAGCACTTCACGTGGGAGTTGAGAACTGAAGTAGTGTTCAGATCTTGGTTTCTCATTTACTTGCACTTCCAACACTATAAGGATGTGGAAGGCTCAGTTATAGGACATGTTATCACGTTTACATGGTCTCCACCTAAGGAGGTTTCAGGTAGAACATCTTGGTTAAAGAGATGTCCCTTATTTCAGTTAGTTATGATCTTATTTCTAATATTCTTTCAAACTGATACTCAAGGTTCTCCGTCCATGTTCAAGTTCAGGCAGGGTCTTGAGAAAGCTTACAGTGTCATCCTCCAGTGGGACTACCTTTATCCTGGAGTGCTGGACCAGAGTTTACTTCTTCTGTGTTTTGATGAAGCAAGGGTTGTTCAAACACATCTCTATGGGACCTGTTTTCCAGTCAGATGTTCTTCATTTCCTTGGGTGTTCCAGGTTGGCCGCAGCACCTTAATCAGGTAAAAGGGGAAGGAATGCATCATTTCTTCAGTGTGTAAACAAGAGAGCAGACTGGTACAAAGCAGTGGATTCCTGGCTCAGCTTCTGTTCATACTGTTTAATGTTAACTTCACTTTGTAGTATTATGGATGGAACTCTTACCTTAGAGATGAGAAAGCATCTCCCATGCAATTTCAAAAGGGAAATTGAGTCTACTTTGACTTACCATCCTAGTTTGTAGCAAAGCAATAAGTAAACTTTATCCCAAATTGCAAGGTCTCTCTTAACCTTTAGCCCTTGTTTTAAGGTATGACTCATCCTTTCTCCTTTTCCTCTGGAATATGGTCTTAACATTGAATGTAATTTCCAAGTTAATTTCAAAGTTTTACTCATTCTTTTGTTCATCTCAAAAATAAAAGCAGGCCCTTGAACATTCTCAATAGAGCTAACTAGTTCAAACCTAGGAAGAATTTCTAGGAAAAATTTAATTAGATTTGCTGCTTTCTCCATCTGTGTAGTATGGTTCAGCAGAACAGAGGGTAAAGGCAAAATTAACACATGAAAGAAACCAGTTGTTAGAGAGGATTGGACACCTCCCCAACCATTACAGAGGTCAACATGTTAACAGATGGCACCTACTCACCAAAAAGGTGGTGCTAAACAAATGACCAGCAAAGTTCCCGATCTGCTGGATATGTGCATTAGGAGGTAACTTTTCTTCCAGCTCTGGCCTGTGCCCACCTCCTCCTTGAAAGTGTACTCTTTGCGGATAAACTGTCTTCTCTTCTACTATTACTCATGTGTCCCTACCTATCCTTTGTTGTAGAACATAAGAAACGGAATTCCAATCAGTGCCCGTTAGACCATAATATCCTCCAATAACACTAGGGTGATTCACTTACCTTGCATGAAAAAGTATCCATAAATCTTTGTAAGAATTTAAAAGCACTTGCTTTAGGCTTCTGAGTGACTTTTATTTGGCAGTTTTCAAATGTGTATTTCCACTTACATTACATGCCTAATGACATGGACTGTACACAGTCTTAGGTTATTTTCCACACAAATGGCATCCTTTAAATACTCTTTTGAGAGTATAGGCCTTCCAAACAGAACCATATTAGCTCTTATCGGTGGATTCCTATAATTTGTCCCATTAGTGTGTTGAAATGGGATGCACTAAAGCTTCATGGAATAACATCACTGCATCGTCATTAAGTTTTCAGTGAGTTTTAGTAAAGCCTCATTTTCTGGCTCAGTCCACCGTCTGCAAAACTGCCCTTCCCTAGGAACTTGTTTTGTTACTATGTGGGCTCTTTGATGTTATTTAGTCTACTGGAATCCGTTTTTTATGTCCTAAACAGTGTGTGAATGGTTACCTGGACTGCTAAACTGACTGACTGAAGCAGGGCCAGCATTTCTATCAGTTCTGATGTTTTTCTTTCCTGGTGCTAGTAATCCTCCTTACAGATGTTTGTTTTCCTGACAACAGTTACAAGGCCCTAGAGTGTGCACGCAATTCAGTCTTTTGTGTGGAAGTGCCACCAGTGAGGGAATAGACTTCTATTACCTTGTCTGGAGTCATTAACATATGCAGCTCAGCAGCATCTGTCTTCAGTGAAGCTGCTCCCAGTCCAAAGTTTTAAGTCGAAAGTCGCCAGCCTCTGATGAGACTAATCTGGTCTTCTGTAATAGAGCACATCAAGAATTTCTAAGCAGTAAATCAACGAACCATAATCCAGAACTTCAGAGACTCTATATCAAGCACCTAGAACTAGGCCAGCCTAATCTCTCCCCATCCTGAAGCTCAGGGAAATTTGCAGAAGAGAGGGTGGTAAGATTGTAAGAGCACAAGGATGGGAGGAGCAATGATGTGTAAGATACTCCACACACGTTAGGGCCGAAGCAATCATAATTGGACTTTGCATGCCCTGCGCAATGTCCCACACACTATTGACCCCATAAAGTCTAGCATTTGCTAAAGGTACCAAGATCCTTGGAGGCAAGGAATTGACAGCCATAGTAGTGTTCCTATGCTTAAGGGGAACACAGGAAAGGGTTCAGGGAAATGCAACTGGGTCCTTGTACATCAACAGAGAGGAGGGCCCAGAGGAGAGTCTGGCATGCACATTAAAGGATTCTCCTGGGATTGAGAGGGGAGGCACTGGGGGATGGGGAGAGAGGGGTGAGGGGAGGGGGAGCAGGGGAGTAGGGGGGAGAAGGAGGGAGAGAGGGAAGCAGTGTACCTATTAAGTTTGTATGAGCGGAGATAATAATAAAAAATGTTAAAAAAAAAAAGAATTTCTAAGCAGTTACATTCCAAAACAGAATCAGCTTCCATTATTGGGAATAAGGAAGCTGGATTTGGGGGGCTGTTTGTTGGGATCACCAGGTAAAAATCACCTGACATTTGCCTGTTCATCCCACTGTCAACCAGAATCTTTATTTTTATTCTAGCAATTTCAACCCCTGATGAAATACAAGTGTCCAAATAGATGGTCCTGGAAGAAACTTCTCTTGTGTCTGAAAATCACTTGAAGAAATGGTGGCTGCCTTCTGGATTCTGGAGAAGTGAGCAATAGAACCTCTGGAGGCGTTCAACTGTTAGGTAATACTGGAGCTTTTGCTGTTTTTTCGGCTGTCTCAAAAGCTCGACAACAGTCTTTCTCTCTTTTTTTTAATATTGTGAGGTCTTTTATTTTAACTTATTTATTCTTTCGGTCTCCTACATAATGTACTTTGAGCATATTCCCCATTATTTACCCACTCCTATTGAACCCCTTCTTCCCAACAAGTCTCCTTTCTTTGTTTTCTGTCTTCTTCATGTAATTACGGTTGATTGCATGAGCACAGATGCAGGTATTACTTATCGGAGCAAAGTCATATGTCCATCGACATTCAGGAATCCAACACACAGGTAGGTACGCATCTAGTTTTTAGAGGGACTTATAAAGAGGTTTCACTATTGGGCTGGTGAAATGGCTCAGCAAATAAAACTGCTTGCTGTGCAAACCTGACTATCAGAGCTCGATCCCTGGAATCCACAAAATGCTAGAAGTGGCGGCTCCCATCTGTAATACCAGCAGTGCTATGGTGAGATGGGAATAGGAGACAGGAGAATTACTTGGAATGGGTCAGCTAGTCTGGAATGTGTGGAGCAGCAGAAACAAGTCTTGCCTCAATAAGGTGGAAGGTGAGAAGACTCCCAAAAGTTGTCCTGCTGTGGCAAATCCTTGTACTCTTGACACATACGTGCCTGAAATCACATATATACCCCCAACACACACACACACACACACACACACACACACACACACACACGTAAAATTAGGTTTTCCTAAGTTAGAAAACCTAAGTCTGGCAGAACCCGGTTATCCCTACAAACTGACAGATGCCTCCTACTTACAAGGATTTAACGTTGTCAATTGTTTCTGACCAGAAATTAAGCTCCTTTTTCCTAATTTGACAGTGGAGATAATGAAATCTTCTGGCAAATCTGAATTCTGTGGGGGGATGCTTTTTATCTACCATATCTAAGTGATTCAGCACCAAATTAATATTAAATAGATTTCAAAATCAGGCCTTACAATCAGTAAATAAGCAACACATCGCATCAAGATTGCGCCGTCCAGTTTCAGAGTTCGTAGGTCTTTGGCTGTAATCTTAAAGATGGCTATATTATTCTTGAAGACCCAGGGCGATGCTGTCAAACAATATACTGTATGTAATGAGGTTGCTTGCTATGCAACTTATTAATGAAAAGCAAATGACAAATGGGGCTTATTGTCAAGGGGGATGCAAGAAATCTTACTTAAGGTCCTAAGCAGAAAACCACCCACAGTCCCAATCCAAAACACTCAGAGAGCCAGGATTTCGCATAGCAGGATGAATATCTTACAGTGTCACTGGCAGCTCTTGGAAGGATCTATGTTAGTTCACACAGTTTGTAAGTGGTAGAAACAGAGTGACACAGGGTAACACACAAAAACAGATTAGCCCATATTTAAGAAATTTTTTATCATTGGCTGAATTCCTTCCAAAGCTTATTTCTTGAGGGCAGAGAATTTCATAAAAAAATTCTGATTACCTTTGTAATTTAATTTTTCCAGGTGGTGTACTTTCTGACAGTATAGTCTGTCTCACATTTCATTAATCTTGGGGAAAACATTGATGTTCTGCTGCTCTGAGAACGGATAACTGGCATCCACATCTAGAGGAACTCCACAGTTTGAGTCCCCACTGTTCATTGTATGGGAGCTCCTGTGAGAAAATTATACCTGATCCTGAATGAACAAGGGGTTCCCCTCTGCCTTATCATTCATAATGGAAATTTCATTGAGTTCTATCATCTCCCCGTCTTGCTTTCCCTTCCCTTTTTTATTTTGGGGCAGTTATACAGCTACAGTGTCTCTTCCTTGCATTACTTACGGCAATTCTCCCTAAGGGTTTTCCCCACCTTTGCCTCCTACATTGTTCCAACTCTGTTTTTTGTTTTTGTGTGATTGTTTTTTTTTTATCTTGATGTAATCAACAAAATGTGTAGTTGGCCTCAGTTTTATTCTGTTTCTCTTGCAAATGTACGCTTTAAAGTCGGTATCTCCCTAGGGGACTCATTCCTATAGCCACGTTCAACTTCAGGAGCTTTCATGAATATCAGGGTGATTGTGTCTATTATAAAGGTCATCTTAAACATTTTTAAATCCTTTAGGATTTCTCAACAACAACCATGTCATTTATTCTTCCTAAAATTTGTGAAGGGCTCTTCCTTTGGCTTTGGTTGGATTGCTTACAGTTCATTTAAATCATCAATTTCATTACCTCTTCTCTTTTTGTTCCAGTACACATTGTCTCTCCCCATTTCAGTTTTAAGTAGGCTCTACTGCAGCAACAATTAGGACCTGTGTGGCATATTCCTGATGGAGGTGTCAGGCCTCTTCGATAGCCCTGCCTCTCACTGGACAGTCCACTCTATAGAAGAGCTTGAATAGCTGCCCTATTAGCACAGTGAGTGGCAAAAGTGAAGACAAATCAAATTATTTTGGCTGGGTGGTTTCAATAGGGTAAATTAAAGTTTATAGTTTAACTACTCTGAAGTTGAGAATGAACTAAAAAGCTGAGGAATATCCACAAATATGTCAGGTGACTGTTCTCATTCAGATCCCAACCTGAGTACTATCTCAAGAGAGACAGTCCTCCACCATTTAATAAAAATATAAAATAACTGAAGACACCTGACTTCAGGTTTGAGTTTCTATCAGTGCTCATCCAGTTCATCCTTGAACCAGAGCAGCCAAATCTCTCCCCATGCTAACGCTCAGAGAACCTTGAACAAGAGGGGGGCAGCAAGATTGTAAGAGCCTAAAGATGGTGAGGACCAACAATATGCAAGATACTCCACACAAGTTAGGGCTGTAGCAGCCAGAATGGGACTTTGTCTGACTTGCACGATATATGACATTTCAACGACCCCCCCCTCAAAGTCTATCATGGATCATAGGGGAGAAAGCTCCAGGCAGAAGGATCCTTAGAGGCCAAAGATTACAGTCATAATAGAGTTCTCATAATACCGGGGAGCCCAAGAAGGGCCTCCAGGGTATGCCACTGGGTCCTAACCCCTTACTAGGGTGGAGGACTCAGAGGGGGGGTTGGCATTCACACAAAAGGAAGCTCCAGGAGATAGGAGATAATCACTGTGAGAGGCAGAAGGAGGGGGGGGTGAAAGCAAGGGGGGAAGGAGGAAGAGTGCAAGGGGGGATGACTGGGGAGGGGAGAGGAGGAAGGAGGGAAAGGACAGGGGTACCTATTGAGCTTATATGATTAGAAAAAAAAGTGGGAGAAAAAAACAAAAATCAAAGGTTGTGGAGGCGGCTCAGGGGATTTGGCACTAGCCCTGCAAATGTGAGGAACAGAGATGGAGTTCTAGAACCCACAGGAAAGCCAGGCAGGTGTGGTGGCTGCCTGTCCTGCCAGGGCTCCACAGGCAAAGACAAGAAATCCCTAGGGTAACTGGCTAGCTAGACAAGTTGATAAGCAAGCTCTGGACTCAACTGAGACACCCTGCTTTAATAATAATATAAAATAACTGAAGACACCTGACTTCAGCTTTGAGCTTCCATGCACAGGGCCTGTGCGCTCCCATTCAAGTGCTCTCAAACAAGTGAGAACAAACATGCACGAGTGCTTGAAGTAAAACAAACAACATGCCTCTTGAGAAAAACAAAGAAAAGGGCACCTCTGAACAACTTTCACAGCATGATCCATCAAGAAAACAGACTTGAACCAGTGCAGATGTTCACTTGTTTGCCTCAAGACAGTTTCCTGCAAAGAAGTGGTGAGTGCAGTCAACTCAGCTTTTGGCAAATTTTTAGCTGGAGCCCACCACCCCCCTAAAGTCCAACAGCTGTCCTTTCATCAAGAAAACAGTAACAGGAATCGATGCATGCTGCAAGTTGGGAAAGAAGGGGAAACCCTGGGTAGTGGTTTGCTGATGCACTGCCCCCTTCCTCCACATGCCACTCCTTCACATGCCTGTCTAAATCTGCATAGGATAGAGTTTCAGAGAGCACAGCCACCCATGAGCAGTAAGATTACAGAATCAGTGTGGTTCAAGTGAATGAGGCTGAGTAGCAGGCTCGTTCCTCATCTCATCCTCCTCTGGGTCATGAGGGCTGAACCTGGACAAGTCCAAGGGGAGTGCTGAGGCAGGACAGAGCACTGAGTGAGGTCCTGGGATACCTGTGCAAAACCTTATGCAATTAGTATATGAAAAATCAACCTGGCAAAGACAACTGCTGGTTGAACCCCTTAGCATATGAAAAAACATGTAGTAAGGAGAAAGACCCCCATCCTCCAGACCAACTAAATCAGGCTGGCACTACACATAGAGGCACACGGTGACTCTTACACTGAAACACACATCCTAGCATATTTAAGATGCCAGAGAGACAGGCAACATGTTCAATTGGGCATAGAACTTCACATAACAGATATAAGCACATGTGGACAAGTGTGACTTATGGAAATGAAACCAAAATGCCCCTAAAAACCCAGCTTTTGTACAGTGGGTCCCACAACCTGCTACACTTCGGTGGTTTGTTTCGTGGTTGTTGCGCTTTGATTTCCTTTAACCAAGGGGGGGGTCAATCTTTTGGTCTCCTGGACAGTGCAGAAGAACTACCTGGGCTGGATGGTACTTGCCTTAGGAGGGCTGATATTTCCATTGGGTGTTTAATATCTTTAATCTGCCTTTTTCTAAACAGCTTCACGGGCATGATCCATCAGGAAAGCAGACTTGAACCACTGCAGATGTTCACTTGTTTTCCCCAAGACAGCTGTGAAGCCTTGGTGAGTGCAGTCAACTCAGCTTTTAACAAGAAGGCACTGGCTGAGAGGTTATGGGTTTCTATTACCTTGCCCAGCAGTAGCCAGCATCCCTAGCTCTATGGTGTTCCTCTTCCAAGAAGCTGTTCTCATTGGTGAAAAGGTTCTATTTATGATCTGTCAGCAGCTAGTCTGATAAATCCAGTTGTCCAGAATAAACCTTTCACTGCCAGATGTGTGTGTAGGACAGAGATGTATTTTTCTTTTCTCCTAACAACCAGCTTTCACTCCAAGGGAAAAACAGTGATAGGCAAAGAAATGGGGAAGCATTATAATTCCAGCAAAAGATTACAGATTAGACAAGCAAAAGAAAGATTGTGAGAGCAGGGATTTGATTATCTAAGCCAATTTTTTTGCATATTGAGCCAATTAAGGGTAGACAAAGTGCATTTTCCCTAACTTTTTAATCTCTTCTATTACATTACGATGCCAGCTACAGAGGTAACTTAAAATTTTCTGAAAGCCTCACTCAAAAATAAGAAGAAACAAGATACTGTCTTTTAAATACATTAATTTGAAAATGAACAATTCACTTTTTTCCATGTGTTGTCTTGAAAAATAATGAACAAAAAGACCATGAGTTCTATGACAATACTATCACAAAAGTAATTTCACGTGTCCTATGCTGATAAAATGCAGGTTCTTTAACCACACACAAGACCACCAGCTCTTGCCTTACCTGATGTAACTGTAGAATCCTCAAATTACACGAGGAAGGAGTACCCATTATTCCAGATGTGGAGGCAGGTGGCTGGATCATAGGAGACAGAGAGTGGCTTTAAGTCAGAGTCATGAACACTGTCCCTCCAGCGGATGTTGACGGGTGACTGTTGATCCCCCAAGAACAAGGTCCACATACTCCCAGAGCGGAGACACTAGGAGAGAGCAAAGTGAGACCACTGAGAACCACACAGGAGGCCACTGCACTTGGCAGAAGCTGCAGAGGCCTAAGGCAGCTGATGATCGCCAGAGTTAACCACCTGGGGCCTCAATCCACCTTCTCAAGCACAGCATAAGGGCAGGTCAGAGATCACCTTGCATGGGGTCCTCTTCTACCTGTCACCTTATCAAACCACCGCACCCATCTCAGCCCACCTGCTAACATCACCTAAAACCAGTGACGTCTGTCTTCAGACACAGCAACACATGGCAGGGGTTTTCATGAGTGAGATGCTTCATTTCCCTAGTTTCCTAAGCTGTGACCTCCGAATCTGGCTGAAAATACAGTCAAATTCAGCTAACTTCCAATAACAGATCTGATTTCCATAAAGGAAACAGATTGGTGCAAAGCAAGCCTGCAACCCATTACTGTCATTTTCAATCGGTTGCCAGTACATATGAAGGCTCTGGCGTCTGCCTTGGGTCAAATCAACATCTCACCAGATTCATCTCTATAGATGACTTGGAGGACTCGACAGGCACCGTGAAGACCTATGGATGGATGGCAGCATTGCTGTCGTGTGTCACAAGAATGTGGTCACGACCTATCAAGGTGCACCAATTCCAGATTTCATTGGCAGAGCCAAGCTCAGGGCTTTGAGGCAGTGAATACCAGCAGGCTTCCTGAGCCATCCATCCATGATGAACAGAACCCACATCTGTAGGTTTGGGTGGTCCAGTTCTCTACTTTTAGAAGCACTGGGAATGGGTAAATTCCCTGCAATTGTAAAAATAGGGAAACATAAATCAATAGAAGCCATTATCACCGACCCTTTGTATCTTGTCCTACCACAAGTCAAGGATTTTAAAGCATAACAATGCTTTTAGTAAGTCAAATTTCTCAGGTATCAAGGTCATCCTTACCAGTCCCGGGGGAAGAGGACTCTTTCAAAGAGAGGTATTTTGGCCCTGCCTTTGGCTCTTGGCCTCTTTCCAACTGTGAAGTTACACAGTTTACAGGCAGGCAGGAATCTGCACTTAGACCCAAACTCCAGACAGAATACAATGGCTTCCTTTCACTCTACCCCCGTTAGAGGAATGAACCTAGAAACAAAAACTTCTGCCAGGTGCAGAATGAGCACAGACCTTATAACCTGCAAAGAGAAAGTCAGGCTGCTTTTTCTTTCAGAATGGGGAGATCCCTTAGACCCACTATCTCAGCTCAGACGGGAGCAATCCTTATAAAAATGCTGTCTATGGAACAGAGAGCAGAGGCAACCTGGGGCCCAGTTCCCTTCCTCCAAGGGAAGGACCAGTATCCTGCCTTATAGCTAAATTTACATAATTTCAGCTGCTATCCTCATATTTTGTTATACATTCTAAGATGACCACAAACAGAGTGGGGAGGAAATTACCTCACCTCACCACACCAGAAATAAATCCATTTCTTTGGCTAATTCGTTTCCTAAATTCTTTGAAATGCATGGAAGCCAAGGTGGTAGTTCTCTGGGCCTAAGCACCTGGGCAATTTCTTTCCATGAAACCGAACCCTCCTTATGATACTATGCTTTCAGAGGAGACATCTCTTCGAGGCCACAGACTTGTTTTCCTTTGGTGGGGTTGGTTTGGAAGAAGCAAAAAGGTCCCAGAAGTATAGATACTGCACTCCTACAAGTATATAGATTATTAGTTCTCAACATACACAGAGAGGGGGAGGGGACATGGATCTTGCCTTCAGAGGGGTTTTAGAAATGACTGGGGATGGGGACAGGGCGTGAGAGCAAGGAGGTCCCTTTCATGATATCCTAGGTCACCCTTGATCATTCACCACTTTAGGGAAGGGAAACTGAATTCTCTGGCCCAGGCCAATGCTTGCCTGAGATTACTGGGGCTTGTTTCTTCAATTGCCTTTTCTGATTGTAATGCTACTATGAATTTTCCCCTTTGACTTCTAAGTTCAGTTTCCATTATGCTTTGTTTCGCTCTGATTTCACTAACTCCCACCATCCCTGGGTGGCATGAGGCTGGGGGGGTGAGGCGACATGGCCAGCGACCGCTTGGTGAAGCAAGGTTTTTGCCAATGCCTTGTTTTTCTAAAGATAACGTCCATCTTTCCATTCTCATCCTGCACTTAAGCAACATTATACCACCTGTTAACAGACTTTTCTTTTTCTTTTACGTAAGGGAAACAGGTGGTGGGTTTTTATCTAAGAATGAAGAAAGGCACAACCATCAGTAAGGACTCTGTCACCCAAGACTTAACGGTAAGGCTGCACTTAGTTTTAGTTTTTTTTAAATTTTTTTATTATTCATTCAATTGTGCATGTATGCGTTTGTGCGCGCGTGTGTATGTATGTGTTTGTGTGTGTGTGTGTGTGTGTGTGTGTGTGTGTGTGTGTGTGTAGAACCACCATGGACCGCCTCTACCTCCTCCTTGTGTACTCTGCCCTGGGATTCACAGGCTCTGCCCTACCAGGACGAGAAATGCAGGCCGCCCTCGCTTCTGCCCGGCCTCTATACGTGGGGTCTAGGATCCGAACTCAGGACCTTCTGCCTGAAAGGCAAAGGCTTAACCCCTGAGCCACCTCTCCAGCCCCATTAGTTTTAATTTTTAAGTCTACTTGCATGCTGATTTTATGGTTGTACTGTTAGCTCTTGGAATATGAACAACTTGTTCTTACCGCTCAGTCCCTAATCCTTCTCCACTCTAATTAGTCTCTCCTCATTCTGCTCTGTGCCTACTCCTAATCCCAAGCTCTTCACCTTCTCACTGTCTACCTTATTACCTGATCATTCCCCATATTTTTTAATATAGTATTTGGAATTTCCCCCTCCACAATAATTATTTACACAGGTTTCGCTGAGTTACGTGTATGTATACTTGATGATCTGCCCGCTGCCCTGATCTCCCAGACAGCTGGCGTTCAGTCAATGTTTGTCTAAAGAGGCCTCATCCACTGTTACCTTGCAGTGCACTTGCCAGCTGGCTTTTCTCTATTCTTAAAAAAAAGAAAAAAAAAAGAAATAAAAAAAGAGAAAACCCCCAAAAGTGTGGAGGGAAGAAGCACAATGAAGAGCATCATGGGACGTTTTTCTCCTGAGAGACCTTTCTGCACATCTCCCTCTTCCTTGCCCATAACCAGCAACCTAATTAAGGTACTTGTGAAGCCTCTGAGTCCCTCCGTCTGGTGGTTTCCTGACATAACTTCATCATGATGGCTCATGCTAAAATGGTCTGTCAAGCCAGAGCTTGTATCCAGCTGCCCAGGTGCTCCTATTCCAGACCACCTCCATTATTCTCACCCCCTTCTCCCCCTCCTTCAATGGCTTTGGTCGTCATTGCTCTCACTGGTCAGTCCACAGCAAGAGCTTCTGGAAATGCAAGCTCCCACCAGGCTTTGAACGCTTGGCTCCCCCAACTTTTGGGAGAGGTCTCCTCTGGCCCTGGGCAGGTTAGAGGCTCTCAGCCTCTGGGTGAATGTCACCAAGGCCTCCCGCCGCTTCTCTCAGACAGCCATGCATCTTCTGCTACAAATCACTGCACCTCTACCTTTGAAACTTATGTGAATAAATCTGACGCAGTCTCTCAGTGTGCAAATGGATTCATGTCTCCCTCCAGAGTTTATCGAACTATGGCCCTCCCTTTGAGATCTTGCCTGAACCTAAAGTCGAGCATTTCTGGAAGAACATTCAAGACTAGGCACTCTTGCCCACGTTTAATGCACTTATTCAGAGTTATCCAAAAAGAAGAGATAGGAATCAGGCAGAGAGAAGCCCATACTCTGGAAGCAGACGAGGAAATAGATAACAGTTGTTGGGCCTCTTTACCAGGCCTGAGGCCTGCTGGAACTTCCTGAGTTTCAGGACCTGACTTTAGGTTTTGAATCTCATCTCTTTTGTTTACCTGGGATGATGTCACACCTATTCAATCACCTTCTGGTCACTTACTCATTTCCTATTGGTTACCCCATAATCACACCACCCTTCACCCTTCCCCCCGCTGCACATTCTATATAATTCATCCCCCTGTTTAATAAAGTTGAGTTCCTCGTTTGACAGACCTCCAGGCTCCATTGTGTTCATCGGGCTGCGACACTCATCACCCGCTCAGCCCCACAGGTCGCCCGGCTGGTCCAGTCGTCCCTAGCTGCACTACCTGCAGTGGCCCCTGAGTCCTGCAGACTGGTGCCCCGTGTGAGGACAAAGATTTGAAAAAGGCTGTAGCCGAGGATGGGCCCAACTCCCCTTGGGCAGAGACCATCCTTCGAGGGCTTGTTCATCAGCCCCTCACAGCCCAGGACTGGACGGACTTAGCTAAAGCCGTCCTCTCTGAGGCACTCTTTATCAAGTGTTGTGCCTTTTTTCAAGATGAATGTAGAACTTAGGGACAGAGGAATCAGAAGGCCATCCCTGCGATCCCTATCACCTATGGTATGCTTGCTGGGTTTGAAGCCCAATATTCTACCGGGGCTCAACAGGCAGCTATTCCTGACCCCTATAAGACCGAGTGAGGACTGCAGGCACTAATGCCTGGAAAAGGCTAGATGATGGCCCAACTGAGTCCCCCATTTCTGGATTGTACCAGAAACCAAATGAGGACCTCGCCTCTTTCATTGAGAGGGTGGAGAAAAGCCTAGCCCGCAATGCCCCCCAGGGCCTATACAAGACCAGTTTGAAAGATGTCTAGTCTGGGAAGGTATGAATCAGGACCACAAGCTGGCCTGTGCAGACCTTAAGGATAAAATATGGCTAGGTGGATTGTAGCCCACAGGGACATAGGCAGTACTTCCCACACTGCCCAGGCCAATGCTAGGGCCATGGCTATGGCTTTGCACTCAGCCAGAGAAGCTGACAGGCAGGAATCAATTGACACCCTGGTGTGTGCCCTCCAGCAAGTTCTCCCTGGAAAAGGGGAATGAAACTGCTTTGGCTGTGGGCGAGAGGGTCACTTTAGAATGGAGTGCCCACTTAAGGCTAAAGCCCCTTCGGGGGAGGGCCCTCGGACCCCCTGCCAGAGATGTAGAAAGGGATTCCACTGGCCTGAAAACTGCAGATCTAAAATGGACATTCAGGGGAAGCCGTTAAACTCCCTTCGGGGCCACCCCCAGCCCCGTTAAATAAGGGAAAGTGAGCTGTCAGAGCTCATTGGACGGTGCCTCTAGTCCCGGGGCTGAGACCTAAGCTGTCCCTCACCGTTGGCGGAAAGAGTTTCAAGTTTCTCATTGACACAGGGGCTGACTGCACAGTTATAAGAAAAGAGGAGGTGCTTTCAGCCTGGCGGCTGGTCCCGGGGCCCCCATTATTAGGGGTGGGTGGACAGTCTACCTCCTGGGGGACTATTGATTACCAGCCCTGGTCTGATCCCAATGGGAACCATGGAGCAGTGCGCCCCCTAGTGGTGTCTTGGCTTAACTTCTAATCTTCTGGGCCAGGATATTCTTGGTGAAGCGGAGGCCTACATTACAACTGATCATAAGAGTTTTTATGAGGATGTACTTGATCATGAAGAGTATGAGCAGCAATTTGAAGCCGGCAGAGTTAGTCATCCAAATTACAGGGATGACCCTTATTTTGAGCATTTGAGGCTCCCCAATCCTAGAGGCCACTGCTCGGCCCCTGGTGCCTAAGATTCGATGGACATCAGGAGACCCCATATGGGTTGAGCAGTGGCCACTCCCTACTTTCAAATTGCAACAACTTCATATTCTTGTAGAACAGGAGTTGTCCTTGGGACATGTACGACCATCTACTAGCCCCTGGAATTCCCCTGTTTTTGTTATTAAGAAGGCCAATGGCTCATGGAAACTTTTACATGACTTAAGAAAAATAAATGAAAGGATGATTCCTTTTGGGACCCCTCAAAGTGGTCTGCCCTGGATTCCAGCTATTCCTAAAGATTATTGATTGACTATTATTGATATTAAAGCTTGTTTCTCCTCCATTCCCCTTCACCCAGAGGATGCAGAGAAATTTACATTCTCCGTCCCCTCCTTTAACTGTGGGGGGCTAGATTTAAGATATGAATGGACTCTTCTACCTCAGGGAATGGCCAATAGCCCCCCGATTTGCCAATATTTTATGTCACAAGTCTTTTTATCCTTTCTTGGCTGCCCCAAAATTTTATTTTACATTTATATGGATGATATAATTTGGGGGGCTTCCTCCCCAACGGGTCTCCAAGAATTGACTAATGAATGCCTCACTTCCTTGAAGGCCAACAAGTTCAGAGTGGCTCCTAATAAAATTCAGACTGTTCCTCCCTTCAAGATACTGGGCTCTGTACTGTCCCTCGATACAGTTTCCCCTATCAAGCCTCAGTTACATGTCAAAGACTGTTATACATTTCCCCAACTACAGAAACTCCAGGGAGAAATTAATTGGATGAGGCCATGGATACCCATCACTACAGAGGAACTGTCTCCCTTGTTTGATCTTTTAATTTTTTTATTATTATTTATTCAACTGTGCGCATGTGCGTGTGTATGTGCGCGCGTGTGTGTGTGAGTGCCTGTGAGTGTAGACCCACGGACGAATTCGGGAACCACCATGGACCGCCTCCACCTCCTTCTTGTTTACTCTGCCCCGGGATTCACAGGCTCCGCCCTACCAGGACTAGAAACGCAGGCCGCCCCAGCTTCTACCTGGCGTCTATACATGGGATCTGGAATCTGAACTCAGGACCTTCTGCCTGCAAGGCAGAGGCTTAACCCCTGAGCCACTTCTCCAGCCCCCTTGTTTGATCTTTTAAAGGGCTTGGATCTCTCCTCCCAAGTGACCCTCACCCCTTATCATCATCAAATTTTTCACAAAATTCAATGAGCAATAGATCATTTTGCCTTAAAGAGATATGATCCTGGCCTTCCCATCGTCCTTTACCTTTTTTCTGGAGAGATGTTATGTACTGCCATGTTGGCACAAGGAAGTGATCCCCTTCAATGGATCCACCTTTCAGTTGGGGGAAGCCCTAGAGTTTATTCTATGAATAATCAAATTGCTGACTGTATTGTTAAAAGCAGAGATGCTTACACCTGATTGTTTGGCCTGGAACCTCACTCTCTTGTTGTTCCTTTTAAGCTGTCAGACTTTACCTGGCTCCAGAGAAATAATGACAGGGTCGCCTTAGCCCTTGAAGGATATTTAGGGAAAATTGATTGCCATTATGGCCCTCATAAATGGATGAGTTCATTTTTAAGACTAGATTGGAGACCCCCTAGGCTCTTCCTCCCTGAACCTGATCCTAATTTTCTTACTGTATTTACCAATGTGGGGCGCCTAGGAGCCTCCTTGGTGGCTTTTCCCCCTCATACGAAGGGGCAACTGTTGTTCCCCCTTAAGAGGTAACGCATGAGGTTGAGGGTTCGGCACAACTTAAAGAATTGTTTGCGGTGGTATTAGCACTGAGCACTATACCTGAGCCTTTTAATCTGTTTTCTGATAGCCTTTATGTTGTTAACCTACTGCCTAATCTAATTGATGCTTATATTAAATTATATTCTAACCCTATAACTCCATTGATGCTGCAGGCACAATTATTACTCAAACAAAGACTTAATCCCATCTTCATCCAACACTTTCGGGGTCACCAAAATCTGCCTGGGTTTCTATCTAAAGGAAATGCCCTGGCAGATAAGATGGCATCTGCTTTAACTTTTCAAGAGGTGGCCAGTATACGAGAGTTAACCCACATTATCTGGAGAGGCCTCCATCACAAATATCCTTTGGTGCCCATTAAAGATCTTAAAAAGATTATCCGCACTTGCAAGTCCTGCCAACCCTTTCTTCAACTACCTCCTTTACAAAAGATGGGAGTTAACCCCTGTGGATTACGATCTAACAACGTATGGCAAACAGATGTTACTCATTACCCTCCATTTGGTAAACTTAAATATATATTTCTCACTATCGATACATTCTCTCATGCCTGATGGGCTAGGGCACATGCAGGGGAAAAATCTAAACACGCTGTCAGTCATATGTTACAATGATTCGCTGTCCTTGGTTTGCCTGATCAACTTAAAACAGATAATGGCCTTTGCTTTATTAGTAAAGCCTTTTGCAAGTTTCTCCAGACCTGGAATATTATCCACTCCACTGGCATCCCTCATAACCCTCGGGAACAGGCAATCATAGAATGTCAAAATCAAACTCTTAAGGCCCAATTACAAAAACAAAAGGGGGAGTCTCCCCCCCCATGATCAGCTGAAGAAGACTTTGTTAAGGCTTCATATTTTAAATTTTACAAAAGCAGATTTAGAAACACCATTCCAGAGGCACTGGACTTCTAAGATCTCATGCAAATCCATCCAGGTTCGCTGGAAGGACCCCCTTACTGGGGGATAGAGGGGTCCAGACCCCCTCATCACTGGGGGGAGAGGGTTCAGATGCGTGTTTCCCCAAAGTGAAAAAAGGCCTATCTGGATCCCTGCTCGGGACATCAAATCCCTTTCTCCATTGGTAGAGGGAGGGGATAAAAACCTTCCCAGGGAGTCGTCTCCCCCTGAGGATTTTCTTTCTTCTCTCTCCACAGAGAAGCATGAAGACTCCATTGATCTTACTCTACCTGACAGTGATCTTCGGGCCATCGAGAGGAGGATTTGGAGATCCACATGAGGCCCGAATCATCATTGAATGACAGATGGGTAAACCCTGTGATTGCAAAGGGGGTCCTTCAATACCCTCCCTACTGACAGGTTTCTCTCTAGCACTGTGGACTGTGGGCAAAAAATAGCAGGGAGTTTCACTCATAAACAGGAGACTGGATTGGGAGAACAACAATGGGTATGTTAGAAAAAGCCCACTATAATTAAACCAGTTGATGGGCAACCTGGACCCTGCCCTCCTGGGGCATGTAAAACCACCTATGAAGCTGTTCATGCGGTCTGTTATTACCAAGCCTCTCAATGCCAACTAGGTGATAAGACATTTTGGATTGCAATGAGAAATGGGGTTCAGGGGCCCCTCACCTCCAGTACATACATGACCAAATAAGCCCAATGCCCGGATGTTCTGGGAGGGCAAGATATGTACTGGGAGCTTACAGCCCCATTGGGAGTGTCCGATTGAGGAGGAGTTCAGGACCAGTTTGCAAAGGTAATAGTGGAAGATAAGCTTGAGGAGATAGCCCATGCCCTTTACCCATGCCTTCGATATCATCCCCTTGCTTTCCCAGAATGGAATTCCGGGGGACTTGCTCCTAGACCCTCCCACGGAAGCTCTTTTAGAACTTGCTTTTAATCTTCTGAATAGTTCTGCTCCTCCCATAGCTGAGGATTGCTGGATTTGCCTTGCACAGGGACCCCCACATCCTCTAGCTCTACCGGTACCCTATAATGGGACCATAAATTATACTACTGAGAGATGCAGCTTCTCCCGCCCCCTCTCAGTACAGCTTATGCGTGTGGGAGCCAATCACCCCTAATGCCTTGAGGCTCTTCCTGGTCCTAAGGATGCTATAGGCATTGATCTTGGTACTGCTGTCTCTTCCCTTTGTCCCACCAATTCAACCATCAAGTACCCGACATTACCAGTGTGCCCCCCGCCTGGACATGTTTTTGTCTGTGGCTTTAGTGAAGCCCACCAATTGCTCCCAGCCAATTGGACAGGGTTTTGTGTATTAGCAATATTGACCCCTGACATCGATTACATTAAAGGAGATGAACCAGTCCTGTCCCCACATTTGATTCTATCGCCAATCGACCTAAGAGGGCTATACAAATGATATCCATTTTGGCTGGCATCGGAATTGTGGCAGGGGCGGCCACGGGCACTGCAGGCCTGGGCACCTTGATAGGCCTTTACCAACAGTTGTCACAGAGGCTTATTGATGATGTCCAGGAGGTATCTGAGACTGTCATTGAGCTCCAGGGCCAATTGGACTCCCTTACCGATGTGGTCTTACAAAACTGACGGGGCCTAGATTTATTAACTGCCAAGGAGGGAGGAATTTGTCTTTTTTTACAGGAAAAATGCTGTTTTTACGCTAACAGATCAGGATTCTTACGTGACAAGATAAAGAAACTACAGGAGGACCTGGATCGGCGAAGGAATTGCTCCAGGGTCACCCCTTTTGGTCCTCCTTTCACGGCCTCCTCCCATACCTTACTCCCCTCCTGGGTCCTGGGTCCATGATACTTCTCCTTGCACCCATCGGGCCTTGTGTGATTAATGCTCTTACTCGCTTTATTAAAAGACAGATTGAAACTATCCAGCTTCAGAAGGTCCACATCAACTATCAGATGCTCGCCGCTCAGGAGTCCAGCTCTGAACATTTGGTCTTAGAGCCATTTGATGACTCCCTATGACCATGAAACCCCCAAGTCTGGCCTAGTCAGGCACTTAAGTGAGGGCTGGTGGCCAGAGACGGGTAAGTGAGGGCCCAGCCAGAGATCAACCTAAGACAGGACTTGTAACATTCAAAGTTACAAACTCCCATGATGGGTAAGACTCCGGAGGGGTCTGTCTAAACTAAGACAGGCACAGTCACTCAAGGCCATACGGCCGGTTCGTAGCCCCTGGATCGTGTTTTAAAAAAACAGAAGGGGGAGGTGTTGGGCCTCTTTACCAGGCCTGCTGGAACTTCCTGAGCCTGGCTAGAGTTTCAGGACCTGACTTTAGGTTTCAAATCTCATCTCTTTCATTTACCTGGGATGAGGTCACACCTATTCAATCTCCTTCTGGTCAGTTACTCATTTCTTATTGGTTACCCTATAATCACACCATCCTTCACTTTTCCCCCAGCTGCACATTCTATATAATTCACCCCCCTGTTTAATAAAGTTGCGATCCTGCTTTGACAGATCTCCCGGCTCCATTGTGTTCATTGGGCCGTGACACTCATCACGCGCTCAGCCCCACAGGTCACCCGGCTGGTCCAGTCGTCCCTAGCTGCAGTGGCTCCTTTGTTCTGCAGTGACTGTGGTGTTTCCCTCTACTTGATGTGGGAGAGTGACCTCCATCTCCAAGCCTATCTCCCCCTTTCTAAGGTTTTCCAGGCTGTCATGTGCCTCAGGTCTCATTTCTATGGTAAATCCTAATGCACGTTTCCTCAGCAAATATTAATATGCAGTACTGTCACACCCAGCTTCTACCCTGTCCACTTTTAGATCTCTGCCCTTTCCTAAACCTCTTCACCGCTGTGTAGTGTCCCTTCTCATTTTTAGTTCTTCAATGTTTACGTCACAGAAAGCAAACTTGTGATATTATTCCCATGGCCAATGTCTAATTTTCCTTCGTGTAACTTCCTTGGGATGTATCTGTTTGCCTGGAAATGACAGGGGCAGTCTGCATGGCCAGAAGGTCCCGGAAGTGAACACATGCTCCACCTTGCTTCTCCTTTCATGTGTCGACCAGCAGCTAGGTCACCTGATGGCCTCTGAAGTCTTGTGGACCTGGATAGCCGTGTTTTTGGTTATATCTCGATCGTCAACATGCCTGGAGTGAGCAGGGGTCCAGGGCAACATGAGGGAAGGTCCCTGGTGGTGTGTCTCTTAAGACATTTTCAGAGAGGGTGCATGTGTGGGACACTTAGTGAGGGGTCGTGCCATGGGCCATGAAAATGGCACAGAAAGTACACAAAAGCTGAGAGAAAAATCCCAGACACGCTTAGTAGTGCTCACATTTACCTAGAGAGATGGACTCTGGCATCAGTGAGTACTTACCGGATTACTGAGCCTCTATAAGAAGCCATCCCGTTTCCTTTCATGTCTATTGCACTCAGAAAGTTTGCTTTCCATTGTTTCTGTTCCTCTAGAGGTCCCTGGGTGATGCACCCCTTTCCCAATATGTCAGATTTTATCCTTTCACCCTATCTATTTTTCTGTGGTTCTGGGCATGGCCCGCTTTTGCTCATCCCGAGAATGGTTCTATTGCGGAACTCAGTTCTAGCCCACTACGATGTGAACTAATATCTCATTGGATAGGCTTTTCTCTGCTCTGACATGGTAGGTCGAACTTCTGCTTCACATAGAGCAAGGAGCTGCTTGTTTTATCCTCCACCTCTGTCATCGAGATGGACTTTTCGTTCTTTCTTCATCTTCTCGTGGCTCCTGCATGTCCTCTTCCAAAGAACTCGTGTTCACATAGATGTTCTGATCTATTTCTGTTCTGAGGCTCTCACCTGGGGTGGGGGGCTGGCTCGTGTGAGTGGGTGTTGTGTACGCACGTGTGTGTAGGTTTGCTTCTGTGTTGGTTTTTGTATGGCTGTGTACGTCCATGTGCACGCACCTGCCAGATTTGGTGAATGACCTGAGAATCACTCTCCATCTGGAATATTGAGGCAGCATCTCTCACTTGAACCCAGAGCTTGCCCATTCCGCTAGTCTTGCTAGGTAGTTTGTTCCAAGGACGTTTGTTCTGTCTCCTGAGCTCTGGTGTGACAGCTGGGCTGACAAGTACACTGGCTTTTACATGAGTTCTGGGAAGCTGAGCCCTGGTTTTCTCACGTGGTAGCACTTGATTTAACAACTGAGTCATCTCCTCCCTGTACAGCTGGTCACAGCTCTGTGGCCCCGGGACCAATCCACAGCCGCGTGGCACCCACCTGACTGGGTTGCCCCGGGGCTGAAAAAGCTCACCTTCCGGCCACAACTCACGCATGCGTGCCCTGGTACCCCCCCCTCCAGGCAGGAGCACATGTGAATGGTGCGCATGCTCCCTTTGTACGCGCTGCAGGGAACATGGCAGGCAGCGCTGCGTGCCTGCTTGCATCCAGCCCACGTGGCCTCCGGCCAATCTGAAGCGCGCATCCTGCGGGAGGCGTGGCCTGCCCAGGCTTGAGGCCTAGTGATTCCTAGCGCGCGCCCCAGGAGAAGGACGCTGCGGGCTTTGTTGTGTCGACGTGGGGTGCTGTACCAGGGCGGGGAGCCGACTTGAGCCGTCCAGTGCAGAGCGTCCAGGAGCCGGTGAGCGGGCCGGGCAGACGCACAGCCGCTGGGAGGCCATTGTGTGGGAGGCGAGAGTGTGGGCGGGACAAGGTCTGAGGGCTAAGGCCGAGGGACGGGGTAGCGAGTGAGGGACAAGGCTGAGGGGCATCGTCCGAGGGATAATGTCCGCGGAGCCGACAGTGTCTCGAGGCGGGGTGATGTCAGAAGGGGATAATGTGGAAGAGAGATGGTGTCCGAGTGAGGGGATAGTGTGGGAGGGATAACTTGGGAGGGTGAATGTGGGAGAGGAACAGAGGGACGGGATAAAGTCGCAGGGGGACAGTGTCAGAGGGACGGAATAGTGTGGGAGGGAAGGCATAAGGTCTGAGGGGGATGATGCCTGAGGGAGGGGATAGCGTCGGAGGGTCTGGATAGCCTGGGAGGGTCTGGATAGTGTGGGAGGGTCTGGATAGTGTGGGAGGGTCTGGATAGCGTGGGAGGGTCTGGATAGCGTGGGAGGGATAGGATTACCTGGGAGGAACAGGATAAGGTCGGGGATAGCACGGGAGGGACTGGACAGTGTGGGAGTGTCAGGATAGTTTGGAGGCGATAATTTGGACTTCCGAGGGGTAATGTGGGACGGACCAGGTAATGTCACAGGGGGACAATGTACGAGGGAGGGGATAGTGTAGGAGGGTTGGGAGAAGGTCACAGGGGGACAAAGTCTGAGGGAGGGGATAGTGTGCGAGGGACAGGATAACATCCCAGGGGGATAGTGTGGGAGGGACAGAAATAGTGTGGGAGAGATGGGATAGTGTTGCAGGGACAGCATAACTTCAGAAGGGGATAATTTTGGAGTGGGACAATGTCCAAAGTAGGGGATAGTGTGAGACCACCAGGATGCGGGATAAGGTCAGAAGAGACAATATATTGAGGTGACATCAGAAAGCCTTCCAAGGGGATGGGATAATGTCCAGAAGTGGGCCAAATAATGTCCGGATTAGCAGAGGATATATGGGGAGGAGGTCAGGTGCAGGGATGCTAGAGTGGTGAGGGACAAAGTCCATCCAGGGGTCCGAGTTTCAGTTTGAACTGGATGAGACCCTCCAGGGCTCATGCTGAAGTGGCCTGGACCTGACATCCCTAGGAGGTCTTCAGCCTGGGTGGATGACCACCTCCGGGGTGGTTGTGGAAGGGTCGTGTAGAGGCAGGTCCTGGCGAGGTCTTCAGCCTGGTACTGGTTGGGACTGGTTGAGGTCCTGGATGAGGAATGTTGAGGACATCCTGTGGCCATAGATCTGGAGAAGAGTGGGCAGAACAGTGGTCCTTTGGGAGAGGGACTGGCAGACAATCGCATGTGCTGGGTTGAGTTTTCGTAGATCAGAACTGGACTTCTGGGGTCCCTGTGATGCCTCTGGGGCCCAGACCTCCCTGGGCAGGCCCATCTGGAATGGGCCGGGGCCCTGACACCATTGCCATTTTGCAGTGAATGGGGAATCACCTTGAACCTGTGTGTTGTTCTTGCGGCCACACTTTGCACCTGTGCCAGTCCTACTGGACTAAACTCCTACGAGCCCTGGCAGAATGTCCCTCTGTGCTCTGTGTGGCATCCCTGCAGGACTCTTAGGAGCATGCAGGCAGACTTTGATTCCTGCTGCAGGCACGATGGGATTCTACACAATCCAAAATGTACAGTCAGTGAGGTGGGACCTAACTCCTTCTGAGAGCAGGGAGGAGGTGAGATGATAATGATGGTGGCAGGGTTGCCTGGCTGGGTGACTGCATGTTGGGGAACCCTTTGGGAGGCTCCAGCAATTTGAGCAGGGCAATGCTGGCTGCACAGCCTCTGTGGAGGAGAGTAAGGCCAAGGCTACCCCAGTGTGTCTTGGGTCTCCTACTGGCCGAGGTCCTTGGGGCAGTGGGAGTGGGTGTGCCCTGCAGGCCTGCTTTGTGGCTTGTGTGAATGCTGGGTCACCTCCAGCATGCTCCTTGCTGTCTCAGATGGGTCTGAGTCACACATGTCCATCTCTTGGGCTCACTTGTGCCTATGAGCCTGCTAGACACAGAATCTCACGCATCTCACTCTTGCTTGTTCCCGCTGAGTGGGACAGTGGGGCAGGGAACCAGCACCTTGTGCATGTCCTCAGAACCTCTGGGTCACTTCAGATGCTCCTAGGGTGGGTGCTGGGGAGAGGAATCACAGGTGGGCATGGCCCCTAGCCAGCATATGCAAACACTGGGTGCGGGGTTGATTTTCCCTTGCACACACTGTGACAACTCCAGGCCATCGGGGCAGAGAAAGGCAAATGTGCTACAGGTCCTTCACCCCCTCACTCAAATCCAGGGGACTCCGGATACAGCGAGGAGTTTGTCAAGGCAAAACTCACTCACTCATTCACTCACTCAGTTACATAGCTGCTTGCTGTGATGATGAAGACAAGTAAAGCCTGACTGCCCACACCTCTGCCTCAGCCCTCCAGAGACTCGGCAACGGACGGGGAGTTTGTCAGAGCAAGATCTCAGTTTATTGGGGGTAACAAATCAGCTTATATAGAGAAAGAACCAGAGAGCATGAAACAGGCAGCCAGTTACCTTAATGGTCAGCACAGCACATACTCTGCATAGGTCAGACTGAACATAAATCTATGTTGGCTCCTATGAGCCAATTAGGGCTCCCTGTAATGTGATCAGGATTACATCTAGGACACTAGCTCCCAGCGCTATCTTTGGTCCCATGTGCTAAGCCATGCCCTGCTCACTCCCTCCCAGACCATTATTCCTGGACAGGCCCAACACTGGGCACATAGCACACGTGTGCCCACTGGCTTCCTTTGTGCAGAAGGCCTGTCCGGCCTACACTTGCTCATCTGCTGAGCCTAACTCACCACAGCCACTGGCTGCCTGCCTGTCCTGTCCCATTCACCTGTGCCTTCTCTTGCAGGCATGGGGTTGGGGGGACATACATTTGGAGGGAGGTGGTCAATTTCGGTGTGATGCCCCTTCCCCCAGGGAAAGAGGGTGTCTGTGGAATGTCGTGGGGCTCGGTCACTTATGGGAGTGACAGGATGTTAGGACTCTGTGTCTCGAGGCTCCAGAGATAACAAAGTGGGGTCTTCTTACCATGTCCCATGGGGACCAGAGGGGCCTTCAGGAGGAAGCAGGGCTCAGAGTGGCCTGTGAGGTGATTTGCAGGAACCTTGTTACAGACTTATCTGACAAGGCCCCTGGAAGCGCTTGGGGTCTGGATCCTGATGGGACCTGACAGGACAGTAAGCACTGGGTAAATGAGGGACTAGGATCCTCCGCACATATCTATCATATGTCATAGTTGCATAGACATGTGTCTGCATGAACATGTGGATGTGTGATCGTGCCTGTTGGTGTATGTTTGTGTGGGTAGGTACATGTGTATGTACATGTGGGTATATGTGGGTGCATTTGAGTATGTATGGCAACCTGGTGTGTGCGTGTGCACGTGGGTATGTGTAGATACTTGTACATGTAGGTGCATGTGCGTATGTGGGTGCATAGAGGATCTTGTAGGTGTGTGCATATGGGTAGGTACATATGTTTGTGGATGTGTAGGTGTGTTCATTAGTGTGTGTGTGTGTGTGTGTGTGTGTGTGTGTGTTTGTGTGGAAGTATGGATCCATGTGGGTGTGTATAGGTGCATGTATATGGAGGCCCTTGTGGGTAGGTGCATGTGTGTGGACATGGGTGTGTGTAGGTGCTTGTGTGTGCATGTGGGTGTGGGTAGGTGCATGTGTGTGTATGTGGGTGTGGGTAGGTGCATGTGGGTGTGCGTAGATACATGTGGTATTGTGTATGTATGGGTGTGGGGTATACATGTATGAGTGTGTAGGTGTATGTGGATGTGAGAGTGAGGGTGGGTTTGTTTGATAGATAGGTAGGTACATGTGGGTGTGGGTGCATGGGTGTATGTAGGTGTGTCCCTGCAGGCCACTATGTGTAGGTGAGTGTGTGTTGTGGGTTTGTGCATGTTGGTGGTTTTATGTGTTTGTGCATGTGTGTGGGTGTATACATGTGTGGATGTGGGTGCATGTGTGCATGTGGTGGGTGTAACTGCACGTGAGTATGTGTAGATACGTATGCATGTGTAGGTACATATGGGTATGTAGGTGTATGTGAGTGTGTGCATGTGCATGTGGGTGTGTGTAGCTGCATGTGAGTATGTGTGGGTGTACGTGTATGGGTGTGTGTATGTACACATGGGTATAAAAAGGGCACTTCAAATCTTGAGTCACCTCAAGCACACATATTTATTGAAAGCCCTTCATACGTGAAGGTCTGTTGGCCCAGCCTCACCCTGGTGCATGTTTGCGCATGTATGCCACCACTGTGGGCTGGCGTTCTAAACCTGCCCTGCACCCATGCACGGAACTTGCCACCCTTGTGCCCTCAGGCTTCCCCCAGCTAAAATTGTGTGGATCTCATATTCCCAGCAGATTACCCTAAGTGCTGAGTGTGTATGATTGTCCTGCCTCTTGCACCATTGCTTATGCAGACAGTTAAACACATGCATGCTTGAGGAGTTAGGGACTAACTAGTAGTGACTACTGTTGGAGGTCGCTGCTCTGAGAGGATCATGTTGAGATGGGCTGTCCTAAGTGGGTGACTGGATATTTGGGGACCCCTTGATGAGGCTGCCTATAGGGGACCTGTGTCAGAGTATCTGCAGGGCAGTAGAGGAAGAGACTTAGCACTCCGGTAAGTGGGACCTAACGTGTGTAATGTGAGGCAATGTCCAGGTTTGTCTAGAGAGGAGCACTGAGGACTTCGGGTGTCAGGAGAGAGACAGGCTCTTGGCCTTATGTGCTCTTTATGTCTTCACCGGATTCCTTTGTCCCTGGGGTGTTCCTGGGCTGTCCAGAGCACAAGTGGACAGGGATCCAAGTTGAATGTGCAGCCCAGGGTCTCGGGTTCCCATTCTGGCAGACGAAGACTCACAGTGGGTCCTCACGGGTTGGTTCTGACCAGGCACCAAGGCTGAGTCACGTGGTTCCTGCAGACAAGGCGTGCATTTGCCCTGCCCTAAGTAAGAGTAAGGAAGCAGCCAAAGAGACTGAGTTTGAGGGTGATGGACAGAGGGCTCTACATTCAGCTGTGGAAATGGGGCAGCAGTTTGTTGGACAGGAATGGACATTGGGGTAATGGCCCTGCCCTCATTTAGTCCAACACAAGTGCTAGGTTACCTGCCTGTCCAGCCCCAGTGCAGACTGGTTACCTATCCTTACTGCTCTCCTGGAACTCTCCTTGCCTGTAGTGAAAATGAGCAACAGCCAAGAGTCCTCCCTGTCCCGGAAGCATCCAGGTACACCTTCCATCACAAGGAAGGCGGCTGTCAAGCGTGGCAGGCACCCCAGGTTGGAGAAGCAATCACCATCACTTCCTGTAGCACCCCCTGAAGCATCCAGCCAAGGTAAGATCTGGTAGGCTCGGCTGGAGATTGTGGCTCAGGGGTTAAGCCTCTGCCTTGCAGGCAGAAGGTCCAGAATTCGGATCCTAGACCCCAGGTATAGATGCCGGGCGGAAGCGGGGGCAGCCTGCGTTTCCGGTCCTGGTAGGGCAGAGCCTGTGAATCCCGGGACAGAGTAAATGAGGAGGTGGAGGCGTCCATGTTGGTTCCCGAATTCGTCCGTGGTTCTACACACACATACATACATATACACACATACATACACACACCCGCACACATGCATACACACACAATTGAATAAAAAAAAAAAGATCTGGGAGGCTCCTGTAAGGGTGTATCAGCTCAGGGGACATTAATCCTGGATCTTAACTGGTGGAGCCCATAGGTGGCCATGAGATTGTGTTTTTGCTCAGGCCTGGAGGATTCCCATGTGAAACCTCTGGGCTCCGTCATGTGTGTGGGTTCTAGGTTCCCCACTCTCTGGTCTCAGCCCATTGAACAGCTTCTAGAGCCATGAAGCATATTGCGCTGGCCTGGGACACTGACGTCCACTGTGGCTGAGGAGAAGAGCTTGGGTGCAGGGACTTTCACTTTCGGGCTCATACGTGTGCCTGTGCCAGAAGTTCTCATACTCTGCAGTCCCTGAGTCTCTGCTGGGGGTCGATGATATCAAGTATATTCACTGTAAAGTCTGTGGTGGGCGAGCGACTCTCAATACTCACACTGAAGCCCTTACTCCGTACTTAATGACCAGAAGACCATGCTTCCTTTGAAAAGGTTTTTCCTCTATTCTTTCCATGCAGCCTGTGATCCAGAGCCTGAGAGCCATGTGGAGGGAACTTCTCCCTCAGAAGTGTATGAGCCAAACAGGTGATGTCTTGAAAATTACGTTGGGTACCACTTCTGGTAGTGTAAAAAGGGTTTAGTCACGTAAAAGGGAATGGGATTGTGCCCTTTGCTGCAAAGGGATGGGAGTGGAGATCATCGTCTTAAGTGAGACGAGACCAAAAAGAACATTCCACATCTCTGGTTTTGACTCACTTATGCACCTTGAGTTCTGGATGGATTCATAGTACAGTACTTCCGGATGGGAAACTGGGCGAAGGTTGGAGACAAAGTGGGTGGAAACGGGTAAGTGATGGGGACTCAACCTTGGTCACTAGCTGTGAAAGTTGCAGACACAGCATCTGAGTGGAAGAAAGGAGAAAGTAGGAGCTGGGTGAGAGCAGAGCTGGGAGTGAATGTGTGTCTCCGAGAGATGCGTGGTTATTCCCTGCATGAAACCCAACACTACTGAAGGTAAGAATGTGCCCATGAAAATTAAAACTGAAAACCAAAATAAATGAATGAAAGCCAATTTGCTTGTGGCAAGGAGATTGATTTCACAGAGCTGTCTATAAGGTGGGCAGGAATCTCTAAGGTTGGAACTTCCATGAGTCGCCCACCATCCAGCCTTGGGTAGGTTTCTTGGAGAGGCAGCTGACCTTGAGCCACACACAGGACTGTATGTTCAGTTGTCTTTAAATGCTGCACTTGACTATTTTTCAAAACAGGCTACAATTTCTGTGTCCTTAGTCAAGCATTCTGTGTACATTTTCCCCCCAGGGATCCTGGTGAGAAGATGTTAGAGGAGTTCAAAGGTATGTTGTAGCTGGTATTTGCAATTCAAGGTGATTCTTTTCAAACAAACAGCTTTTTCATGGGGAGAGGAAGGTCAGTGGTCTGCAGGACCCTGGTGTGTGCCTTGACACTTTCAGGATTAGACATAAGGATATGGTATCAACCTTACTTGGGAAGGTTGTTCTGAGAAGTAGGAATGGTTCTATCAGTGCAGAGGTAAGAAAATCCCCTTTGTTTCCTCTCCATCATAATTGGATAAGGATCCCCAGTGACAACACATGATGACACTCAGTATTTTGGATTAGTTTATGTGACCTGATCACTGGTTTCCAGCTTTCCTCTTTCCTCCCTTCCTTCCCTTTGCCCTCCCCCACTGAATTCGCCTCTGGCTCCATCCCTCCCTTCCGTCCTCACTCACTCCCTTCTTTCCTTCCTTTCTAATATCTTTGTTATTGTTTCCCCCACTGTGTTGAAAGTTTCCATGTATTGATCTGTGTGTGTGTGTGTAACAGGGCATGGTGTTTGCCTATAGATATTCTTCAGGGGCAACTTCAAAGAGTAACCTGCATTGCTTTACCTGTTCTTTGTTTGTTCTGGGATTTCCCAGGTTTCACTTCCCAAGGCCTTCCAGAAGTAGAGGTCTCCGCCATTTTTCCCTTATGCTGTTCTGTAGGTTCTGAATCCAAACTCAGGTTCTTCTCTTTGCCAGGCAAAGGCTAAACTCCTGAGCCATCCCTGTGAACCTGACATTCATTTTTAAAGTTCAAATTAGCATCTTTCCCAGGTTACCTTGAAGGTATTTTCCTGCAAGTACCCATGCTAAAGGTCCACTCATGCCTTTATTCATTGTTCATTGATTTGCTTGTTTGCTGGTCTGCTTTGTTATTTGCTGCTTTATTTGTTTGTTGATGAGTTCATTGAGTCTTGTCAAAGAGCACAAGTATGACAGTTTGCCAACTGAGAGACCAAAAAGGCTTCTCTAGAAACATCGCAAATGACATACTTGCTTGTTTGCTCTCATCCAGTGTAAATCACAGCATTTCTGTAGACAGAGAAAAATCACGTTAACACTGAGGTTTGTTTGATGCTGGTCATATTTATACAGATGGCGTCTGAGGTCATGTGAGTTTCAGAGCATTGCCGTGTGGGGCTGACCAAAATGCTTGGCTTGTCAAGTGTCCAAAAAGTATAATTTCTCACAAACCCAGAGTAGCTGGTTATGCATGTCAGAGTCTGTAAGGGCTGCACGTGGGGGTAGGGAGGCACGGGGATCACGAGCCCAAGATCATCGTCCTAAGCTGAGGCGAAGCAAGTGGGAAACCAGCCTGGGCTCCATTGAGTATGCTGTGGAACACTAAAAGTAAACAACAGAATGGACCCAGGACATACAAATGCCATGCATAGTGCCAGGGTTGGGCCCTGCCTGTTGTCCCAAACCGTGATCAACAGTTGTGCACAAGAGAACTGTGTTCTAGACAATGGAAGTGCTTGTTGTCCATTAGTGAGCATAGCTTGTCATCCACAGGGCACTTGCTTGGTGAAAGTCAATGATCCTTGTGTGTTGCTCAGTCAGCATCCCCACCAAGGCAGGAATGTGTGGTCAGGAAGCAATTTACAAAGATCTGAAGGAATTTCCTTTTCCCAATAGATAGAATCACTCAGAACTCTCTTGAAAAGTCAAAGCCCCCTCAGCAGGACATAGCTGGGATTCTCAATTCCCTGAATGAGAGGCTTGAGAACGCTTTCAAAGCACAGCAAAAGGAAAGGTAAAGTTGTTACCAAATGCAAATGTCAAGGTAGGTGGTACCATTCCTTGCTTTTCTTCCAGACAAGTGACATTCATCATGCTGACAGTCCAATGATCACTACAATTCACTTGCTTTTCTCCCTGACCTGGTCTCTTTTATGTGTGTTGGGACCTCAGTTTAGCAGAATTGTGGTCTAATCCTGGAAGACTGTGAAGGTAACCCTTTCTCCCCTATCAGATGTAAACAGAGGATCCTTCTGCAAAATCGGTTTTGAAATATGCTAGTTGAAGGTTGTGTACACACCTTTATAGACACATGTTTCATGAAATTTCATTCAATGTTATTCTCAGACAATCTTTGTGCCAAAGTGGGAGAAAGAACGGTTCAGCAAAATACTGCTCTATGTGCTTCCTATGGAGCCCAAGGGAAGATGTCTTCATTATATCTGCTTATGCTGCCACATTATATCTGCTTCTGGTGCCACAGTCTGGGTTATTGTATAAGAGGGAATGAAACCGAACAGGACGTTAACTCCAGTAATTGCCAAAAACATAAATGGCAAAACCTCCTCCATGTTCAGGAGGGAAGCACGAGACATTGGTTTTACTCTCTCTCTCTCTCTCTCTTTTTTCTCTCTCTCTCTCTGTGTATGTGTGTGTGTGTATGTGTGTGTGTGTGTGTGTGCGTGCACGCGTGTGCATGTGTGTGTTTGTGTGAGTGTGGGTGTAGGTGTGTATGCATGGTTCTGAGCACCCGCACCAGTATCTCAAGTCAATAGGAATGAAAGTCACTGATTTTGCAGTTCATCTCATGAGTTGATTGAAAACCACTTTCCCCATTGTGCTTAATAGCATAAGGTGTATAAAATTTATATTTCAAGGCGTTAAGTAGAGAACCCTTTAGATAAAATGCCACACTCATAGGAGGATAATGGTTCAGACCCTCAGGAGCCCTGTAAATGTCAGGCCAGTATGGAAGCCACTTATACTCCCACCACTGTGCAGGCAGACAGACAGGATCCTCGGTCACCTGGCCGGTCTGAAAACTGAATAGCAAGTTCTGAGTTCAACAGGGAGACTGGGTCTCTGTATAGAAAGTGGACAGTGATTGGGGAAAACAAGCAACATGGACTTCTGCCTCCACATGCATATGGACACCTGTGCACACAGATGCACACCTGCATATTTGAACATGCATATTTACACATGCAAAAAATGAACAGATTTGTGAGCACACATGATTTTCCTTGCATCCCTGCTCTATTGACCCTGTTTGTGGTTGTGCTTTACAGGCAGATTCTTTATGACAAGTACTCTGAAATGTATCAGCCTTTGCTTCAACAGTGCCACATGGAAATGAGGAAAACTAGAGCAGAAGAGGAGAAGTTAACAGTGAGTATCCACACGAGCTTCTGATGAATCTGTTGTGTCCATGTGGGGAGCAGCAGAGGGTCAGGCATCTTGTTCAGGAGGGAAGGTAGAGGACCTGAGCTCAGAGGACGGAACTAACTAGTGACCGTGCTGCTGGGATCTGGCCATCCCTCTAGCATGGGAACGTTTCTGGGAGCTCGAGGTCACGGCTGAGGATACAGGTGCTGCCTGGAGGCTGGAGGAGAAGGCATGGGTTGGCATCCCAAAAGGGTGACTTTAGCGACCCATGGGGCCCAATGGCCAAGCAGCGGCATTGTCTCTCAGTGCTTTGGAACACTGGTGAGGGATGTAAGTGAGAGCAGTCAGCACGGAAGAGCAGCTGGAGGCTTGGCCTGGAGAGGTTGGGGCTCAGACCAGCCTGGTCCCAGAGGAGAAGGGAGCTGGGCTCACAGAGGGCTGGTGACGGGTGGGTCACCTCTAACCTGCAGACGGCAAGGAATTATGGGCAGTGGTATTGCACGGGGAGAAGCCTGCATCCAGGGCTCTTCCATGGTGATGGAGGGAGGGCGGAGCCTCCTGCTGCACAGAGCAACCTCCCAAGACAGAACCTAGAGCCTGGATGCTGAGGAAAGTGGAGACTCTGTGCAGTCCCCAGGTCAGCAGCTCTGCACTGGAACCCAGTGATTGGCACGTGTCCAGAGTCCAACAGTACCAGCTCATCTCTATGCCTAGGTAGGGCTATTAGTGTGCATCTATGAATTCTTTTTATTAATCTGATCGGAAATGGGCGAAAGCAGGACCTTTCCTATGCCCACTGTGTATCATTCTCTGATTCTTGGTTGATAAATATTTGTACTTCATGGGAATGTCCAGAGGGCTAGGGAACAGCTCTAAGCTGCTCCTATGGGTCAAGACAAGATCCCCCTTGGAAAGACAGTCTGCCTTGTAGGTTTCTTTCATGCATATGCAGAAAAGAAGAGAAAGGAGTCATCTTTGTCATTATTGGTGGAAAAAGCACACATTCCATTCCATTCCATATCTCTGAGCTGGGAATCCACACATGGACAGGGTAGGTTTCAAAGTCGAGAATTAATTCACAGCATCCAACTATAGGCACTGAGTGAATAGCTTACTAAATACCTGGTAAAAAGGATCACACAGAATTTATCATGATAGCTCTTGGGTTCAGGTCTGGTTTGAGCAGGACTATTCAGAGAGAATATAGGAAGGCCGGTGATCTCAACAGAACCAGACTGCTTTACTGTGACAATGAGGGGCAGAAGATCTTCCTAGGGATGAAGAGCGGTGCATGGATCAGCATGGAGTGATTATTTTATACCCCTCAGAGGCGGTGGGGGCCAGGAAGAAAGGAAAATGTCCAAGTGTTCAGGACAGTATTTGGAGGTTGATTTGTTTGTAGAGTAAGGGTTCTCTGAAGGTTTCTAGGTTACAGATATCTGCAGAGAGTAATTGCAACTGAGGAAGTAGGCAAGGCAGAGGGGATTGCAAGGGACCTGAGCTTTCTGAGAGGGAAGGGAATGGACCTGTGCATTGTTTGGAGTGATCCTAACCTGATCAGTGCAACAAATTCTGCTGTGTAAAATTGAACGGTAAATATCATCTTTACATTTGTCGTTTTCTTTCTTCTTTTTGCGTGTATGCGTGTGCATCACAGGGCACTCTGAGTGCCTGTGGTTCCCCATGGGTGACTTCGGGAATCACCTTAGATTGGGCTACCACTTCTTTACTTTGCTCTGGAGTTTGCCAGGCTCTGCTTTTCAGGGCTAGAAATACAAGACTCAGCCATCCCTGCCTGGCAATTTCATGTGAGATCCAGGATCCCAACTCAGAATCTTCTGCTTGGGAGGCAGAGGTTTAATCACTGATCCTTCTCTGCAGACCCTGCTTTTTAAAACCTTAAATTTTAAAAAAAACATTTCATGTTTTGACACACAGAGGGTGGGACATGTGTGCATGCCATGGGTTGAAGTCAAGGGCCAAGGTTCAGAAATCATTTCTTTCCTTCCACTCTGCGGACTGCCAGGGATGGAGCTGAGGTTGCCAGGTTTTAGAGCTTGCTAAGCAAGCCAAGGGTCTATTTCTTTAAGTCATGAGACATGGCTATTCAGCCTCACATTTTGTCACATTTTTCCTTGGGTGTTTTCAGATGATAATTAAGAAGCAAACCAAAGATCTACAATATGCCAATCATGTCCAGCAAAGCCAATTGGACAATGCCAAGCAGCTAATGGATACATTCTTGAAGGTCTGTTATATGGCAGTCAGTTACCAAACACACTGTAATGTCCTACCACGTGCATGTAAAACAGAACACAGTTGGATCCTTCCTCAGTGCAAGAGAAGCCTGTTGAGTTCTTTGCTTTAATGGTGATCATATTCTCTTGGGAACACTTTCCCCACACGCACAGGAAATGCTATGTATACACCCGAATTGAGAAGAAAATGATGGTTGGGGAAATATCTTTTCTTTGTTAGCACAGAAGACTTCAGAGTGGGAGTACACTTAGAAGTAAACACACTTCAGCATAGCATTGATGCTGTATATTTCCCCTCTAAAGTTCAAGTGGATAAGTACAGCATGGAATTATCAATTCTGTATATCTGGGGTTTTTTTTTGGGGGGGGTCTTCTACTAGTATTGCATGGCCAGGTTGTTTAATCAGAAAATGGTCAAGGGGATTCATTCGATATCTCTTTCATTTTCAAACATGTCTCAAGAATGTTTTATAGTGTTTCAGTGGTTAGAGTTGTTCTAGATCATCACTGTCTAATTTGCCAACTAAGGGGAGTTGATAGATAGGGAATGGAGAAGACAGAGGATTAGGTCTCAGGGAATTGAGAATTTAAAGAGTGCCCACATAACAGTATGTGTGCTATGGAGAAGAATATGAACTTTCTGTGAAAGCAGAAGTCCAAAAATGTCTGCCTCAACCCACTGGCATTTTCTGGACTCTAAAGTATCATGGCCACTGCCTGAGATCTAAAGGTTTCTGTTTTGTATTGGAGATGTCTCTTGTACAGAGTGTCTCTCTCTGCGGCCTACACTGGATGTCAGCAATGGTGATTCTCTAGCATCTCAGGTTGCTCATCCCACCCATATACTGAGAGGAAGGAGAGCCTTCCCTTTCCCTTTGTCTCCTCCCAGGAAATCAGAAGTCCCACAGCAGGATTTGCAGACTGATTCTTAGCCCACTGATTATCCCCTGTGTACTGATAAAATCTGACATGATTTATCTGGTCAGGGAATTTTCACCTTTCTCGCCCTGTGAAAAGGTAGATTTCCCTAACTATTTTTTCCCAACTCCTCTATTTCCATCTTTGTGTGTTTCTTTTGCTTCCTGCCTTTCTTCATGTTTCCCTTCCCCAGGACAGCTTCATGGGTCATCATGTTTGGACATGGTTGACTCAAACCTTTAAATTTTTTTTATTATTTATTCAATCGTGTGTGTGTATGTGTGTGTGTGTGTGCGCACGCGTGTGTGTGTAGAACCACGGACGAATTAGGGAACCACCATGGACCCCCTCCATCTCCTCCTGTTTACTCTGCCCCAGGATTCACAGGCTCTGCCCTATCAGGACCAGAAAGGCAGGCCGCCCCCGCTTTAGCCCGGTGTCTATACCTGGGGTCTAGAATCCGAACTCAGGACCTTCTCTGCCTGCAAGGCAGAGGCTTAACCCCTGAGCCACCTCTCCAGCCCCGGATGACTCAAATGTTTTAATAATTTAATTGAAGACATTTAGAATGAAGAACATGCAGACCAGTTTTTTAGCAAGAACTTTAAAGTAGAAGACATGCAGTCTCATGTGCCAAGAAGCATCCCTTTTGTGAATTATTGTCACAATGTTGAATAGGAAGATTTAGTAAAATGAGTAGAAAGCCTTACTTCTACCAGAAGTTATTTAAAGTGACTCTTGAAAGGGATCCTTCTCCCCCACCCCAACCCCACCCCCATCCATTTCCAGTCAGGCCCAGAATTTCTGCCCCATGCGGGGGCTCTTCCCCCATTCTGCTCTACTCTCTGTTGCACCTCTGTACCTCCACTGAATTTTTGTGCAGTGTGTGTCCTGTTATGTTGGCCCTCATGACAGGAGTAGAGCAGAGCATGCAGTCATTTTCAGAAGGGCTCTCCAATTGGGTCGCGCTTCTTTCCCCACAGAGTGCACCTGCCCTCTTGCTCTTCAATACTGTAGAAAGGATTCAAACCTGCCTCAACTTTTCCTTCACTTGCGTTCAGCACTCTCCTGTGAATGACATTGGGTGTACCTTTACTGATAGAAGGTGGGTCAGTAACTGCCAGAGACTGGCGTTTCCTGACATGCACCTCCTTTTCCATCTCTCTCCCGCTGACTTTAACTGCTCTTTAACTCATTTCTCAACAAACACAGGCAGCTTGTTCTTTCACCATGGTTTTCCCTTCAAATTTGGCCTGTGGTTTGTTTTTTCCCTTCAAATGAACTGGATGAATCTGGTTCCACTTTTGCTTTGAGTTCACTTGGACCATCCATTGTCTATGTCAAAGTGTTGCCTGTGAAGTTTGGATTGTACCTGTTGAACGTGAAGTGGAAGGTGGGAGTTTGTTAGTCCAGCAGAATTTTTCGTTTCAGGGAGTCAAGGATCTGGGGGCAAGTCACGAAAATCTTCTGAGTGGTGAGAGAAGTCAGCTGCAAACAGAAGTCACCAAGGTGCAGGCAAAAGTTTGCCTGGAGAGTGTAAGTAGTGCATGACAAGGGTGGGTTTGGGCCCTGGGGGCCTGGACTCAGGTGCCTGTCTGTTGACAGATGGGAATAGCAGTTGTCCAAATCTCCATTTTTTTTTCTGTTGGAAACAGCAAGAGCAAGATGTGTCTGTGGCTGGGAAGTACGTGCAGACCCTGGTGTCCAACATCCAAGAAGACGAAATGTGAATCTCAAGGCATCTGGGCTAAGGATAGATGGGGGATCATTAGCCATGCACCAGTAATTTTAGTAGAAATCAGTATGTCTCATTCACCATGCTTCTGTTGCAAGACTCCACCTCTGTCACCTGCCACGTGAACCCTCAGCAGTTTTCTCAGTAGTAACACATGCAAAGTGGGGTACAGCTTCTAGCCTTGTGGCACTGAGCGAAATGCCTTCACCCCAGCACTCCAGTAATGCCAAGTACATTTTGGAAACAAATATCACTTAGGTTTGTTTGGCCTCCATATGTCGGGATCAGTTCCCCAGCATGAACCCTTCTGGTTTTCTGCCTTCACCACCACAACATTTGTAGTATTTGTGTTCCCTGTGCAATTTACTTGTTAGATTACAGAGCCAATCCCAGTGCAAATAGCCTTTGCAGGCAAATCTACTCAGTGGCTCCACCAGCCTCTTAGACATCATTCATTCACGTTTGCTTGCGTGTTTGGGAAGGTCATACTGCTAAAATGATTCACCCAACTGAGCAACACCCGAAATAACAAAAGAAAGCCATTGCTGGGTTTCGGGTTTGGGCCTGTGACCTTTGGACAGACATCCCCGTTCATGGCTTTGATGTGTTCAATGATGCAATAACCCTTGCCTTTGCAGGATATTGATCCTATTTTATTGACTTGTATTAATTACTCTGTGTATTTAACGCCTGTGTGAAGAGCCCTTTGTTGTTCCACTTAAATATTCGAGGACATGGAAACTTGTATGTGCATGTAACTCTCTTCATTTCTTCCCGTTTCTTAATTTTTCTTGCCCACCCCCCTTTTTGTTTTCTATTTGAAAGTGTTCCGACTATTTGAAAGTGAATATCAAATAAACGTATGCTTTGTATGTAAGTTACAGAAACTTCTATACTGTTGTTAATAAAGCTACTCCCACCGGGAAGAGAGGCATGACTGTGGTGTTTCCCTCTGCTTTATGTTGGAGAGTGACCCCCATCCCCAAGCCTCTCTCCCCCGTTCTAAGGTTTTCCAGGCTGTCATGTGCATCAGGTCTCATTTCTATGGTAAATCCTAATGCACGTTTCCTCAGCAAATATTAATATGCAGTGCTGTCATACCCAGCTTCTGCCCTGTCCACTTTTAGATCTCTACACTTCCCCCTACCTCTTCACCTCCCTGCAGTGTCCCTCCTCATTTTTAGTTCTTCAATGTTTACGACACAGGAAACCAAACTTGTGATATGATTCCTATGGCCAATGTCTAGTTTCTCTTTGTGTAATTTCCTTGGGATGTATCTGTATGCCTGGAAATGACAGGGGCAGTCCGCATGGCCAGAGGGTGCCGGAAGTGAACACATGCTCCACCTTGTTTCTCCTTTCATGTGTGGACTGGCAACTAGGTCATCTGATGGCCTCTGAAGTCTTGTGGACCTGGATACCTGTGTTTCTGGTTACACCTGGATCACCAACATGCCTGGAGTGAGCAGGAGTCCAGGGCAACATGAGGGAGGTCCCTGGTATGTGTCTGTTAATACGTTTTCAGAGAGGGTGCATGTGTGGGAGACTTAGTGAGGGGTCGTGCCATGGGCCACGAAAATGGCACACAAAGTACACAAAAGCTGAGAGAAAAATCCCAGACACGCTTAGTAGTGCTCACATTTACCTAGACAGATGAGCTCTGGCATCAGAGAGTACTTACCAGACTACTGAGCCCCTCCTCTGTAAGAAGCCATCCCGTTTCCTTTCATGTCTATTGCACTCAGAAAGTTTGCTTTCTGTTGTTTCTGTTTCTCTAGAGGTCCCTGGGTGATGCACCCCTTTCCCAACATGTCAGATTTTATCCTTTCACCCTATCTATTTTTCTGTGGTTCTGGGCATGGTACACTTTTGCTCATCCCGAGAATGGTTCTATTGCGGAGCTCAGTTCTAGCCCTCTACCATGTGAACTAATATCTCATTGGATAGGCTTTTCTCTGCCTTAACACGGTAGGTAGAACTTCTGCTCCACATAGAGCAAGGAGCTGCTTGTTTTATCCTCCACCTCTGTCCTCGAGAAGGGCTTTTCATTCTTCATCTTCTTGTGGCTCCTGCATGTCCTCTTCCAAAGAATCGTGTTCACGTAGATGTTCTGATCTATTCCCATTCTGAGGCTCTCACTTGGGGTGGTGGGCTGGCTCGTGTGAGTGGGTGTCGTGTGCACGCATGTGTGTGTTGGTTTGCTTCTGTGTTGGTTTTTGTGTGGCTGTGTACATCCATGTGCACGCACCTGCCAAATTTGGTGAATGACGTGAGAATCACTCTCCATCTGGAATATTGAGGCAGCATCTCTCACTTGAACCCAGAGCTTCCCGGATCCGCTAGTCTTGCTAGGTAGTTTGTTCCAAGGATGTCTGTTCTCTGTCTCCTGAGCTCTGGTGTGACAGCTGGGCTGACAAATAAACTGGCTTTTACATGAGTTCTGGAAAGCTGAGCCCTGGTTTTCTCACGTGGTAGCACTTGATTTAACAACTGAGTCATCTCGCTGGACAGCTGGTCACGGTTCTGTGACCCCGAGACCAAGCCACGGCCGCGTGGCAACCAAATGGCTGGGTTGCCCCAGGGCTGAAAAAACTCAGCTTCAGCGCACAACTCACGCATGCGTGCCCTGGACCCCCCCCCCTCAAAGCAGGAACACGTGTGAATGGTGCACATGCTCCCTTTGTGAACACTTCAGGGCACATGGCGGGCAGCCCTGTGTGCCTGCTTGCATCCAGCCCAAGTGGGCCTTGGCCAATCTGAAGCGCGTATCCTGCGGGAGGCTTGGCCTGCCCAGGTTTGAGGCCTATTCATTCCTAGCGAGCACCCTGAGGAGAAAGACACTGCAGGCCAGGTGTGGCGACCTGGGGTGCTGCACCAGGGCCAGGCCAACTTGAGCCATTTGTGCTCAAGAGGTACTCCGGAGGATTCTGGGACTTGTAGTCCACTACTCTGGAGCTGGGAGGGGTCTATTTGCAATCTACCCCCTTGGGAGCCTGGAGGTGGGAACTTTAAAGGATTAGTTCCAAGATGCTGCCAATCAGCCTAAGGCTTGGAGGAAAACAAACAGTAGGAGTGCAGGCATTTCCCCACTACCTTACTGCTTAGCAGCAGCATGTGGTGTTCTGATAGAAGGAAGTGCACAGAGTCCAAAACGTTGACTCCTGCTCTAGCTAGCTGTGTGTTGGGCCAGGTATGCATTATTCTGACACAGGAGCAGAGAACCCTGACAGGAACAGCACCTGCCCCCAAGGAGTCCAGCAATCACAAACAAGTTGGGCTAGTCTCCACCTTCAGGGGAGTGAGCCCTCAACCCATGGTTCCAGAAAGGCAGGTGGAACAGGGAATATTTTACATGGCAACAAGGGTTAAACAGGCCTCATCTCAGCAGAGCCTGACTCAGGGACGGGGTCAATTGGCAATCTCCCTCCTTGGGTACTTGGTAATGGGAAAATGCATAGCCATAGAAAATGATAAACCATATAAAGAGACTACCTTGGACTGGGAGAAGCATTTTGTGAATTGCATATCTGCTAAAGGTATATAACCTAAAATAACGACTTAACATAATTCAAGAACGAAAACAAGCAAACAAAATCGCTTAAATTATCTGACTCAAAAATACACCGAGAAGACATGTACATTATCAGCAGCTCTATGAAAACGTGCTCTCCATCTCTAATCATTAACAAATGCAAACCAAAGCCAAGGTGAGAAGCCACCTCATAGCCGTTGAGATGAATGAACATTGTTAAAAATAGAAGAGAGAGTAAGAACAAGAGAGGAAGTAAAGAAAACAGGCCTTGCACTGCTTATGGGAATGTTAATGATACAGCCATCATGGAAAACAATCTTCTGTCAAGTCTATGTGTAAAGGAAAGGAAACCAGCACCATGCAGTTCATTTATGTATATTCACAATAATCCAAGTGTCCAATAATGAATAATGTGGTGTGTATACACATACATGAGGAAGAGAAAGACACACACACACACACACACACACACACACACACACACACACTGAGAGAGAAAGAGAGAGAGACAGACAGAAAAAAAGACAGACAGACAGACAGAGAGACTCATTCTTAAAAAGAGAGACTGTCTTTTGAGATAACCGAAGAACCTGGAGGACTTTAGGCTATGTGGAATAACTTAGACATAGAAAGAAACATATACTACATGGTATCACACATATGTGGAATTAAAAATACCTCAGATATGCACAAAAATCAGAGAGTAGACTGGTGGTGGCCAATGTGGGAAGACAAGAATGGGAGGATACAAGTTAAAGGGAACAAAGGTTCTGTTTTGCAGGACGAATAATAAATCAACAGGTTTAATGCACATCACGAGACGCACAGATAGTACTATTGAATGTGCACACGACATTTTGGAAAGAATATGTTTTGGATGCTCTTAGTATAACTCTCACAAACATAGGCTACCCTCTCCCACAGGGAGCTATGTGAGTTGATGCAACTGTAAAGCTGTCTGATTATAATAACCATTTTATCTTGTGTGGAATATTGAAAGTTTTGTATCAAATATATACAATAGAAACATGAATCTAAATAGTTCCTTGGGCTGGAGAGATGACTCAGGAATTAGACTCTGCCTTGAAAGCAGGAGGTCCTGGGTTCAGATCCCATGTCTCACATAAAAATATCAGGCGGAAAAAAAATAGCAGTGGCCTGCACTTGCGGCCCTGGTGGGCAGAGCTTGGGAGATCCCAGAAAGAAGCCAAAAGGAGGTAGAGGCAATCCAGGATGATTGCCGAGGTTGCCTTTAGTCCTCCACAGGGACACACAGTGCACACACACACACACACACACACACACACACACACGTGTGTGTGTGTACATGGTAAATTAAAACAAATTGTCCGAAACTCACCCTTTCTGCTGTATCATACGTGGTGACACATTAAAATAAGCCTTTGGCATCATTATCTATTGAAAAGGCATGACTAAATATAGCCTAAAGGAGACTCTACTACTGCTGTTTTGCTAAAGGGAAGTGCTATCAAACTGCCTTCTGAATACTTACCATTATAGCCACAGGTTAGTGCTGCCTGCAGTCTTCCTCAGAGAAGTTTCTTTTTGCAGTGGGTGACTGTTAATGCAGAATAAGTGACCGTGAAGTGCTCAAACCTAAACAGAGCCACCTATACCATTTTTCCTTCAAAGATGGGACATCCTGGAAAGGGAAGAGGGGCAGGAGGAAAGAATGTAAGAGATGGAGGTTAGAGAGGGTGCCACCCATCAGTCTTCTGGACTTGATGTGGACAGTGCACTCGCTGCACCTGTGGCTACCTCAACTGTCACCATGTTCTAGCAAATAAACACCCACAGAGGCTCATGCAAGCAACCCTGATTAAGCTCAGTGTCCTACCACCCCAACACCAAGACATCAAAGTAATAGGAACTTTGTTCAGAAGAAGGGTTTCAGCAGGAGGGAGAGGAAATGGGACATGATAACAGGGAAAGTGAAAATATCCAAGACTCAGTACACATACGTTTGAAGCTATCCAAGCATAAAAATGCCAAAACAAGATTTTAAACATGACCAAGCTCTTCCTTAACTTGAAAAATTTGAATCCATGTTTCGCCTTCTCACATTTGAATTTTGTCTCTTTGCGGCACTACCGATTCAGGAGGCCCTAGCCCGGCTCCCGAATTCAGGACAAGCCTGGATGTACAGACATGCCCCGGAGGGTCCCAATAGAGGACCATGCCGGCGCAGGGATGAACAACCATTGGGAACCGTCTAACCTGCACCTGCAATGGACACCTAGTAAACAGTTAAATGACTGGTGGCTGTTTCCCCGCCCCTACCCCCAAGGAGGGACGGCAACACCTGATTGGACCCTGACCCTATATAAGCCCAAATGCCCTTAATGACTCTGAATCTGCAGCATCTCCTCCACTGCTGCTTCTCACCTGGTTCCCGGGGTCTGGTGGTGACCTGGTCGCCGGCTCGCCCATTCGCCTCTAGCCCTGAGGCCCCGCTGTTTCCCCCTCCTCCTCCCGGCTGGCCTTCGGAGGATACGGCAACATCTCTTTTCTCACATAATTTGATCTAAGTAGGAATTAATCGTTTTATTCTGAAAGGATGCCAAACGCTGTAAGGTCTCTTGACAACAAGAATTAGCTTACGGATTGTTTTATTGTATCCATCATGACCCTTACTGTAATTCTATCAAAGCTGAACCACTGAAATTACTACTCTTTGCTGTACTTGGTGTTCAAAAATAATACAGATTTGGGAGGAGCCAATAATTATGGATCATGGAGACTAAAATTTGGCTGGAAATGAAACATTAATGAGATAGAGTCTTCCATAGTTTGAATCTAAGTTGCCAACCACGGGCATATGTGTTTGCATTCTTAACTGGTGCTAATGTTAATGTTAATGCTCAGCAGAGATAGAGATTTGTTAGAGGAAGGCATGTCACAGGGGCTGGCCTTGAGGTCTAGCAAGTGCAGCCTGGCTTCTTCTCACTTAGTTCTTGTTCTGTCTGCCTTCCTGATCACCGTGGTGACCTGGACTGGTCTCCTGCTTCTGTTTCCAGCCATAAGTTCTACTATATGATTCCTGACATAAATGGACTACATTCCCTCTGGAACCATGAGCAAAGAAATATCCCTTTTCCTTTAAACTGGTTGTATCAGAGTGTTGTCTCAGCAAAAAGAAGGGTAACTGCAACACATGAAATATTTTTTTTGACAAACAAAGACATTCTGGACAAGCTACAGGCATCGCAAACACAAAACAGGATTCCACAGAAGCGTTAATCCTACTTTTTTGGAACTCAAGAAGTAGGTGAAAGCAAAAGAAACTTATTCTACTACGCCATCTCTTTATTTCAATTCTTTCCATGACATCTGCCAATGATCACATAGTGAACTCTCACAAAAATGATTTGGAGGGAGGGCAATGTAGTGGTGCACGGCTGTAGTTCCAGTACCCATATGCCTGAGGGAAAAGGCGGTATATGGGTTTAAGGCCAACCTTCACTGCAGACTGAGACTCAGTCTCAAAAATCATCTATGTATGTATGTATGTATGTACATGTCTGTCTGTCTGCCTGTCTGAAAGTCATGGTTTGAATGTGAGTTATTCCCTCACAGGTTCACTGTTTGAATTCGTAGCCCATGTTAACATTTGGGAAGGGCTTGGCAAATTTAGGACATGGAGCCATATTGGAAAAGGTGTGTCAGAGGGGACAAGCCTTAAGGATGCAGCTCTGCCCTGCCTCAAGCTCTTGCAGTTTACTCTTGCTATTTCAGCTTCCACGATGATGGCTGCAGTGACCTGAGCTGCCTCCGGCTTCTGCCAACTCCCATGCCTTTCCTGCCATGATGGATTGCATTTCCCCTCTGGAACAGTGTGGTAAATAAATCTCCCTTTTTGCCCCTTAAGTTGTATACAGTGTTGTCTCACAACAACAGAAAGAGTAACTGCTATCTACTATCTATCCACCTATCCATCCATCCATCCATCCATCCATCCATCCATCCATCCATCCATCTATCTATCAGATATCTGTCTATCTCACTCTGTCTCTCTCTCTCTCTGTCTCTCTCTCTCTCTCTCTCTTTCTCTCTCTCATCGTCTTCTGTCTATCTATTTATCTACCATATATCTACCATCCATAAGCTGCCTGGCTTACAATTAGGTTCCCTTGCAAATAATGAGAGATCTCCTAGTCTGATTACAATTTTTACTTTTCCTGTTACTATGATGAAATACTCTGAAAAAAGCAACTTAAGGAAGAGTTTAGTTTAGCTAAGAGTCTGAGGGTATAATCCTTCACAGAGAGGAATCACTCAGGCAGAAGCCTGCGCCCACATCAGGCAGCAGAGTGACGAATGCCAGTGTCTCCTTTATATTCACTCCAGGACTTCATCCCAGGGAATGATGCTGCCCACAGTCAAGGTGGGTTTTCCCCACCTCAGCCAACTTCACCTAGATAATCCCTCCCTAATCTTGATAATTCTCCAGCCATATCCAGAGCATGATCAGCTAGGTGGTTCTAGATAATGGAAAAGTGACATTCACCATCACACTATCATCCACAAGTCTTCACCATGCAATCATTAGAGTGTTTAGTTTGGAAATTCCTGAAAAATATATATTAAAAAGGATTTGCGCAGAAAGGACAGTGATTTCTCTCTCAGTTGTACACATATCCAGATTCTGATTTATTCAGAATTACTGGGGACTTTAAATATAACATAAAGGCAATTTTATTATGAAGTATTTTTGACGCAAATGCTACAGCTTCATATGTCTTCGACTTTTTTGGTCCAACTTTTAAAGCTTGCGGTTTGAGCTCATCTCAGATGTATCATGAAACATTGCTGAGAAAGCACCACCGTTGTCACAAGAAGCCAGATTACTCTGAAAATTCTTCAGAAGAGTCAGATACTATTTTTTAACTCGATAATTGTTAATGTACATTCTGAAGGATGGTTATGTATGACTAAAAATAGAAAATGCTTTAATGTAGATATCAACAAAATATTACTACGAAGATTAAAATGCTGTGCAATTAATTAATGAACTTGTTTAATAATATAATTGTGAGGCCCGGTGATGCTCTTTCTCCTGGTCTATAATAACGTGAACTATAATTTTACTTTATATAGTTTATAGTATATATATATTATGTAACCACCATCTTTTTTTTTTAACATTTCAATTTACTTACTGTGTGTTTGTGTGTGTGTGTGTATCAGAGGGCACCGTGTGTCTGTGTGTCCGTGTGGCGTACCAAGAGTGACTTTGGAAATCATTCTGGATTGTTTCTATCTCCTTTTTGCTTTGCTCTGGGATTTTCCAGACTCCACCCACCAGGGCCAGAAGTGCAGGCTGCCTCTCTTTCTGCTCAGCATTTGTACGTGGCACCTGGGGCCCGAACTTAGGACCTTCTGCTTGTGAGGTAGAGTCTTAACCCCTGAGTCATTCCTTCAGCTGCCACCATCATCTTTTGAGAGAGATGTCTCAGTATATCCTGGCTGTCCTTCATGGGGTGATACTTCTTCACACTCCTGAGTACTAGCACAACAGGTATGAGTCACCGAGCTCTATTGATGTGTTACAACAGTAAAGAAGATTCCTTAATGGAAGGCATGCAGTGATTCTTTGTGTGTATTAAGCTATGCTATTTGTATTTTGAGGACAAATACTGAAGAAACAGGTAAAGTTTAGAACTAGGATACTAACGACCGCCAAATGTTCCTAATATCACTGGAAAAAGAGAAAGTATATACCATTCTGATAAAATATGAATGAATTAAAAACAAACCGAAGCCTCACACCCTTATTGCCATGAAAATCAAGATGTCACACAGGTCCCAAGACTTCCATCCCTATATTTGGCACCTGAATAGTGTCCTCAGGGCAGAGCTTCATCCAGAGCTCTCTTGCTGCCCTGCATGATGCTGTGTGAAATGGAGACGACACATTAGAAATCAGACATCAGCGGCACTGCCCTAGAGAGCTGAGGTTGGGGAGTGTGGAAGACTCAGAGACAAGGTGTCACCGATAACCTGGAGGGTTATCTGTGTGGACAGGATCCTGTCAAGAGAGAGCACAGAGGCTGTGTCGATGTGACTTGATGAGGTATCAAGGGGGCCCGACAAGACATGAACATATCCTCCTTTCTCTCTCTCTCTCTCTCTCTCTCTCTCTCTCTCTCTCTCTCGCTGTTGCTCCCTCTCCCTCTTCTCCTCCCCCTTTCTCTCTCCCCCTCCCTCTCCCTCTGTCTCCCTCTCTGCCATTCTCTCTGCCACTCTAAGACACAAGTCAAAGGGGTCTTACCTGGAGCTCACGCCAAAACAAGACCCACACCTACACGTTATGAACCATCAAGCATGAACATGAACATTTATTTAGAGCAGGAAGGGAATTTGCACTGGCCCCTAAGAGCCAGAATTACGGCACACGGCCCCCCAAGATGGTACCGATGGAAGATGTGTTTCCATAAATTCTTCCACTCTGCAGCGAGCAGAGGTGGAATTTGAGGTTGGGGACTCCCTTCTAAGGCGTGGGGGACCTTACAGACCTTATGGCCTGTGCTCTCTTCCTCACCGCCTTCAAGAATTTCTTGTCAAACAGATCTTTCTCTCGAGAGTGCACAGGTGGCCTGCGGAGGTACTTCTCTTCGGCCTCCTTGTAGTCCAGCTCTTCCAGGGCAGCGATGGAACAGATGATGGCTTCTGGGAGGAGAACCTCCATAGTGAAGTTGACGCTGTCTTCACCTGCCAGAGACAGCAGGGTCTTGTCGGCCTCCTTGCAGATGTCTTGTAAATAGCTGGCCACCTCATGCAGCTGGTCCTCATCCTCCAAGTAGGTCTTGATATATAACCTCGGCCTCTTGTGCTTCAACAGGGCTTCCAGCCAGCCGGACTGCTTCGTGCCCTGCAAGATGTCTTTGAGGTGCTGGTCGGCGCCCTTTCTCTTCACTATGAAGTCAACCAGCTTCCTATTGGCTCTGTCTCGGGCAGCTCTCATGCGGTCGGGCAGCAGCTTCTTGCAGGGCCTCTTCCCATCCAGACAGCTCTCCTCCTCTCAGTCTTCCAGGTCCTCATAGTTCACCTCGGGGAACTGTATGTGCATGCTGCCCTCTTGCAGGGCTTTCCTCAGGGGATAGCTGGCCTGGGCGGCATAATAGTCAAAGAAATTGCCCACAAAGGAGCCGTGGGCCAGCTCGGCTTGATAGTGGGCAATGAGCGAGAAGCACCAGTCCAGAGCCAGGTCAAAGGCCCTGCTGGCTCTCCTCTTGAAGGACTCTTTCTTGGAGCAATCCAGGAGCTTCAATCTGCGCAGGGGGATGTGGATGCCCCTTTGGTCCCCGTGCATGTTTTCCTCAATCAGCACCACTCGGGTGGTGTTCTCTGCTCTGCTGACACTAGTGACCACTGCTGGCCAGAAAGGGAGCTCCTGAAATTTAAACCAGACCAGCACGCCCCTTTCGATGGCAACTTCCTGCTGGGCAGAAGCCAGGACTGTGGCTACACCCTCCTGTGCACTGCTGGTTGGGATGGAACACTCTTGTCCCCCTTGGCTTCTGGCCTGGGCCAGTTGTGCCGCTGGACCTGTGGCTTGTCCCCGTGGCCGACCTTTCTTTCGAGGTGGGTCCTGGTGTTCCTTTCTGATGGGGTCTCGGCCCTTCTGAATGCCTTAATTTGCGGCTTGGTTGGCGGAGGCGCTTCTGTATGGAGGTGGCACCTGTGGTGGACCTCTCCTTGTGTGCCCGCCTCTCTTGTCCCCCTTGGCTTGGGGATCTCACTTGTTCTCCAGTACCTGTTGTGGCTTGGCTGCCTGATGTTCCCACGCTTGAGGACCTAATCCGAGGTTGCCCCCTGCTTCTGGATTGGCCCTCAGGGTCCTCTCCTTGTGTGGCTCCCCTGCACGTGCTGCTCTGCTTCTAACTGAGCCCCGGGGTTGCCCTCTGCCTCTAGGCTGGCTCTCTTGTTCTGCTCGGCTTGTGAACTGGACATGACTTTTACTTCCTTTTCTGGTTTGGTCTCCTGATGGCCCAACACTTGTGGGTCGACCCCTGCTTCTGGATTGGCCTTCCCAGTCTTGTCCTCGTGCGGCTCCACCTTCATGTGCTTCACCTTCGTGTGCTTTTCCGCTTCGGCCTGAGCCCCGCGGTGGACCCCCCCCCTCTAGATTGGTTGTGTTCTCCACCTTGGCATGGGGAGCACGCCTGCGCTCCAGCTTCTATACTCATTTGGCCCTCTGGTGCTCCAAGGCTTCTGGGTCAACTCTGGGGTCTTCCCCTGCTCCAGGATCGGCCCCTCCTACTCTGCTCCCTGTAAGGCTCCACTCCCATGAGGTTCTCTGCTTCTGGCTGAGCACTGGGGATGACCTCGGCCTCTGAATGGGGTCTCTTGCTCCCCTGGGCTGGGGGAGCACACCTGCCCTCCAGCTCCTATTGCAGTTTGGACACCTTGTGCTCCAACACTACTGAGTTGACCCCAGGGTTCTGGACTGGCCTGCCTGGTCCAGTCCCTGGGTGACTCTTCCTCCAGGAGGTTCTCTGCTTCTGGCTGAGCCCTGGGGTCGTCCTTGGCCTCTAATTGGGCTCTCTTGTGCCCCTTGCCTTCGGGATCTCAATGCTTCTCTGGCTTCTTTAGTGATTTGTTCCTCTGGTGTTCTAATGCTTACCGGTTGACTCCGGGGTCTCCCTCTGCTCCTGGATTGGCATTGCTGGTACCCCACCTGTGGGGCTCCACCTTCGTGAGGTGCTCTGCTGCTGGCTGAGTCCCATGGGTGACCTCGGTGTCTCAATGGGGTCTCTTTCCCCCCTTGGTTTGGGGAGCACACCTGTTCTCCAGTTCCTACTACAGTTTGGACTTGTGCTCCACCACTTCTGGGTCGGCCCCTGTTTCTGGATTGGCCTCGAGGGTCCCCTGCCTGTGGGGCTCCACTTTTGTGAGGTACTCTGCTGCCAGCTGAGCCCTGGGGTCGACCTCAGTGTCTTAATTGGCTCTCTTGACCCCCTTGGCTTGGGGAGCACTCCTGCTGTCCAGCTCCTATTGCAGTTTGGATTCTTCATGCTCCAACACTTCTGGGTCGGCCCCTGTTTCTGTATTGGCCTTGCTGGCCTCCTGCCTGTGGGGCTCCACCTTTGTGAGGTGCTCTGCTGCTGGCTAAGCCCTGGGGTCGGCGTAGGCCTCTAGATGGGCTCTTTTGTCCCCCTCAGCTTGAGGACCTACCCTCTTCTCCAGCTTCTTTAGTGGTTTGGCCCTCTAGTGCTCCAAGACTTATCAGTTGGCTCTGGGGTCTTCCCCTGCTCCTGGATTGGCCCTCCTGATCGCGTCCCTGTGGGGCTCCAGCTTCATGAGGGTCTGTGCTTCGAGCAGAGCCCTGTGGGTGACCTCGGCCTCTAGGCTTGCTCTCTTGTCCTCCTTGGATTGTGGGCCACACCTGTCTTCCAACCTCTTTAGTGGTTTGGCTCTCTGGTGCTCCACTTGTGGGCCGCCTCCCAGATTGACCCCTGCTTCTGGAACGGTGCTCCTGGTTCCCTTCCTGGAGGGTTCCACATCCACGTGACTCTGTGATTGAGGATGTGCCTGGTGGTCCAAATGGGTCTCTATATGGGCCATCTTGTCCACTTGTGCTTACTGCCTGGGCCTCCTGATGTCCTCTGACCTGTCTCCTATTGGGCCGAGCACAGGTTACCTTAGGGAACACCTGAGGTTCCAGTTTGGGGAGTATGCAGTTCTAGGTTTGCTCCTGGAGTTTCCTTTTTCTGGCAGCAGTACCGGAGATTTTTCTTCAGCCTGGGCCCGGAATTGGGGGTATGTGACATTCCGCCCCCACTTTGGAGCCACACTTCTGGGCACCTGCACCAGGGTCTTCCACCATCCCACAGACAGTGGTGCCCCCGAGGGTTCCAGTAGCCCAGATATCCAGTAGCCTAGATATCCTGCCCAGATATCTAGGGCAGGATAACCTGCTTCTTCAGTAGGACATTTGTGCAAGGCAGGGTTGGCGCCTTGGGGTTTGGATGGAGCCCGCTGTTCACATTTGGCACAGGCGCCCTCCTTACAGGATGTACAGATGGAGGCACTCAGGAACATGTGTCTCAGGGTGCCTAGCCTTCTCTTTCCCTGATTATCACCGGCAGCTGCCCAGGGAGTTGGGTCACAAGGCAGTGCACTACTGCTCTTGGACACTTTTGCCCAAACTCCAGGTGGCACAGGGGCAACTGCAGTGTGTGGCTGGCACTTCAGAACTTGTAGGGCTCCATCATCCTCAGGGCACAGAACACACCCCTGTCCCGGGCGGCCCCTCTTTCGAGGACTCCTCTGGATGTGCCCTTGTGGCTTCTCAGCCCTGGCTCCCAGGCAATGGATGGAGCCCACTGACTTTTGCAGGCCCTTTGCTGTGACCACAGTGGTGCCCTGTTGACCTACTGAGTATCCTTGAACCAGGCCTCTTCCCTCGTTCAGAACATCCAGTGCCACAGTCAGGGCGCTCTGGCGTGTCCCCGACTCTCCCGTGGCATGAGCGGCCTGTGGCTCCCTCCTGCACAAGGAGCTGAAGCTTTTGATTTCACTGGTGGTTAGGGCCCTGACATCTGAGTGGCCGACTCTCACCTTTTTACCTATTGGGAGAATTTCAACTTCCAAACAAGAAGACCCTCTTCTCTTAGACTTGGGTGAAGCCCTGGGTCTTGACAACACCCAAGCAGACCACAGCTAGCCCTTCCAACCTCAAAGTACATACTCAACACTGTCCATGATGACTAGAGTCAGGGGCCTGTGCTGACCGCCAGGGGGTGACGCCCCTGATGGTGGTGCATCCCGTGGCTGCAGGCCGCCTCTAGCTCAGTGCACTGTCAGCGCACCTATCCTCCCACTGGATTCCGTCTTGTCAGGCTGCTTGCTGCCGGTGTGTTCTGCAGAAGGACAAAAGGCAGCAGCGCTGTTAGGGAGGAAGTCGCTTCAGGTGCTGACACAAGTACCCTGATCCGTGAGCAAAGGAAAGTTCAGGAAACTGCATATGCCCGGCCTGCACAGAGGAGTAACCCACGGGAAGGGGTGAGCCAAAGACATGGAACAATAGCCAGCATGCCCCTCGCAAGGGAGAGAGAGCACACTCCTTTCCCAGCCCCGCTGTGTGCATGTCACAGAGGGTCTCTGTGAGTGCCGGAGGTCCCCTTAGGCGTGACATCTCTCGTCTTCCACAGCAGCTGCCTGGAATAACTCGGGCTTCCCACAGGGAAAAGCCCCATTGTTCTCTTTGCTGGGGATCTAGCGTTTCCCTCCCCATCCAGGTATCCTCAGTGCATGTGTCCAGTCTCTCAGAGTGCAGTCAGCTTGAACAGCGATTGGAGGGAGGGGCCTTTGCCCACATGCTCATTTGGTACCTGTCAATGCTAAGGATGCCTGCTGTCAACTTTCGTTCCCTTGACCCTGAACCCCTGGATGGAGCCTGGCATCTCTTGTCTTCTCACTCGCAGCCCAGGGACCTTGCTTTGGAAACCAGAGCCCACACAGTCAGGCACCTGGAAGAGAGGCACTTCATCTCAGCACAACACACGGCAAACAGGTAAGGTTGTCCCAGTATCTGGCTTACCTTATCAGGGTCTCTGTCTCAGCTGGATCTTTGCCCTCTCCTGCCTCGACCACGTGCGTAGCGAGACCTGCCTCTGAGGTACACCGGCTCTTCAGTGGTTCCCAGTCCACAGGACACTGCAGCCCACCACAACTGCTCTGCAATATTGATCTGGAAAGCCCAAGACACACAGGAAATGAGCCAATCAGGGGATCGCTTCGCAGCCCCAGTCCAAGAGACCTGCCCTGCACCCTCAAGTGCTCCCCAGCATAATCCTGGCCTTCCTGGTCTGTGCACTTCCCTCCTCCTTTTGCCTGGAAACATCTTCTCCCTTCTACTCCTCCACAGGCAGAGACCCTCTGCTTTCTCAACGATGGGTCCTTCTCCTTTTGTGACTGCCTCTGCCCGGGACCCAGGTATTTCCCATAATCCCTACGTGTGCCTGTGTGTGCAAGTGCCTGTGTGTGTGTCTGTCTGTGTGTGTGTGTGTGTGTGTGCACGCGCGTGTGCGTGTCGTGTGCTTGCAGCGCCACTCTGTGTGGTAGTCATCTCGACAATTGCGAATTGATGGCTGAAACTCACTCATGAAGATTTAGTTGATTGAAGCCCTGAGCAACCCTGCAGGAGACTGTCTAACTGATATGGAAGACCCGCCCCCATGTTGGGTGGGATTTTCCCCAAGACAGGTACATCAGATGGAGTGAGCAGGAAAGTGAGCGATTCCCCTCTCTCAGCAATCCTGTGGATAAGAGGTGGCCACTTCCCTAGGCCCGTGGTGCTGGCGTGAGCTCATCTCCCAGGCTGGACTAAGAAATGTCACAGCATAACCAGAGGGAAGAATAAAACCCCTTGCTTCCCCTGGCAGTGTTTGGTCTCGTGCTCGTCACCGACACTCAGGGCAACTGCCATAGCGCATGTGAGGGCACAGTGTGACTGATGGTCTGATGCCAAACTGGGGCCCAGCGGGCCTGTAGGGAAGAAGCACACGGGGATCTCGAAAGGGCTGAGCACATCACGGTGTCACAGTCTTAATCCAAGGAAGCAGAGGAGCTCCCCTCCTCCTGTTACCTGGGCATAATCCGCCACAGTGAGGCACAAGACTTGTGCAGACATGGGTAATTACCCAGGATCCTACCGGGAACCCCGTTCTTGGGAATACCCATGTTCCTTCACCTAGTCTATCTGGGTCTGCACCAACAGTTCTCCCTTAGCAACTCCAGCCTTCCCATCCACTTTCCCAATAATACAGAGTTGTGGGGGGCAGGCAGTTCCAATGATCCTTCAGTCCTTGTCTTCCCACCCTCAGTTCCATAAACACCAGGGTGATATTTCCTAGTGGTCAAAAATCATCCAGAGAATGCATGCTTTTCACTGTGCTCTGTGTGCACAGGAGTCCACTAAGTTCAAATCCTATTTCCCAATGCCCAGGTAGCCATCTGTAGTTCATTACATATCAGAACACAGAAGCTAGAGGATGTGGTCCTGCATGACTACTGAGGAAGGAAAAGGATTTTTTTTTATTTCCACTCATGCAAACTTAATAGGTACCCCATCCCCTCCCTCCCTCCACCCCTTCCTGGACCCCCTTGCTCCCTCCCCCATTTCCCCCTTCCTTTCTCCCCCTCCCTCCCTATCTCCCAGTGCCTTCTCCTCCCATCCCTGGAGCATCCTTTAATGTGTATGCCAAACTTTCCTCTGGGTCCTCCTCTCTGATGAGGTGTAAGGACTCAGTGGCATTTCCTAGAACTCTTTCTTGTGTTCCCCTTACGTATAGGAAAACTGTTGTGGCTGTTAATCCCTAACTTCTAAGGATCCTAGTGCCTTTAGTCCATGCTAGACTTTGAGGGGTCAATAATGTGTTGGTCATTGAGCAGGTCATGCAAAGTCCTATTATGATTGCATCGGCCCTAACATGTGTGTAGTATCTTGCATAACGTTGTTCCTCCCCATCTTTAGGCTCTTACAATCTTACTGCCCCCTCTTCCACAAATTTCCCTGAGCTTCAGGATGGGGAGAGATTAGGCTGGCCTGGTTCCAGGTGGTTGAAGTGTTGATCAAAACAGTTCAAGAAACAAAAATAGGCATAGAGCATTTAAAACAGACTCAAGCAGAGTTTAAAACTGAACTAAAAGACAAGTTATCTTCAACCCAGAACTCAACAGAGAGTCTTATCAGCAGAACTAACGAAGCAGAAAATAGAATTTCAGACCTTGAAGACAAAGTGGGAGTATTAACCAGCTTAATGGAAGAGGTTGTTAAAGCCAAAAAGATACTTGAAAGAAATATTCAAGAGTTATGGGACATCCTGAAGAAGCCTAACATGTGTATTCATGGAATACCAGAGCAACAATCCCAAAATACCACACCTGAGGAAATTTTTCGAACTATCATCAAGGAAAACTTTCCTCATCTAAAAAAGGAGAGGCCCATCCATATACAAGAGGCATTCCGCACCCCAAACAGATATGACCAAAATAGAAAATCACCACGGCAAATAATAGTTAAAACACTTCACATTCAAGACAAAGAAATGGTGCTGAGAGTTTCAAGGAAAAGGATTCTTTTAGGGATCACCTGCTCAGAGCCTTGCTGGTATGAGATCTGGTGCCTCCTGAGGATCACTGGCTGTGCACCGAAGGTGTCTCCTGAGGAAATAGAACAGTGCCTCATGCTGTCAAGGCTTGTGAGAGCCTATGTGAAAAAGTTAAAGCTGCAAGCTCCCCTTCCCTAGTGCTCTTCCAATTACCCCTCGGCAACAGCCCTAAGGGGTTTGGGAAGGTTACCTGTAAGTTCCCCAGTCCCTGCTTGTAAATAGCCCTAGTGGGGGGGGGGTCGAGAAGGCTACCTGCAAATTCCCCCAGTCACCATAAACTCAGGGGGGTTGAGGAATGCTATGCGGGCTACTCGCGAATTCCTCGGTCCCTGCTTGTGATAACCCTATAAAATCCCTAAACCCTGCCGCCTCGCGGCTGCTCACTCTCACTGAGTTGAGGGATGGCGTCCCAGGCCTAGGCTTGAAATTTTAATAAAGACTCCTTTGTTATTGCATAGGTGGACGACTTCAGTGGGTTTCCTTGGACTTTGCGATCCGGGCATGACAGGTTGACTCTGCTGGTGCTGCCCACATGTGCCAACGAGCAGAGCTGATGGCCCGGACCCCTCAAGCCCAGCCTAATACTGTACACACGGACTCTCACACGTGTGATTCTGCCAGCATGCATGCATGCAAGTTCCTTAGAAACCCTCCATGTTTGGGTCCCACATGTTTCCTGCCCCCTCCCTAATCACACACAGTCCGGAAATGCTTCTGACATGCTGTCATACTTACATGCAGATGTCAACTTTACTGTTCCTGCCCTGGGGATACTTGCAGGCAGTTACCTGGTAAGACGAGAGTGGACCAGCTGAAGATTGACTAGTGGAAGGGGAAGGCCCTACCTATGGTGGGTGGGAATAATCCCTGGGCAGGTGACCAAGACAGAGCTAGCTGATTGAGCAAGCTGGCATCCTTCTAGATCCTCCGTCAGACATGTTGTTCTGGTAAATAGCAATTGTCCCTCTCAGCCATTATGTGGATGTGTTGTGGTCAGTTCCCTCGGCCCTGGTATTGCTGTGAGCTCTCCTGCCTTGCTGGACAAGGAACTGTAACTGGACTATGGTAAGCGGCAATTAAACCTCTTGTTCTCCTCAGCTGTTTTGTCATGTATCACTTCTGGCTGCCCAAGGATTCTTGTGGCTCAAACCCACAGAGCAGGGCCTCCTGCCACATTCTGACCCACAAAGCACAAGTATGCAGCATGTTTAAACCAATTGCTAGGGTGGGAGGGCTACATCCATATGGGTGAACAGGATGCTGGGTTTTACACTTCATTGGTGTATGCATGCATGCTTCCATAAGGTATTTCAAAGTCCTTCCACTTCCCACGGCCTTTTGAATAGGAGCGGCATCCCCACCACCTTGCATTTTCCCCACGGAGTGCTATCCCCAATCCATGGAACTATCTGTGACACTCATCTTTCTCAGGCCAAGTCCAATATCTTCCCCAAGTCACCAGGGGGCATGTCTGCTGGACAGACTCCTTAAATGCTGGTCTCAACAGATATGAAGCCTGGGGCCTGAGACCTCGTCCCACAGGCTCACCCTGGATCCTCACCCGCACTGTACTATTTACATTTCCTGCAGATGATCACATGCCTGTGCTCTCTCCCTGTAGTAAGGCAGACAGGTGGGGAGGTGGGCCGTCAGACGGGGACATGGAGGGTGAGCATCATGCAGTGAATGCCCAGGGAGTATGTAGGCAGACACAGAGAGGTGGAGGCGTGTTGTTGAGCACCGGCTGTGCGCGGCTGGAGAGATTGGGGAATGTCAGAGCCCCAGCCCCAGGGGAGATACCAAGAGGTGTCCAAGTCCTGCACCTGGAGCCTGCTTCTCCCAAGCTCACAGATGCTGGGACAGAAGCCAGGGTCACTTCCCAGAAAGCCCAGTGTCACATCCTGTGCCAACCAGGCTGGTAAGATAAGATCCCAACCTGGGGAAGAGAACTTCAAGTAACCACCTTCTGGAAACAGGACATGGCTTATTTTAAAATAAATAATAAAGATTAGAAACATGGGAGTTGTCAGGCTTGCAGACTGCTCTGTGGAATGGGCAGTTGCTAGGGGCCTGAGCCTTGCTAAGAACCGCTCCCCTTGGACTCTTGCTTCTTATCTTTGACAGACAAATTCCTCTCTTTTTGTGATTGTGCATGCCTCCTATCTCTGACAGAGAAGTTCTTCCCTTTTTTGTGGATTGGGCGCCCTCCTCTCTATTCCCAGGTCTCTTTTTTGTTTTTTCTCCAAAAACTTGCTAGGTTATCACTTGCCCCCAGAACTGCAGATGTCAAGTAATTTGCCTTAAGTCTTTTTGTTTCCTAAATAAAAACCAAGCCCACTTTTAACTTTAAATTAAATTCTAACTAGAAATTTCATGTTCATTCATATACAGTAAATAGACTTATTAGTCTGAAGGTATACGCTGATTTTAAAGAAATTGGAGAACAACTTCAAGAGTCCTAAAACGTAAGTGGGTAAAATTCCTTAAAAAATATAACTCTTGTTAAATTAATTCAGAAATTCTACAAATATGATACTGTGCCATCTGTTCACTAAAATCAGTACACAATAATTTCTTATAGAACACATAAGTTAATAAAACTAATAATATAATTCCTAAAATTAATACACAACTATTTCTTACAGAGCACATGAGTTAATAAAAAATAAAAATAAAATAAATCCTAATATAGTTCTTATATAACCTAATACAGGCCAGCTTATATGATAACGGCCAGAATCTGATATACTCAAAAAGAAAAAAATTAATGTAAATATGCGCCCCCTCCAACAGATTCACCTTTACCATTTACAAGAATTTATAATAGATATAACACAAATTAACAAGAAGCTCAAACTCAGTGTATGTTAACTAAATCTCAAATGAAGTCTTTGTTAAATACAACAATACAGACTTAGACCATAGCTATGACTGTTTGGTGGGACATTGTAAAATAGATAAATCTAGAGAGGCTGAGGGGCTGGCAAAAACCTGATATAGGGCTGGGTAAAAAAAACTGTTGATATGTGATAGATTCCTTTGTGTCTCACCCTCAAACAATGGGTTAGATTCTAAAGAATGTGCATCCTAAAGGTGATTCCTGATGATTAGAAGGATACCTGTCTGTCTGCAGGTGCAATGTTGTCTGCCCCAAACTTTTCAAGTATAAAAGCTGCTACAAAATTCCAATAAAATAGATTCAGATTCACCCAGCCCAGAGTTGTTGTGTGTGTGTCTGTCTCTCATTCGCCCACTCTTTGCCATACTTGATCGAGGGGAGTCCTGGACTGCGAGGTCGCAGGGTGGACTGCGGCACCCCAGGTGATGCTTAGACCCACCAGAAGCACAGTAGAGACAGATGTCCCAGCAGGATCTAGTTTCTTGTGATGACTGACAAACCCCTGCCTCTTGCTGAAGATGTTTGTGTCACAGCCATCTATCACCTCAGTTTCCCACACTGTACCCAGTGGAGTTTAAACAGGCAGTCTGACTGTTGGCACAGAGGCCACAGCTGCCCACCAGGGCCACAGAGCCATGCTCTGGGCTTTGTTCCTGACACGGAAGCGCCAGGGCCCCCCAACCACCTCCACATGAAAGCCCTGTACTTCCTCTCTCAGACAACATGGTTGCCTAGGATGAGGACTTGTGCCATGAATGAAGCCACTCCGGCAAGGACACAGGTGTGAGCCCTTGCTGGACAGAGATTTCCTTCCAGAAATGCTCCCTCACCTAAGCTTTAAGAGCCTCAAGTGAGAGAGCTGGAACAGTAAAGGTGGTCCCCCAGGGAGACAGCTGTGTGAGAGGAGGGAGTCCTGTAATGGTCAGCCTCCCTTGCTGGGCAGGTGGGGGAGCCCTTCCTTCCCAAGACAGGGCACATCAGCCTCCTACCCCACAGACACTCCCCCATGCTCTCTCTGACATTCTCCGCAACTACTCGCCTTTGTTTTGTTTGTAGTGATCCCACCTCTGCGCTCCGCCAAACCAAATGTGTTGCTGACCAAGAAAGAGCAGCTTTGCCCAGTCGCCATAGAAACCAGAATGTCATAAAAAAAATCATTCTAGTGGCTGACGTCTGCGATCCATGGAAGCAGGAAGTAGCAATACATCCAGGAGGCAGAGTGCTCCCTGATTGTCTGCCAGTTATCAGCGGCCACCCTCCCTGCTGGGTTATGAGCCTTACTGGAAGCGTGGAGGGGTCAGCCCATAGTCCCTGCAGGGGGGCATCAGCGACCAACCAGCCCCTTCCGCACAGAGGGTCTGGTGCAAGGCCCAGCAAGGGGCGAAGGGTACCTTCAACTGTTTCCTGCACCTGGCGTCTGAAGCAGGGCTGGCATGTCTGGAAGTTTCTCAGGGTCAGCCTGCAAGAGGTCACCGCGGGCTGTGTGGAGGGGCTGCAAGTTCCCAGACATGGGTTTGCAGGAGAGCTCGGAGGTCCTCACACACCTGCCCTGATCCCACGCTCCTGGCACTCGCTGGACAGCTGGTCACAGCTGAGGTGCCCCGGGACCAAGCCACGGCCACGTGCCACTCACCTGGCTGGGTTTGTGGCCCCGGGGCTGAAAAAGCTCAGCTTCCGGGCATAACTCACGCATGAGTGCCCTGGTACCCCCCCCCAAGCAGGAGCAGGAGCACGTGTGAATGGTGCACATGCTCCCTTTGTGAGCACTTCAGGGCACATGGTGGGCAGCACTGTGCGCCTGCTTGCATTCAGCCCACGTGGCCTCCGGCCAATCTGAAGCGCGCATCCTGCGGGAGGCATGACCTTCCCAGGCTCCAAGCTTAGTCATTCCTAGCATGCGCCCCAAGGAGAAGGACGCTGCGGGCCTTGTTGTGGCGACGTGGGGTGCTGCACCAGGGCCGGGAGCCAACTTGAGCCGTCCAGTGCAGAGCGTCCAGGAGTCAGTGAGCGGGCCTGGCAGACGCACAGCCTCTGGGAGGCCATTGTGTGGGAGGCGAGAGTGTGGGCAGGACAAGGTCTGAGGGCTAAGGCCGAGGGACGGGGTAGCGAGTGAGGGACAAGGCTGAGGGGCATCATTGGAGGGATAATGTCCCAGGAGCCGATAGTGTGGGAGGGGTAACTTCACAGTGATATTGTCAGAGGGATGGGATCGTGTCAGAGGGACTGGATAAAGTAGGAGGTGGATAATGTTGGAGGGAGGGAATAGTGTGGGAAGGACGGGAGGAAATCCAAGGAGCATAGTGTGGGAGGGAGGGGGATAGTGTCTCGGGGACGTGATAACGCTGGGGGGGTAATGTCAGAGGGTAACAATGTCCCAGGAAAGGGATAGTGTGGGGGGGAATAACTTCCAGAGGATGAATGTCAGAGAGGAACAGAGTCAGAGGCATGGGATAATGTCGGAGGGGGATAATGTTGGAAGGAGGGGTAGTGTGGGAGGGAAAGAATAGCTTGGGAGGGACAGGATAGCTTGGGAGGGATGGAATAGAATGGGAAAAATGGGATAAGGTGGGGGATAGCCTGGCAAGAACAGGATAGGGTATGAGGGACAGGATAGTGTCAGAGGGTCGGCATAGTGTTGGAATGTCAGTTTAGTGTGGAAGCAATAACTTGGTCATCTGAGGGGTAACGTGGAAGGGACCAGATAATGGCAAGAAGGGGAAAATGCCAAAGGGGGACAATGTAGTTGGGAGGGGATAGTGTCAGATGGGGAGGGACAGTGTAGAAATGGATATTGTCAGAGAGGACGGGATTGCAAACAGGCTGGGCCTATGGAGGCTAGCTAGGTAACTTCAAAAGTCCTTCCTGGGGAGGAAATAATTTCATGAGGCCAGGCCCATGTATGCTAGTGAGGTGATGTCAGAAGTCCTTCCAAGGGGACTGGATAATGTCCAGAGTAGAGTTGGGATAATGTTCGAATTAACAGGGGATGGTGTGGGGAGGAGGCCAGGTCCAGGGATGCTAGCGTGCTGAGGTAAGAAGTCCATCCAGGGGTCCAAGTTCCAGCTTGAACTGGATGAGACCCTCCATGGCTCGTGCTGAAGTGGCCTGGACCTGACATCCCTAGGAGGTCTTCAACCTCTGGGGTGGTTGTGGAAGGGTCCTGCAGAGGCAGGTCCTGGGGAGGTCTTCAGCCCTGTACAGGTTGGGACTGGTTGAGGCCCTGGATGACGTATGTTGAGGGCGTCCTGTGGCCATAGGTCTGCTGAAGAGTGGGCAGAACAGTGGTCCTTTGGGAGAGGGACTGGCAGACAACCGCATGTGCCGGGTTGTGTTTTCTTAGGTAAGAACTGGACCTCTGGGGCCCCTGTGATGCCTCTGGGGCCCAGACCTCCTTGGGAAGGCCCATGTGGAGTGGGCCGGGGCCCTGAAGCCATTGCCATGCTTCAGTGAATGGGGAAGCACCTTGCAACTGTGTGTTGCTCTTGCGGCCACGCTTAGCACCTGTGCTGGTCCTACTGGACTAAACTCATAAGAGCCCTGACAGAATGTCCCTCTGTGTTCTGTGTGGCATTCCTGCGGGCCCACTTAGGAGCATGCGGGCAAACTTTGATTCCTGCCGCAGGCACGATGGGGTTCTAAACAATCCAAAGTGTACAGTCAGGGAGGTGCGGCCTAACTCCTTCTGAGAGCAGGGAGGCGGTGAGATGGTAGTGATGGTGGCAGGGTTGCCTGGCTGGGTGACTGCATGTTGGGGAACCCCGTGGGAGGCTCCAGCAGTAAGGAGCAGGGCAATGCTGGCTGCACAGCCTCTGGGGAGGAGAGTAAGGCCGAGGTTGGCCCCAGTGTCTTGGGTCTCCTACTGGCCGAGGTCCCTGGGGGCAGTGGAAGTGGGTGTGCCCTGCAGGCCTGCTTTGTGGCTTGTGTGAATGCTGGGTCACCTCCAGCATGCTCCTTGCTGTCTCAAATGGGTCTGAATCACACAGACCCATCTCTTGGGCTCGCTGTGCCTGTGTGCCTGCTAGCACAGCATCTCACGCATCTCACTCCTGCCTGTTCCCGCTGAGTGGGACAGTGGGGCAGGGAACCAGCACCTTGTGCATGTTCCCCGGACCTCTGGGTCACTTCAGATGCTCCTAGGGTGGGTGCTGGGGACAGGAATCACAGGTGGGTGTGGACCCCAGCCAGCATATGCAAGCACTGGGCTCATACCACATATGTGCCCACTGACTTCCTTTGTGCAGAAGGCCTGTCCGGCCTACTCTTGCTCATCTGCTGAGCCTAACTCACCACAGCCACTGGCTGCCTGCCTGTCCTGTCCCATTCACCTGTGCCTTCTCTTGCAGGCACGGGGTTGGGGGGACATACAGTTGGAGGGAAGTGGTCAATTTCGGTGTGATGCCCCTTCCCCCAGGGAAAGAGGGTGTCTGTGGAATGTCGTGGGGCTCGGTCACATATGGGAGTGACAGGATGTTAGGAGTCTGTGTCTCGAGGCTCCAGAGATAACAAAATGTGGTCTTCTTACCATGGCCCTCGGGGAGCAGAGGGGCTTTCAGGAGGAAGCAGGGCTCAGAGTGGCCTGTGAGGTGATGTGCAGGAACCTTGTTACTGTAGACTTATCTCACAAGGTCCCTGGGTATGCTTGGGGTGTGGGTCCTGATGGGACCTGACAGGACAGCAGGCGCTGGGTAAATGAGGGACTAGGATCCTCCGCACGTATCCATTGTGCCTCATCATTGCATATACCTGTGTGTGTGTGCACATGTAGGATGTGTGTTCGTGTGGGTAGGCACATGTGAGTGTACATGGGGGTGTATGTAGGTGCATGTGGGTTTGTATAGGAACGTGTGTGTTTCCATATTGGTGTTTGCGTGTGCACGTGGGTATGCTTAGATACTTGTGAGTATGTGTAGGTGCATGTTGTATGTGGGTGTGTAGAGGTTCTTGTAGGTGTGTGCATACGGGTAGGTGCATGTGTTTGTGGATGTGGGTGTGTGAGGGTATGTGTGTGTGCCTGCTGGTGTGTGTGCATGGGTGTGGGTGCATGTGGATGTGTGGGTGTGTGCATGTGTTTGTGTGTATCCTCATGGGAATGTGTGTGCATGTGGGTGTTGGTAGGTGCATGTGGGATTGTGTATATATGGGTGTGGGGTATTCATGTGGGAGTGTGTAGGGGTATGTGGATGTGTAAGTGTGGGTAGGTATGTATGGCAGTTAGGTAGGAACATGTGGGTATATGCACATGGGTGTAAGTGCATGTGGGTGTGTGTAGGTGAGAGTGTGTGTGTGTTCATGTGTGTATGTGCATGTCGGTGTGTACCTGCATGGGAGTATGTGTAGGTGTGCGTTGTGGGTGTGTTCATGTGGGTGCGTGTGAGTTGTGTGTGTGTATCTGTGTGTGCATATGCATGCATGTGTGCATGTGATGGGTGTAAAGGCATGTATGTGTAGGGGCATGTGCATGTGTAGGTGCATATGGGTGTGTAGGTGCATGTGGGTGTATGCATGTGCATGTGGGTGTGTGTGGCTGCAAGTGAGTAAATGTAGGAGTATGCGTGTAGTACCCATAGGTGTTTGTATGAGTGTGTTAGGTATACATGGGTATAAAAAAGGCACTTCACCTCTCAAGTCGCCTCAAGCACCCATATCTATTAAGTGCCTTTCACACGTGGAGGTCCAGTGGCCCGGCCTCCCCCGGGTGCAGGTTTGTGCATCTGTGCCACCATCGTGTGCTGGCATTCTGAACCTGACCTGCACCCATGCACGGAACTTCCCACCCTCGTGCCCACAGGCTTCCCCCAGGTAAAACTGTGTGGACTTGATGTTTCCAGCAGATTACCCTAATTTCTAAGTGTGTATGATTGTCCTGCCTGTTGCACCATCGCTTATGCAGACAGTTAAACACATGCATGCTCCAGGAGTTGGGGGCTAACTAGGTGTAACTACTGTCAGAGGTCGCTGCTCTGAGAGGAGCATGTTGAGATGGGCTGTCCTAAGTGGGTGACTGGATATTTGGGGACCCCTTGATGAGGTTGCCGGTAGGGAACCTGTGTCAGAGTATCTGCAGGGCAGTAGAGGAGAAGACTTAGCACAAGGGTAGGTGAGCCTTAACGTATATACTGTGAGGTGATGTCCAGGTTTGTCCAGAGAGGAGTCCTGAGAGCTACAGGTGTCAGGAGAGAGACCGGCACTTGTCCTTATGTGGTCTTCACATCTTCACCGGATATCTTTGTCCCTGGGGTGTTCCTGGGCTGTCCAGAGCACAAGTGGACAGGGATCCAAGTTGAATGTGCAGCCCAGGGTCTCGGGTTTCCATTCTGGCAGACGCAGTCTCACAGTGGGTCCTCGCGGGTTGGTTCTGACCAGGCACCAAGGCTGAGTCACGTGGTTCCTGCAGACAAGGCATGCATTTGCCCTGCCCTAAGTAAGAGCAAGGAAGCAGCCAGAGAGACTGAGTTTGAGGGTGATGGACAGAGGGCTCTACATTCAGCTGTGGAAATGGGGCAGCAGTTTGTTGGACAGGAATGGACATTGGTGTCATGGCCTTGCCCTCTTTTAGTCCAACACAAGTGCCTGGTCACCTGTCTGTCCAGACCCAGTGCAGACTGGTTACCTATCCTTACTGCTCTCCTGGAACTCTCCCTGCCTGTAGTGAATATGAGCAACAGCCCAGAGTCCTCCCTGTCCCAGAAGCATCCAGCTACACCGTCCATCACAAGGGAGGCAACTGTCAGGCCTAGCAGTCACCCCAAGTTGGAGCTGCAATCACTATCAGTTCCTGCAGAGCCTCCTGGAGCATCCAGCGAAGGTAAGATCTTGGGGGCTCCTGTAAGCCTGTGCCAGCTCAGACCTTTAGCCTGGATCTCGACTGGTGGAGCCCATGGGTGGCCCTGAGATTGGGTTGCTGCTCAGGCCTGGAGGATTCCCATGTGAAATCTCTGGGCTCCATCGTGTGTGTGGGCTCTAGGTTCCCACTCTCTGGTCCCAGCCCATCGCACAGCTTCTAAAGCCATGGAGCATCTTGTGTTGGCCTGGGACACTCTGACGTCCACTGTGGCTGAGGAGAAGAACTTGGGTGCAGGGACTTCCACTTTCGGGCTCATACGTGTGCCTGTGCCAGGCGTCCCCACACTCTGCAGTCCCTGAGTCATTGCCCACAGCAGAGTTCATAGTGGATGGACTCGATGTCATCGAGGGACCCTCAACACTCACACTGAAGCCCGTATTCCATGCATAATGATCAGAAGACCACGCTTCCTTTAAAAAGGTTTTTCCTCTATTCTTTCCATGCAGCCTGTGATCCAGAACCTGAGAGCCATGTGGAGGGAACTTCTCCCTCAGAAGAGTATGGGCCAAACAGGTGATGTCTTGAAAATTACTTTGGGTGCCACTTCTGGTAGTGTAAGGAGGGTTAGGTCACGCAAAGGGAATGGGATTGTGCCCCTTGTTGCAAAGGGATGGGAGTGGAGATCATAGCCTTACATGAGATGAGACCAAAGAAAACATGTCACATCCCTGATTTTCACTCATGTATGCACCTTGAGTTCTGGATGGATTCATAGGACAGTACTTCCTGATGGGAATCTGGGAAAAGGATGGAGACAAAGTGGAGAAGGTGTGGAGAGGAAGGGAGTCAAACGGGTAGGGGATGGGGACTCGACCTTGGTCACTAGCTGTGAAAGTTTCAGACACAGCAGTCTGGGTGGAAGAAAGGGGAAAGTAGGAGCTAGGTGAGAAGCAGAACTGGGAGTGAATATGTGCCTCCGAGAGTTGCATGGTTATTGCCTACATGACGTGCCCACAGAAATTAAAACTGAAAACTGCATTGGTATACCTGTTCTTTCTTTGTTCTGGGATTTCCCAGGTTCCACTTCCCAAGACCTTCCAGAAATGGAGGTCACCGCCATTTTTCCCTTATGCTGTTCTGTGAGTTCCGAATCCAAACTCAGGTTCTTCTCTTTGCCAGACAAAGGCTTGACTCCTGAGCCATCCCTCTGAACCTGATATTCACTTTTTAAGTTCAAATTAGCATCTTTCTCTGCCTTTCTCAGGTTACCTTGAAGGTGGTTTCCTGCAAGTACCCATGCAAAATGTCTACTTATCGTTTTGTTCATTGTTCATTGATTTGCTTGTTTGCTGGTCTGCTTTGTTATTTGCTGCTTTATTTGTTTGTTGTTGAGTTCATTGAGTCTTGTCAAAGAGCACAAGTATGACAGTTTGCCAACTGAGAGACCAAAAAGGATTCTCTAGAAACATCACAAATGACATACTTGCTTGTTTGCTCTCATCCAGTGTAAATCACAGCATTTCTGTAGACAGAGAAAAATCACGTTAACACTGAGGTTTGTTTGATGCTGGTCATATTTATACAGATGGCGTCTGAGGTCATGTGAGTTTCAGAGCATTGCCGTGTGGGGCTGACCAAAATGCTTGGCTTGTCAAGTGTCCAAAAAGTATAATTTCTCACAAACCCAGAGTAGCTGGTTATGCATGTCAGAGCCTGTAAGGGCTGCACGTGGGGTAGGGAGGCACGGGGATCACGAGCCCAAGACCATCGTCCTAAGCTGAGGCGAAGCAAGTGGGAAACCAGCCTGGGCTCCATGAGTATGCTGTCGAACACTAAAAGTTAACGACAGAGAATGGACCCAGGACATACAAATGCCATGCATAGTGCCAGGGTTGGGCCCTGCCTGTTGTCCCAAACCGTGATCAACAGTTGTGCACACGAGAACTGTGTTCTAGACAATGGAAGTGCTTGTTGTCCATTAGTGAGCATAGCTTGTCATCCACAGGGCGCTTGCTTGGTGAAAGTCAATGATCCTTGTGTATTGCTCAGTCAGCATCCCCACCAAGGCAGGAATGTGTGGTCAGGAAGCAATTTACAAAGATCTGAAGGAATTTCCTTTTCCCAATAAATGGAATCACTCAGACCCTTCTTGAAAAGACAAAGCCCCTTCAGCAGGACAAAGCTGGGATTCTCAATTCCCTGAATGAGAGGATGGAGAATGAGTTCAAAACACAGCGGAGGAAAAGGTACATTTGTTACCAAATACAAATGTCAAATGTGGTACCATTTCTTGCTTTTCCTCACTACAAATGATATTTGCCTTGTTGAATGTCCAATGATCACTACAATTCACTTGCCTTACTCCCTGAACTTGTGTCTTTCACGAGTGTTGGGACCTCAGTTTAGCAGAATTGAGGTCTAAACCTGGAAGAATGTGAAGGTAACACTTTCTCCCCTATCAGATGTAAACAGAGGATCCTTCTGCAAAATCGGTTTTGAAATATGCTAGCTGAAGGTTGCGTACACACCTTTATAGGAAGGGTTAGCCTTGCTAGGGTAAAACAGACGCATGTTTCATGAAATGTCATTCAATGTTATTCTCAGAGAATCCTTGTGCCAAAGTGGGGAAAGAACGGTTCAGCAAAGTACTCCTCTATGTGCTTCCTATGGATCCCAAGGGAAGATGTCTTCATTATATCTGCTTATGCTGCCACATTATATCTGCTTATGCTGCCACAGTCTGGATTTTTGTATGAGAGGGAACGAATCCTAACAGGATGTTAACTCCAGTAATTGCCAAAAACGTGTATGGCAAAACCTCCTCCATGTTCAGGAGGGAAGCATGAGACATTGGTTTTATTTTGTGTGTGTGTGCGTGTGTGCGTGCGTGTGTGTGTGTGTGTGTGTGTGTGTGTGTGTGTGTGTGTGTGTCTGTCTGTCTGTCTGTGTGCATGAGTGTCTATGAATGTTTGTGTGAGTGTGGGTGTGGGTGTGTGTTTATGTGCCAGTATCTCAAGTCAATAGGTATGGAAGTCACTGATTTCACAATTGCTCATCCCATGGTTCATGGCAAAACGCATTTCCCATTGTGCTTTATAGCACAAGGTGTATAAAAATTCTCTTTTGAGGGGTAAAGCACAGAACCCTTTAAATAAAATGCCACTCTCATGGTAGGATAATGATTCAGACCCTCAGGAGCCCTGTAAATGTCAGGCTGGAATGGAGGCCACTTACACTCCCACCCCTGTGCAGGCAGACAGACAGGATCCTCGGTCACCTGGCCAGTCTGCAAACCTAATCACCAAGTTCTGAGTTCATCAGGGAGACTGGGTCTCTGTGTAGAAAGTGGACAGCGATTGGGGAAGACAAGCAACATGGACTTCTGCCTCCACATGCATGTGGACACCTGTGCACTCAGATGCACACCTGCATATTTGAACATTCATGTGTACGCATGCAAAAAATGAACAGATTTGTGAGCGCACATGATTTTCCTTGCATCCCTGCTCTATTGACAATGTTTGTGGTTGTATGTTACAGGCAGATTCTTTATGACAAGTACTCTGAGATGTATCCGCCTTTGCTTCAACAGTGGCACATGGAAGCGCGGAAAACTAGAGCAGAAGAGGAAAAATTCATAGTGAGTATCCACCCGAGCTTCTGATGAATCTGTTGTGTCCATGTGGAGAGCAGCAGAGGATCGGGCGTCTTGTTCGGGAGGGAAGGTAGAGGACCTGAGCTCAGAGGATGGAACTAACTAGTGACCGTGCTGCTGGGATCTGGCCATCCCTCTAGCATGGGAACGTTTCTGGGGTGGGAGCTCGAGGTCAAGGCTGAGGAGACAGGTGCTGCCTGGAGGCTGGAGGAGAAGGCATGGGTTGGCATCCCAAAAGGGTGACTTTAGCGACCCATGGGGCCCAATGGCCAAGCAGCGGCATTGTCTCTCAGTGCTTTGGAACACAGTGGTAAGGGATGTAAGTGAGAGCAGTCAGCACGGAAGAGCAGCTGGAGGCTTGGCCTGGAGAGGTTGGGGCTCAGACCAGCCTGGTCCCAGAGGAGAAGGGAGCCGGGCTCACAGAGGGCTGGTGATGGGTGGGTCACCTCTAACCTGCAGACAGCAAGGAATTATGGGCAGTGGTATTGCACGGGGAGAAGCCTGCATCCAGGGCTCTTCCATGGTGATGGAGGGAGGGCAGAGCCTCCTGCTGCACAGAGCAACCTCCCAAGACAGAACCTAGAGCCTGGATGCTGAGGAAAGTGGAGACTCTGTGCAGTCCCCAGGTCAGCAGCTCTGCACTGGAACCCAGTGATTGGCACGTGTCCAGAGTCCAACAATACCAGCTCATCTCTATTCCCAGGTAGGGCTATTAGTGTGAATATTTTGATAATCTGATCGGAAATGGGCCCTTGGAAAGACAGTCTGCCTTGTAGGTTTCTTTCATGCATATGTAGAAAAGAAAAGAAAGGAGTTGTCTTTGTCATTATTGGTGAAAAAGTACACATTCCATTCCATATCTCTGAGCTGGGAATCCACACATGGACAGGGTAGGTTTCAAAGTCGAGAAGTAATTCACAGGATCTGAATAGAGGCACCAAGTGAATATCCTACTGAATGGCTGGTAAAAGAATCACACAGAATTTATCATGATAGCTCTTGGGTTCAGGTCTGGTTTGAGCAGGACCGTTCAGAAAGAATATAGGAAGGCCGGTGATCTCAATAGAACCAGACTTCTTTATTATGGCAATGAGGGGCATCAGATCCTAGGGAAAAATAGGTGTGCATTGGTCAGCATGGGGTAATTAGTTTATACCCCTCACAAAGTGTGGGAGCCAGGAGGCAAGGAAAATGTCCAACGGTTCAGGACAGCATTTGGGGGTTGATCTGTTAGTGGAGTAAGGTCCTCTGGAGGTTGGCAGATTACAGATACCTGTAAAGAGCAATTGAAAATGAGGAAGTAGGCAAGGCTGAGGCTTTCTGAGAGGGAAGGGAAGGGACCTGTGCATTGCCTGGTGTGTCCCTAACCCGATCAGAGGCAGCAAATTCTGCTGTGTAAAATGAACAGAAAATATCACGTAACAAGTTTTACATTCGTTTCTTTCTTCCCTCTTTGCTTGTATCCACGTGACTCATAAGGCACTCTGAGTGCCTGTGGTGGCCCATGGGTGACTTTGGGAATCACCCTGGATTGTACTAACTCTGCTTTGCTTTGCTCTGGAGTTTGCCAGGCTCTGCTTTTCAGGGCCAGAAATGCAAGACTCAGCCATTCCTGCCTGGCAATTTTATGTGAAATCCCAGATCCCCACTCAGAACCTTCTGCTTGGGAGGCAGAGGCTTAACTCCTGAACCTTCTCCCCGGCTCCTGCTTTTTCCTTAGATTTTAAAAAACATTTCATGTTTTGAGAGAGAGAGAGGGTGGGGCATGAATGCATCCCATGGGTTGAACTCAAGGGCCAAGGTTCAAAATCATTTCTGTCCTTCCACGCTATGGACTGTCAGGGATGGAGTCAAGGTTGCCAGGTTTTAGAGCACGTGCTTTACCTGCTAAGCAACCCCAGGGTCTAGTTCTTTAAGCCATGGCACGTGGCTACTCAGCCTCACATTTTGACTCCTTTTTCCTTGTGTGTTTTCAGATGATAACTAAACAGCAAGGCAAATTTCTACAATATGCCAACAAAGTTCAGCAAAGCTGAATGGACGATGTTAAGCAGCTGTGGATACATTCTTGGAGGTCTGTTATATGGCAATCAGGCACCGAGCACATTGTGATGTCCTACCACATGCATGTAAAACAGAACAAAGTTGAATTCTTCCTCCGTGCAGGAGAAGCCTGTTGAGTTCTTTGCTTTAATGGTGATCATATTCTCCTGGGGACACTTTCCCCACACGCATAGCAAATGCTATGTATATGCCAGGATTGAGAAGAAAATGATGGTTGGGGAAATATCTTTTCTTTGTTAGCGTAGGAGACTTCAGAGTGGGAATACACTTAGAAGTAAACACACTCAGCATAGTATCGATGCTGTCTATTTCCCCTCTAAAGTTCAAGTGGATAAGTACAGAGTGGAATTAGCAACGCAGTACATCTCTTGTTTTTTTGCATGGGGGGGTCTTTTACTAGCATTGCATGATCAGTTTGGTTAATCAGAAAGTGGTTAAGAGAATTGTTCAAAATCTCTTTCATTTTCAAACGTGTCACATGAGTGAGTGTTTTATAGTGTTTCTATGGTTATAATAGCTCTAATATCATCATTGTCTAATTTTCCACCTACGGGGAGTTGTCCCAACTGATAGAGGGAGTGGAGAAGGCAGAAGATTAGGTCTCTGGGAATTGAGAATTTAAAGAGTGCCACATAGCAGGAGATGTGGGATTGTCGCTGTATGTTGCCAAGGAAATCATATAACTTGAATTAAATACATTGTGAAAGGTGAAGAGTGGTTATGATCCTCAGCTTCCCATGAAAGCAGAAGTTCACAAATGTCTGCCTCAACCCACTGGCATTTTCTTGACTCTATAGTATCATGGCCACTGCCTGAGATCTTAAGGTTTCTGTTTTGTGTTGGAGATGTCTCATGTGCAGAGTGTCTCTTTCTCTGTGGCCTACACTGGATGTCAGCAATGGTGATTCTCTAGCATCTCAGGCTGCTCGTCCCATCCATGTGCTGAGAGGATTTCCCAGGAAATCGGAGGTCCCACACGAGGATTTGCAGAATGATTCCCAGCCCACTGATTATCCCCTGTATATACATAAAATCTGGCATCATTTATCTGGGCAGTGAATATTCACCTTTCTCTTCCTGCAAAAAGGTAGATTTCCCCAACTCTTTTGCGCAACTGCTCTATTTCCGTCTGTGTGTTTCTTTTACTTCCTGTCTCTCTTCATCTTTCACTTCCCCAGGACAGCTTCCTGGGTCTCCATGCTTGGACATGGTTGACTCAGATTTTTTAAGGAGGGATAACCGTGTGCAGCAGCAGGCCAATTCTCTACAAGGAATTATCTGCTGGAATGCAGGCAGTCCAGTCCCTGGTTCTCAGTGATGCGGGAGTGTATAATCAGAGTGCAAGGATCTTGAGAAAGATTCTGCACAGTACTTTCATTAAACACCCCCTGATATTTCTCTTCTCCAAGCCGGTTCAAGTGCCCTCCTCCAGTAGAAGGTCGACCCAAATAATCTTCTCCAGAGGGGAAGGAGATGTCTCACTGTGGGAAGTGCTGTCCATGCAAGCACTTGAGGTTGGATGATCAGCACCCACATAAAATCCAGGGGTGATGGGCATCTGTATGTAAATCCCAGCATAGAGGAGGAGGTGATAGAAGTTTCTCTGGGGCTTACGGGCCAACCACTCTTGCTGAATACCTTTACTCTAGGCTCAAAAAGAGACCCTGCCTTGAAAAATCAAGTAATGAGCTTCAGTAAAGATGCCCACATTGACCTTGGGCTCTGCACATATGTGTTCATGCGTGTCTACAAGATCACCCACACACATGCATTCATACTCAGGCATGTGACCACACTCATGCAAATATGCACATACAAGCATCCTTAATTTTATGTCCGTGTTTACATACAAACACACACACACACACACACACACACACACACACACACACACACACGCATACAACAAATGCACAATTTAGGGTCAAGAACATGCAGACCAACCATTTAGCAAGAGCTTTAGATAAAGGACATGTACTCTCATGTGCCCAAGAAGTATTCCTTTGTGAATTATTCTCACAGCTTGAATAAAAAGATTTAGTAAAATAAATGAGTAGAGAGCCTTATTTCTAGCAGGAGTTGTTTAAAGTGACTGTTGAAGAGGATCCTTCTCCCCCTGCCAGTTTCCAGTCAGGCCCAGAACTTGTGCCCAGTGCAGGGGCTCTTCCCTTATTGTGCTGTACTCTCTCTCTGCTGCCCCCTGCTGCAGGACCGCATCCTAGCCTCACCTGGGAGCCTAACTTCTCTGTCCCTTCCAGTCCTTCCCTCTGGCCTCTGTAGCACCATCATTGTCCTCACACAGGCCCCTTCCCTCTTCCAGGCCTCTCAGTGGTCTCCCCTTTAGTGATCACATTGTGCACGGTCAGCTCTGCAACACTTGCTCCCATGCAACCTTCCCGCTGCACCTTTCACTTGCTGCCATCCCTCCAGCTAAGCAGCTCAGCATGAAGAATTTCCCCTCCCACTGGGAGAATCATGCTCTCATGCCTCTGTTGCACAGCCTTTGTCTCTTTGGCCACATGCCCAGCCACTTGCCCATCTGTACCTCCATTGAATTGCTGTGCAGTGTGTGTCCTGCTATGCTGGCCTTCGTGACAGGAGTAGGGCAGAGCATGCAGTCATTTTCAGAAGGGCTCTCCAAGTGAGTCGTGCTTCTTTCCCCACACCATGAACCTGGCCTCCTGCTCTTTGATACTGTAGAAAGGCTTAAAACCCGCCTCAACTTTTCCTTCACTTGAAAGGCCCTGTGAGCATGCGTTCAGGTCTCTCCTATGGATGATGTTGGGTGTACTTTTACTGATGGAAGGTGGGTCAGTAACTGCCAAAGACTGGCATTTCCTGACATGCATCTCCTTTTCCATCTCTCTCCTGCTAACTTCACCGCTCTTTAACTCATTTCTCAACACACAGATGCAGCTTGTTCTTTCCACCATGGTTTTTTCCTTGGAATTTGGCCTGTGGTTTGTTTTTTCCCTTCAAATGAGCTGCCTGATCTGGTTCGATTTTTGCTTTGAGTTCAATTGCACCATCCAATATCTGTGTCAAAGTGTTGCCTGTAAACTTTGGATTGTACCTATTGAACGTGAAGTGGAAGGTGGGAGTTTGCTAGTCCAGCAGAATTTTTCATTTCAGGGAGTCAAGAATCTGGGTGCAAGTCACGAAAATCTTCTGAGTAGTGAGAGAATTCAGCTGCAAACAGAAATTGTCAAAGTGCAGGCAAAGGTTTGCCTGGCGAGTGTAAATAAGGCATCACAAGGGTGGGTTTGGGCTCTGAGGGCCTGGACTTAGGATAGATGGGAGATCATTAGCCATGCACCAGGAATTTTAGTAGATATCAGTATGTCTCATTCACCATGCTTCTGTTGCAAGACTCCACCTCTGTTATCTGTCAAGTGAACCCTCGGCAGTTTTCTCAATAGCAATACATGCAGAAAGATAGACCTTCTAGCCCTGTAGCATTGAGCGTGATGCCTTCACCCCAGCCAAGTACATTTTGGAAATAAATAAATAACACTTGGGTTTGTTTGACCTCCATTTGTCGGGATCAGTTCCCCAGCATGGACCCTTCTGGTTTTCTGCCTTCACCAGCACAACATTGGTTGTATTTGTGTTTCCTGTGGAATTTACTTGTTAGGTTACAGAGCCAATCCCAGTGCAAATAGCCTTTGCAGGCAAATCTACTCAGTGGCTCCACCAGCCTCTTGGACATCATTCATTCACGTTTGCTTGCGTGTTTGGGAAGGTCATATTGCTAAAATGATTCACCCAACTGAGCAACATCCAAAATAACAAAAGAAAACAATTGATGAGTTTGGGGTTTGGGCCTGTGACCTTTGGACAGACATCCCAGTTCATACCTTTGATGTATGTTCAATGATGCAATAACCCTTGCCTTTGCAGGATATTGATGCTATTTTATTGACTTGTATCAGGACTTAATTACTCTGTGTATTTAACGCCTGTGTGAAGAGCTCTTTGTTGTTCCACTTAAATATTCATCGAGTACATGGAAACTTGTAAGTGCATGTAACTCCCTTAATTTCTTCCCGTTTCTTAATTTTCCTTGCCCACCTTTCTTTTGCTTTCTGACTATTTGAAAGTGTTCCGACTATTTGAAAGCGAATGTCAAGTAAACGTATGCTTTGTATGTAAGTTACAGAAACTTCTATACTGTTGCTAATAAAGCTACTCCCACCGGGGAGAGAGGTGTGACTTGTTGGGCCTCTTTACCAGGCCTGAGGCCTGCTGGAACTTCCTGAGCCTGGCTAGAGTTTCAGGACCTGACTTTAGGTTTCAAATCTCATCTCTTTGATGTACCTGGGATGAGGTCACACCTATTCAATCATCTTCTGGTCACTTACTCATTTCCTGTTGGTTACCCCATAATCACACCACCCTTCACCTTTCCTCCCGCTGCACATTCTATATAATTCACCCCCCTGTTTAATAAAGTTGAGATCCTGCTTTGACAGAACTCCCAGCTCCATTGTGTTCATTGGGCCGTGACACTCATCACCTGCTCAGCCCCACAGGTCGCCTGGCTGGTCCGTTCGTCCCTAGCTGCAGTGGTTCCTGATTTTTGCAGTGACTGTGGTGTTTCCCTCTGCTTGATGTTGGAGAGTGACCCCCATCCCCAAGCCTATCTCTCCCTTTCTTAGGTTTTCCAGGCTGTCATGTGCCTCAAGTCTCATTTCTATGGTAATTCCCAATGCACATTTCCTCAGCAAATATTAACATGCAGTGCTGTCACACCCAGCTTCTGCCCTGTCCACTTTTAGATCTCAGCCCTTTCCCCCACCTCTTCACCGCCCTGCAGTGTCCCTCCTCATTTTTAGTTCTTCAATGTGTACGTCACAGGAAAGCAAACGCGTGATATGATTCCCATGGCCAATGTCTAGTTTCTCTTCATGTAAATTCCTTGGGATGTATCTGTTTGCTTGGAAATGACAGGGGCAGTCTTCATCCCCAGAGGGTGCTGAAAGTAAACACATGCTCCACCTTGCTTCTCTTTTCATGTGTCGACCAGCAGCTAGGGCATCTGATGGCCTCTGAAGTTTTGTGGACCTGGATAGCCATGTTTCTGGTTATACCTGGATCGTCAACATGCCTGGAGTGAGCAGGAGTCCAGGGCAACATGAGGGAGGGTCCCTGGTGATGTGTCTCTTAATACATTTTCAGAGAGGATGCATGTGTGGGAGACTTAGTGAGGGGTCGTGCCATGGGCCACGAAAATGGCACACAAAGTACACAAAAGCTGAGAGAAAAATCCCAGACACACTTAGTAGTGCTCACATTTACCTAGACAGATGAGCTCTGGCATCAGAGAGTACTTACCAGACTACTGAGCCCCTCCTCTGTAAAAAGCCATCCCGTTTCCTTTCATGTCTATTACACTCAGAAAGTTTGCTTTCCCTTGTTTCTGTTTCTCTGGGTGAATGTGCCCCTTTCCCAATATGTCAGATTTTATCATTTCACCCTATCTAATTTTCTGTGGTTCTGGGCATGGCCCGCTTTTGCTCATCCCGAGAAGGGTTCTATTGCAGAGCTCAGTTCTAGCCCTCTATGATGTGAGCTAATATCTCATTGGATAGGCTTTTCTCTGCCCTAACATGGTAGGTAGAACTTCTGCTCCACATAGAGCAAGGAGCTGCTTGTTTTATCCTTCACCTCTGTCCCTGAGATGAACTTTTCGTTCTTTCTTCATCTTCTCGTGGCTCCTGCATGTCCTCTTCCAAAGAACTCATGTTCACATAGATGTTCTGATCTATTCCTGTTCTGAGGCTCTCACCTGGGGTGGGGGCTGGCCCGTGTGAGTGGGTGTTGTGTGCACGCATGTTTGTGTTGGTTTGCTTCTGTGTTGGTTTTTGTGTAGCTGTGTACGTCCATGTGCACGCACCTGCCAGATTTGGTGAATGACCTGAGAATCACTCTCCATCTGGAATATTGAGGCAGCATCTCTCACTTGAACCCAGAGCTTGCCCGTTCCACTAGTCTTGCTAGGTAGTTTGTTCCAAGGACATCTGTTCTCTGTCTCCTGAGCTCTGGTGTGACAGCTGTGCTGACAAGTACACTGGCTTTTACATGAGTTCTGGAAAGCTGAGCCTTGGTTTTCTCACTTGGTAGCACATGATTTTACAACTAGGTCATCTCCTCGAGGGACAGCTGATCACAGCTCTGTCGCCCCTGGACCAATCCATGGCCGTGTGTCACCCCCTTGGCTGTGTTTGTGGCCCCGGGGCTGATGAAGCTCAGCTTCAGGGCACAACCCATGCATGCGTGCCCTGGACCCCTCCCCCAAGCAGGAGCACTTGTGAATGGTGCACATGCTCCCTTTGTGTGATCTGCAGGGAACATGGCAGGCAGCGCTGTGTGCCTGCTTGCATCCAGCCCACGTGGCCTCCAGCAAATCAGAAGCAGGCATCCTGTGGGAGGCGTGGCCTGCCCAGGCTTGAGGCATAGTGATTCCTAGCGTGCATCCCGAGGAGAAGGACGCTTAGGGCCTTATTGTGGCGACGTGGGGTGCTGTACCAGGGCCGGGAGCTGACTTGAGCCGTCCAGTGCAGAGCGTCCAGGAGCAGGTGAGCGGGCCGGGCAGACGCACAGCCGCTGGGAGGCCATTGTGTGGGAGGCGAGAGTGTGGGCGGGACAAGGTCTGAGGGCTAAGGCCGAGGGACTGGGTAGCGAGGGAGGGACAAGGCTGAGGGGCATCGTCCGAGGGATAATGTCTGAGGAGCGGAAAGTGTCTCGAGGTGGGGTGATGTCGGAAGGGGATAATGTGGAAGGGAGATGGTGTCCGAGGGAGGGGATAGTGTGGGAGGGATAACTTGGGAGGGTGAATGTGGGAGAGGAACAGAGGGACAGAATAGTGTGGGAGGGACAGGATAAGGTCTGAGGGGGATGATGCCCGAGGGAGGGGATAGCGTCGGAGGGTCTGGATAGCCTGGGAGGGATAGGATTGCCTGGGAGGAACGGGATAGGGTCGGGGATAGCACGGGAGGGACTGGACAGTGTGGGAGTGTCAGGATAGTTTGGAGGCGATAATTTGGACTTCCGAGGGGTAATGTGGGACGGACCAGGTAACCTCACAGGGGGACAACGTCCGAGGGAGGGGATAGTGTAAGAGGGTTGTGAGAAAGTCAGAGGGGGACAATGTATGAGGGAGGGGATAGTGTGCGAGGGACAGGATAACATCCAAGGGGATAGTGTATGAGAGACGTGATAGTGTTGTAGGGACGGGATAACGTTGGAGGGGGACAATATCAGAGGGGGACAAAGTCTGAGGGTGGGAATAGTGTGGAAGGGTTGGAAGAAGGTCAGAGGGGGATAATGTTGAAGGGAGGGAAGGACAGGATAACATCCCAGGGGGATAGTGTGGTAGGGACGGGAATATTGTGGGAGAGATGGGATAGTGTTGCAGGGACAGCATAACTTCGGAAGGGGATAATTTTGGAGTGGGACAATGTCCAAAGTAGGGGATAGTGTGAGACCACCAGGATGCGGGATAAGGCCAAAAGAGACAATATGTTGAGGTGACATCAGAAGGCCTTCCAAGGGCATGGGATAATGTACAGAGGAAGGCCAAATAATGTCCGGATTAGCAGAGGATATATGGGGAGGAGGTCAGGTGCAGGGATGCTAGAGTGGTGAGGGGCAAAGTCCATCCAGGGGTCTGAGTTCCAGCTTGAACTAGATGAGACCCTTCAGGGCTCGTGCTGAAGTGGCCTGGACCCAATATCCCTAGGAGGTCTTCAGCCTGGGTGGATGACCACCTCCGGGGTGGTTGTGGAAGGGTCATGTAGAGACAGGTCCTGGGGAGGTCTTCAGCCCGGTACTGGTTGGGACTGGTTGAGGTCCTGGATGAGGAATGTTGAGGGCATCCTGTGGCCATAGATCTGGAGAAGAGTGGGCAGAACAGTGGTCCTTTGGGAGAGGGACTGGCAGACAACCGCATGTGCTGGGTTGAGTTTTCATAGGTCAGAACTGGACTTCTGGGGTCCCTGTGATGCCTCTGGGGCCCAGAACTCCCTGGGCAGGCCCATCTGGAATGGGCCGGGGCCCTGACACCATTGCCATTTTGCAGTGAATGGGGAATCACCTTGAACCTGTGTGTTGTTCTTGCAGCCACATTTAGCACCTGTGCCAGTCCTACTAGACTAAACTCATAAGAGCCCTGGCAGAATGTCCCTCTGTGCACTATGTGGCATCCCTGCAGGACCTTTTAGGAGCATGCGGGCAGAGTTTGATTCCTGCTGCAGGCACGATGGGATTCTACACAATCCAAAATGTACAGTCAGGGAGGTGGGACCTAACTCCTTCTGAGAGCAGGGAGGTGGTGAGATGATAGTGATGGTGACAGGGTTGCCTGGCTGGATGACTGCATGTTGGGGAACCCCGTGGGAGGCTCCAGCAATTTGAGCAGGGCAATGCTGGCTGCACAGCCTCTGTGGAGGAGAGTAAGGCCGAGGTTGGCCCCAGTGTGCCTTGGGTCTCCTACTGGCCGAGGTCCCTGGGGGCAGTGGAAGTGGGTGTGCCCTGCAGGCCTGCTTTGTGGCTTGTGTGAATGCTAGGTCACCTCCAGCATGCTCCTTACTGTCTCAGATGGGTCTGAGTCACACATGCCCATTTCTTGGGCTCACTTGTGCCTCTGTGCCTGCTAGACACAGCATCTCACGCATCTCACTCCTGCTTTTTCCCGCTGAGTAGGACAGTGGGGCAGGGAACCAGCACCTTGTGCATGTCCTTGGGACCTCTGGGTCACTTCAGATGCTCCTAGGGTGGGTGCTGGGAACAGGAATCACAGGTGGGCATGGCCCCTAGCCAGCATATGCAAACACTGGGTGCGGGGCTGATTTTCCCTTGCACACACTGTGACGACTCCAGCCTGTCAGGGCAGAGAAAGGCGAACGTGTTGCAGGTCCTTCACCTCCTCACCCAAATCCAGGGGACTCCAGACACAGCAGGGACTTTGTCAAGGCAAGACTCACTCACTCATTCACTCACTCAGTTACACAGCTGCTGGCTGTGATGACGAAGATAAGTAAAGCCTGACCACCCACACCTCTGCCTCAGCCCTCCAGAGACTCGGCAACGGACGGGGAGTTTGTCAGAGCAAGATCTCAGTTTATTGGGGGTAACAAATCAGCTTATATAGAGAAAGAACCAGAGTGCGCGAAACAGGCAGCCATTAAGCCATTACCTTAATGGTCAGCACAGCACATACACTGCATAAGTCAGACTAAACATAAATCTATGTTGGCTCCTATGAGCCAATTAAGGCTCCCTGTAATGTGATCAGGGTTATGTCTAGCACACTAGCTCCCAGCGCTATCTTTGGTCCCATGTGCTAAGCCATGCCCTGCTCACTCCCTCCCAGATCGTTATTCCTGGGCAGGCCCAACACTAAGCACATAGCACACGTGTGCCCACTGGCTTCCTTTGTGCAGAAGGCCTGTCCGGCCTACACTTGCTCATCTGCTGAGCCTAACTCACCACAGCCACTGGCTGCCTGCCTGTCCTGTCCCATTCACCTGTGCCTTCTCTTGCAGGCATGGGGTTGGGGGGACATACATTTGGAGGGAGGTGGTCAGTTTCGGTGTGATGCCCCTTCCCCCAGGGAAAGAGGGTGTCTGTGGAATGTCGTGGGGCTCGGTCACTTATGGGAGTGACAGGATTTAGGACTCTGTATCTCGAGGCCCCAGAGATAACAAAGTGGGGTCTTCTTACCATGTTCCTTGGGGACCAGAGGGGCCTTCAGGAGGAAGCAGGGCTCAGAGTGGCCTGTGAGGTGATTTGCAGGAACCTTGTTACAGACTTATCTGACAAGGCCCCTGGAAGCGCTTGGGGTATGGATCCTGATGGGACCTGACAGGACAGTAGGCACTGGGTAAATGAGGGACTAGGATCCTCCGCACATATCTATTATATGTCATAGTTGCATAGACATGTGTCCGCGTGCACATGTGATTGTGTGATCGTGCCTGTTGGTGTATGTTTGTGTGGGTAGGTACATGTGTATGTACATGTGGGTATATGTGGGTGCATTTCGGTGTGTATGGGAACCTGGTGTGTGCCTGTGCACGTGGGTATGTGTAGATACTTGTACGTGTAGGTGCATGTGCGTATGTGTGTGTTTATAGAGGATCTTGTAGGTGTGTGCATATGGGCAGGTATATATGTTTGTGGATGTGTAGGTGTGTTCATTAGTGTGTGTGTGTGTGTGTTTGTGTGGAAGTATGGATCCATGTGGGTGTGTATAGGTGAATGTATGTGGAGACCCGTGTGGGTAGGTGCATGTGTGTAGACATGGGTGTGTTTAGGTGCTTCTGTGTGCATGTGGGTGTAGGTAGGTGCATGTGTGTGCATGTGGGTGTGGGTAGGTGCATGTGTGTGCATGTGGGTGTGGGTAGTTGCATGTGGATGTGTAGATACATGTGGAATTCTGTATGTATGGGTGTGGGGTGCACATGTATGAGTGTGTAGGTGAATGTGGATGTGGGAGTGTGGGTGGGTGTGTTTGGTAGATAGCTAGGTACATGTGGGTGTGGGTGCATGGGTTTAGGTAGGTGTACCTGCAGGCCACTATGTGTAGGTGAGTGTGTGTGTTGTGGGTTTGTGCATGTTGCTTTAAGGTATGACTCATCCTTTCTCATTTTCCTCTGGAATATGGTCTTAACATTGAATGTAATTTCCAGTTAATTTCAAAGTTTTACTCATTCTTTTGTTTATCTCAAGAATAAAAGCAGGCCCTTGAACATTCTCAATAGAGCTAACTAGTTCAAACCTAGGAAGAATTTCTAGGAAAAATTTAATTAGATTTGCTGCTTTCTCCATCTGTGTAATATGGGTCAGCAGAACAGAGGGTAAAGGTAAAATTAACATATGAAAGAAACCACTTGTTAGAGAGGATTGGACATCTCCCCAACCTCATGTGAAAGGACAGCACCTACTCACAAAAAAGCTGGTGCTAAACAAATGACCAGCAAAGTTCCCGATCTGCTGGGTATGTGCATTAGGAGGTAACTTTTCTTCCAGCTCTGGCCTGTGCCCACCTCCTTCTTGAAAGTGTACTATTTTCTGATAAACTGTCTTCTCTTCTACTATTATGTGTCCCTATCTATCCCTTGTTGTAGAACATAAGAAACGGAATTCCAATCAGTGCCCATTAGACCATAATATCCTCCACTAACACTAGAGTGATTCACCTACCTTGCATGAAAAAGTATCCATAAATCTTTTTAGAATTTAAAAGCACTTGCTTTAGGCTTCTGAGTGACATTTATTTGGCAGTTTTCAAATGTCTATTTCCACTTACATTACATGCCTACTGACATGGACTGCACACAGTCTTATGTTATTTTCCACACAAATGGCATCCTTTAAATAGTCTTTTGAGAGTATAGTCCTTCCAAACAGAGCCATATTAGCTCTTGTCAGTGGATTCCTATCATTTGTCCCGTTAGTGTATTGAAATGGGATGCACTAAAGCTTCATGGAGTAACACCACTACATCGTCATTAAGTATACAGTGAGTTTTAGTAAAGCCTCATTTTCTGGCTCAGTCCACCATCTGCAAAAGTGCCCTCCCTAGCAACTTGTTTTGTTACTATGTGGGCTCTTTGATATTATTTAGTCTACGGGAATCCGTTTTTTATGTCCTAAACAGTGTGGGAATGGTTACCTGGACTGCTAAACTGACGGACTGAAGCAGGGCCAGCATTTCTATCAGTTCTGATGTTTTTCTTTCCTGGTGCTAGTAATCCTTGTTACAGATGTTTGTTTTCCTGACAACAGTTACAAGGCCCTAGAGTGTGCACGCAATTCAGTCTTTTGTGTGGAGGTGCCACCAGTGAGGGAATAGACTTCTATTATCTTGTCTGGAGTTATTAGCATATGCAGTTCAGCAGCATCTGTCTTCAGTGAAGCTGCTTCCGGTCCAAAGTTTTAAGTCGAAAGTCACCAGCCTCTGATGAGACTAATCTGGTCTTCTGTAATAGAGCACATCAAGAATTTCTAAGCAGTTACATTCCAAAACAGAATCAGCTTCCATTATTGGGAATAAGGTAGCTGGATTTGGGGGGCTGTTTGTTGGGATCACCAGGTAAAAAATCACCTGACATTTGCCTAGTTATCCCACTGTCAACAAGAACCTTTATTTTTATTCTAGCAATTTCAACCGCTGATGAAATGCAAGTGTCCAATTATATGGTCCTGGAAGAAACTTCTCTTGTGTCTAAAAATCACTTGAAGAAATGGTGGCTGCCTTCTGGATTCTGGAGAAGTGAGCAGTAGAACCTCTGGAGGCGTTCAACTGTTAGGTAATCTAATACTGGAACTTTTGCTGTTTTTTTGGCTGTATCAAAAGCTCAACAACAGTCTTTCTCTTGTTTCTTAATATTGTGAGGTCTTTTATTTTAACTTTTTTATTCTTTTGGTCTCCTACATATCTAATGTACTTTGAGCATATTCCCCATTATTTATCCACTCCTGTTGAACCCCTTCTTCCCAACAAGTCTCCTTTCTTTGTTTTGTGTCTTCTTCATGTAATTATGGTTGCTTGCATGAGAACAGATGCAGGTATGACTTATTGGAGCAAAGTCCTATGTCCATCAACATTTAGGAATCCAACACATGTATGCATCTAGTTTTTAGAGGGACTTATAAAGAGGTTTCACTATTGGGCTGGTGAAATGGCTCAGCAAATAAAACTGCTTGCTGTGCAAACCTGACTATTAGAGCTCGATCCCTGGAATCCACAAAATGCTAGAAGTGGCACTCCCATCTGTAATACCAGCAGTACTATGGTGATATGGGAACAGGAGACAGGAGAATTACTTGGAATGGGTCAGCTAGTCTGGAATGTGTGGAGCAGCAGAAACAAGAAAAGTCTTGCCTCAATAGGGTGGAAGGAGAGAAGACTCCCAAAAGCTGTCCTGCTGTGCCAAATCCTTCTACTCTGACACATACATCCCTTAAATCACATATATACCCCCCACAACACACACACACACACACACACACACACACACACACACACACACGTAAAATTAGGTTTTACTATTATTCCTAAATTAGGAAACCTAAGTCTCACAGAACCCGGTTATCCCTACAACCTGACAGAGATGCCTCCTACTTACAAGGATTTAATGTTGTCAATTGTTTCTGACCAGAAATTAAGCTCCTTTTTCTTTATTTGACAGTTGAGATAATGAACTCTTCTGCCAAATCTGAATTTTGTGGGGGGACGCTTTTTATCTACCATATCTAAGTGATTCAGCACCAAATTAATGTTAAATAGACATTTCAAAATCAGGCCTTACAATCAGTAAATCAGCAAAACATCACATCAAGATTGCGCCGTCCAGTTTCAGAGCTCGTAGGTCTTTGGCCGTAATCTTGAGATATCATCTCACCCCGGTCAGGACGGCAAAAATCCACAATACAAACAACAACAACTGTTGGAGAGGATGTGGAGAGAGGGGAACTCTCCTACATTGCTGGTGGGAATGCAGGCTCATACAGCCACTCTGGCGAGCCGTCTGGAGATTCTTAAAGAAATTAAAGATTGAAATGCCATATGACCCTGCGATTCCACTTTTGGGAATAACCCCCCATACAGCAGAGGTTCACCTCGATAGCACAAGCACGACCATGTTCATAGCAGCACTGTTTACAATAGCAAAGTCATGGAATCAGCCCAAATGTCCAACAGTTGACAAGTGGATAAGGAAACTGTGGTACATCTATACAATGGAGTACTACTCAGCCATCAAAAATGATGAATTACTGGAATTTGCCGGGAAATGGATGTCATTAGAAACAATTATATTAAGTGAAGTATCCCAGACCCAGAAAATTAAGCGCCGTATGTACTCCCTAATAGGTGGCTCCTAGTACCAAACCCACCCAGCCCACCTAGAGACAGTAATTCCAAGGATTATGAACAGGAGGGATGGGGTAGGAGGGCCACACCAGAAACAAGGAGAGAAGGGACCATGTTACAGCAGGGAAAATAGGCCTCCATCAAGGACCCAAATAAGTAATGAGACATCTGATTAAGTTCACAGACTTTTGTTCCTGATCAATGTTCCTGAGCAATGATATGTAAGATACTCTATACTAGTTAGGGCTGAAGCAATCATAATTGAACTTTGCATGCCCTGTGCATTGTCCAACACACTGTTGACCTCACGAAGTCTAGCATCTGCTAAAGGCACCAAGATCCTTGGAGGCAAAGGATTGGCAGCCACAGCAGTGTTCCTATACCTAAGGGGAACACGGGAAAGGGTTCAGGGAAAGGCCACTGGGTCCTTGTACATCATCGGAGAGGAGGGCCCAGAGGAAAATCAGACATGCACAAGAAAGGACTCTCTGGGAATTGGAGTGGGAGGCACTGTGGGATGGGGAGGGAGAGGGGTGGGGACGGGGACCAGGGGGTACGGGGGGGAGGAGGAGGGAGGGAGGGAACTGGTGTACCTAATAAGTTTGTATGAGCTGAAATTAAAAAAAAAAGAATTCTAAATTAAAAAAAAAAAGATGGCTATATTATTCTTGAAGACCCAGGGCGATCCTCTCAAAGAGTATACAGTATGTAATGAAGTTGCTTGCTATGCAACTTATTAATGAAAGCAAATGACAAATGGGGATTATTGTCAAGGGGGATGCAAGAAATCTTACTTAAGGTCCTAAGCAGAAAACCACCCAAGGTCCCAATCCAAAACATTCAGAAAGCCAGGATTTTGCATAGCAGGATGAATATTTTACAGTGTCACTGGCAGCTCTTGGAAGGATCTACGTTAGTTCATAACAGTTTGTAAGTGGTAGAAATAGAGCGTCACAGGTTAACACACAAAAAAAGATTAGCCCATATTTAAGAAATTTTTTTATCATTGGCTGAATTCCTTCCAAAGCTTCTTTCTTGAGGGCAGAGAATTTCATAAAAAATTCTGATTACCTTTGTAATTTAAGTTATCCAGGTGGTGTACTTTCTGACGGTATGGTCTGTCTCACATTTTTGTAAATCTTGTGGAAAACACTGATGTTCAGCTTCTCTGAGAACAGATAACCGGCATCCATGTCTAGAGGAACTCCACGGTTTGAGTCCCCACTGTTCATTGTATGGGAGCCCCTGTGAGAAAAGTATACTTGATCCTGAATGAACAAGGGGTGCCCCTCTGCCTTATCATTCATAATTGAAATTTCATTGAGTTCTATCATCTCCCTGTCTTGCTTTTCCTTCTCTTTTTTATTTGGGGCAGTTACACAGCTACAGTGTCTCTTCCTTGCATTACTTACAGCAGTTCTCTCTAACGGTTTTCCCCACCTTTGCCTCCTACATTGTTCCAAACTCTGTTTTTTTTTGTTTTTGTGTGATTGTTTTTTGTGTGTATGTGTCTTATTGTAATCAACAAAATGTGTAGTTGGCCTCAGTTTTTTTGTCTTTCTCTTGCAAATGTACGCTTTAAAGTCAGTATCTCCCTAGGGGACTCATTCCTATAGCCACGTTCAACTTCAGGAGCTTTCAATGAATATCAGGGTCATTGTGTTTATTATAAAGGTCATCTTAAACATTTTTAAATCCTTTAGGATTTCTTAACAACAACCATGTCATTTATTCTTCCTAAAATTTGTGAAGGGCTCTTCCTTTGGCTTTGGTTAGATTGCTTACAGTTCATTTAAATCATCAATTTCATTACCCCTTCTCTTTTTGTTCCAGTACACACTCTCTCTCCCCATTTCAGTTTTAAGTAAGTTCTACTGCAGCATGAATTAGGATCTGTGTGGCATATTCCTGATGGAGGTGTCAGGCCTCTCACTAGACAGTCCACTCTTTAGAAGAGCTTGAGTAGCTGCCCTATTAGCACAGTGAGTGGCAAAAGTGAAGACAAATCAAATTATTTTGGCTGGGTGGTTTCAAAATGGTAAATTAAAGTTTTCTAGTTTAACTACTCTGAACTTGAGAATGAACTAAAAAGCTGAGGAATATCCACAAATATGTCAGGTGACTGTTCTCATTCAGATCCCAAACTGAGTACCATCTCAAGAGAGACAGTCCTCCACCATATAATAAAAATATAAAATAACTGAAGACACCTGACTTCAACTTTGAGTTTCCATCAGTGCTGCAGATTTTACTGGGGGAGAACATTCCCGCATAACTTTTGTCTAAAGAACAGAACATACTCCAGTGGACTCTTCTTTGCCTATGGGAGTGGATGGTGCTAATCTTTTTGTTTTGTTTTGTTTTATAACAGGTTTATTGTCAAAGGGAAACTTAAATACATGTCCACAGCTGCTGTCAGTCAAGATGGCACCACCGCATTCTTCTAGATACTTGCCAATGTTCTCAGGATCCTCCACAAGTAAAGGGCTCTGATACTTCATTCATACACATCCTTCTTATCTGCAATGTAATCTACAATTTCTTGTGGACACATCAATTTTTCTGCATCTATGTCAGGAATTACAAATCCAAATTCATCTTCCATGGCCATAATAATTTCCACTTGGTCCAAACTGTCTAAGCCCACGTCTTTCATAAAATGCGAATCCACCGAGAGCTTTTCTGGGTCAATCTTGTCATAGAGTTTCAAGACATACAGAACTGTCTTTGATTTCTTCTAACGTCAATGGGGGTGCGTCACTATACTGGCGGTACAAATGCATGATCCTCCCTGGCACCTGCGCGAACGTCGGCACCAGCTGCGTAGCCCCCGGCCTCGGCCAAACCCACGCGGGGCACAACACGCTGCTGAGCGGCCAGGCCGGGGGAAGCGTGGGAACCTGGGGCAGCGGCGCAAAGGCCGCGGGCAGGCGGCAGACACCGGCGGAAAGGACAAGAACCGCCATGGCTACAACGACCCAACATGCAGTGCTGGTGCTGATCTTAACACAAAGTAGAGGTGGAGTTAGAGCCCTGAAAAAAAAAATCGATGACAGAAACAGGGGTTAGCCTATATTATTCACCTGGAACCAGACCAGCCAAATCTCTCCCCACCCTAACACTCAGGGAACCTTGAGCAAGAGGGGGGCGGCAAGATTGTAAAAGCCTAAAAATGGTGAGGATCGACAATATGCAAGATACTCCACACAAGTTAGGGCTGCAGCAGCCAGAATGGGACTTTGTCTGACTTGCACGATGTATGACATTTCAATGACCCCCCCTCAAAGTCTATCATGGATCATAGGGGAGAAAGCTCCAGGCTGTAGGATCCTTAGAGGCCAGGGATTACAGTCATAATAGAGTTCCCATAATACTAGGGAGCCCAAGAAGGGCCTCCAGAGTATGCCATTGGGTTAACCCCTCACTAGGATGGAGGACTCAGAGGGAGGTTGGCATTCACACTAAAGGATGCTCCAGGGGATGGGAGGGAGGAAAGGGGAGGCACTGTGAGAGGTGGAAGAAGGGGGGGTGAAAGGAAGGGGTGTAGGGGGAAGAGTGCAAGGCAGATGACTGGGGAGGGGAGGGGAGGAAAGAGGGAAAGGACAGGGGTACCTATTGAGCTTATATGATTAGAAAAAAAACGTGGGAGAAAAAACCAAAAATCAGGGGTTGTGGAGGTGGCTCAGGGGATATGGCACTAGCCCTGCAAATGTGAGGAACAGAGATGGAGTTCTAGAACCCACAGGAAAGCCAGGTGTGGTGGCTGCCTGTACTGCCAGAGCCCCAAAGGCAAAGACAAGAAATCCCCAGGGTAACTGGCTAGCTAGACAAGTTGATCAGCAAGCTCTAGACTCAACTGAGACACCCTGCTTTAATAATAACAATATAAAATAACTGAAGACACCTGACTTCAGCTTTGAGCTTCCATGCACAGGGCCTGTGCGCTCCCATTCAAGTGCTCTCAAACAAGTGAGAAGAAACATGCACGAGTGCTTGAAACAAGACAAACAAAGCGCCTCCTGAGAAAAACAAAGAAATGGGCACCTCTGAACAACTTTCATAGCATGATCCTTCGATAAAGCAGACTTGAATCAGTGCAGATGTTCACTTGTTTGCCTCAAGACAGTTTCCTGCAAAGAGTTGGTGAGTGCAGTCAACTCAGCTTTTGGCAAATTTTTGTTTGAGCCCACCACCCCCCTAAAGTCCAACAGCTGTCCTTTCATCAAGAAAACAATAACAGGAATCGATGCATGCTGCAAGTTGGGAAAGAAGGGGAAACCCTGGGTAGTGGTTTGCTGATGCACTGCCCCCTTCCTCCACATGCCACTCCTTCACATGCCTGTCTAAATCCTCATAGGATAGAGTTTCAGAGAGCACAGCCACCCCTGAGCAGTAAGATTACAGAATCAGTGTGGTTCAAGTGAGTGAGGCTGAGTAGCAGGCTCATTCCTCATCTCATCCTCCTCTGGGTCATGAGGGCTGAACCTGGACAAGTCCAAGGGGAGTGCTGAGGCAGGACAGAGCACTGAGTGAGGTCCTGGGATACCTGTGCAAAGCCTTATGCAATTAGTATATGAAAAATCAACCTGGCAAAGACAACTGCTGGTTGAACCCCTTAGCATATGAAAAAACATGTAGTAAGGAGAAAGACCCCCATCCTCCAGACCAACTAAATCAGGCTGGTACTACACATAGAGGCACACGGGCACTCTTACACTGAAACACACATCCTAGCATATTTAAGATGCCAGTGACACAGGTGACATGTTCAATTGGGCATAGAACTTCATGTAACAGATGTAAGCACATGTGGACAAGTGTGACTTATGGAAATGAAACCAAAATGCCCCTAAAAACCCAGCTTTTGTACAGTGGGTCCCACGACCTGCTACACTTCGGTGGTTTGTTCCGTGGCTGTATGCTTTGATTTCCTTTAGCCAAGGGGGGTTGTCAATCTTTTGGTCCCCTGGACAGTGCAGAAGAACTACCTGGGCTGGTGGGTACTTGCCTTAGGAGGGCAGGTATTTCCATTGGGTGTTTAATATCTTTAATCTCCCTCTTTCTAAACAGCTTCATGGGCATGATCCATCAGGAAAGCAGACTTGAACCACTGCAGATGTTCACTTGTTTTCCCCAAGACAGCTGTGAAGCCTTGGTGAGTGCAGTCAACTCAGCTTTTAACAAGAAGGCACTGGCTGAGAGGTTATGGGTTTCTATTACCTTGCCCAGCAGCATCCAGCATCCCTAGCTCCACGGTGTTCCTCTTCCAAGAAGCTGCCCTCATTGGTGAAAAGGTCCCATTTATGATCTGTCAGCAGCTAGTCTGATAAATCCAGTTGTCCAGAATAAACTGTTCACTGCCAGATGAGTGTGTAGGACAGAGATGTGTTTTGTCTTTTCTCCTAACAACCAGCTTTCACTCCAAGGGAAAAACAGTGATAGGCAAAGGAAGGAGGAAGCATTACAATTCCAACAAAAGATTACAGATTAGACAAGCAAAAGAAAGATGGTGAGAGCAGGGATTTGATTATCTAAGCCAATTTTTTTGCATATGTGAGCCAATTAAGGGTAGACAAAGTTACTTTCTTTTAAGTTCACTTTCCTGACGGTTTAATCTCTTTAATTACATTATGATGTCAGCTACAGAGGTAACTTAAAATTTTCTGAAAGCCTCACTCAAAAAGTAAAAAGAAACAAGATACTGTCATTTAAATACATTAATTTGAAAATGAACAATTCGCTTTTTTCCAGGTGTTGTCTTGAAAAATAATGAACAAAATGACAATGAGTTCTATGCTAACAGTATCATGAGAGTAATTTCACTTGTCCTATGCTGATAAAATGCAGATTCTTTAACCACACGCAAGACCACCAGCTTTTGCCTTACCTGATATAGCTGTAGAATCCTCAAATTACATGAGGAAAGAGTACCCATTATTCCAGATGTGGAGGCAGGTGGCTGGATCATAAGAGATAAAGAGTGGCTTTAAATCAGGGTCATGAACACTGTCCCTCCAGCGGATGTTGACGGGTGACTGTCGATCCCCCAAGGAACAAGGTCCACATACTCCCAGAGCGGAGGCTCTAGGAGAGAGCAAGGTCGGGGCCATTAGTGAGATCATCCAGACCACACAGGAGGCCACTGCACTTGGAAGAACCTGCAGAAGCCCAAGGCAGCTGATGGTCCCCAGAGTTTTAGCTACCTGGGCCAAATAGACCGTCTCAAGCACAGCATAAGGGCAGGTTAGGGAACAAATGCACGAGGGTCTTTCTTTCTTCTTTCTTTTGTTCTTCTTTCTTCTTTCTTTGTTCATTGTTGCTCTTCGTTTTTCGCTGGTCTTTCATTTCTGTCTTGCTATATTTCTTTTTCTTTCCTTCTTTCTCTCTTTCTTTTTTGCTTTTTCTCTTTATTCTTGCGTCTTTCTTTTTCTCTCTTCTCTTCTTCTTCTGCTCTTGTTTTTCTCTCTTCTTTCTCTCTCTTTTTCTCTCTTTATCTGTCTCTCTCTCTTTCTTCTTTCTTTCTCTTCTTTTCTTATTCTTCTTTCCTTTCTTTCTTTCTTTCTTCTTTCTTTCTTTCTTCTTTCTTTCTTTCCCTTTTTTCTTTAATCTTGAGGCCTGGGCTGGCTCCTCCCTTCCCCACCCTAATCAGCAGGTATGGGCATTCCTGGCTTGTTTAGGTGGGTGCTGGGATCTGAATTCTGGTTCTCCTGCAGGAAACATTCTTATCTGTTGATCCATCTCTCCAGCCCCCAAATTCGTTGTTAATACCCTCCACATAAAGAGTAACTTGTGGTATATTCTTATGGATTGTTGAGTTACCTGAAGTGTCTCATGTTGGATACTTGTGCTTTGGGGTTTTATTTATGGTAAAAGGACCAATAAAAAACCATATCACAGAAGCCAGGGAGATAGCACAACAGGTAAAGATGTTTGTGTGCAAACCCCAGGTACCTGAGTTGGATACTGGAGACCGCATGGTCAAAGGACAGAACCCACTTCCAGAAATTGTACTCTGATGTCCACTCTTTATTTTTTTTTTGATGTTATAACACATGTAGAATAGCTTTTATTTTTCTTCATATTCCCTATGTTCCAGATAAAATGAGCTCCTCCCTCTACTCATACAAAATTGATAGGTACCCCATTCCCCTACCTCCCTCCACCCTTCCCTGGATCCCCTTGCTCCCTCCCTTTCTCCCAGTGCCCTCTCCCCCCATTCCTGGAGTATCCTTAGTATACATGTCAAACTTCCCGCCGGGTCCTCCTCACTGATGAGGCATAAGGACTCAGTAGCATTACCTAGAGCTCTTTCTTGTGTGCCCCTTTAGTATAGGAACACTATTGTGGCTGTTAATCCCTTGCCTCCAAGGATCCTAGTGCCTGTGATCCATGCTAGACTTTGGAGGGTCAATGATATGTTGGTCATTGCACAGGTCGCATAAAGTCCTATTTTGATTACTTCGGCCCTAACTTGTGTGGAGTATCTTGCATATTGTTACTCCTCCCCATCTTTAGGCTCTTAGAATCTTACTGCTCCCTCTTCTGAAAATTTCCCTGAGCTTTGGGATGGGGAGAGATTAAGCTGGCCTGGTTCCTGGTGATTAATGTAGGGTCTCTGATGTTCGAATTATGGTTTGTTGTTTTTTTTTCTTCCAGGTTTGCTATTCCTGCACCACCCTCGACTCCATCCTGGTAGGTATTGGATGTCACCTCCTAACCAGAGATAAAAGGCTGTTAAAATAGAGTGTTCTTATGAGAGTAGCTTCAAAGGTAGGTGGAATAAGAGTAGGAGACCTGGGTGAGGGAGGGTCAGTCACCCATTTGCAGACTGGTTATCTTCTATCTGCCAGACTCTAGGCCCTCCCTGTCTTTTGAGATCAAACCCCATCAGTTATAAGTGACCAGGAAGGAAAGTCTGTGAGCCTTAACCAGATGTTACATTACTTACTTGCAGTATGAGCTTTATGAGATAGTGGTTAGTGAAGGTTTTTCCCATTGTGTGGGTTGCATTTTGGCTTGAGATAGAATCTCTTTCTCTGAACAGAAGCTCTGTAATTCCATAAGATCCCATCTGTTGAGTGTTAGTTGTGGTGACTATGCTATTTCATTTCTGTTTAGGAACTGTTGACCTAGTCCAATCAGCTCAAGGGAGTTCCCTACCCTTTCAACTATTCTCTGGCCTTATATTGAGGTCCTTGATCCATTCGGAATTAAATCTTATACATGGTGACAGGTCCGGGTCCACTTTTAACCCTCTACATGTGTACATCGAGTTTTGCCAGCACCATTTGTTGAAGAAGCTGTTCTTTTTCTATTGGATTTTTTGGGCCCCTTTGTCAAAGATCAAATGGCTGTAATTGTATGGGCTTTAATCTGTGTCTTCAACCCTTATCTATTGATCTGTGTCTATTTTGGGGCCAATACCAGGCTGTTTTTAACAACTATAGACTTGTAGCATAGACTAAGGTTTGGTATGATGATACCTCCAGCAGTGTTTTTATTACTGAGGATTATTTTTGCTGTCCTGGGTCTTTTATGCCTCCATATGAATTTTGAGATTGTTTGGTCAACTTCTTTAAAGAATTGCCTTGGGATTTTCATCGGTATAGCATTGAATCTGTATATTGCCTTTGGTAGGATGGTCATGTTTACGATATTGATTCTGCTGATCCAGGAACATGGGAGGTCTTTACACCTTCTGGTGTCCTCTGCAATTTCTTTCTTTAGGGTTTTAAAGTTTTCATTGCAAAGGTCTCTTACTTGCTTGGTTAGGTTTGTACCAAGGTGTTTCGTTTTTTAGGAGCTATAATAAATGGGATTGTTTCTCTCAGGGCTTTTTTACTTCTTTCATTCTGGGCATATAGGAAGGCTGATGATTTTTGTATGTTTATTTTGTATCCTGCCACCCTGCTGAACTTCTGTATTAGTTCCACGAGTTTCCTGGTGGAATTTTTGGATCACTCAGGTATACGATCATGACATCTGCAAATAGAGATATCTTGACTTCTTCCTTGCTGATTTGAATCTTTTTATCTCCCTTTCTAGTCTTATGGCTTCAGCTAAGACTTCAAGTACAATATTGAATAGAAGTGGTGAGAGTGAACAGCCTTGTCTAGTTCCTGATCGAAGCGGGAATGCTTCAAATTTTTCCTGAATGAGTACGATCTTTGCTGTTGGCTTGTTATGTAGAGCTTTTATTATGATGATAAAGGTTCCTTCCATTCCAACTGTCTCTAGGGTTTTGATCATAAAAGGCTGTTGGATCTTGTCGAAAACTTTTTCTGCATCTATCGACAATATCATGTGGTCTTGAATTTTAGACTGGTTTATATGGTGAATCATATTTATTGATTTACGTATGTTGAACCAACCCTTGTGCGCCTGGGATAAAGCCTACTTGATCTCCCGTCAACTAATCTTTTGATATGTTTTTGAATCTGATTAGTAAGACTTTGTTGGGAATCTTATATCTGTATTCCTCAAAGAGAGTGATCTATAGTTTTCTTTTTAAAGTGTATCTTTATTAGGTTTTGGGATTAAGATGATATTAGCTTCACAGAAAGAATTTAGTATTCTTCCACCCTTTGCTATTTGTTGGAACAATTTAAGGAGTATTGGTGTTAGCTTAAATGTCTGGTAGCACTGTGCTGAATCCATCTGGTCCAGGACATTTTTGGTGGGAAGATTTGAGATTACTTCCTCAATTTCCTCATATGTTATAGGACTATTAAAATAATTCAAAACTTCCCGATTCAATTTAAGTAAGTTATGCTTACTTAGGAATTCATCCATTTCTTTTATGTTATCAAAATTCACAGTATAAGTTTTTGAAACATGACCTTATAATTCTCTGAATATTTTGTGTATCATTTCTAGTTTTGTTAATTTGGGTTTTCTCTCTCTTGTTTTTGGTTAATTTAGCTAGGGGTGTATCCATCATTGATTTTTTTTTCAAAGAATGAGCTTTTTGACAGGTTGATTCTCTGTATCGTTTCCTGTTCTCAATTTCTGATATTTCTCTCCTGATTTTGCTAATCTCCTCTCTTCTACTGCTTTTGGGATCAGATTGCTCTTGTGTCTCTAAAGCCTTAAGCTGCATTGTTAGGTTATTTATTTCTCATGTTTCCATTTTTTTGATGTAGGCATTAAGAGTTATGAACTTACCTCTTAGGACAGCTTACATTGTGTCCCAAAGATTTTGATAAGTTGTAGTTTCATTATGGTTTTTTTTGGTTTGAAGTCCACTTTGACCGATAGCAATAGCTACCCCTGCCTCTTTCCTGATTCCATTAGCTTGCAGAATTTTGGACCAGCCTTTTATTTTTAGGATGTGCCTGTCTTTTTTGGTGAGATGAGTTTTCTGAAGGTAGCAGATTGATGGGATGTGATTTTTAATCCAAGTTTGTAATCTGTGTCTCTTGATAGGTGAGTTAATTCCATTGATATTTAATGTTTTAATTGAGAAATTACTTTTTATGTGTAGTGACTTTTGTAAGTATATTACTTGGGTTTTAGCATTTGGTAGTATTATACTTCCCTTCTGTCCTCCTGGATATGCTTGTTCTTTTCTTCAAGCTTGAGTATCTTTTCTAGCATTTTTTGAAGGCCTGGTTTGGTAGACATGTGAGCCTTCAAGTTGTCTTTGTGCTGGAAAACTTTTCTTTCTTCCTTGATAATGAGAGATAGTTTTGCAACGTATATAAGCCTGGGTTGACATTTTTGTGCATTCAATACTTGAAGTATGTCTCTCTAAACTCTTCTTTTTATTGTTTCCTTTGAGAAGTCATTTGTTATTTTAATAAGTTTACCTTTAAAAGGGATTTGTTTTCCTTGAAGCTCTCAGCACCTTTTCTTTGTCTTGAATGTGGAGTGTTTTGACAACTATTTGCCATGGCGAGTTTTTATTTTAGTCATATCTGTTTGGGGTGTGGAATGCCTATTGTATTTGGATGGGCTTCTTATTCTTTAGATGAGGAAAGTTTTCCTTGATGATAATTTGAAAAATTTCCTCAGGTGTGATACTTTGGAATTCTTGCTCTGGTATTCCATGAATGTGCATGTTAAGCTTCTTCAGAGTGTCCCATAACTCTTGAATATTTCTCTCAAGTATCTTTATGGCTTTAACAACCTCTTCCATTGAGCTGGTTAATTCTTTCACTCGTCTTCAAGATATGAAATTCTATTTTCTGCTTCATTAGTTCTGCTAATAAGACTCTCTTTTGAGTTTCTGGGTTGACGATAACTTCTTTAGTTCAATTTTAAATTCTGCTTGAGTCTGTTTTAAACTGCTCTATGCCTGTTTTGTTTCTTGAACTGTTTTTCTCAACTCCTCTAAGTGTCTGTAATGTTCCTGCTCAAAGTGGTTGATGTGGTTATTTAACTCCTCCTGAATTTCCTCCTTTATAGTATTGATCATGGTAATGACCATGGTTTGAAAGTCATTATCTTGGGCCTGACTTTCTTGGCTATTTTCTGTGAATTTGTTCTGATTGGCATCTATCATTATGCTGTTAATTCTTTCAGTGGGAGATTTGTTTCTTGGGTTTTGTTTCTCATGGATTTGCACTGTGACTTGGGCATTGTTTTATCTCTTAAGACCTTCTTTCAGTTTCTGTGTGTTTTTGACAGAATTGAATTGGTTGGTATTTACTACTCTAGCGCAGTTATTACTAGTGTTTGCCTTGAAGTTGGTTATGCTTGTCTGTTGTAGTTATTTCCTAGATGAGGCTATTTGACTGTTAGTACATCAATTAAGTCAGGTAATAGACGGGGTGAATATTAGTATTGAAGAGTACTTTTACGATTTAGTACCTTTGTGATATGTGAGGATGAGTGGTATTGTCCCTGAAGTTGTATATGTTTTGGGAGTGGCTATATGGAAAAGTTAATCTGCAGTGATTAATAATTGAGAAGAAGAGGATGTTAAAAATGGGGGAGGCTTACTTATCTTTGTGATGGATGTGAAGAATCTCTCCCATGTGACAGGATGATTTTAGAGGATTTCAGATGTATGGCCTTTGTCCCCTAGAGCTTTGCTTGGGTTTTCATTCCAGTCGGTTGAATTCTGAAGAACCGTGTGTCCTCCCTGGACTGCGAGTGTCCCCAGAAAGAAAGAGCAGAGCTGCTGGTGATGGCCCACTTCAGCTGGGACCTTAGTATGTGCTTTCTATCATTCCCCTTTTTCCAGGCTGTATTTTCTGGAAACCACAATTGGAAACATTGTAAATTAATGTCTCATACTACCTGATACTCAAGTGTTTTACTGTTTTTAATCCTAGTCACGGAAATGCTTAAGTAGGAGCAAAACAATTGATTGTTTTTCCAAAATGTGAGAATAAAGAGAAAATGAATCACATGTCTATGTCCCTAAAACAGTTTTGATCCTTAATGCAAACAATATGCTTTCTAAATCCCCATGTCTCTGTGTATTGACTTTTCTTGCTGAAGACAATGCATCTAGTCTGTTTCTGTTCCAGTGTAGAAATCGTTATCTCAGCTGTTATGGGAAATTTCCATTGCAGCTGCAGAGGTAGGAGACAACTTGGCCGCCTCTTCTGGGACAGCTGGTCTTGCTTCAGTGTCCCTGGGCCCAGGGTGAAGATCGTGACAAGGGGCTTTTCAGGGTGGGCTTTGTGACAGGACCTGGCCATCTCCAGTAAATCCCTGACTGTGTCTGCAGAAGTATCATGTCCCGTTGCTGCTTGAAAGAGCCAGGATTCCTGTTTAAAACCAGAGTCGCCCACTCTGATCCTTCCATTTGGGATTTTCCTGGAAGCAGATGGAATGTGAGGATGGTGTCCCTGAGTCAGCAGAGGGGCATAGGGGAGAGCCTTGTCATTGACCCCCGTGGGCTTCTACAGTGAAACCAACCCCAGGGAGAATCAAGTTCTGTTTTGACCTGTGAGGAAAGGAATGCAGTGTGGTTTCCTGTGGCCGCCACAGGATTCCAGTTTAATCCAGCCCAGCAGTGGGCACGTCGCCAGCCCCGCTGCTTGCACCACTCCTGCCCGTGTGGAGGATACAGAAGGAGTGCCAGAGACATTTAACATGAGCACAGTTGGATATGACTTTCCTCAAAGCAGAGACAAACACATGATTATGTGCATAGTCCTGTGTGCCTCAGCTCTCTAGAGAAGAATGGTTTATATTCACTTTAACACTGGCCCAAAAGTCATCTATACCTAGTGGCCACCACATTGGGGTAGGAGAGATAGCATCACCATCATCACAGGCAGGTTGTCTATCCCACAGCTCAGCTCCATATCACTAACTTTGAGGTTAGACTTTGGGGCTGAACACGGCCATGTATCTCCTTTGCTTGAAGGGGAAGCTGTTCTACAGATGTTTGCTCACAAAGGGGAGACTCATAGAGAGGAATTCTGGGAGTGCACGCTTCCCTCCCTAAGGAGGAAGAGGAGCATTACTTCTCATGCTTGATGGTCTACCATGAACCAGTTTAATCATTAAAGGCTTAGCCAATCAGGACTCAGCCCTCTCGGCCATGTGCTTTATTTATGTTTGATTGATTCATTATTGATAAGTCCTTTTAAATGCTTTATTTATGAGAAAGGGAGCGAGAGAGGGAGGGAGGAAAGGAGGGAGGGAGTAGAGAGAGACAGAGAGAAACAGAGAGAGATCACACAATCATGGGCAGAAGTCATAGCACGAACAACTTCAGAAAATCACTTTTTTCCCTCCACCCTCTGGGCTTCCCAGGATTTAACTCAGGTCATGAGGTTTAAAAGCAGTCAGGCGCCTTACCCACTGAGCTATCTCTCTCCGGTCTACCATGTCCTTAACTGACCAACTGGGGAAAGTGTGGGGCAAGATTCTGATTGTGTCAGCAGAGGAAAGAAACACTATTTTCAGGCAGAGCTTTGGGGAAAAAAACTGTCCCTTAGATTTCCGTAAGTAACCAGCTTGAATGAAAGTACTAGCCCAAGTGGTGGATGCTAAGTATTAAACCTTTGAGATGGGGCTGGCTTGTTTTCTTCATGTCCTAATCCAGGCTACAGCGTGGATAAGAGAGCTTTAAATGGAAGTTGGATTCTTTGCCATTTGCCTTGCGTTTTCAACTCTCACGCACTGTCTTGGGCTGTCTTTTTCTTCTGGTGACTGTGTACGTTGAACTCTGTCAGCTGAGTACACAGCCTTCACACTTAAAACCAGATGGGTGCTTTCGTATTGTTTGCGAACCAGTCTTTGTCTTGGAGGATTTTTTTCGGTAAACCTGCAGACATCCTGAGGCTTCCAATTTGAGCTTGCAAACTTTGTATGCCAGGCGGTAAATATTAATCCATACCTTGTGGTACATACTGGCAATCGCAATAAGAGGGATAATAATAATGGAGGTGGGAGGATCACTTTGAGTTCAAAGCTAAGTCTGAGATTCACAGCGGGACCCTCTCACAAAACAATAAAGCAGAATAAAGACAAGGAGACCACATTAAGAAGGAGGCTGCAGCTGGGATACTGCTTGGGTCCAAAGAGCTGGTCTTGGGCAGGATGCCCTGCATAGAGGACAGGCTGATCTGCTGCCAGTCCTTGGGAGACCAACAGCTTTATTGTCACAGGGCTGAGTAATAGGGGCTGCTTAATGAAGCAGAATGTGGTTAGGATGCAGTTCAATTACCGAGCTGCATTCTATGTGTGCGGCTTCCAGCAAGCGGAACCCCTCCATGAAGGCCCTTCATCTACAGGAAAGGGAATGAAAGGCAAAATAAGATTAAAAAATCTCTTCTCTTGAAAATGCTGGATGGATGGAAGACACCATGAGATTATCCACTGGGCCGGCTTGTAAACTGCCTGCCTTTCAGACATGTTTTGCTGTCACTATGGACAGAGTGCATTCTGGATGCTTTCTGCCCTGCCTGAATCATTTCCCTGCCACGTTCATTCAAACTTTGGAATGGAACTCTATTTGGACATAGGGCCTTCAAAAAGGTAGTTTGATGTGGGTCCTAATCCAGTAGAATTGGTGTCTGTGACAGTTACGTGAAGCCTGGGTGTCAACTTGACATAGGAGGTAATGACTAAGATCAGCTAAGACCACACTTGGAATGATAAACTGAGACCACCTGAAAGGATTATACCCAGCCTTGGGCTGGAGAGGTGGCTCAGCAGTTAAGCCTGTGCCTTGCAGGTGGAAGGTCCTGAGTTTAGATCCTAGACCCCACCTATAGTCGCCGGTCCTGGTAGGGTGGAACCTGTGAATCCCGGGCAGAATAAACAAGGAAGAGGTAGAGGCGGTCCATGGTGGTTCCAGAATTTGTCTGTGGTTCTACACACACACACACACACACACACACACACACACACACACACACACACACACACATGCACAATTGAATAAATAAAAAAAATTTAAATAAGGATTATACCCACCCTCAATTCCATGGGAACTTCCATAGATCCCATAAGAACCTTCACTAATGGACCATGTGAAAGGGACCACAGAATATAGGTGGGAAGACATTTCTAGGACTGCTGGAGCTATGTGGAGGTCTTCTGTGACTTAGCCTGCTGCCCGTTTCCGCCATGACATTTCCATCACCTCCAAAGACTATATTACTTCCCCTCTGGAAATTTAAGTTGAATAAATCTCCTTTCTCATATAAGTCATTTGCCTTTGAATGATCTCTCACAGCAACAGTAAAGAGTAACTAAAATAGTGTCCTTATATAGCAATCGAAGGTTAACATACAGATGTGCAGAGCCAGACCATGCGAAAAATGGAAGAGATCCTCTAGATTCAGAAGTCAGCCTGTGGAATTCCGTTCCTGCAGCTAGAGCCACAATTGTATGTAACCTGCCCTGAAACCCTGCTATATGTTGAGCACTGTGATTAAAATGATAGGTGCCAGCCCCTTGCCTCCTCCTGCCCACGCGCCACCGCCCCAACCCGCCCGCCAGGTCCCAGACAGGACTTACTCACATTCCTCCATCCTTGGAGCTTGGGTGGGTCCCAAGCCGAGTCCCAGGTCCCAGGTGTAGAATTCTGCTATCAACATCAGACCCTCTGCCTCTCAGGCCCACCGGGGACCTACACATGTGGTCCAGGGAAGACACACTGCTACTCAGAATTCAATAGAGTCCAAAGGAAACTCAAGCAAAACTCTAAGGGACAAAGGCCATACATCTGGAGTTCTCTACAATCCTCCTATCACGTGGGAGAGATTCTTCACATCCAGCCAAAAAATAAGTAAACTTCCTTTTTTTACCTTACTGATCCTTTCTAGTATCAATTTCTATAGATCAACTTTTCCATACAGCCACCCCAAAAACAACTCCAGAGAGTATACCACTCACCTTCACATATCACCAAGATACTAAATCATAAAGTGTACTACCATACTAATATTCACCCCTTGTCTACTTAACCTGACTTAACTGATGTATTAACAGCCGAATAGCCTCATCTAGGAAATTACAATAACAATAGACAAACATACCCAATTTAAAGCAAGCACTAGTAATAACTGGCAAGTGTAATAATACCAACTAAATCAGTTCAGTTAAAAACACACAGAAACTGAAAGTTTCTAAGAAATAAAACAACAATACCCAAGTCAAAGTGCAGATCCACAAGAAACAAAACCCAAGAAGACCAATCTCCCACCAAAAGAATTAACCCCATAATGATGGATTCCAACCAGAACAAATTCACAGAAAATAGCCAAGAAAGCCAGACCCAACATAACGACTTTCAGTGTATGATCATTACCATCATTAACAACTATGAAAGAGGAAATCCGAGAAGAGTTAAACGACTGGAATCAACCACTTTAAACAGGAACACAGCAGGCACTTGGAGGAGTTCAGAAAAACAGCTCAAGAAACAAAAATAGGCATAGAGCAGTTAAAACAGTCTCAGGCAGAGTTTTAAAATTGAACTGAAAGACAAGTTATCTTCAACCCAAAAACTCAACAGAGAGTCTTATCAGCAGAACAAATGAAGCAGAAAATAGAATTTCAGATCTTGAAGACAAAGTGGGGAGAATTAACCAGTTCAATGGAAGAGATTGTTAAAGCCAAAAAGATACCTGAGAGGAACATTCAAGAGATATGGGACACCCTGAAGAAGCCTAAAATAACGCATTCATGGAATACCAGAAAAAGAATCCCAAAATATCATACCTGAGGAAATATTTCAAATCATCATAAGCGAAAACTTCCCACAACTAAAGAATGAGAGGCCCATCCAATACAAGAGGCATTTCACACTCCAAACAGATATGACCAAAATAGAAATCGCCATGGCAAATAATAGTCAAAACACTCCACATTCAAGATAAAGAAAAGATGAGAGCTTCAAGAGAAAAAAAGCAAGTCACTTTTTAAAGGTAAACCTTTTAGAATAACAAATGACTACTCAATGGAAACAGTCAAAGCAAGAAAGCTTGGAGAGACGTACTTCAAGAATTAAATGAGCAAAAATGCCAATCCAGACTGATATACCCAGCGAAACTATCTTTCATGATTGAGGGAGAAACAAAAGTTTTCCAGCACAAACACAACTTGAAAGGATACATGTCTACCAAACCAGGCCTTCAAAAAATGCTAGAAATGATACTCAAGCTTGAAGAAAAGACCAAGCGTATCCAGGAGGACAGAAGGGAAGTATAGTACCACCAAAACATAAATATCAAACAATACGTTTACAAAATCCACTAAACATAAAAAAGTCCAGAATTAAAAATAATTTCTCCATTATAACATTAAATGTCAATGGTATTAACTCACCAATTAAGAGACACAGATTACAAACTTGGATTAAAAACCACAATCCAACAATCTGCTGCCTTTAGGAAACTCATCTCACCACAAAAGATAATCACATCCTAAAACTGAAAGGCTGGTCCAAAATACTGCAAGCAAATGGAACAAGGAAACAGGCAGGGGTAGCAGTTATGCTTTCGGACAAAGTGGACTTCAAACCAAAGAAAATTATAAGAGACACAGATGGATATTACATTTTAGTCACAGGTACAATTCACCAGGAAGACTTCACAATACTGAACATATATGCACACAATACGGGCCCCTCCACATTCATTAAGAAAACCCTACAGCGTCTAAAGCAAGAAATCAATGTCCAAATGATAATTCTCAGAGACTTCAACACCGCCCTCTCAACATGGATAGATCAACAGGTCAAAAGCTTAACAGAGACACTTTGGAACTTAATCAAACCCTTAAAGAAATGGACCTTACAGATCTCTATCGAACTTTTCATCCACGCACCAAAGAATACACATTTTTCTCAGCAGCACACGAAACTTTCTCCAAAATAGATCACATACTGGGCCACAAAATGAATCTACACATATACAAAAAGGTTGAAATTCTAACCTGTGCCGTATCAGACCACCACAGCCTAAAGCTGGACATCCACAAAACAACAAACAAGAGAAAATACACTAACTCCTGGAAACTTAACAATATGATGCGGAATGAGAACTGGATTCAGGAAGAAATTACAAAGGAAATTCAAGATTTCTTTAAAGCGAATTATAAAGAAAATACAACTACCAAAATCTCTGGGACACAATGAAAGCTGTCCTAAGAGGTAAGTTCCTAGTTCTTAATGCCTACATCAAAAAATGGAAACATCAGAAATAAATAACTTAACAATGCAGCTTAAAGCTTTAGAGAAACCAGAGCAATCTGATCCAAAAGTAGTAGAAGAGAGGAGATTAGCAAAATAAGGGGAGAAATATCTGAAATCGAGATTAGGAAACGAGAGAGAAATCAACCAGTCAAAAAAGCTGGTTCTTTGAAAAAAGATTGATATACCCCTAGCTAAATTAACCAAAAGCAAGAGAGAGAAAACCCAAATTAAACAAAATTAGAAATGGAAATGGAGTTATCACTACTGATACCAAAGAAATCCAGAGAATTATAACATCATATTTCAAAAAACTTATACTCTGTGAAGTTTGACAACACAAAAGAGATGGATGAATTTCTAAGTAAACACAACTTACCCAAATTGAATCAGGACGTTGTGAATTATTTAAATAGTCCTATAACATATAAGGAAATTGAAGAAGTAATCTCGAATCTTCCCACCAAAAATGTACTGGACCAGTTGGTTCAGCACAGAGTTCTACCAGACATTAAGGTGTTAATAACACCAATACTCCTTAAAGTGTTCCATCAAATAGCAAAGGAAGGAGCACTACCAAATTCCTTCTATGAAGCTAATATCGTTTTAATCCCAGAATCTAATAACGATTCACTTAAAAAGAAAACTATAGGCCAATCTCTCTGATGAGCACAGGACTCAAGATTCTCAAACAAAGTCTTAGCAATCGGATTCAAAAAACATCAAAAGATCATTCACAGGGACCAAGTAGGCTTTATCCCTCACACACAAGGCTGGTTCAACATACGCAAATCAATAAATGTAATCTCATATAAACCAGTCCAAAGTTCAAGACCACATGATACTCTCGATATATGCAGAAAAAAACTTTGGACAGGATCCAACAGCCCTTTATGATCAAAATCCTAGAAACAGTAGGAATGGAAGGGAATTTTATCAATATAATAAAAGATGTATACGACAAGCCCACAGCAAGGATTATGCTCAATGGGGGAAAACTGGAAGCATTCCCACTTCGATCAGAACTAGACAAGGCTGTCCACTCTCAACACTTCTATTCAATATTGTACTTGAAGTCTTAGCTGAAGCCATAAGACAGAAAAGGACACAAGAGGGATTCAATCGGCAAGGAAGAACTAGCTATCCCTATTTGCAGATGACATGATCTTATACCTGAGTGATCCCAAAACTCCACCAGGAAGCTCCTGGAACTAATACAGAAGTTCAGCAGGGTGGCAGATACAAAATAAATATACAAAAATCAGTGGCCTTCCTATAATGCCCAGTATGAAAGAAGTGAAAAAGCCCTGAGAGAAACAATCCCATTTACTATAGCCCCTGAAAAAACGAAACACCTTGGTATAAAACTAACCAAGGAGGTAAAAGGTCTTTACAATGAAACTTTAAACCCTAAAGAAGAAATTGCAGAAGATACCAGAAGGTGGAAAGACCTCCCATGTTCCTGGATTGGCAGAATCAACATCGTAAAAATGACCATCCTATCAAAGGCAATATACAAATTCAATGCTATACTAATTAAAATCTCAAAGCAATTCTTTAAAGAAGTTGACCAAACAATCTCAAAATTCATATGGAGGCACAAAAGACCCAGGATAGCAAAGACAATCCTGAATAACAAAAACACTGCTGGAGGTATCACCATATCAAACCTTAGTCTATACTACAAATCCATAGTTATAAAAACAGCTTGGTACTGCCTCCAAAATAGAAACACAGATCAATGGATAAAGGTTGAAGCCCCAGACATAAGCCCACAAAATTACAGCCATTTGGTCGTTGACAAAGGGGCCCAAAAAATTCAATGGAAAAAGAACAGTATCTTCAACAAATGGTGCTGGCAAAACTGGATCTCCACATGCAAAGATTAAAACTAGACCCGCACTTGTCACCATGTACAAGACTTAATTCCAAATAGATGAAGGACCTTGATATAAGGCCAGAGACTATAAAAATTATAGTTGAAAGGGTAGGGAACTCCCTCGAGCTGATTGGGCTAGGCCAAAAGTTCCTAAACAGACAATCCAATGGCACAGTCACTGCTACCAACTCTCAACAGTTGGGATCTTGTGAAATTACAGAGCTTCTCTTCAGATAAAGAGATTGTAACATGAGCTCACAGGCAACCCACAGAATAGGAGAAAGTCTTCACTAACCACATATCTGATAGAGCTCTATTATCCAGAGTGCACAAAGAACTTAGAAAACTAAACACCAAGGAAACTAATGGCCCAATTATAAAATGGGCCCTGAACTTAAAAGAAAACTTCACCAGGGATGAAATTAAAATGTCTAACAAATATCTTACAAAATGCTCGACTTCCTTAGTCATCAGGGAAATGCAAATCAAAAACTTCCTTGAGATATCATATCACCCTGGTCAGGATGGCAAAATCCACCAATACAAACAACAACAAATACTGGAGAGGATGTGGAGAGGGGGGGAACTCTCCTACATTGCTGGAGGGAATGTAGGCTCATACAACCACTCTGTTGAGCCGTCTGGAGATTCTTAAAGAAATTAAAGATTGAAATGCTATATGATCCCGTTATTCCACTTTTGGGAATAACCGCCCATACAGCAAAAATTCACCTCGATAGCACAAGCATGACCATGTTCATAGCAGCACTGTTTACAATAGCAAAGTCATGGAATCAACCCAAATGTCCAACAGTTGATGAGTGGATACGGAAAACTCTGGTACATCTATACCTCAGCCATCAAAATGATGAATTACTGGAATTTGCTGGGAAATGGATGTTATTAGAAACAATTATATTAAGTGAAGTATCCCAGACCCAGAAATTAAGCACCGTATGTACTCCCTAATAGGTGGCTCCTAGTACCAAACCCACCCAGGCCCACCTAGAGACACTCAAAGGTAAATCTCTGTAATACCTACAGTAATTGCAAGGATTATGAAACAGGAGGGGATGGGGTAAGAGGGCCACTCAGAACAAGGAGGAGAGGAGACCCACGTTACAGCAGAGAGAAATAGGCCTCCATCAAGACTGCATGTAATGAATTAGACATCTGGTTAAGTTCACAGACTTTGGTTCCTAATCATTTACAACTGAGGGGGTAAGTGATCTCACCAGAAGGGAGGGCATATAGGTCAGGCAGATAAAAAGTTACCATTTTGCAGATGGGTGATGACTCCTCCCTCACTGTGGTTGTCCTATTTTATTACACTACCTTTGGATATACTCTGATAACAAGACTATAGTTTTAACAGCTTTTTATCTCTGGCCAGGGGGTGACATCCAATACCCATCAGGAGGGAATGAAAGGCATTGCAGGAACAGCAGAAACTGCAAAAGAAAATCAACAAACCATAATCCGAGAACTTCAGAGGACTCGATATCCACCACTCTAACGAGGCCAGACTAATCTCTCCCCATCCTGAAGCGCAGGGAAATTGCCGGAAGTGAGGGGGCAGTACGATTGTAAGAGCACAAGGATGGAGGAGCAATGATATGCAAGATACTCCACACAAGTTAGTGCCGAAGCAATCATAATTGGACTTTGCATGCCCTGCGCATGTCCAACACAACTATTGACCCCACAAAGTCTAGCATTTACTAAAGGCACCAAGATCCTTGGAGGCAAGGGATTGACAGCCACAGTAGTGGTTCCTATGCTTAAGGGAACACAGGAAGGGTTCAGGAAATGCCACTGGGTCCTTGTACGTCATCGGAGAGGAGGGCCCAGAGGAGAGTCCGGCTGCACATTAAAGGATTTTCTCGGGATTGGGAGGGAGGCACTGTGGGATGGGGAGAGAGGGGTAAGGAGAGGGGGAGCAGGAGGTTCGGGGGAGGAGGAGGGAGGGGGAGGGAACCGGTGTACCTATTAAGTTTGTAGAGCGGAAATACTAATAAAAAATGTTTAACAAATGACAGGTGCCACCAGATGTCAGCAAAACACAGCCTAAGGGCCAAACCAGTCATTCAGCAGCACCCACAGCTTATACATTTGCAAGGGGCTTAAAAAAAAGAGAAATCTGTAACACCAGAAGATTATAGGGTTTTCCAGTTCAGTCTCCACTCAAGCGTTTCACGAGAATACAACCTTTGTCATTTGGGGCTGTCTGTGGTCTAGGGCCATATGCACAGTTGGCTTATACCCACAGAAATCCAACTGCTATAGATCTTGAGACGTTTAGCATCTGGCCCTTTCAGAAAAGTTACTGACCTGAGGCAAATCCGTAGTCTCTGATCTGAAAGGAAGTCAGTTTAACTACAAAAGATGTCATATAAACAATTAATTTCAAAAGCACATTGTAGTGCATTTTTGTAACTTTTTTCTTCCTTTCTTTTCTTTTCTCTTTTGTCTTATTGAGACAAAGTCTGGTCTGGAACTTGCATTTAGTGAAGGAAGACTTTGAGCTCCTGATCCCCCTCTTTTCCTCTACTTTCTAAATTCTGGAATTACAGACATGCACCACTACACCAGTTTGATGTGGTACTCGGGATTGAACCCACGACTTTGCACATGTTAGGCAAGCACTCCACAAACTAAACTACAATCTCATCTTATTTTTAAAACCTTCAAGCTAAAATGTTTGTGTGTTATACATATTAGTCCTCATACTGCATCTGTAAGGAAAAATATGTTATTTTATATACTTCTGTATACTTTATATTTATTTAACTCGTTATGCATATGTCAATTTTACTACTGAATGACATTAAGTAATGCATGTAAAATGCTTTGAATAGAAGAAAGTACCATGAATAGAGTATATTAATCTCTATGGAATTCTTCTTTCCCTTTATTTTGATGCTGTTTAGTGTTTTATTAGCACATTAATTTACTATGGGATTCTTTTTTATTATTTATTCAACTGTGCACGAGTGCATATGTATGTGTGCGTGCGCGTGTCTGTGTGTGTGGGTGTGTGTGTGTGTGTGCGTGTGTGGTGTGTGTGTGTGTAGAACGACAGACGAATTCGGAACCACCATGGCCACCTCCACCTCCTTCTGTCCCGGGATTCACAGGCTCTGCCCTACCAGGACCAGAAGCTCAGGCCGCCCCCTCTTCCGCGCTGTGTCTATACGTGGGATCTGGGATCTGAATTCAGGACCTTCTGCCTGCAAGGCGGAGGCTTAACCCCTGAGCCACCTCTCCAGCCCTACTATGGGATTCTTATTGTGCTTTCCTCTAATTTGGAAACTAAGCACTTTTCAGGACTCTTATGAAATGAAAAGAGGGTCATTGTTTAAATAAACAAAATGTCAAGAAGAGGTTTAGAGCAGGATAGAGGTTGTAGGGGAAGGGGAATTTTTACTGTACAAATGTCAAGCCCAGGAAATCAGCCTAGCTTGAACAATAGGAAGGTGAACTAAATATGACAGAAATAAGTCGATGTCTTGAAATTATTTATGTAAGTTTTTTTTGAGACATGGACTCAAGTGATCCTACCATGTGGGCCTCGCCATGGCAATCTTGTCATCCAATGTTCTTTGAATGGTTTTCTTAAAAGCAGAATGCAAGGGCCCAAGATGGCTTAGGAGGTAAAGGTGCTTGCTACCAAGCAAGATGACCTGGGTTCCATCCCAGAACCACATAGTGAAGGGGAGAACCCAATTCACACACTTTTTATTGTCTGACTGTACATATACACCATGGCAGCACTTGTAGTACAACTGCATGCACACACACACCACTCGCATGTGTGCGCACACACACACAGATGGATAGGTAAATAAATGTTTTGAAATCTTGAAAAAGCAGAATGCAAGTTGGATGAAGAAACTGTTGGTAGCAGGCCAAGGATTTTTATGTTTTTCACCTATTTATAGTAGGATTTAATCCAAACTTACTACATTGACTTCGTGGAATTTCAAAATAATGAAAGGGGTGTTTCTATGGAAGTTAGGATCTAAGTTTTACAGTTTAGTCTCTTTCCCAGGCTAACTAGTTTACAAACTTTTGTAGAGGGGAAAATAACTCAGACATGCCTTTCAGTGTAGAATGGGGTTTCCCCTTCTATAAAGGATGAAACTTGTGTTTTAAAAGGTACAACATGCTCTTGTAGTCACAGCAAGTGAAGGTGAGTAACAGTCCTGTGCTTGTAAAACAGCAGCCCAACTCCATTTAGTTCTTTTGATTTCCAGAAACAACAACCTGATTCTTACCATCCCTTGGACACTGCTGGCTTTGTCTGGCCACATTGATGAGAACTTCTCATATTTCAGGAAAAGGAATAAGCATTCTTACTCCATTTGGGGAATTTCATTTTTTTATTTTATTTATTCAATTGTGTGTGTGTGCCCGCGTGTGTATGTGTGTGTGTTGTGTTGTGTGTGTGTGTGTGTGTAGAACCACAGGCGAATTCGGGAACCACCATGGACCGCCTCCACCTCCTTTTTTGCTCTGCCCGGGATTCACAGGCTCGCCCTACCAGGAGCAGAAACGCAGGCGCCCCTGCTTCCACCTGGCATCTATAGGTGGGGTCTAGGATCTGAACTCAGGAACTTCGCCTGCATGGCAAGGCTTAACCCCTGAGCCACCGCTCCAGCCCATTTGGGGAATTTCTTTAAAGGAGCCATCTTCTGTGCTAATGGGATTTGTGGGAAAAAAAAAACAAAACCTGGACCAAATGATTCTTGAATTCATCAGAACCACCTGTGTTTACTATCTTGAAAATGTAGCTTCTGTACTTAGTTGTGCTAACTGCATTGTACTTTATTTATTACATCAAAAAACAACTCAGGCTGGGGATGCAGTTCAGAAAGTAGAGCTCATGGCTCACATGCATGAGGCTGTGAATTGATCATTAGCACCAGTAGAAACTGGGCATGGTGGTGCATGCAGTAATCCCAGAAGTCTCTGGGTAGCTGCAGGAGAATCAGAAGCTAACTGAGCTACATCCCAGTTCAATCGATATCTTAAAATATGCGAATCATCTTAAGTAACACGTAATTAAACTCCTATTTTCTGAAAATTAATAATTGTCAAAATTAGGTATTAAATATAACCAACCGAAATGAAATAAAATATATAATTTCTGTTGATGGTGCTAATATCACATATTACATCATATGCTGCATTTCATTTCAAAATGTGTTTGCATGTTACAGCCTATTTCTTTAGTAAATGTAGCTCTAGTTCCTGATTCTCCACTAGGGGATGTTTTTTACCTTCTATCTCAGTGATCATTTAACAATGTCTGTAATCCATTTTGTTTGCTAGGAGATGGGATCTCATTCTGTAGCCCAAGCTTGCCTGAAACTCACTGTGTAGCCCAGGCTGGGCTGGAGACACGGAATTGTCACAATTGTGGATTTAACTGCTGCCTACTGTCAGAGGCCAAGTCGTCCAAGGCACAGAATGTCCCAATCACAAAGCACAACCTGGCTGCAAGTGTGGGCCAGAGCATCGTGGTGTAGAGTCTTTGAGAAACAGCTGACAATCTGAAGGACAACCCAGCTCCCTGTCATTATTACTCTATAAGAGAAAATACTGAATTACACTGAGCAGACACACTCGGAGGCTGGTGTCGGGCAAAAGTCAAGAGTGGGTGTGCAAGGGAGAGGCCAGGACTCTGACAGCAGGGGTCTCTTCAGTGTGGGCTCCACCCTGTCTCAGAGTGCCTGGCTGCTGAACAGGTGGGAAGTGACCTGGTGGTCCATTCCTCCATTATTGGGGTCAGCAGATTGAGAGGGCTGGGGCTTTGAGCTGATGAGGCAGGCCTGATTCTCTTAGCAGTGAAGGTGAGCAGGCGGGTGTGCTCAGAGACTAGTGACCCCCCCTCAGAGGGGAAGCAGTCCCTAAGCCTGCTGAAGACAGCTCCTGTCCCTAGCTGTCTATCAGAGGCTCAGAATATCCCACGTGAGGCCAGGCAGCGGAGTGGAGGCTGGACAGCAGGCTTCCGTCTCCTCATCCCAGAGGTGGAGGGCCTGTTTCTGCTATCATCTTCAAGGCCCTTGGCCTGAGCCCTGGGTTCTGCGTCCTTATCATGGGACAAGCAAGATCAAGCCTCAGGAGTAGCCAGAGGGGCAACTTGTGCTGGTGCCTGTGAGGGGGCATATATCAACACCTTCAGGGTACTGGCAAAGTCAAGCAGGGGCTGCACAGTGAAGAAGATGGGGTTCCAGGGCGGCAGGGAGGTTAATACCTTGACTACTGCAGGCCTTGACGGGCCTAACCTGGTACCTGCTCACGGTTGCCCATCGGTGCAGTACAGAGAGTGTGACTGTCTTGTTTGAGTACAGACCCTCTTCCAGAGGGTGGGCTGCAGGTGCAGCTGCAGTGGGGTGCAGGCCATGATCAGCATTTGGGTAAAAGCTTGGGAGTCTGTATATATGGAGGTTTGCTTTATGTCCTATTATATTATGGTCTATATTCGAAAATGTATCATGGGCTGTCCAGTAGAAAGTGGCTTCCTTAGTATTTATTTGAAACATTCTATAGATATCTACAAGGTCCATTTTATTTATGGTTTTATTTAACCCCAATGTGTCTTTTCTTAGTTTTTGATGCATTGACCTGTCCATTGATGTGAGTGGGGTATTGAAGTCTCCTACTATCACTGTGTTTGGGTTGATTAGTTGTTGTGCCTCCTGTAGTATTTGTTTGGATCAACTTGGTTTCTCCCATATTTGATACATATATGTTTAAGATTGTAAGAACTTCTTACCGAAACTTTTTCTCTACTAAGATAGAGTATTCATTTTTATCTCCTATGATTTGCTTTAGTTTGAAGTCTATTTTATCTAATATTAAGATGGCTACTCCTGCTTAGTTCTTTTTTCCATTTGCTTGGAGTACTTTCAACTATCATTTCACCATGGGAAAGTATATTTATCTTTCATGGTGAGGTGTGTTTCTTGAAGGCAGAGAATTGATTGGTCATGATGTTTGATCTAAGTAATAATCCTGTGTCTCCTGAATGGGGAATTGAAGCAATTGAAATTTAAAGTTATTTGTGAAAGGTGTTTTATGGTTCCTTATATTTTGTTAATTTCATGGTTTTTGCCTTCTTCAATCCCCCGTTTAGCTCTTGTGCTGGTATTATTTATTCCCTTTAGCTTCTATGATGTGTTTATCCTTCTCTTCCATCTTGTGCATTTCTTCCATCATACTCTGAAGTCCTGACTTCATGTCCATATAGTGTTTTAGTCTATTTCTGTCATGGAATATTTTTCCTTTTACCTTCTATTATGACCGACAGTTTTGCTGGATATAATAATCTTGATTGGGATTCAAAAATTGTATTGAGAGGTGAAGGGTGCCACAAGGACACCACCAGCCCCTCTGCTGGTATGTCCGACCACCCCGGATGTTTCCAGTCACCCTGCATTTCAGGTAAATCCCACCAGCCTATCCCAGCTCCTCCCACCAGCCAGCCTGACCAGCATCCAGGCTGACCATGCTTGGGTGGGCTTCCAGGCCATGCCCCAGGTCCCAGGTGAAGTGTGCCATCAGCGAGCCACCAGCCCTTCTGTCTGTCCCCCGACCATCCTCCCGACCCGGATGCTCCCTGTAATGCTGCATTTCAAGTAAATCCCAACAGCCTATCCCAGAGCCTCCTACCAGCCAGTCCGAGCAGCATCTAGGCTACCCGAGGCTCGAGTGGGCCTTTAGGACACGCCTCAGGTCCCAGGTGAAGTGCACCACCAGCACGCCACCAGCCCCTCTCTTGGTCCTCCAGGCCCCGATGCTCCGGTCACCCTGCATCTCAGGTAAATGCAACAGTCCGTCCCAGCTCCTCCCATCCTCCAGCCTGAGCAGCATCCAGACTGGCCCAGGCTTGGGTGGGCCATGTCCCAGGCCCCAGGTGAAAGGAACAGCCAGTGCACCACCAGCCACTCTGCAGTTCTGCCCACCCCAGATGCTCCCAGTCACCCTGTGTCTCAGGTAAATCCTACCAGCCCAACCAAGCTCCTCCCACTGGCCAGCCTGAGCAGCATCCAGGCTGCCCCCAGTTTGGGTGGGCCTCTAGGACACACCCCATGTCCCAAGTGAAATGTGCCCCCAGTGCAGCCACCAGCCCCTCTGCTGGTCCACCTGCCTGCACACACCACAACCTCCAGGTCACCCAACGTCTCAGGTAAATACACCAGCCCATCCCAGCTCCTACCACCAACCAGCCTGAGCAACATCTTGTCTGCCCAGGCTTGGGTGGGCATTTGGGCAATGTACCAGGTCCCAGGTGAAGTGCTTTGCCAGCGTGCCACCAGCCCCTCTGCCAGTTCACCTGTCTACCCCGTATGTTTCCTGTCACCCTGCATCTCAGGTAAATCCCACCAGCCCTGCCCAGCTCCTCCCACCAGCCAGCCTGATCAGCATTCATGCTGACCCGGGCTTGGGTGGGCCTCCAGGCCATACTCCAGGTCCCAGGTGAAGTCCACTGCCAACATTCCACCAGCCCCTCTGCCTAATTACAGCCATTTGATCTTTGACAAAGGAGCCCAAAAAATCCAATGGAAAAAGAACAGCATCTTCAACAAATGGTGCTGGCAAAACTGGATGTACACATGTGTGGAGCTTTTTAGCTCTCCCCTTGACCACCATCCCACAGTGGTAAAGGGAAACCCTGCCCGACAAGACCAATCCAGAGAGGTAAGGTTGCAGGGTGGAGAACACACACACACACACATCCGGGAGTTCTGTCTAAGCAGAAACTGGTTTATTGTATCAGACAGGCACTTATACAGAGTTGGAGGAAGGGGTGGAGGTATAGGGGTGCGGCGAGGTATAAGGGCCAATAAAGGTGTCACCATGGAAGCAGTAACTAGGCAGAGGCTATTTTTTCCCAGGATGTGCTGAGTCACCCTGATGTGGAAGTTGCAGGCCAGAGACAGGCCACCAAACTTTAGTCAGGCTTAGGAATTTCCACCAGGTCTCACACCCAGCCTCCATGAGGCCCAACATCTCCCCCTTTTGTTTTGTAATGGTGGACCAGAGACACGACCTCTTTCTTAGGTTGCCTCCTTTTGGAGGTCTTATCCATCATTGGGTATCGTGTTTTTATGTCACAAGAGGACTACTCCACAACCTGTCTTAAATTGTCCCTGGCTGTTTGGGATCTTACCCGTCATTGGTCATGTGGAAGGCTGTGGAGGGATGTTCATTGGAAGATGGCCAGTCATAGGAGGAGTTGGAACCTTGGGTGGCAAGCCTGTGGTAATGAACCTCGACCTGGTTGATGCACTGTTGAATGAACTGTGTAATCTTGTTGATGACACAGGACTTAGGGTAAGGAGGAGGAGTAAGAGTAGGAGAAGGATAGTTCCAAGCAGGGCGAGGAAATAGGGAAAAGGGTATTAAAGTCTGTCCAAAGTAGGTTATTTCGAAGGTCCTGTCGCCTCCTCTCCAGGTCTTCCTGGAGTCTCTTGATCTTATCTTGGAAGATTCCTGTTCTGTTAGCATAAAACCAGCATTTTTTCTGTAGGAATAAGCAAATCCCTCCCTCTTTGGCAGTTAACAGATCTAGCCCTCTCTTATTTTGGAGGACAACATCTGCCAAGGAGTCAAGTTGCTCTTGGAGGTCGAGGATGGTACTGGACACAGCTTTTAAATCATTAATCATCTGTAAAGAGACCTTTTGGTAAAGCTGGACAGCAGTCCTATCCCTATAGTACCTGTGGCTACCCCCGTGGATATCCCCAGTTCTACAAGTAAAGGTATACAGCTTTCTTGGGTCTCCCTCCAATATAGTGAAAAGAAGGCACTGGAAGGGGTTCATCCCCAGGGATTATGTCTACATCAGGGATTAGGGAAGCAGGGACGTAGAGGCCGGTCCAGTTGACTGGCAGGAAGCTGTAAGCTATCCCTCCTCCACAGATGAAGACCATTCCAGAGAGCGGACAGAGTTGTGAGTTAGGATCAGTTATGTTTGACTCACAAAAAGAAGGATGAAATGCTTTTAAATCTATGTTGGTATTATCTGGGGATGGTGAAGCCCAAAAGCAGGTCCCATTAGGTGTGATAGTCAGAAGTTGAGGGGGCTGTCTGATTTAGTAGGTCAAATACCATTTTTAGTAGGTATTCTGTCAAGGGATCAAGAGAGTGCACACCTCAACCTTCAGGGAGGGCAATAGGGTAATAATTAAGTTCTGGCTATTGGGCCTGTATGAGTTCCTCTAAGTGTTTTTCAACCTGTTTTTCTCTGACCTTATCTTGGACCCCCATCCCCACCATTGGAATACCCACTAGGGGCTTACCATGTCCCAGAAAACATCTTGGTCTACAGAGCCGAGGCAGGGGGAGGAGGCATATCCCCCATAATCCTGAATAAACCCACTTGTGTCCCCTGACATCCTTGGATTCTTAATAGTAGTCCAGTATGTCTTATTATTGGAGGTGCACTGTTGGACTGTATCATAACAGGCAGAGTGCATAGTTTTATAAAAGTTGGAACAAGGGCAGGGTCCTGGTTTGCCATCCAATAAAAGTATGATCTTAGGTTTTTGTGTGCAGACCCATTGGGATGGTATAGCACCAGTGACTACAGAAATTTGAGTCGGTGAGTATGTAGTCAATTGTGGAAGTAATCATAGAGGTCCCGGATGGCTGTGTTTTATGTGTTCCCCCCTGGCAGTCACAAGTCTTCCCCATCCAGTTGGCTAAGATGGCTCAGGCATCGTGTGGATTTTTAAATCTTGCATCATTGGGTAGGATGAATATTGCCATCATCAGAAGGCTCAACTGTTGTATCTTCAATTGTTTCTGGGGAGAAAGCAGAGGGACAGCTCTCAAGGGTGGAACACTCCCTGGAGAGGATACAGTCATTACCCTCTTTTGGGGGCAAATATTTTAGTTCCCTGGAGTAGGGATTCCCCCTTTTGTTTTTGTAATTGGGCCTTAAGGGTTTGGTTGTATCATTCAACAATTGCTTGATCCCATGGGTTATATGGAATGCCTGTAGAATGTGTGATGTTCCAGGTTTGGAGGAAGTTTGTGAAGGCCTTACCCATAAAGCATGGGCCATTTTCTGTTTTGATTTGATCCGGTAACCCAAGGGTCGCAAAACATTGAAGCATATGGCTAATAGCATGTTTGAATTTTTCTCCGGTATGGGCTGATGCCCAACAGGCATGAGAGAAAGTGTCAACTGTAAGAAAGATGTTATTTTAATTTCCCAAATGGAGAATAGTGGATTACATCTATTTGCCAGAGATGATTAGGTCAGAGCCCTCAAGGAATGGTCCCTGCATTTTAGAGAGGGGTATTTAAAGGAAAGGCTGCAAGATTTACAGGTATGAACAATGTTTTAAGATCTTTAATGGGCACTTGGTATGTCTAAGCCCTCTCCAATTGATTCCAATTGATAGGGGTCAACTGGTGGAAGCGTGTAGCTTTTGTGACCATATTACACTCAGTTGTGGAGGCCAATTTGTCAGACAGAGCATTTCCTTCTGAGAGAAGGCCTGGTAAATTTTGATGGCATCTGAGATGTTGGAGAAAAATGGGTTGGCCCTTTGTTTAAGTAGAGACTAGGCTGGGATCATTAGGGGAGATATAGGGTTGGAATCCAATTTAATATGAGCTTCAGCCAAGTTGGGTAACATATTAACAACATAGAGGCTGTCAGAGAACAGATTAAATGACTCTTGTATTGTATCCAATGCAAGGATGACAGCAAACAGTTCCAAGGAGAACTGTTTAAGTCATGAGCCTCCTACGGATACCAGGCAGCGGGGCGGTTGCCGCTCAGGTTGGCATTAACAGGAAAGAGCTCAGCTGCTTGGCCTTGGTGTATGGCAGGAGCGTCCAAAGGAGGCCCCTTAAGGGAGTGCCCACCAGAGTCATCCGATTATTAATCTTTCTCAAATCCTGAAGCATTCTCCATTTCCCAGAAGACTTCTGAATAACAAAGACAGGGCTCTTCCAGGGGCTCACAGAAGGGCAGATGTGTCCCAATCTGAACTGTTCCTGGACTATTTCCCTGAGTTTTTGGAGCTTATTTTGAGGCAATGGCCACTGTTCTACCCAGACAGGAGGGCCTGGGAGCCAGCTGATGGCTGGGGTCAAGGGAACAGTGGCCCTTAGGATTGGGGGATCAGCCCATGGGGGTGAGGTCTTGCATGGGGGGACCTTCCCCCTTTTATCTTCAAAGAGGGTGTCCCCTATAGAGTTGGTAAGGCTACCAGGGAGGTTGAACTGCTATTGTTATTCTTCCTCTTCCAAAATATCTTGGTACAGAGCCTTGTGATCCGTGGTGATATAGGCTTCAGCCTCCCCCAGTTTAAAGTGTCCTTTTCTTACCCCTCTGGGAGAAGCCTGTTCCAAAAGGTGAGCAGGGTTGGTTTAACAACCCTGAGCATATGATGGCCCTGCCAGGGCTGCTGCAGATCCTAGTAACCAAATTCCTATTTAATTAAAACAGACAATTGAAATACATTTGAATAAATGAAGCTTAATTCTTAATTTCTAATTTCTGAGGCTCAATGCCTTTTCTTTTGTAATATGGAAGAAGCATAACACTTTCTTTTCATTTCTAATTTTTAGTCTGTTCATAAATCTAACTTTCCACAAACCTTCACAACATACTTTAACATTTTAAGTAAGACATATCATCCCATGAACCTTCTTTTAAACCTTCTAAGTACCATACACATTTCCTTCATATTTTCTTTATCCTATTTGGTGATTTCCTGTTGTTTTCACATTAGATATCCTTTAATAAATGTCCTTTTAAAAAAAACAGTAACAGGGGCTGGAGAGGTAGCTCAGGGGTTAAGCCTCTTCTTTGTAGGAGGAAGGTCCTGAGTTTGGATCCTAGACCCCATGTATAGATGCCGGGCGGAAGCGGGGGGCGGCCTGCGTTTCTGGTCCTGGTAGGGCAGAGCCTGTGAGTCCCAGGGCAGAGTAAACAAGGAGGAGGTGGAGGCAGGTCCATGGTGGTTCCCGAATTCACCCGTGTTTCTACACACACACACACACACACACACACACACACACACATACACATACGTACATACGCATACACACACAATTGAATAAAAAAAAAACAAAGAAAAAAAAAACAGTAACAGTAGACCTCATCTTTAAAAAAAAATCATTATATCCAAATTAAGCTTGCAAGATTGTAGCAGCACATGGGAGTACACCTGGAATTAGAAAGCAGACTTGTCCCCAAGGGAGGGAGCTCATACACACCAGGAGAATGAAGAAATTCCAATGAATTTCTCAGAAATCAGTTTTTTTTCTGGCTGTTAGATATGTTAACATTACACATGGGAAAACAAACTTTTAAAGGAATTACAAAAGTGATGTTACCAGATCCTAGATAAAAGTACAATACCACCTTTTGTGGTAGCTTCATAAAAATCAAGACAAAACAAGATATTTTAGTCAGTACGTACTCAGGCCTTTTTTATTAATTTTTTTATTATTTATTATTTATTCAATTGTGCTTGTTTGCGTGTGTGCGCATGTGTGTATGTATGATGTGTGTATGTATGTGTGTGTGTAGAACCACGGACGAATTCGGGAACCATCATGGACCGCCTCCATCTCCTTCTTGTTTACTCTGCCCTGGGATAACAGGCTCCACCCTACCAGGATCAGAAACACAGGCTGCCCCCGCTTCCGCCTGGTGTCTATATGTGGGGGCTAGGATCTGAACTCAGGACTTTCTGCCTGCAAGGCAGAGGCTTAACCCCTGAGCCACCCCTCCAGCACTGACGTACTCAGGCCTTTTAATGTTATTAAAAAGATTCATTTTTAAGTGTGCACGTGCATTTAAATTGGGCATGCCAAATAATGAACAGAGTCAAAAACCAAAATGTGATTATAAGCATGCAATAAAATTTGAAGTGGCCACAGCTGTTATTTTGAAACATAAAACATAAAATTCAGATAACCAAACAAGTTAAAACTTTTTTTTTTCTAGTGTCCTTAAAATGTCCTGGCAAACAGTCTGTCCCATTGTTTCGTCCATCTGAGTCCACACAAAAGACGACACAAGATTAACATTCGGGATAGGTTTTTGTGAAGGAGTATGGGGGTGTCTTCCTCTAAACTGTCCCCACCCCCTTTTCCCTTGAGCAGAGCTAAATCTCAATACAGGTGACTGGTCCCATTCCTCAGCTGCTTGCTTGCATTTTTCTTTTTCTTTTTTCTTTTTTTTCTTTTTCTTTCAGCTCCCAGACTGCATGCCACCCCTCCCCCTTGATAAAGGGAACTGTGAATGCCAGACACTTTCTCTTGCGACAGCCACTCCCCTGACTCATCCCGGGGCTCTTGGAGCCATCGTTTTCACTCTCCCTCACCTTGGGCCGGCAGCCAAAGGGCCACCCTACAGAAGGCCGCCCAGGCCCGTTCTGCCTGGTGGTCAGATATTTCAAGCCCTAGGCTTTTTAACATTAGTCTAAGAGCCTTCAGGGCAGGATCCTCACAGACCGAAAATGATTGCCCCATCCTCTCGGGAATACCTTACCTTGCACCTTGCTTGGCCCAATCAGCCACTCCTCAGTCGCAATGCTGCTGTTGCCTCACACACGGCACCAATTGTGGGGTTTTTCAGCTCTCCCATCGACTGCTGTCCCACAGCAGTAAAGGGAAACCCTGCCCCACAAGACCAATCCCGAGAGGTAAGGTCCCCGGGCGGAGAACACACACATACACACACCAGGGAGTTCTGGTTTATTGTAACAGACAGGCACTTATATAGAGTTGGAGGAAGGGGTAGAGGTATAGGGGTGGGGTGAGGTGTAAGGGCCAATAAGGTGTCACCACGGAAGCAGTAACTAGGCAGAGGCTATTTTTTCCCAGAATGTGCTGAGTCACCCTGATGTGGAAGTCTCAGGCCAGAGACAGGCCACCAAACTTTAGTGGGCTTAGGAATTTCCACCAGGCCTTAGGCCCAGGCTCCATGAGGCCCAATACAAATGCAGAAGATTAAAACTCGACTTGTATTTGTCACCATTTATAGGAGTTAATTCCAAATGTATCAAGTACCTCAGTATAAGGCCAGAGACTATAAAAATCTTAGTTAAAAGGGGAAGGAACTCCCTCGAGCTGATTGGAATAGATCAACAGTTCCTAAATGCAAATCCACTAGCACAGTCACTACAATCAATAATCAACAGATGGAATCTTTTGAAATTTACGAATTTCTGTTCAGATAAGATAAAGTGATTGTAACTCCAACACAAAGGCAAACCACAAAATGGGAGAAAATCTTCACTAACCACATATCTGATACAGCTCTATTATCCAGAGTGCACAACACAGAGGAAACAAATGGCCCAATTAAAAAATGGGCCCCGGAACTTAAAAGAAACTTTATCAGGAATGAAATTGAAATGTCTAACAAATATCTTAAAAAATGCTCCACATCCTTTGCCATCAGGGAAATGCAAATCAAAACTTCCCTGAGATATCGTATATACCTGGTCAGGATGGCAAAAATCCACAATACAAACAACACCAAATGCTGGAGAGGATGTGGCAAGAGGGGAACTCTCCTACATTGCTGGTGGGAATTCAGGCTTTTACAACCACTCTGGCGAGCTGTCTGGTAATTCTTAAAAAAGTCAAAGATTGAAATGCCATATGATCCTACTATTCCACTTTTTGGAATAATCCCCCATATAGCAAAAATTCACCTTGATAGCACAAACATGACCATGTTCATAGCATCACTGTTTACAATAGCAAGGTCATGGGACCAACCCAAATGCCCAACAGTTGACGAGTCGATAAGGAAAATGTGGTACATTTATACAATGGAATACTACTCAGCCATCGAAAATGATGAATTAATGAAATTTGCTGGGAAATGGATGGAATTAGAAAAAATTATATTGAGTGAAGTATCCTTATCCCAGACACAGAAAATTAATCGCTTTATGTACTCCCTAATATGTAGATCCTAGTGCCAAACCCACTTAGTGACACACTCAAAGATATGTCTCTGTTATACCTATAGTAATTGCAAAGATTATAAACAAGAGGGAAGGAGAAGGAGGGCCCCACCAGAAACAAGGAAAGAGGGGATCATGCTACAGGAGAGAAAATATGCCACCATCAAGGACTGAAAGTAGGTAATGAGACATCTGGTTAAACTCACAGACTTTCCTTCCTGGTCACTTGCATCTAATGGGAAAGGAGGGCATAGAGTCTGGCAGATACAAGGTAACCATCCTTTAAATGGGAGAATGACCCACCCCTCTCACTGCAGTCTCCTACTCTTATTCCATCTACTTTTGAATCTACTCTTATAATAAGACTTTATTTTAACAGCTTTTTATCTCTGGCCAGGAGTGACATCCAATAGCCATCAGGATGGAGCCAAGGGCAATGCAGGAGCTGCTAAACTGAAAAAAAGTATCAACAAACCATAATTCAGATAATCAGGGACTCTGCATCAACCACCTGGAACCAGGTCAGCCTAATCTCTCCCCATTCTAAAGCTCAGGGAAATTTGCAGAAGAGGGGGTGGTAAGGTTGTAAAAGCCTAAGGATGGGGAGAAGCAATGATATGAGAGATACTCCATACAAGTTAGGGCCAGAGTAATCATAATAGAACTTTGTATGACCTGAACAATGACCAACGTATCATTGAACCCACAAAGTGTAGCATGGATCACAGGCACTATGATCCTTAGAGGCAAGGGATTAACAGCCACAATAGTGTTCCTATACTAAAGGGGAACACAAAAAAAGAGAGCTCTAGGCAATGCTACTGAGTCCTTACACCTCATCAGAGAGGAGGACCCAGAGGGATGTTTGACATGCACACTAAAGAATGCTCCAGGAATGAGGGGCGGAGGGGGAACTGGGAGAAAGGGAGGGACAGGGGGAATGAAAGGGGCAAAAGGAGATGGTTCAAGGGGATCCAGGGAGGGGTAGAGGGAGGGAGGGGAATGGGGTACTTATCAATTTTGTATGAGTGGAAGAAATAAAAAAGTTGTATTGAGTCTCTCTAAGCACTTCTAGTTTTAGTATTTGTATTGAGAAGTCAGTTGTTATTTTAATGGGTTTGCCTTTGTATGTGCCTTGTTCCTTCTGTCTCACTGCTCTTAAGATCTTGTCTTTAATGTATATATTTCATGTGTGGCCTATCATATGCTATGTGGTATTTCTTATTTTTGTCCTGGGTATTTGGTGTTCTGTGTGTCTCTTGGATCTGGATGGTCATGGAAGTTTTCCTCTATTATCTCATTGATTATGCATGATGAATCTTCATTTTGTGGGTCTGTTCCTGGGATACCCAGGAATCATATGTTGAGACTTTGGATGGTGTTCAGTTCAAGTGTTTTTTTTTTTTTTTCATTTTATCAGTTTTTCTCATAGACTTACCAACTTCTCTATCTTATCTTTCAGCTCTGAGACTCTGCCTTCTACATGATCAGTTCGATTTTTGAAATTCTTTTATTTTTTATTAGATTGTTCAGACTTTTTTAGTTGTAGTGTTATTTCAGTCTGAGCTTTTTCCATGTTTTTATGTTTCTTTGCAGATCACTTTGGAAAATGTTTCAGTGTTTCTAGATCTGTTTTTAGGCTCTTTGGTTTTATTCTAGTTGTATCTCGTTTTCTTATATTTTCCCCCTCAGTGTGTTGTATTTTTCTGTAAATTTCTTTAGATGTTTACCTAGTTTCTCTTGGAGCTGTTTGAACATATTTATAACTGTTTTTCTGAAATCCGTTGTCTTGGTTATTGCTCTATTGAATACTTCCTAATTGGATCTGTGGAATCTGAAGCCTTGAAATTGGTAATATTGAGGGGAGACAAGTTTACTTGGATTCTTGTTTTTTTTTTTTTTTAATTTTTCCTGTGAGATTGCATTGTTGTCTTTTTTTTACTTGCATTGTTGTCTTGCTTATGTGTATTGCTTGAGTTAGTATTTCTATTTGTGTGTACTGCATTTAGGATGAGAAGATGTTGATTGTAGTTTTATTTGAAGTCACTGGGTACTTTTGTTTGATGGGCCAATGTTCTTCTATCTGAGATGCAATTTCTCAGCACTTAGCTGATGCTAGCAAAGTCTATCTTTTTCTTTGTGTTAGGTAACAAATGTCTGGGCCTTCACTTGTTTAAACAAAGTAACAATTCTAACTTTCTCTGTCTGTAAAATCATGTTGCTGCTTCTTAGGTGGGTTTTCAGAGGTGACTTATGTTGTTTTTTGGAGGCCTTTTCTCTCTTTATTCTTGAAATTTGCTGTTGTATGAAATACTATACTGGACTATTTCCTATATGTGTGTTATTAGGAGAGGTGCCAGCATGCAGAAAAACAAGACAATCAATGGATGGACCATAATTCTCCTGCCCAAACCACCAGCAGGTTCAGGGATCTCACCTGTTGCTTAAATTCTTAAAGGCATTACTCTGAAATCATCTAGATATTGCTTGTATTGGTAGTTGATAAATTATGAACAATTTAAGTAAGACCACCTAGGTGGTAAATTGCTTTGCCTAAATATTTACTGGTTTGCAATTTATTCTTTATTTTTGTTCATTTTTTTTTTTTGGTTTCATCATTGTATAGCCCATGCTTTCCTCAAACGTGCAAGCTTCCTAGGTGTTGAGATTAAAAGAATGTACCATATTCTAGCTGTTTTGTTCTTTAGTAAGGCATACTATAATAATCTGATTGACTTTTGCCTTGAAAAAGTGCAACTGTTCATTGTTTAGACACCACAAATCTGCTCTTATTAGCCCTCCTGAAGACAAATAGCCTAACTTAGAGATACAGAGAGAAAGAAAAATAAGCAATATAAATGTTTCAAATAAAGAAATGACCTTGTTTCTACAACCAGTAATTCCCCTTCTATGTATTCATGTTCTTGTTTTGGATGTATAATCATATTCCATTAATCTCAACTTATTGGGAACATTCTAAAGTTCCTGAATATTTTTGTTCAACTAACAAAGTAACAGGCAATACTATGTAATTCTGCATCACTTTTGTGTCTGCCACAAAAAAAAAAAAAACTGTGCCTAGCAAGTATTTCTGATGCAACATGCTGTTTTCTCCTCTCTTAGAAGCTACTAATCTATTTCCATTTCTGAATTTGCCTTTTCAGAAAACTTTGCATAAATAGTGTTATACAGTAGATGACTTTTTTCTATCAGCATGTTCTGAAATTTACTTGTGTCTCACAATGTATGTTTACACTAATAAGGATGTACTCAGAGAACATCAGCTTGCATAGATAAAGTCAAGAACATTTTTTCAAATTACTATTTCTACATTTAATATAGGTGATTCCATTCAATATATTATGAATGTGAACTATTAACAAATGCCATCAATTAGCTATCTATATGATTATTTACCAAATTAATTGGGAAAAATCAATGCCAACTCATAAAGCTGAGCCTATGTGATTACATAAATCATTTTCATGAATATTTTCATTTCAGACTTGCATCAAATCTTTGAAAAAGTAATCTCTTATAGATTCATCCATTCATAGCTGAGGAAGATATGTATTAGAAATAATAAATAGTTGACCTCATTTGCTTCAGCATTGTTAATTGCAGAGTTGGATTCCAGAATCCAGAAATTATAGTGAATTGCCATATTTTAGAGAGAAAATCAAGCAACTTAATATTTGTATTTTAAATTTTCCAAGAAATCTCAAATTTTTTCCATATTGTCCGTACACTTGATATTATTTTTTTTGTCTTTCTTTTACTTTTGGTTTGTTTCTTTTGTCATTTGATACCAGACATTATTTATTACCAGATTATGGTGACAGCACACTACAATTTTTACTAGCATTTCTGTGGAAATTAGTCATGTTTATCCTTTATTTCATATCCTAATGAATATAAATCACTATATTAATTGAATATCTGCCCTCACATGTTTTAGTTACATTTTTATAATAGCCAAAGTATAGAATCAATATGTTCCATGAACACATGAGTTTATAAAGAAAATGTATTTTAGGAGTGAAACAACATTCAACCTCACAAAGGAAGAAAATCTTATCAATTGTAAAAAGACTAATAAACCAAGAGGAGTTAAGTCAGGTACAGAAGGGCAATTAGTAAATTATTTTATTAATTTGTGAAATCAAAAAGGTTTAATCTCCTAGAAATTGAGAATGATGGTTACCACATACCAGGAAAGGTAGTAAGATAGGGAAACCTTTGTCAACAAGTACAAAATTATATTTAAATGATCACTGAAGCTCTGATGTTGCACTTTATGATAGGGTTATTTTCAGATAAAAATTATATTGTTTGTTCCTAAAAAATATAGAATAATTTTACTGTTTAAAAAAGATATATTACTGGGAAGGCAAATATATTTAACCTGACTTATACTATAAAACATGTACATGCACAAATCACAACACCACATGAATTTCCAAAAAGACATTTTATTTTAAATATAAAATTGTATAAGGACAGGCAAACTGATTGAAATCGTAATTACAGCCCCTGTGAGGCAAATACAAGGTGATCAGCATTAACAATCAGCCCGGGATATATTACAAGACCCTGTCTCAGATACAAATATAAAATATGATTATGTGTGTATTACAGAATTCATGTGTCTACTATTAATTGTTTCCTTGGCAGATATTAAATATAATATTTTTGGGGTGGAAATTCAATTTTTGTTTCATCATAATGTTAGCTAAATCTTCAACTACAGTTGATTTCAGATAACAAATGAAGGCCATATAATTTTTGGTTTAAGACTAAGAGAATAGAAAAAAAACTTTCTGAAATTCATTGTGATATACAACATTGTTAAGTCAACTAAAAGGAAAGTTTCATATATTCATGATGATACCAAGCAAGCTTACTATTTTTAACATTCTGATTCTCTCACCATTCTTTTTTTTTTTTTAATTTTTTTATTATTATTATTAATTCAACTGTGTGTATGTGCGCGCGCGTGTCTGTGTGTGTGTATGTGTGTGTAGAACCACGGACGAATTCGCGAACCACCATGGACGCCTCCACCTCCTTCTGCCCCGGGATTCACAGGCTCCGCCCTACCAGGACCAGAAGCGCAGGCTGCCCCCGCTTCCGTCTGGCGTCTATACGTGGGATCTGGGATCCGAACTCGGGACCTTCCGCCTGCAAGGCGGAGGCTTAACCCCTGAGCCACCTCTCCAGCCCTCACCATTCTTATTCAAAGTTCTTTGCTGACTTTTTAGCTGCTAAAATTGACAAGATACTTAGGCTGCCTAGGCTGCCTATGGTGCTGTTTGGAATCAGTCTTTTCTATTTTAATGGTAGTCTTTTATTAGTAGTAAGGACTGCCATCCAGTGTTCAGTTTTATTAGTAACAACTAACTTCTCTAGATTTCAACAGTCTTCATATTTCCCAATTTTAAACAGTAATTTATTACCATAGTACATTTAATCAACCTGTGTATCTTACTGACAGAATTCACAAATCATAATGTATTATGCTAAAGATTAGAATATTCCCAAGCTCTTTTCATAGTGACATTTGTTTTGTTCTTTCAGTTGCATGCCAGACCAGGGTGAAAGGAGTAGGGAAAAACAATATAAACATGGTTATATACATATAGATTTTTAAAATTTTTTTTAATTTATTCAATTGTGCATGTGTGCGTGTGTGTGTGTGTAGAACCACGGGCGAATTCGGGAACCACCATGGACCACCTCTACCTCCTCCTTGTTTACTCTGCCCTGGGATTCACAAGTTCCGCCCTACCAGGACCAGAAGTGCAGGCCACCCCTGCTTCCACCCAGCGTCTATACGTGGGGTCTAGGATCTGAACTCAGGACCTTCTGCCTCCCAGGTAGAGGCTTAACCTCTGAGCCACCTCTCCAGCCCCCCACATAGATTTTTATACTTGACAAAGCTAGGTTTTACAATGCTTCCATGACTCTAAATGAATTTACATCCAAGAATTTACAAAATGTTGAATTTAAAAAAAGAAAGAAAATGTCTTTTCTGGACAATGGCAAGTTGAGTTAGTACTTTTTTCACTGAATTCTATTCTTGAGTATTTCTGATGCAGATTCAAAGGTTTAGCATTACAATAAAGCCCTAATTCTAAGTAATTGCCACCTTCCACCTCTTTGGATATTTTTAAAGAAATGCAGTCATTACAATGCACCCTCAGATACAGAAACTGCTTGAGATTAGAAAAGAACCTTTGGAAAAATATGCACAGCACTTTGAGAAAACAGTATTCTTTCAGTTTATCTAATGAGCAGCTCTTTTTTGCAAAGGGAAGTAATAGGTTAGTTCTGCAAAACAAATATCTCATGTTTAAATGAAAAATTCATGAGCATTTGAATTATTATGGTTACAAAGCAAATTAGTTTAGTAAACTGAAATTTCAATTTAGTGGTCATTTTATGCATAAATGTGCATTAGACTTTCAAGTTCATGTAATAGCATGAATTAATGTTTATAAATAGATGTCAATATGAAGAAAGCATAAAAATAAAAAGCATTTTTAAGCGAATGTTTTGATAAATACCTTCAAGTATTTGTTCTTTTGAATTGGTTAAGTATATCCTGCAACATGTTATATGTTATAAAAGGGTTGAACACTTTCTTATGATGTGGTCTAGCATAAAAATACAAGAGTGTTCATTGTGGGCTCACCCTGCAAGGATTCAAACTGTAGCATTCTTTTTTAATGTGTAAGTATACATATTAATCACATCATCCTGCTAATACATCTACTATATAATTGTTACCTCACAAGATTTTCGTGATGTGAACTTAAATCCTATTGAATTAATGAAACAATTGTTGGCAAGCAGTTAATATTCAACAAATAAGACTGGTGATCTGTTTACATGAAAGACCCCAAGTCTTTCACTCAGGAACAGGACTGCCGAGAGAGACACCAAGACCCTTCTTGCTGCAAAAGCATGAGGCTTTATTTAAGGATGCACCAGGAGACTCCAGCAACCTCTCATGCAGTAGAGACTGAAGCAGCCCTAAGCAGCTCAGGCAAAGGGTTTTTAAGGGGTTTGGGGGTGGGGGGGGTCACTTAGCTGAGGAATTTTCCATGACCTTTACAGTCATTGGTTGGCAAGAGCTTGGGTGGAGTTGGCTCTTAGTGATTGGTCCAGTCTACCTGCTTAACCTCAGGCTGTTCATTCTGGGCGACAATTACTGATGGAATTCCCCTTAGTGCAAACTTGCTTTTCCAGAACTGAAGGGCTTGAGGTCCTAAGGGGTGGGGAAATATCTGCAAATAGCTCAAGACTGTACATAGTTTTAAGCAATGGCTAGCAATGGATATGCTTGGATGGTTATAAACAATGGATGCCTGGATGACTATAAGCAATGGTTATACTGTGGGCCTGAACCGGCCTGCTTTGTGAATTTTAGGGCAAGAGTCTCAGGGTCCCACATTCCCCCCTTTTCTATAGGCACACTACAGTCATGGAGTGTTGGTGGCCCAGGTCTTGTAAGTTTATTAGAGTCAGTTTCTCAGCAGTGGTGTTCCTCTGGGGTGATTCCAGCTGTCGGGGATGTCTCTCCAGAATTCCAAAGACCTTGGGAGACCCATCCCAGCATGGCTTCTCTAATCCTGCCTCTTTTTCCCATAAACCTATTTGAGGACTCAGACCACTCTGGAGATAAAAGCTGATGACTCGCTCTGACTACTTCCTGCTGAGTAGGGATGGTGGAGATGAAAGTGGTCTGATGTTGTCATCTAAGTCCTTATCTATGAGGTGCTGGGATGGTCTAGGTCTTTGACAGATGGCTTTATTACTTCAAGGTCTGTCTAAAAGAGACAAAACAGATAACTTAAGCCTACAAGATAAACCATTGTAACTGGGAAGGCACATGGGATAAACCAAATAAGCTCATCACGTTGTAAGGTGTATGAACCGGAAGCTAATCTACATACTGGAGACCCCCCTTTTTTTTCTGCCAGCTGTGAGTCTCCAAGGTCATGTTCCAAAGGAGTGTTAAAGAACATATGCCTTTAGATGGAAAGTTCTACAGATCCCTGAGCATTATCTTAGGCCCCTTCCTCTGATTTAAATGAAAATCCAGCTTTGGCTTCCTAATGGAGTCATTACCCTAACACCTGGAGTTTTGCTGTTTTCTGATTTAACTCCTTAAGTTTGTCATTGCATTTTTCCTATGTCAAGCCCTGAATTTAACTTTAGGCAACCTTTTAGGACAAGGGCAAAACTTTATTAAACTTTCTGCCAACCTATGTCTCTGGCTTTAAATATACAGCATAAACTGTCTTTCTTGGGTGCCACAGGCCAGAGCCATGGCCTTGAGACCAGGGCTCCCCTGGACCAGGTGGAGAACAGAAACACACAATTTTCTAGGCTGAGTGAATCTGGACCCGTTTACTGAAGTTTTGTAATAGCTTCTGTACTAGAAAATTTTGGGGTAAAGAAGGTTGCACCTACAAATAGACATATATGTGCTTCAGACTACAAATGTGTAATAACCAATGACTCAAATGTCAAGCACTGTGGGACAGCTGAAGGTAAAGATCTAAGCTTTGTGAAACACTATATATAGATTATATCTATAAAATTTATAATGTTTGGAGCTTTTTCACTCTGCTTTGCACTTCAATCCGGGAATTTTTGCTTGGATTTTAGGCATAGTATCATTAACATTCTTGCTTGCAAGTCCTAAGTAATGATCTATCTGTGCCTGATGTTGCTCATAAATAACAGGAATACTGAAGAGTGAAATCAGCTAAAATCAGTGGTGTCACACCATTGAACAAGGTACCAAAATAAGTAAACACCCACATTAACACTGCAAACTAAATCATCAGCTAAGAAAAGGCATCTGAGTTCTTTTATTGTGCAGTTCACATGACTGAGAGCAGAATTGCTGTACTTCTGAATCAGTTCCTCAGATATAGCAACATCAGATTCCAAATATGCCCTGAATGGGTGGCCTTCATCTGACTTGTGGATTGCTTGGATCACACACTTACATACTCTAAAGCTGATAGTTACGGAAAGCAGGACCAAGGCAATGTAGTCCATCACATGATGCTGAATACTGTCAAGGAAAGCAGCAATAACAAGTGGCGCCAAATACCACTCCAGTTTTCTTAATATCTCTGCAGTAGAGGAGGTCAACAACCGGAGCCTGAGCTCCTGCGCTTGGGCATGGCCAGGGCAGAGGGGGGCGTGGTAGGGGCCGACTGAGTCCAGGCAGGCTCAGCCTGGGGACTCATGCCAGCCAGAGGCAAAATTTAAATTACCTAGGAAAGAATGCTTAGCACCTGTCCGTGGGCATTGTTGTGACATACTGAGAAATTCCTAGCACCTGCCCATGGGGTTACTGTGACCTTCCCCAGAGAAAAGGCTTTTTTTTTATATTTTTTATTATTGTTTCCACTCATACAAACTTAGTAAGTAAACCTGTTCCCTCCCTCCCTCCTCCTCCCCCCCGACTCCCCAGCTCCTCCTCCACTCACGCCTCCCTAACCAACTCCTAGTGCCTCCCCCCCCCAATCCCCAAAGAATCCTTCAATGTGCATGCCAGACTCTCCTCTGGGCACTCCTCTCCGATAACGTACAAGGACCAAGTGGCATCACTCCTGTTCATAATCCTTGCAATTACTGTAGGTATTACAGAGATTTATCTTTAAGTGTCTCTAGGTGGGCTGGATAGGTTTGGTACTAGGAGCCACCTATTAGGGACTACATATGGTGCTTAATTTTTTAGGTCTGGGATACTTCACTTAATATAATTGTTTCTAATGACATCCATTTCCCGGCAAATTCCAGTAATTCATCATTTTTGATGGCTGAGTAGTACTCCATTGTATAAGTGTACCACATTTTCCTTATCCACTCGTCAACTGTTGGATATTTGGGTTGATTCCATGACTTTGCTATTGTAAAGAGTGCTGCTATGAACATGGTTGTGCTTGTGCTATCGAAGTGAATTTTTGCTGTATGGGGGTTATTCCCAGAAGGGGAATAGCAGGGCCATATGGCATTTCAATCTTTAATCTCTTTAAGAATCTCCAGACAGCTTGCTAGAGAGGTTGTATGAGCCTGCATTCCCACCAGCAATGTAGGAGAGTACCCCTCTCTCCACATCCTCTCCCGCATTAGTTGTTGTTTGTATTGTGTATTTTTCCATCCTGACCAGGGTGAGATGATACCTCAGGGAAGTTTTGATTTGTATTTCCCTGAAGGCTAAGGAAGTGGAGTATTTTTAAAGATATTTGTTAGACATTTTAATTTCATCCCTGGTAAAGTGTCCTTTAAGTTCCAGGGCCCATTTTTTAATTGGGCCATTAGTTTCCTTGGTGTTTAGTTTTCAAAGTTCTTTGTGCACTCTGGATAGTAGAGCTCTATCAGATATGTGCTGAGTGAACATTTTCTCCCATTCTGTGGATTGCCTTTGAGCTCATGTTACAATCTCTTTATCTGAACAGAAGCTATTTCATTTCACAAGATCCCAAATGTTGAGAGATCATAGCAGTGACTGTGCCATTGGATGTCTGCTTAGGAAATTTTGGTCTAGCCCAATCAGCTCGAGGAAGTTCCCTATCCTTTCAACTATGGTTTTTATAGTATCTGGCCTTATATCAACGTCTTTGATCCATTTGGAATTAAGTCTTGTACATGGTGACAAATACAGGTCCAGTTTTAATCTTCTGCATGTGGAGATCCAGTTTTGCAGCACCATTGGTTGAAGGTACTGTTCTTTTTCCATTGGATTTTGTGGGCCCCTTTGTCAAAGACCAAATGGCTATAATAGTGTGGGCTTATATCTGGGTCTTCAACATTTATCCATTGATCTGTGTGTCTATTTTGGAGCCAGTACCAGGCTGTTTTTGTAACTATGGATTTGTAGTATAGACTAAGGTTTGGTGTGGTGATACGTCCAGCAGTGTTTTTGTTACTCAGGATTGTCTTTCATATCTTGGGTCTTTTGTGCGTTCATATGAATTTTGAGATTGTTTGGTCAACTTCTTCAAAGAATTGCTTTAGATTTTAATTGGTATAGCATTGAAATTGTATATTGCCTTTGGTAGGATGGTAATTTTTACGATGTTGATTCTGCCTATCCAGGAACATGGGAGGTCTTTCGACCTTCTGGTGTCTTCTGCCATTTCTTTCTTTACAGTTTTAATGTTTTCATTGTAAAGGTCTTTTACCTCCTTGGTTAGGTTTATACCAAGGTATTTCATGTTTTTTGGGGCTATAGTATATGGGATTGACTCTCTCCAGGCTTTTTCACTTCTTTCATTCTGGGCATAGAGGAAAGCCACTGATTTTTGTACATTTATTTTGTATCTGCCACCCTGCTGAACTTCTCAATTAGTTCCAGGATCTTCCTGGTGGAGTTTTCGGGATCACTCAGATATAAGATCATTTCATCTGCAAATAGGGATAGCTTGACCTCTTCCTTGCCGATTTGAATCACTTTTATGCCCCTTTCTTGTCTTATGGCTTCAGCTAATACTTCAAGTGCAATATTGAATAGAAGTGGTGAGAGTGGACAGCATTGTCCAGTTCCTGATCGAAGTGGGATTGCTTCCTGTTTTTCCCCATTCAGTATAATCCTTGCTGTGGGCTTGTTGTATACAGCTTTTAATATATTGATGAAGATTCCTTCTGTTCCTACTGTCTCTAGCGTTTTGATCATAAAAGGCTGTTGGATCTCGTCAAAAGCTTTTTCTGCATCTATTGAGAGTATCATGTGGTCTTGGATTTGGACTGGATTATATGATGAATTACATTTATTGGTTTGCATATGTTGAACCAACCTTGTGTGCTGTGGATAAAGCCTACTTGTTCTCTGTGACTGATTTTTTTGATATGTTTTTGGATCCAATTTGCTAAGACTTTGTTGAGAATCTTTGCGTCTGTGTTCATCAGAGAGGTCGGCCTATAGTTTTCTTTTTTAATTGAGTCTTTATTAGGTTTTGGGATTAAAATGATATTAGCTTCATAGAAGGAATTTGGTAGTGTTCCTTCCTTTGCTTTTGGATGGAACAGTTTAAGTACTATTGGTGTTATTAACTCCGTAAATGTCTGGTAGAACTCTGTGCTGAATCCTTCTGGTCCAGGACATTTTTTGGTGGAAGTTTCTAGATTACTTCCTCAATTTCCTTATATGTTATAGGACTATTTAAATAACTCACAACGTCCTGATTCAATTTAGGTAAGTTGTGTTTATTTATGAATTCATCCATTTCTTTTCTGTTGTCAAATTTCACACAGAATAAGTTTTTGTAGGATGATGTTATAGTTCTCTGGATTTCTTGGTTATCAGTAGTGATAACTCCATTTTCATTTCTAATTTTGTTAATTGGGTTTTCTCTCTCTTGCTTTTGGTTAATTTAGCTAGGGGTGTATCAATCTTATTGATTTTTTTGAAGAACCAGCTTTTTGACTGGTTAATTTTCTCTGTAGTTTTCCTAATCTCTATTTCAGTTATTTCTCCCCTTATTTTGCTAATCTCCTCACTTCTACTACTTTTGGGATCAGATTGCTCTAGTTCTCTAAAGCTTTAAGCTGCATTGTTAAGTTCTTTATTTGTGATGTTTAAATTTTTTTTGATGTAGGCATTAAGAGCTATGAACTTACCTCTTAGGACAGTTTCATTGTGTCCCAGAGATTTTGGTAAGTTGTATTTTCATTATCATTCACTTTTAGGAAATCTCGAATTTCCTTTTTAATTCCTTCCTAAATCTAGTTCTCATTCAGCATCATAATGTTAAGTTTCCAGGAGTTAGTGTATTTTCTGTCGTTTGTTGTATTGTGGATGTCCAGCTTTAGGCCGTGGTGGTGTGATAGGACACAGGCTAGAATTTCAACTTTCCTGTATATGTGGAGATTCACTTTGTGGTCCAATATGTGATCTATTTTGGAGAATGTTCCGTGTGCTGCTGTGAAAAATGTCTATTCTTTGGTACGTGGGTGAAAAGTTCGATAGAGATCTGTAAGGTCCATTTCTTTAAGGGTTTGATTAAGTTCCAAAGTGTCTCTGTTAAGCTTTTGACCTGTTGATCTATCCCATGTTGAGAGGGCGGTGTTAAAATCCCCAAGAATTATCATTTGGGGGTTGATTTCTCGCTTTAGATGCTGTAGGATTTTCTTAAGGAATGTGGAGGGGCCCGTATTCAGTGCACTAATGTTCAGTATTGTGAAGTATTCCTGGTGAATTTTACCTGTGACAAAATGTAGTATCCATCTGTATCTCTTATGATATTTTTGGTTTGAAGTCCACTTTGTCTGATAGCATAATGGCTACCCCTGCCTGTTTCCTGGTTCCATTAGCTTGCGGTATTTTGGTCCAGCCTTTCATTTTTAGGTTGTGCCTATCTTTTGTGGTGAGATGAGTTTCTTGAAGACAGCAGATTGATGGGTTGTGGTTTTTATTCCAAGTTTGTAATCTGTGTCTCTTGATCAGTGAGATACTACCATTAATATTTAATGTTATAATGGAGAAATTATTTTTAATTCTGGACATTTTTATGTTTAGTATATTTTGTAGGCTTATTATTTGATTTTTTTGTGGTATTATACTATCTTTCTGTCTTCCTGGATGCGGTTGTTTTTTCCTTCATTTTGTGTATCATTTCTAGCATTTTTTGAAGGCCTGGTTTGGTAGACATGTATCCCTTCAATTTGTCTTTGTGCTGAAAAGTTTTTCTTTCTCCCTCGATCATGACAGATATTTTTGCCCAGTATATCAGTCTGCGTTGGCATTTTTGCTCATTTAATACATGAAGTACATCTCTCCAAGCTCTTCTTGCTTTTATTGTTTCCATTGAGAAGTCATTTGTTATTTTAATCGGTTTGCCTTTAAAAGCGACTTGCTTTTTTTCTCTTGAAGCTCTCAGGAACTTTTCTTTGTCTTGAATGTGGAGCGTTTTGACTATTATTTGCCATGGCGATTTTCTATTTTAGTAATATCTGTTTGGAGTGCAAAATGCCTCTTGTATTTTGATGGGCCTCTCATTCTTCAGTTGAGGGAAGTTTTCATTTATGATAATTTGAAAAATTTCCTCAAGTGTGGTATTTTGAGATTTTTGCTCTGGTATTCCATGAATGCGCATGTTAGGCTTCTTCAGGGTGTCCCATATCTCTTGAATGTTCCTCTCAAGTATCTTTTTGGCTTTAACAACCTCTTCCATTGAGCTGGTTAATCTCCCACTTTTGTCGTCAAGATCTGAAATTCTATTTTCTGCTTCGTTAGTTCTACTGATAAGACTCTCTGTTGAGCTTTGAGTTGAAGATAACTTTTTCTTTTTGTTCAATTTTGAACTCTGCCTGGGACTGTTTTAACTGTTCTATGCTTATTTTTGTTTCTTGAACTGTTTTTTTCAACTCCTCCAAATGCCTGTTGTTGTTCCTGTTCAAAGTGGTTGATGCGGTTGTTTAACTCCTCTTGGATTTTCTCTTTCATAGTATTAATCATGGTTATCATCATGCTTTTAAGTCGCTGTCTTGGGTCTGGCTTTCTTGGCTGTTTTCTGTGAATTTTTTGTGGTTGGAATCCATCCTTAAGGGGTTAATTCTTTCAGTGGGAGATTGATCTCCTTGGGTTTTGTTTCTCATGTATCTGCACTTTGACTTGGGCATTGTTGTTTTGTCTTCTAGGGGCTTTCAATTTCTTTGTGTTTTTGACTGAACTGATTTAGTTGGTATTACTACACTTGGGCTGTTAATACTATTGCTTGCCTTGGGGTTGGGTATGTTTGTCTTTTGTTATTGTTATTTCCTAGTTGAGGCTATTAGGCTGTTAGTACATCAGTTAAGTCAGGTTAAGCAGACAGATTATGAATATTAGTATGGTAGTGCACTTTTACAATGTAGTATTTTGTTGATATGTGAGAGTGAATGGTGTACTCCCTGTAGTTGTATATGTTTTTGGGGTGGCTGTATGGAAAAGTTAATCTACAGTGATTAATATTAGAAAGGAACAGTAAGGTAAAAAAAAAGGAGTTTTACTTATCTTTGGGCTGAATGTGAAGAATCTCTCCCATGTGATAAGATGATTGTAGAAGTTTTCAGATTTATGGCTTTTAACCCTTATGACTTTTCTTGAGTTTTCTTTGGACTCTATTGAATTCTGAGTAGCAGTGTGTGTTCTGTACACCACATGCGTGCGTCCCCAGGGGGCCAGAGAGGCAGAGGGGCTGATGTTGATGGCAAAGTTCTTCACCTGGGACCTGGGACTTGGCTTAGTGGCATTTCCAAGCTCCAGGAATGGAGGAATGTGAGCAAGTCCTGTCCAGTTTGGGGGACAGGTGGGCAGGAGGAATAAAGGGGCTGGGGTCCAGGGCGTGGCCCAGGCTAAAACCTGAGGCAGCCTGGGTGCCACTGGGACACGGGGCAACCTGGGGGGCTGGGGCTGGGCAGACTCACCTGGGGATGGCGGATGGGGAGGCACGTGGGTGGGCGTACAAAGGCGGCGCAGGAGGGAGAGAGGTGGCTGGGGTCTCGGAACAGGCTTTAGACGTGAACTAGGAAGAAATACCAATAGCTGACAATTTCTATATTTTTTTTTATTTCTCCTAAAAAAAGCCATGTCTTTTTTCCATAAAATGTTTTCTTAAAGTAATATTTTATCAGGTTGGGACCTTATCCACCAGAATGGTTTGATAAGGATGTGACATTTAGGGTCTTTAAATTGCAGGCTTTTGTTACATGCTATCTGGCATTTTTTGTAATCCATGATTTTCTCTTTTAATAACCTTGGTGCATCTAAAACCAGAATCACGTGGATGATTTTATAACAGTACAAAAATATTTTATTCTATTAAGCCTAAACCTAGAATATTCGGTCATTCAGGCATGTTAAAAAAAGGATGCCTAAAAAGCATTACTCGTAAGCATATAAGGAATCTCAGTAGTTACTTTTTGAGTGACTAATGAACCTGTCGTTTTCCTAATCTTAAACATTTTAGTAAAATCAAAGGTTGACAAAAGCCTAGGAAAGAAGTTGAGCACTAGAATTTTGTGCTCCCTTGTCCATCAACATAGAAACAAAGAGGCTTCCCATTTTCATGTTAAACCCAAGGTTCTCATGAGATGCTCAATTTGGCATTTTTGGGCTTTCTTTTGCTGGATATTTGTAGCAAACTCCTTTTCCCATCTGAGGGAAGCTAAGAGCTTTAGGCCATTTCATTGGTCCCAGGCAGAGGGCTTGACCCCTGGGCCCTGGGGTTCAGGGGGCAATCTTCCTCCAGTGGAGATTCCCATAGTTGGGACATAGGCCATATGAAAGCTTCCTGCACTTGCAACTGTCTCAAAGAGCCCAGTCTGGTCATATTTCTTTCCTCTGTCAGAAGGGACCCTGCGTTGGTCTGCTTGGGCATGCCTGGTGGTATTCTACCTATCCCCTTAGGCAAATGTCAAGTATTGATTTGTTTGTTTCCTGGTTTTTTATTAAGTCTTAAGTCACCTGCTCTATTTTAAAGTCCTAGGACAAACAGAAATAAAGGATTCTACCTCCAAGACAGAAATGAAAGCTTCCTGAAGGTGGACTACTTAATCACAGTGTGCCAACCTCTCACTTACAGATGAGGATGCTATCCTCCAGATGGGGGCCTATTTTCCCCTAAAAGATGAGGACCCTGCTGTCCTCCACATGGGAGTTTGGCTGATGTGGAAGCTAGATGAAATTCCTGTTTCACCTTAGTCTTGAGGGCATGTCCAAGAATATACTACAACTTGACTCTCTTTCAGGTTGGTAGAACTAAGCATTCACATTTTCTAGATAGTCCCTATCTAGAAAGGAAGGGGAAATCTCTCTTTTGGATTCAGTTTAGTGGACCTGGACTTGAGGAAAGGTCACATGGCTCAGCAGAGTTCTGCCAATCACTATATACGCAGCATGGTCAGCAGAGACATCCACTAACACTGCCTGTGGTGTGGTTAGGGGAGGCCAGCGCTCTACCTGATGCCACCAGAGCCCCACCTGATGATACTAAAAGGGGAGAGTCCATGGTCCACACATGCCTGAAGCTTCCTGCATCTCTCTATACTATTGAAAGAGTATGGTCATTGTCTCAGACTTGAAGCACTTTCTTTCAGGGCAAACATTTCTAGGAATTCTCTTCTATTTACTAACAAGAGCTAAAGTCATATTGATCCCCACTGTACTATGTAGACAGTGAGCTAGAGTCACATTGATCCCCATCATGTGACGCAGACAGACAAAGGTAGGGAATCTCTCCAGGAGAGATCATTCAAGTACCAGTCTGGCTACACTCTTTGCAGAGTTATGGGTGATAACTTGGCCATAGTGGGTTCAGCGACTTCATGACTAGTGATTGGATATTAATCTGATAACACCCTAGACCTTATGTTATCACCATGGAAATGCAGAACTGGCCCAATCAAATCCCGTGGCTTTAAGAGATCTTAGGTATCTCACCGTGGGACTACAAACTCTAGCCAGAGGTGTTACAGGTTTCCCACCTCAGGCCGACATTCACTCACACATTCACACAGAGGTTAAAACATTCCCTCCCCCATTTTAAAGGTGCCCTTTTCCTCCCCCTCCAAGAGAAGCCTGCTCCAAAAGGTGAGCAGAGATTGGTTTAACAGCTGCCCTTGAGTCCATTCCAAGCTGTAGCTGAGGTCGGGCCTAGGCTTCTGTTGGTCTGACCCTGAGCAGATCCCTGCTCTCTGGGAACCTGCACCTCTATGGGAACATGGAGGACCATGCCAAGGCTGCTGCAGGCCCTAGACTAAGCAAATTCCTGTTTAATCAAAACAGAAAATTGAAATACTTTTGAATACATGAATCTTAATTATTAGTTTCTAATTTTTGAGGCTCAATATCTTTTCTTTTATAGCATGGAAGAAGCATAATGCATAATCTTTTTATAAACCTAACATTTTATAAACTTTTAAAACATATTTTAATATTTTTAAATAACCAACTTATAAACCACCTGTACATACTTTAACATTTACATAAAATATCTCATTTTATAAACCTTCTTTTAAACCTTTTGTACATCTAATTACCATATTTTTTTTCCTACTCGATGGTTTCCTGATGTTTACACATTAGATATTCTTTAATAAATGTCCTTTAAAAGAGGCAGTAGACCTCATCCTAAAAATCATTATGTCTGAATTAAGTTTGCAAGATTGTAGCAGAACACAGGAGTACACCTGGGAACAGGGAATTAGAAAGCAGATTTGTCCCCAAGAAAGGGATCTCATACATACAAGGAGAATGAAGAAATTCCAATGAATTTCTCAGAAATAAGTTTTCCTTTCTGGTTGCTAGATATGTTGTTATTACACATGGGAAAACAAACTTTTAAAGGAATTACAAAAGTGATGTCATCAGATCCTAGGTAAAAACACAATATCACCTTTTGTGAAGCTTCATGAAAATCAAGATAAAACAATATATTTTAGGCAGTACATACTCAGGCCATTTAACATTATCAAAATGATTTATTCCTAAGTGTGCACGTGCATTTAAATTGAGCATGACAAATAATAAACAGAGTCAAAAACCAAAATGTGATTATAAGCACGCAATAAAATTTGAAGCGGCCACAGCTATTATTTTGAAACATAAAACCCACATATTATAAGAAATCCAGATAACCAAACAAGTCAGAACATTTTAAGTAACTCTATCATCACAGGCAAAATACAATGAAAAACAGTTTTTCTGGTCCTTCCACTGTAGGGGGCAGAGGCTCCTGACATTTTTTAAAACACACATCTCCTAGCCTAGAAAGTGGGCCATTCATCAGAACAGAGGGTGGTAAATTTTTACCTTTTTTTACCTCAACACTCAGATTTTGGGTTCTTTTCCTAATGTCCTTCCAGTGACTCAAGACAAGATAGACAAGATACAAATACTGTAGACTGCAGATCAGACAAACTACCGACAACAACAGATTAGACAAACTCAGGTTGGAAGCAGACACTTCTGTCCTTTCCCCTACAGACTGAGGACACTCCGGTTCTCCCAAATGGGGAGCGGACATTTCTGACCTTTCTCCTACAGACTGAGGACACTCCAATCCTCCCACTGAGAGTCCAGAGCATCCTCCAAGACTCTCAAGGTCTCTGCAATATGACATGTCTGTCTCACAGTTATCGATCGCCCCAAACCTAGTACTCGTATGAGGAAGTGAAACTTACACACAGTCTTAGACCAAACACAAACAGACATAGACTTAGACAAAGCACAAGTAAGCACAGACAAGAACACTCACGTACCTCCGAGGCCGGCATTGGGGCAGTCTCTCTAGGGTCTCGAATCCCGGACAAGCTCCCAAAATGAAAGACTCGAAGTCTTTCACTCAGGACTGGGACCACTGAGAGACATATCAAGACCCTTCTCTCTGCAAAAGCATGAGGCTTTATTTAATGATGCACCAGGCAGCTCCAGCAACCTCTCATGCAGGAGAGACTGAAGCAGCCCCAAGAGCTCAGGCAAAGGGTTTTTAAGGGGTCTTGGTGTGGGGGAGCTCACTTAGCTGAGGAATTTTCCATGACCTTTACATTCATTGGTCGTCAAGAGCTTGGGTGGAGTTGGCTCTTAATGATCGGTCCAGTCTACCTGCTTAACCTCAGGCTGTTTGTTCTGGGTGATAATTACTGATGGAATTCCCCTTAGTGCAAACTTGCTTTTCCAGAACTGAAGGGCTTGAGAACCTAAGGGGTGGGGGAAATCTGCAAATAGCTCAAGGCTGTACATAGTTTTAAGCAATAGTTAGCAATGGATATGCTTGGATGGTTATAAACAATGGATGCCTGGATGACTACAAGCAATGGCTATACTTTGGGCCTGAACCGGCCTGCTTTGTGAATCTTAGGGAAAGAGTCTCAGGGTCCCACATACATACAGCAAAGAGCCATCCTGACCCCAGTCAAAGAACACAGTGTCATATTTTGACAGTTTTAGAGCAACCATGCTGGGATAGTGTCTGAAGGTCTTTGAAGGTCATCCCCCCATTGCTTGGGATTTCCCTGAAGAAACACACCCTTTGCCAACTTCCCCTATCCTCTGTTAATGAAAGGATATGAAGATTAGTTCTCCTTTACAAATAAGTCCCACTATGAAATCACACACAAGATGAACTGGGATGAACCCTGCTATGAACAGACCAATGAGACATGGAGGAACAAAAGCTCCAGTCAAGTTTGCAGAAACTGGAGCTAACCAATGTGGAAAAGCCACTTTTTCCTGGGACTGACTAAGAACATAAATACCAGATCCTGGCTCTCTTCTTCCTTATGGGACTCCACATCAGGAATCCAATGATAACCCTTTCTGTCTTTCCCTCACCCTTCATGGGTTCCATGCCTGGAGTCCATGAGTTCTAGACGGCTCTTTTGCCCTTCTAATAAACTCTGCCTTAAGCCTCTATATTTGTTCTGGTTTCAATCTTTGACTCCTGAACACAAGAATCTGGACACATACAGACCCCAGGAGAGGGACCCCACATCAATATGAAGTGGAACATGAAGATTGCATTGACTGAGCTTTTCAATATATTAACTGGAAAAAATTGATCCATCTAATTGTTTTATTTTAAGGACTTAAGATCTATACAGAGCAGTACATATATAGTACTAAATTAGAAGAATTACGCCTTATTGATACTTTGTGTATGTATTTTCTCCTACTTGTCAGAACACCCCTCTAAAGGCAATCACCATTATTATTTTCATTGGAAGAAAGCATTGTTCAGGAAGTTAAAAAGATTCTTTTAAGTTACATGTAGTGATTGGGAATGTTGGAAGAATATAAACCCTGCAGTCTCAATGTGGATTTGTAGTACAAACTAAGATTAGTATGGTGATACCTCCAGCATTGTTTTTGTTACTCAAGATTGTCTTTGCTATCCTGGGTATTTTGTGCCTCCATATGAATTTGGAGATTGTTTGGTCAACCTCTTTAAAGAATTGCTTTGGGATTTTAATTTGTATAGCATTGAATTTTTATATTGCCTTTGGTAGGATGGTAATTTTTACGATGTTGATTCTGCCTATCCAGGAACATGGGAGGTCTTTCCATGTTCTGGTGTATTCTGCCATTTCTTTCTTTAGGGCTTTAAAGTTTTCATTATAAAGGTCTCTAACTTCCTTGGTTATGTTTATACCAAGGTATTTCATTTTTTTAGGGGCTATGGTAAATGGGATTGTTTCTCTCAGGGATTTTTCACTTCTTTCATTCTGGGCATAGAGGAAAGCCACTGATTTTTGTGCATTTATTTTGTATCCTGCCACCCTGCTGAACATCTGTATTAGTTCCAGGAGCTACCTGGTGGAGTTTTTGAGATCACTCAGGTATAAGATCATGTCATCTGCAAATAGGAATAGCTTGACTTCTTCCTTGCCAATTTGAATCCCTTTAATATCCATTTCTTGTTATGGCTTCAGCTAAGACTTCAAGTACAATATGGAATAGAAGTGGTGAGAGTGGACAGCCTTGTCCAGTTCCTGATCGAAGTAGGATTGTTTCCAGTTTTCCCCATTGAGTATGATCATTGCTATAGGCTTCTTGTATACAGCTTTTATCATATTGATAAGGGTTCCTTCCATTCCAACTGTCTCTACTGTTTTGATCATAAAAGGCTGTTGGATCTTTTCAAAAGCTTTTTCTGCATCTATTGAGAGTATCATGTGGTCTTGGAATTTGGACTGGTTTATATGATGAATTACATTTATTGATTTGCATATGTTGAACCAACCTTGTGTGCCGGGGATAATGCCTACTTGATCCCCGTGAATGATCTTTTTGATATGTTTTTGAATCAGATTTGCTAAGATTTTGTTGAGAATCTTTGCATCTGTGTTCATCAGAGAGATTGGCCTATAGTTTTCTTTTTTAAGTGTATCTTTATTAGGTTTTGGGATTAAGACGATATTAGCTTCCTGGAAGGAATTTGGTAGTATTCCTTCCTTTGTTATTTGATGGAACAGTTTAGGGAGTATTGTTGTTATTAATTCCTTAAATATCTGGTAGAACTCTGTGCTGAATCCATCTGGTCCAGGTCATTTTTTGTTGGGAAGTTTCGAGATTACTTCGATTTCTTCATATGTTATAGGACTATTTAAATAACTCACAACTTCCTGATTCAATTTAGATAAATTGTGTTTACTTAGGAATTCACCCATCTCTTTTGTGTTGTCAAACTTCACAGAGTATAAGTTTTTGAAATATGATGTTATAATTCTCTGGATTTCTTGGGTATCAGTAGTGATAACTCCATGTTCATTTCTAGTTTTGTTAATATGAGCTTTCTCTCTCTTGCTTTTGTTTAATTTAGCTAGGGGTGTATCAATTTAATTGATTTTTTTTAAAAAAAACAGCTTTTTGACTGGTTGATTTTCTGTATCATTTTCCTAATCTCGACTTCAAACATTTCTCCCCTTATTTTGCTAATCTCTATTCTACTGCTTTTGGGATCAGATTGCTCTAGTTTCTCTAAAGCTTTAAGCTGCATTATTAAGTTATTTATTTCTGATGTTTCCATTTTTTGGTATAGGCATTAAGAGCTATGAATTTACCTGTTAGGACAGGTCTCATTGTGTCCCAGAGATTTTGGTAAGTTGTATGTTCATTACCATTCACTTTCAGAAAATCTTGAATTTCCTTTTTAATTTCTTCCTGAATCCAGTTCTCATTAACCATCATATTGTTAAGTTTCCAGGAGTTAGTGTATTTTCTCTTGTTTGATGTGTTGTGGATGTCCAGCTTTAGGCCATGGTGGTCTGATAGGGCATTGGTTAGAATTTCAACTTTTTTGTATATGTGCAGATTCGTTTTGTGGCCCAATATGTAATTTATTTTGGAGAAAGTTCCGTGTGCTGCTGAGAAAAATGTGTATTCTTTGGTCCGTGGTTGAAAAGTTCGATAGAGATCTGTAATGTCCATTTCTTTAAGTGTTTGATTAAGTTCCAAAGTGTCTCTGTTAAGCTTTTGACCTGTTGATCTATCCCATGTTGAGCAGGTGGTGTTGAAATTCCCAAGAATTATCATTTGGGAGTTTATTTCTCACTTTAGATGCTGTAGGGTTTTCTTAATGAATGTGTAGGGGCCCGTATTGGATGCATAAATGTTCAGTATTGTGAAGTCTTCCTGGTGAATTGTACCTGTGACTAAAATGCAGTATCCATCTGTGTCTCTTATGATTTTTTTTTATTTGAAGTCCACTTTGTCCGATAGCCTGTTTCCTCGTTCCATTAGCTTGCAGAATTTTGGACAAGCCTTTCACTTTTAGGATGTGCCTATCTTTTGTGGTGAGATGAGTTTCCTGAAGGGAGCAGATTGATTTTTTTTTTCATCCAAGTTTGTAATCTGTGTCCCTTAATCCGTGAGTTAATACCATTGACACTTAATGTTATAATGGAGAAATTATTTTTAATTCTGGACATTTTTTATGTTTAGTGGATTTAGTAAGCCTATTTTTTGACATTTATGCTTTGGTGGTATTATACTTCCCTTCTGTCCTCCTGGATACGCTTGTTTTTTTCTTCAAGTTTGAGTATCCTTTCTACCATTTTTTGAAGGCCTGGTTTGGTGATCATGTAAACCTTCAAGTTGTCTTTGTGCTGGAAAATTTTTCTTTCTCCCACAATCATGACAGGTAGTTTTGCTAGGTTTATCAGTCTGGGTTGGCATTTTTGCTAATTTAATACTTGAAGTACGTCTATCCAAGCTCTTCTTGTTTTTGCTGTTTCCATTGAGAAGTCATTTGTTATTTTAATACATTTACCTTTAAATGTGACTTGCTTTTTTTCTCTTGAAGCTCTCAACACCTTTTCTTTGTCTTGAATGTGGAGTGTTTTGACTATTATTTGCCGTGGTGAGTTTTTATTTTGGTCATATCTGTTTGCAGTGTGAAATGCCTCTTGTATTTTGATGGGCCTCTCATTCTTCAGTTGAGGGAAGTTTTCATTTATGATAATTTGAAAATTTTCCTCAAGTGTGGTATTTTGGGATTCTTGCTCTGGTATTCCATGAATGTGCATGTTAGGCTTCTTCAGTGTGTCCCATATCTCTTGAATGTTCCTCTCAACTATCTTTTTTGGCTTTAACAACCTCTTCCATTGAGCTGGTTAATTCTCCCACTTTGTCTTCAAGATCTGAAATACTATTTCCTGCTTCATTATTTCTGCTGATAAGACTCTCTGTTGAGTTTTGGGTTGAAGATAACTTGTTTTTTAGTTCGATTTTAAACACTGCCTGAGACTCTTTTAACTGCTCTATGGCTATTTTTGTTTCTTGAACTGTTTTTTTCAACTCCTCCAAGTGCCTGTTGTGTTCCTGTTCAAAGAGGTTAATATGGTTATTTAACTCCTCTCAAATTTCCTCTTTCATAGTTTTAATCACGGTAATGATCATACTTTGAAAGTCATTATCTTGGGTCTGTCTTTCTTGGCTATTTTCTGTGAATTTGTTGTGGTTGGAATCCATCTTTAAGGGGTTCATTCTTTCAGTGGGAGATTGGTCTTCTTGGGTTTTGTTTCTCATGTATCTGCACTTTGACTTGGGCATTGTTGTTTTGTCTTTTAGGACCTTTCAGTTTCTGTGTGTCTTTGACTGAATTGGTTTAGTTGGTATTACTACACCTGGGCAGTTTTTACTAGTGCTTGCCTTGGAGTTGGGTACATTTGTCTTTTGTTATTGTTACATCCTAGATGAGGCTATTAGGCTGTTAGTACATCAATTATGTCAGATTAAGTAGACAGGGAGTGAATATTAGTATTCTAGTGTACTCTTACGATTTAGCATCTTAGTGATATGTGAGGGTGAGTGGTGTACTCCCTGGAGATGTATATGTTTTTGGGGTGGCTGTGTGGAAAAGTCAATTAACAGTGATTAATTCTAGAAAAGAACAGTAAGGTGAATAAAAGGAGGTTTACTTATCTTTGGGCTGGATGTGAAGAATCTCTCCCATATGATAGGATGATTATAGAGGTCTTCAGATGTATGGCCTTTGACCCTTAGTACCTTGCTTGAATTTCCTTTGGTCTCTATTGAATTCAGAATAGCAGTTTGTCTTCCTTGGACCACCTGCGTGAGTCCCCGGTGGGCCAGAGAGGCAGAGGAGCTGATGTTGATGGCAGAATTCTTCACCTGGAGCCTGGAACTTGGCTTAGTGGCCCACCCAAGCTCCAGGGATGTAGGAATGTGAGCAAGTCCTGTCCGGTCAGGGGGACAGGTGGGCCAGAAGAAGAAAGGGCCTGGGGCCGGCAGTGTGGCCTAGGCAAAACTATTGGCAGACTGGGCATCCCTGGGATATGGGGCCACCTGGGGGGCTGGGCAAACTCACCTGGGATGGAGAACTGGGAGCGCAGTAGGGCAGACAGGCGGACAGGAGGAAGAAAGGGGCTTGGGCCCGGGACATGGCCCCCGGTAAATCTGGAGACAACTTAAGTGTCCCTGGGGCTGGCTGGTGGGAGGAGCTTGGACACGGGGCCATCTGGGGGGCTGGGTGAACTCACCTGGGATGGAGGACTTGGAGTGTGGTCGTGCAGACAGGCCTGCGGGAGGAAGAAAGGTCAATTTTAATTCTTATTACCCATTCTATCATCCCTCTTTGCTCAATGAAAACTTTCTTCCCAACCACTCTTCTACGTGTGTGTTTGATTGTGTTTGGGTCACTGAGTTTCAAATGGGTTGCTTATGCTCACATGAAATTTTATAATGCTGTGGCTATATAGACAGGTAATTAATAAACATGGAGAGAAAATCAATCATCTAGTAAAAATTCACGATTCCATTTCAATGAAAAACACAAGAGTACACTTGAGGCCAAATATGAAAGGATAAGCACTTCAATTTTTAATTGGACATTGTAAAGGATAAAGAGACACAAGAAAGAAAAAAGTTGAGGGAGAAATCAAAAGTATTTGGATCTTCCATAAAGCAGTAGGGAAAATTCTAAGTCTGACAAATTGGTGACATAAGTATTCTAGGGCGATAAGTTTTATCACACAACTTCCTTCCTTAGCATTTAGTTGAGAATATGTTTCCTGTTCAACAGATTTTGCAATGTAAAACCATGAGCACTATCTACTAATTATTTTAGCTGTGTGATTATAATAAGACACATGCAAGCAGTGCAAAGCCACATGTGATATCGCTTCACAGCAATGGCAATCACTAGGTTCTCCCTAGGAGTGCACTGAATTTGATTGGCTTTGCAAGCTGCACCTAATTATCAGTCTCCTGTCTGAAAAATTTGTAGTGTTAATACATTTTTGACGTAGGCCAAAGAGGGCTAAAGAAGCATATTTCATGCTATTTAAAGAAAGCATAAATTTTAATCAGCTTCAGAAATACCAGTAACCCTATAAAAATGATACTACAGCAACTCTGTCAGTATGTTAAGCCACAGGTCTTAAAGATGATTTCAATAAGAAAAATGAGATATAATTTCAGAAATAAAATTTAAAATTTCACTAAAAATCTGTTTCAGATTGTGATCTTACCTAGAGCCCTTATTGAAAAAAAATATATAATGTTTTCTCCCTTATTGAAAAAAATATGTTTTCTCCTTTTTAATGAAATGAGAAGCTCTTAGGCTTCTTGTGAAGGTCGTGTGGGCCAAGATCTTTTAAATTTTAAATCTGGCTGCAACTCAAAAACTCATTCATGAGGAAATATAATTGACAACTAAACTGGTGTGGTTTGATTTGTGAACTTCATTGCTCACTGTTTCTATTGAAGGATTCCTTGACTTTAATATACTCCCCTAAAAGATAGCCAAGACATCTGGGAAATTGTGATATAAACTGAAGAGAATACTGTTTTAGGTTTCAGATGACAGCACCGAATGTTATTTGGTAATGGCCACAAAAGTTGTTGTAGAGTAAGCAGTGTCTCTGGAGGCTCACAGAAATTGTATGGAATATAGCAAAGCAAGTTATGGAGTCATTCATTGAACTTACAATTTTTAATTGGACATTGTAAAGGATAAAGAGACACAAGAAAGAAAAAAGTTGAGGGAGAAATCAAAAGTTGTTGTTCCCTAAACAACACCAAAGACTTTTAATTTGCTTACATATTTTTATTCTTTTACACTGGTCAGCACATGCATAGTGATTTTAGACAAAACAATTAAATTTAAAGAATATCAAAAAATATCATGTCAACTTAATCAATTTTGAAGCAGTAACTAAATTTGAAAATTACATATAAATGTTCATGATTTTTCTTAATCAAGAGTGTCCCTCCATATGCATTTATGAATTTGTTGACTCATTTGAGAGAGGAAGGGAAATAGACATATGGTATCTCACCTCTCTCTTTCCAACATGTGAGTTTATGGGAATTCAGCTTTTTGAGCAGGTGTCTCAACTACTGAGCTATTTCACTGGTCCATTACTGATTTATTTGACTTGTAAAACCCATTGCTAATTAAAAACTTTATTCTGAGCATATATAAGATAATCAAGAACTATACTGGTTATCTTTTTCATGGAAGGATCTTAATCCACCTTTTGAAAATATTTCTGAACTATCACATTAATTAGATCACTTTCAGATTAATCGTTCCAAGTTTTGTAAAATAATAAATTTGAACATATTTTGATGTGAATGTGTCTATAATAAAATTCTATTAGCACTGCAAAGTTAAGTAAAATATAGGGTTAGTTTAAAAGGTTTCATGTAGTTCATATAAAAGCTATTTGAATAAATGATTTCATTGAGATAAACAAATAAATCAACCATTCACCCTAAATATGGAAGTATCATACCTTTTCACTTTTATTTTTATAAAAAGGTCATATTATCATAAAAATCATTTAACACATGATCTTCTGCATAAAATTAAAAATTTAGGTTTACTTGTATCTAGAGCAAGAGACACAGACAAATCACTGCATATGAGACATAAAAATTTTTCTCTAATCTCAGGTCTATTAGAAGAATACATGCCAGCCTGGTTTGTCCAATGTTCTTATTATCTAATCTTATAGACTTACCAAAAACTTCTATTAGAAGGAGTTGGAGATAAGGTTCATTTGTTTTATATTCTTTTAATTATTTTATTTTTCCTTTGTATAGCTCAATGAATGAACATCCTTACCATCCTCATTCCTCCTTTCCTTCCCTCCCTTCCACACTCCCCTTCCTCCTTCCCTAACTCCTTTCCTCCCTGCTTCCCCTCCCTTGCTGGATCAAACCTGCACCCTCACATCCTCTCAACCATCAGTTTGTATGGGTCCTGGGGTCCACTGTGAACCATCTACTCCAGTGCGTGTTCAGGCATCTGTGATAAACTAAGAGGCCCTAACATGGGCTGACCAATCATGTGGCTACATATGTACGACCGTTCACCCCTAAGGATCTTACTACTTGAAATTATTTCTCCTAATTATCTACACTTATCTATGGGGGAGGACATTGATATGACGGCCTCTGTGCAGGTCTAATAAGGTCATTGTTCTGAGTTCCAGGCTGCAGTAACTCTGTCTTGACTAAAGTGTTTTGTCCAGCAGTGAAGCTCCCCAACTTCAGGATCTTGCAGTCTTACTGCTCCTTCCTCATGGTTACTTGATCCTTAGAGTGGTGAGAGTTTTGGCTGCCTTGGTTCTGGGTAAACATTGTAGGGTCATTGGCATTCTGCATTTTGGGTGGGTGTCTTCTATTTTGCTGTTCTTTCACTGCACAAGGCTATTTGGGTGTTGAGATCCTCTCCTTCCAAAGATGAAAAATGTTTTTTTTTTTTTTAAATAGTGTCTTTATAGAAAAAAGACTTAGGAAAGATAAGAGCAGGAACAGGATACAGTAGTTAGTAGTATTAGCCTGTATGCAATCAACCAGCTTCATAATAACTACCAATTCCACCCTCCCATGACAGGGATCACAGGTCTAGCACTTCAAAACAGTCAAAACACCTGTGAACTAGAAGGAAATCAACTGTGGACAGGGTCAGATGTCTTGCTATTTATGGGCCTTTCTTGATAATTGCCTTGTTTATCTATTTAACTGTGTCCTTTGTCTCCATTCTTTTGGGGTCTTCATTCCCCTACCTTCTTAGTTATAATCCTTTGCAGTTTTAATGGTTATTACAGAGATTTTCCTTTGAGTATGTCATTTATGGGGGCTTAGACCTAGGTTCCACTTATAAGGGAGAAAATGCAACATCTGATTTCTGTGCTTGTGATACTTCATACAGTATAACTTTTCCAAGTCCATCCACTTAGGAGAAAATTTCATCAAGTAATTTTTGGTTTTTTTGAAGGATTGATAGTATTTCACTGTGTATATGTATCATATTTTCAATATTCAATTGTCAGCTGTTGGGCAAATGTTAGGCCAATTCCATGATGTTGCAACTATGAATACTGCTACAAAGAACATGGATGTACAAGTGTCACTATAGTAAGATTAAGTATTTTCTGAAAACATTCCCAGTAGTATTATAATAGGGTCATATGGCATTTAGGTTTTTAGCATATTTAGAAACTACCATACTGATCTGCAGAGTGGGTGTACAAGTCTGCATTCCCGCCAGCAATGTATTAGTGTTCCCTTCTTTCTGCATTCTCTCCAGCATTTGTTGTTGTTTGTATTTTGGATTACAGTCATACTGACTGGGGTAAGATGATATCTCAGGGAGTTTTGAATTGCATTTCCCTGATGGCTAGGGAGGTGGAACATATGTTAAGGTATTTGTTGGACATTTCAATTTTGTCCTAGGAGACGTTTCTTTTAAGTTCCATGATGGCCCATTTTATAATAGCTGTTTATCTCTTAGGTGATTAGTTTTTTGAATTCTTTTTGAACTCTAGATATTAGTCCTCTGTCAGATATGTGGTTAGTGAAGACTTTCTCCAATTCTATTGGTTGTATTTTTGTTCAGTTAACAATATATATAGCTGAACAAAAGTTCTTTAATTTCATGAGATACCATTTGTTGAGTTTTGGTTCTATGTATCCTGTGCTTTTGGGGTCTTGTTTAGAAAATGTTGGCCTACACTAAGCAGTTCAAGGGAATTGTCTACACTTTCTTCTAGGGCTTTTATAGTCTCTGGTCTAACATTAAGGTCCATGATCCATTTGGAGTTGATTTTTGTATATGGTGACAAGTAAAGGTCCAGTTTTAATATTCTGCATATGGATATCCAGCTTTGCCGGCACCATTTGTTGAAGATACTGTTCTTTTGCCACTGAGTTTTTTGAGCCCCTAGGTTAAAAATCAAATGACTGTAAGTGTATGAGTTTATGTTTGGGTCTTCAACCCTTATCCATTGATCTATGCATCTCTTTTGGAGTCAGTACTATGTTGTCTCTATTACTATGGATTTGATATGTGGATTAAAGTCTGGTATGGTGATAACTTCAGCAGTGTTTTTATTATTCTTGATTGTTTTTGTTATCCTAGCCTTTTGTGCATCCATATGAATTTTGAGATTGTTTGATAAATTTCTGTAAAGAATTGCATTGGAATTTTGATTGGTAAAGCACTGAATCTGTATATATTCCTTTTCATAGGATGGTCACTTTGGTGATGTTAATTCTACCTATGCAAGAGAATAAGAAGTCTTTTTACCTTCTAATGTTTTCTGAGGTTTCTTTCCTTAGGGTTTTATAGTTTTAATTGTACAGGTCTCTCACTTCCTTGGTTAGATTTAAACCAAGGTATTTCATTTTGGGGGCCTATGGAAAGTGGAATTGTTTCTCTTAGAACATTCTCATTTTTTTTTATTCTTGAGGTATAAGAAAAATCCTGATTTTTGAACATACAATTTGTAACCTGCTACTCTGCTGAATTTATGTTGCTTCGTGGAGTTTTGGGGTTCTCTTAGGTATGGGATCATGCCATCTAAAAATAAAGATAACTTGACTTCTTCTTTTCCTATTTGTATCCATTTTATCTCCCTTTATAGTCTTATGCCTCTTGCTAAGACTAAGTAAAATATTAAATAGAAATGGTAAAAGTGGATGGCTCTGATTAGTTCCTGATCATAGTGGGAAGGCCTCAAGTTTTTCAACAGTTAGAATAATCCTTGCTACATGTTTGCTATATATAACCTTTATTATCTTGGTATAAGTTCCATCCAATCCAATTGTCTCCAAGGTTTTGATAATAAAGGAATGTTGTATCTTGTCCAAATATTTTTCTGTATCTATCAAGAGTGTCATGTGGTTTTGTTCCTGGATTTGTTTATATGATGGATTACGTTTAATGATTTTCATTAAATCATTGTTTGTTGCCTCTGTGACTGGAATATATTCTACCTGACCATAGCAAAAGATCTTTTGGATATGTTTTTAATCCAGTTTGCTAAAGTTTTGTTGAGAATCTTATCACCAGTGCTCATCAATGAGATTGACCTATAGTTTTTTTTAATGTCTCTTTATTAAGTTTTGGGAACAGTGTAATAATGGCTTCATAAAAAGAATTTGGAAGGGTTTCTTTCTTTACTCTTTTATGGAATAGTTTAAGGAGTGTTAGTTGTTATTTAAATGCCTGGTAGATGTCTGTTCTGAATCCATCTTGTCCTGAGCTTTTTTGAGTGGAAAGATTTGTAATTATATTTTTAATATTGTTGCTTGTTAAAGAATGATTTAGATAATTCAATTCATCCTGATTCAATTTTGGAAAGTTGTATATATTTGCAAGTTCATCTATTTCTTTCTGAATATCGAATTTTATGGAGTATAAATTTTTGAAATGTAACCTTATGGTTCTCTGAATATTCTTGGTGTCAGTTGTAATAGATCCATTTTCATCTCTAATTTTAATTAGATTTAGATTTTCTCTCTTTTGGTTCTGTTTAATTTGGCTAGGTGTTTCTATCAACCTTGTTGGATTTTTTTGAAGAGCTAACTCTTTGTTCAGTTGGTTTTTTTTTTTGTATGGTTTTCCATATCTCAATTTCAGATATTTCTCCCCTGATTTTACTAATCTCTACTTGTGTGCTGATTTTGGGATTGGATTGTTCTCTGTAAAGCTTTAGGTTGCACTGCTAAGTTATTTACTTGTGATGTTTCCTTTTTTATTGATATAGCCATTGAGTGTTATAAACTTTCTTCTTAGGACAAACTTCAATGTGTCCCAGAAATTTTGATATGTTGTGCTTTCATTGTCATTCACTTCAAGTCATATTTGAATATCCATTTTTACTTTGTCTGAACCCATTATTTGTTCAGTATCATGATATTTAATTTCTAATAATTTATATATTTTTTGTCATTTGCTTTGTTGTGTATGTCTAGCTTTATTTCATGATTGCCTGGTAAGGTATAGGATATTATTTCAACTTTCTCATATATGTATAACTTGCTTTGTGTCCCAAAATGTAGTCTATTTTGTAAAAATTTCCATGAGCTGCTGAAAAGAATGTGTATTCCTTGATGTTATGATCAAAGATTTGGTAGCTATCAGTCAGGACCATTTGAGTTACAGTTTGGTTCAGTTCCAATGTGCCTCCATTCAGTTTTTGACCTGGCAACTTATCCAATGGTGAGAGCTGGGTGTTAAAATCCTCTACTATTTTTTAGTGTTTGTTTAATGACTGTGGATGAGCTTCTCTTAAGTGTATATATATTCAATATTGCAAATTCTTCCTGATGATTGTAGCTTTGATTATATATAGTGTCATTTTTGCCTCTTATGATTTCTTTTGGTTTGAAGTCTATTTTTACAAATACCAGAATTGTTACTCTCACTTGTTTCCTTGTTCAGTTAGCTTGAAGTACTTTTGACCAGCTTTTTTCTCTGAGAATATGCCTATCTTTCATGATGACATGTGTTTCCTGAAGGCAGTAGATTGATGGGTTGAGGATTTTAATGTATGCTTGCAGCTTATTTCTTTTAATTGGAGAGTTAATTTCATTGACATTGAGGGCTATAATTGAGAAATTACTGTTGATTCCTGATATTTTCTGTTTCTGGTTTTTATATGTGTATTTCTTTTCTTAGAAGTTGTGTTGGTTTTATTTTCCCTTTTTTCCTCTCAGATATGATTGTTCTTTACTTGGAGCTTGTTTCTTTTCTAGTATCTTTTCTAGGCTGGATTTAGCAGTCATCTAAGCCCTCAGCTTGTCCTTATGGTGGAAAATTTTTCTTTCAAATTCAATCCTTGCTTATAGTTTTGATTGGTATAATACCCTAGGTTGGCATTTGTGATCATTCATGACTTGAAGTATATCTTTCCAAATTATTCTGGCTTTGAAAAATCAGCTATTTTTTCAAATAGGTTTACCTTTAAATGTGACTTGGCTTTTCTTTCTTGAAGCTCTTAACACATTCTCTTTGTCATGTACCTATAGTGTTTTGACTATTATTTGATGTGGAAATTTTCTATTTTGATCATATCCATTTGTTGTAGTATCTGCCTCTTGTATTTGAATGGGTATCCCTTTCCTTAAGTGTAGAAATTTTTCATTCATAATAGTGTGAAAAATTTCTTCCAGTGTGGTTTTTTGAATTTCTTGTTCTGGGATCCATGGATGTATGGGTTTGGCTTCTTCAAGGTGTCCCATAACTCTTGTGTATTCCTCTCAAGTATTTTTTTGGTTTTTCAACCTCTTTGATTCAGTTTGTTCTACCATCTTGTCTTCTTCTTAAAATATGATTTTTTTTCTGCTTCCTTAGTTCCTTTGATAAGACTGTCTGTTGATTTTGGATTGTAGTTAGCTTCTTTTTAATTTCAAGTTTGATCTCTGCCTGAGATTTTTTCAATTGCTCTATGCTAGTTGTTTCTTCAACTGCCTTTATCATCTCATCCAGTTGCCTGTTGTGCTCCTTTTCATATTGGCTTATTTTTTATTTATTTATTTATTATTTATTCAATTGTGCGTGTATGTATGTGTGTAGAACCACGGATGAATTCGGGAACCACCATGGACGCCTCCACCTCCTCCTTGTTTACTCTGCCCCAGGATTCACAGGCTCCGCCCTACCAGGACTGGAAACGCAGGCCGCCCCCACTTCCGCCTGGCATCTATAGGTGGGGTCTAGGATCCGAACTCAGTGCCTTCTGCCTGCAAGGCAGAGGCTTAATCCCTGAGCCACCTCTCCAGCCCCCCTCATATTGGCTTATGTAGTTATCAAACTCCTTTCAGATTTCTACTTCCATTGTTTTGGTTACAGTAAAACTCAGACTTTGAAAATCATTATATTAGCTATTGATTTCTTGACTAATATCCATGGAGTTATTCTGGTTGCAATTCTTCATTATGGGGTTGACATTTTGTAGATTTGTTGTCTTGTATTCTTTTGTATGTTGTGGATTTAGGATGTGATTTGAACATTTTATGTTTGATCACTACTGTTTTTCTTTGTGTGTATTTTTTACTGTAATTAATCAAAGAGAATTACTACACTTAGACACTAATTGTTCCTGTTTACCCACATGTTAAAGATATCAGTCTAGGGTTCCTTGGTGCTATTTTGAGGATAAGGTACTGCTGATTAAGTGGGAAACTTTTGAATTTGGTGAATTTGTTTTATAAGGTTTGTCACAGAATTTTGTTGTTATGTAATAGCTTCCTTTTTCATAATGTAATATTTTCACATAAGCATTCTGGGTTGTTTGCCATAGTATTTTTATAAAAATGTTTATATAATACCCTCTTGTTTCTTATTGTTAGGGAAGGGACATCAATTTTCCCCACAGATACTTTGTATTTAGCATCCAACTCTGCTATTTTTTATTAATTTTTAAGTTTTCTTCTGGTTAAGAAATAAAAGACTTGAACATATTCCAATATATAAAATTGAAATTGGATCTCTAGTTATTCCATTCATTTTGAAGAAATTCATTCACTATTTTATGTTTTCATTGTTTTTTGACACATTGTGTCACTATGTATCATGTGTAAAACCCCACACCCTTTGTCTTGGCACAATTTAATAGAGTCTTACATTCAACATATATTTTACTTAAGCAGATAGGATTGATCACTAACTGAACATTACAATTAGCAAAATATGTAACTATTTTTATAAAACTGCTTATCATACAATTTTGATTAATTCCTCAGGAAAATCAAAATAAAATATGTCATTTTTTCTCAAAATATTTTTTTCACTCATACATAAATTTCATGGAGCTTGTGTTTTATATGCTATAGTAGGAGGAAGACTTTTGTTTCTTCTTTCTGTGCTGGCATTCATTTAGACACTAAATATCATTCATTACTAGACTGCAGAGACTACTATAGCTCTTCATTATCAGCCTTCCTATGATCTGTTAGCTGTTTCTACCATCTATTTTGCTGCTCTCAGGAGTTGCTTAGTGTTATAATTTGGTGCAACATATCCAAAGATTTAGGCTTATCTCTTTAAAATAGCTCACTTAGTGGTGGCTAATGAGGTACATCTAATCCCTAAATCAACTTGTTTGTTGTACATTCTGCTTTAGATATTGAGACATTTCTCTTAGGAAATCAATTTCAGGTTTAATGAAATTTCAGTACTAGGTAATACTAAGTCTTATTTTTGCTTTATGACAATAGTTGACTAAATCAAGCTAGCTACCTGTTGTTTACATGGCACTTATACTTTAAAATGATAATGCAACACCATTTTAGTGTTCTAGACAAGCTTATCCCAAGCATTTATGTTACCTAATGAGATCCCAAATTCATTTTGTTTGGAGATTGTTCCTCTTATACAATGTTAGTTTTATGAAACATTGTTGACTTTTTTACTCTTCAGAATTCAACTGACAATGGCTGATATATATCCTGTATTCTCTTATTCCTCTATTCTCTATTATGTCAAGTTTTAATCACTACTTGCTACTCAAATCATAAATTAGTCTAGGGAAGAACAGGACACAAAGCTCCATCTATCCCAATGTGTGTGGATATTTTTTTTCCTGGGAAGATGCCACATAACCATCTATCCACCCCAGATTAGGCAAAGAAAAAAGTAATGATTATGGTAAGGTCTTACTTGATGAACCAGAACCAGCAAGCTTATTGGGGATACTTACAGTAGAGTGGGGAAGGTTACTGACAGAAGCGTGGACAAATCCAAAAGCAGCTACATCACCAAAAAGCACACCCCAACATAGATGAGACTCATAGAAGCTACAGAAGTGGAGCTCTCTACTAACAGACTTATGAGGAGAGTCTTTTCTTGACTTCTGCACTCTTGTGTGTCTCTTTTGCCTTTCTTTACTGTTCCAAGGTCTCTCTTTGACTTCTTGATTGCTCAAGAGTCTCTCTGCAGCTTTTCAACTGGCTTGTTCAGCAATCACTTCCAGACTTTTCTACTCTGGGATCTTCTTCAGACTGATGGAAAATGATCAGCAGTGACACCTTTAACTGTCTGTCTAGCAGAAGAATCTCTTCCCTGAGTTTTTTTTTTTTTTTTTTTTTTTTTTACTATTTTTCATATCCTGGAAATTGCTACTTCCTTCAAGCATGTTAGTTTCAATAATTTCCTCAATCTAATGAGCTGTTTATCTACGGAGTCTTTCTCCAGAATGGGATGCTTCAACATCTTCCTTAGCTTAGAATCAAGCAAAATATAAAATGGCCTTAGGCTGTTCCAGAGGAAAATGCAACAGAACACCTACATCATTCCCTCTGTCCTTTAATATATTCATCTAGTGTCATAAATCTCAGATCAATTATTTAGAGTGTATTTGTGTATATTTGTGTGTTGTGGTGTGTGTGTGTGTGTGTGTGTGTGTGTGTGTGTGTGTGTGTGTGTGTGATGGTTTGAAATGTCCTCCAGAGTCTATGTGTTTGAATCTTTAGTCATTTGGAATGGTCATGGCACCAACTCAGCCTTGCTGGAAGAAGAAATTCAGATGGTTTGGACCTTGAGGTTGGTTAGCCCACCCCTGCTTCTCAGAAGTGTCTCCTCTAGAGTTTTCAGTTTTGCAGCTCTCAACCTCCATGATGGATGTGACTTAAGCTGCCTCCAACTTCTGCCAAGCAGCCATCTCTTTTCTGCTATGAACCACTGTATCACCCCTTTGGGACTTAAACAGAATAAATCTCTTTTTTCTCTCATTAAGTTGCTTGAGTCTGAATGTTTTCTTCTAGTAACAAAGAAGATAAACCATTACAGTGCATGATACTGGGGATTGGATTTTAGGATCCATGATGCTAGCTAGATGTCCTGTCTTTTAGTGTTATCTCTTTACTTTTGAATTTGAGACAGGTTTAAGTTGCTTAGACTGACCTTGATCTTCTCTGTGGTCCATAAAGTATTCAAACTTTCTGTTCCCATGCTTTAGCCTCCTAAGCACCAGAAACTATAGGATTGTATCACTGTAGTTGGCAGTAGAACAGTTACATTTATAAAAAAAATTACTGAATTTGTTTTTTTTTATCATTTCATACAAGCATATAGTGAATTCGGATGACTGTAACATCAGGTTTCTCTAATATCCATACTGTTCCTAATACCCCTTCAAACACCAATGACCCTAAAGTTATCTTGGAAACATTAATGTCTTTTTTCTTCTGAGCCACATTGTATATTCTCACGATCATGCATATGACCATATATTTACAAATATACATTGTGTTTTCACTGGCTTCTCAGCAGCTGCCATAGAGAGGACACTGACTGACCCCCTCCATATACTACCTAGAAGGAATCAATGGTTAATAGTTTGTCAAAAATAAGCAAAACTTCCCTGAGATATCATCTCACCCCGGTCAGGATGGCAAAAATCCACAATACAAACAACGACAAATGCTGGAGAGGATGTGGAGAGAGGGGAACTCTCCTACATTGTTGGTGGGAATGCAGGCTCATACAGCCACTCTGGCGAGCCGTCTGGAGATTCTTAAAGAAATTAAAGATTGAAATGCCGCATGACCCTGCTATCCCACTTTTGGGAATAACCCCCCATGCAGCAGAGGTTCGCCTCGATAGCACAAGCTCGACCATGTTCATAGCAGCACTGTTTACAATAGCAAAGTCATGGAATCAACCTAAATGTCCAACAGTTGACGAGTGAATAAGGAAAAGGTGGTACATCTATACAATGGAATACTACTCAGCCATCAAAAATGATGAATTACTGGAATTTGCTGGGAAATGGATGTCATTAGAAAGAATTATATTAAGTGAAGTATCCCAAACCCAGAAAATTAAGCACCGTATGTACTCCCTAATAGGTGGCTCCTAGTACCAAACTCACCCAGCCCACATTGAGACACTCAAAAGTAAACCTATGTAACACAGTAATTGCAAGGATTATGAATAAGAGAGATGGGTTAGGAGGGCCACACCAGAAACAAGGAGAGAGGAGACCATGTTACAGCAGAGAAAATAGGCCTCCATCAAGGTCTGCAAGTAAGCAATGAGAAACCTGGTTAAGTTCACAGACGTTCTTTCCTGATCTCACCAGAAGGGGAGGGCATATAGTCTAGCAGATAAAAAGTAATCATTTTGCAAATGGGTGATGGACCCCTCCCTCAGTGAGGTTTCCTACTCTTATTACATCTACCCTTGAATGTGCTATTACAACAAGACTCCAGTTTAACAGCTTTTTGTCTCTGGCCAGGGGGTGACATACAGTGCCCAGCAGAATGGAGTGAAGGGAATTGCAGGAGCAGCAAAACTGCAAAAGAAAATCAACAAACCACAATCCAGAACTTCAGAGACTCTATATCAATCACATAGAACTAGGCCAGCCTAATCTCTCCCCATCCTGGAGCTCAGGGACATTTGCGGAAGAGGGGTCGGTAAGATTGTAAGAGTAAAAGGATGGGAGGAGCAACGATTTGCAAGATTCTCAACAATAGTTGGGGCCAAAGCAATCATAATGGGACTTTGCATGCCCTGCGCAATGTCCAGTGCACTGTTGCCCTCATAAAGTCTAGCATCTCTTAAGGGCACCGAGACCCCTGGAGGCAAGGGATTGACAGCCATAGTAGTGATCTTATGCTTAAGGGGAACAAGAGAAAGGGCTTATGGAAATGCCACTGGGTCCTTATATGTCATCGGAGAGGAGGACCCAGTGGAGAGTTAGGCGTACACAATAAAGGACTCTCTGGGAATTGGGGGGGAGGCACTGGGGGAAGGGGAGGGGGAGGAAGGGGGAGGGAGGGAACTGGTAAAAAATTTTAAAATGTATAATTAAATTTTTAATAAAAAAATAAGCAATATTTTTGTGACGACTACTGTGACAGCTTAGAAATTTAAAACTCAAAAATTGGATATTGTCTTTTAATTTTTTATACCTTGATTTCTGCTGTACTATTCTCATACCTGAGCAATGAAAACTAGCAGAACTAGAAAGGCAAAAAAATTACAAATCGCTAATCCTTCATGAATTCTAACTTGCAATGATTTCACAAAAGTGTATAAAGAGGCCTTCAACAAAATGGTCATTACAGCAAAATTCCAAGCTGTAGTATATGGGTAAAAAGACAAAAGAGGCACACATACATAATCAAACGTAAATTGAATTCAACCACTAACATTGGACTACAGTGCAGAAATAAATCATATTACATAGAATAAATGTGCACAGATGCAATTTGATATTAAATTCTTTTGTTTTTATATAATAGGCAGTGTGAGAGAAATAAATGTACTTTAAGAGCCAATTTAAAGGTTTCAGATTAGAAAAGCTGCCAAAATAGGTGATGAACTTAGATTTCAATCTAACATTCATGCCAGAACTCTTGAGAAATTGATTTTGAAAGCATCAATGTTTAAACACCGAAGGATTTCAAGTTGCCTACATGGCAGATAAAATGAATCTCCCCTCCCCCCAAAAAATTCTGACCATGTTACAAAACACTGTAATTTCTTTACAAATTTCATGGTAAAATGACAAATTTTTGAAGTGTTTTCAACACATGTCATAATTAGATGCAGGTGTCAACTTGATGGCTGAAGTTTTGAGAATGGACATATTTGTAAACAATTATTGGTAAGCCTCCAGGAGATTATCTAGTTTACTGGGAAAGCCCTCACGTATTGAATAAAATCCTATTCATGGTGGGTAGGACTAGTGTCTGGGCAGGTGAATAATATGGGAAGGAGCTAGTTAAGTTGGCATTCTTCTGTATGCTTAGGAAGACATGTTACTCTGACAAGGGAGGAATGTTCTTTCAGTGATCCTGTACATATGGTGTGGGCAGTACCCTTGGCTCCTGATTTTGGTATGATCTCTCTTGTCAAGATGATCAAGGAACTGTAATCAGGATTTATAAGCCAAATTAAACCACTTGTTGCTTTAAAATGTTTGGACATGAATTTATCAGCAACAAAATATGCAAATTGCTACATATGCATACAATTGTCCTATCATGACAATAAGTGCTATGTTGTAAAAAATTATATTTGACTTTTTAGAAATATATATGTAACTTTTGACCAAAATGTGGGGGAGAAAGAAGCTAACAAACCTTAATTTTATGATACTTGAATCAATGATGGTTAAATTTCATATTTCCATTAAATGTCAAGAAAATGTATATGAATAATAAAAAATATTTTTGTAGTCACAAGGTTTGTCATAGGACTGTAAAATAATTCAATTTAACCATATTTCAGGGCTCAAAAGATGGCTCAGGTGTTAAACCTCTGCCTCAAAAGAAGTATCTGAGTTCAGACCCTAGATTCCACTTAAAAACTGTGAATAGAAATGGCAGTAGTCTTCACCTGGAAAATGGAACTTGGGAAATACCAAAGCAAAGCAAAAAGCTGATATAGTAATCTAGAATGATTCCTGAAGTCACAGGACCCTCTGTTACATACATGCACATGCACAGAAACACACACACACAACCACACACACACACACACACACACACACACACACACACACACAGAATCACATACACACAAGACTAAAAAGAACATTTGTAAAATAGCACTGAATAATTTTTTGAAAAGTAAGGAAAGTAATGTGGAAGAAAATTTTTGCGCTGTTTTTATCCATAACTCATCTTTTGAGTAATATGTCTGTCACCTGTTTGTCCTATAACCCATTGCAATCATCCTGATTAAAATATCTGAGAATTAGCTAATCCCCACATGAAATATACACTTTTAAATATTCCAGTCTGAAGCATCCCAGAAAGATATATCTGGCTATGAAATATCCAAGTATGAAATACTTAAATATGAAATATCTGGATATGATATTTCTGTGTAGAAAATATCCAGTTAGGAAGTATCTGCATATGAATTATTTGGTCATGATATATCCTATCATGACATATCTGTGCATGTAATACCCAGAAATGAAATAGTCCTTTATCAAATAATCTCATATGAAATATCCTGGTAAAATGTCCACATAAAAACAATGCAGGTATGAAAATTAGGAGTATGACATATCTGTCATGAAATATACACATATAAAATATCATGGTATTAAATATCTGAGAATGAAAATATTCTTTTGTGAAATACCAAGTTATAAAACATCATGGTTTAAAATATCTGGGAATGAAATACCCACTTTTGAAATATTTCAGTATGAAATGGGATGGATATGAAATATCTGGTTGTGAAAAATCCAGGTTTGAAGTATCAATATATGATATATCAGGATATGAAATATGCAAGTATGATATAGCTCAATGTGACATGCAATTTGATATAGTTAGGTGTGACATGTTCCTTTTGAAATAACTGGATATGAACTATCCAGGTAAGGGATTTGAGAGATAGGTAAGTGATCAAAGCCTTTTCTTATAAGCACAAGTTCCTAAGCTCAGATTCCCATGTTGCACATAAAATGCCAGGTTGTGTCTTCTAATTTGTGCTCTGGAACTTAGACCCTGTAAAAGTCCAGATCAAAACAATAAGGAGGCAGTGTAATCAAAGGAATTTAGGATAATTCTATGTGTCCTCCTTGGGCCTCATTAGGCACACACACTCAAGTAACCTCTTGTAAACACACACACACACATACACATACACACACACACACACACACACACACACACACACACACACACACAGAGCGAGAGAGAGAGAGAAGAATTGTACAGGTATGTAGTAAAAGTGTGAAACACCACACCTGACTTTATTTTTATTTCATCCCAAATTAGTAAGTGGCATGGTATAGGACATAACAATTCTAAAATAAAAATGCCAAGATAATATATTTCAAGATATCTCATTAGTTTCATTAGGTAAGTATCAAAACCTGCATTTCATATGGGACAGATATTCATTTCACTGATTGAGCATTTAATGTAATAGAATGACAACATAAATAGACAGAAAAAAAAGGCTAGCCATTATAAATCCAAGCACTGTATATCTTGTTCTCTTTGGTCTTATCACATGGCCTTTGTTTGCTCACACAAGGACCAGAAGCTTGATAAATAAGGTCAATGTTAATAACATGTAGTTTTTTCATATTTCTTATCTAAGTTCATAAAGAAATCTAAGATAAGCTTTTTTGAAGAAAGTATTTGATGAAGCAAAGTGAAAATTAGTTACTCTTAAACTGAATAAGGTGAATCATACCTATAATCACAGCACACTAGAAATTGAGCCAAGAGGATTGTTTTAAGACTGAAGAGAAACTGGGCTACAAATATAAGTCCAGGACAAATTAGAGAACAAAGACTCTGTATTAAAAAAAGTGCAATAGTGATATGAGTTGGAGGTCATTTTTGGCATCTAGATATATTGGTATTTTGGAAAAAGATTTATGAAATTTACATGGAAAGACATCCATGGATTGTGTTGCTACTTAAATTCTACAGCATGGGAAAGTATATATACCTGTTGACAGAATTTTAATAGTTCTCTACAGTTCCCTGTCTTTTATACACAAAAGTTAGAACTTCCCATTTTCAGCTATAGTCTAAATAAAAACTGGTACTTTGGAGTTTTCATACATAATTGATAAGTATTTAAATCCAATGGGTAAATATATAGGCATGGCTAATTTTGAAATATTTCAATATTTGTAAATGTTTGAATTGTATATGACAATGAAGACTGGAAAATTATATTTAGACCAATTCTAATTTTGCCAAAATATAATCAAATTGAAAATAATATGCATAAGCAAACATTGACATAATGCTGAAATATAGCAATGGATTAGTGAAGTTTAACAATGGAGCTCTATTTTGCCACAGAAATTTGGAGCAAAAAAATGAAAAAATACAATTTTTAACTTTTGCAAAGAGTAAAGAAATTTTGTAGATAACAATGACTGGTATTTCTTTTATTCATTAACTTTAATAATGGTACTTGTTGAAATATATCATCGCTTCTGCTCTTTCCTACCTATAGTATATTGTTTTTGACTTTGCCTTCAATGATAGTTGCCAGGATTTTGGAATTACTATTAGCTATTTTTCTATAAAATATTCTACATTGTATTTTTTCTCATTGACAATAAGATATGTTTATGCTAGATATATTAAAAGAAACTGAAAGTGCATGAAATATTACCTTTAATTCTATCACCTAAGAATGATAGTGCTTGAATCTAGTATACTTGTATTTACTCATTATTTTATGCATGTCAACGATATATATGATGCACATATGTACTTATATATTCTTATGTGCATATGTGTAACAAAACGCATTATTTACAAAACATAACATATATAATTTTATAGCCTGTCTTATTTAATGTTTCCATGTATTAAAGCATGGTTAAAATTGATGAAGTATGAGTAAATTTAATGGCTCTTACTGGTAGCCAATTGTTTTCCCTAGATTATCCAAGAAATCAATGAACTTGAATATTTGCACCCAGATTGTCTATTTAGACCTAATGTCTGTCAATTAAATTGCTGGAAAAAACAAGTGTATTCATTTCTGAGGTATACTCTTCATAGAGGAAAACAAAGAGTATATACCAGTTATTCTTCTCTGTTGTTTCAAGACACCACTCATTGTCAAGCAACTGAAATAGATTAACTTAAGGAGAAAGGGAGATTTATTCAGCTAATAATTCTAGAGGGTAAATGCAATCAATTATAACTGAAAAGGCATGGCCATCAGCAGAAGCTGGAAAAGTCCTAAGTTATACCCATCATGAAGGCAGAGATCTACTGTATGAAAGCTCAACAGCAGACTTACTCACTCAAGCAGGGCAGAGCAAACCAACATCAAGGCCCACCCCTGCGACTGCCTTCTTCTAGCAAGTGTCTTCCTCCTAAAGGTACCATCACCTTCTCAAATACTGGCAATAGCTAAGGATTCAAACACAAGAGACTAGGTAGCAAGCACATTTCAAAACATGACATTCTACCCCTGGCTCCCACAGACTCATTGTCATCTCATTATGCCAACCATACTCAATCTAAATTTAAATGTCCTCAAAAACTGAATTGGTAGTACCAAGAAATTCCAAAATCCAAAGCCTCCTGTAAAATCAAAATACAAGTTACATAGGTCCAACATATAGTAGCAGAGAATAAACATTCCTATTCCAAAAGGGGCATAGCCTAGAAAGATCAGTCCATAGCAAGACTGAAAATCAGCAGGACATATTCCATGTTCTGAAGTTCCATGTCTAACTGGTGAGCATGCCATTGAAATCATCTCAGTTCCTAAGGGCTTCAACGATAACACTGTAGCACAACTGCCCAAATAACATAGAATTCTCCTGGGCTGGCTCCTCCCATGGTATATGGCTTTCCTTGGCAGATGTCCCATGTTGGGTCTGGCATCTCTAACATATTCACTTCTCAATGGCAAACCAGACTTTAACTCCCCAGCAAAACCTGCCCTTCTTGGGCCTATAAAATGACAGAATCTGCCACACATTCCCTGGCTTCTACAACTTTTTCAAACCTTGGAGAAAGCATCTACAACCTCCTCCTTCTTATATCTTTGATGCCTTTAAAACCAGGACCACATGGACAATGTTGCCAAGTTCTGCCACAGCTTAGGTTTGAAGACTGGCCCCCTCGACTCACTGCTGGTTAGCTTCTACATGCTGATTGTAGGCAAAATCTTTCTTGGACCTTTGCTTTGGAGGAAGAGGCAAATCCCTTGAAATTTTACCATCAGCTCTTTCCTTTCAAAGATATTGTATTTTTATTGATGAGAACCTTCCCTAAGGATCTTGCCCTCAGGATAGAAACTCTAATGTTATCTAAATGGAGAGCAGCTTTTGATTTTCTAATGAAGCTAATCTCTTTAGTAATTATCCTTTTCTCATCTGCCTTCTCTGTAAGCTTGTGTTCATATTTTCCTATATCAAACTTCACAGTTTTTGCTTTCTTCCAATTCCTTCCTTTTTTCATAACTCTGAAGAAAAGCACTAGAAATTAGCCATAACACATTGTCAAGACTACATTGCGTTGAAATTTCCTCTGCCAAGCATCCAAGTTTAACATCAGGCAAGCTTTCAGGACAAGGGCAAAACTTAATCAAACACCACCAGCTCATCACTGCATTTGCTTCTTGTCACATTCCCAACACAGTCTCTGCTCTCCTCTGGACCATCACAAGCTGGGTTTCCACTGCCTGTGTCTCTCACAGCATTACTTTCTGAGCTCACTAAAATGGCACTTTTGGCTCTGTCTACAAGACACAAAATGTTTTCCTAGTGCAAAGTCCTAAAGTTTTCCATATTTCTTTTTTAATACATTTTTTATTATTTCCATTCATAGAAACTTAATAGGTAGACCAGTTCCCTCCCTCCCTCCTCCTCTCCCTGAACCCCCTACTCCCCCTCCCCTCCCTCCCCATACCCCAGTGCCTCCCCCCCAATTCCCAGAGAGTCCTTTATTGTGTATGCCTAACTCTCCTCTGGGTCCTCCTCTCCGATGACGTACAAGGACCCAGTGGCATTTCCCTGAACCCTTTCTCGTGTTCCCCTTAAGCATAGGAACACTACTGTGGCTGTCAATCCCTTGCCTCCAGGGATCTTGGTGCCTTTAGCTGATGCTAGACTTTGTGAGGTCAAAAGTGTGTTGGACATTGCGCAGGGCATGTAAAGTCCTATTATGATTGTTTCGGCCCTAACTAGTGTGGAGAATCTTGCAAATCATTGCTCCTCCCATCCTTTTGCTCTTACAATCTTACCGCCCCCTCTTTCGCAAATGTCCCTGAGCTTCAGGATGGGGAGAGATTAGAGGGACCATGTTACAGCAGAGAAAATAGGCCACCATCAAGGAATGCAAGTAAGTAATGTGACACCTGGTTAAGTTCACAGACGTTCATTCCTGATCATGTACAACTGAGGGGGTATGATCTCACCAGGAGGGGAGGGCATATAGTCTGGCAGATAAAAATTAATCATTTTGCAAATGGGTGATTGACCCCTCCCTCACTGAGGTTTCCTACTTTTATTACATCTACCCTTGAATGTGCTATTATAACAAGACTCCAGTTTAACAGCCTTTTGTCTCTGACCAGGGGGGGACATACAGTGCCCATCAGGATGGAGTGAAGGGCATTGCAGGAGTAGGCCAGCCTAAACTCTTCCATATTTCTTCCTACAAGTGATTCCAAAGGCCTACAAACCACATCACAGAAATTATCATATTTCTCTACTGGGTACTACCATATCTCAGCTTCACACTTCATATTCTGGTATGGGGTCCTCTTAGTCTTAAGAGCAGCACCACACATTTTGGTATCAATTTCTCTCAACTTCAAAACACTTCAAGTCTGGTCTAGATGCTCTTGTTCTCATAGCAATAGACCACTTCTCAGTATCTATTTCTGCATTGGTTATTCTTTCCTTTTGCTGTGAGAGAACACCCTAAGTCTGTAATACCATGAGTGGTTCTAGAGAAATAGACTTGTAAGGATGAATTTTGCTAGCAGTTTTGGTGAAATCTGAAATTAGCTCTCCAACAAAATGAAATCTCCAGCTACTAAAGATGGTCCTGGTGGTACAGAGAACACTAAAATTACATTGAGTGAGCTGTTTCAATAAATAGTAAAGATAAGTGTTTTGGACTGTACCAATTCACCTCTTATGAAGACTAAGGAGCGTAGATATTCAAAACATTTGACAAATGGTTTATTAAGTACATTATCTAGGTTTAATTCTTCTACTGTATTGTTAAAAATGGTACTGAGTGTATTTGAGTGAGTGGCTGAAGTATTTATTAAAATTAGTCCTGAAAAAGAGTTGGAGATACCAGATATCTTTTGTTTGATGATGGGATTAAGTGGCTCAGAGAATTTGCTTGCCTGGGTTCATTGTTTAAAATCTAATTCTTAATGGCAGAATCCAGATGACATTCCCTTTACCAGAAACATATTGAATAAATTGGTGAGAGGGACACTAACAATGGGGCATGTAGCTGCCAAATTGGAGGAATTAAATTCAATGGATCTAGATGGATCCAGTAGCAGTAGGCATCAGGTGGCAGGATTCAATTACCAGTGGCAAAGGAAACATGGTAACAGTAGTGTAGATCATAGACAGGACATTATTTATAATGGTCTGACTCTCTTAGACCTTTGGCACTGGCGATTAATCATGGTACCCCGTAAGACAAAAATAAATAGAAAATGTACAAAGTTCTTATTTGATCTGTACAAACAGAAAAATTTTAAAACATATGTAGGAAAAGCAGCCTTGAATCATAGCAACAGAAAATCATGGCCTCTCAACCAATTTCAGGATTTTAGCCAGTTTACAGATTCCCCTTAAGGAAGAACTTTGGCACCATAGCAAAAAGCTTTAATGTTAGTCTTTCTCCTGTCCTTCCACAAAGGGACCTAGGTCTTTTACTAATGTTACTATAAACTGGAGGAGGGGGAAATAATAAGACATTTTGGGGTCTACTGGTTCTGAGTTGACATTGATTCCAGGAGACATGAAAAAACATTGTGGCCCTCCAGTTAAAGTAAGGACATACAGAGGTCAAGAGATTAATGGAGGTTTGGTTAATGTTCAGCTCCCAGTAGATGCAATAGGTCCCTGAACTCATACTGTGGTACCAGAATGTATGCAGGGCAGTGGTTCCTATTACCTATCCCTTTAATTCTCCCATTTGTCCTGTACAGAAGACAAATGTATCATGGAGAATGTCAGCTTATGTATTACAAACTTGATCAAGTTGTGACTTCAATTGCAGCTGCTCTACCACATGTGCTTTACTTGCTTCAGAAGATTAACACATCTCCTAGTACTTGGTATGCAGCTATTGATCTTGCAAATGCTTTATTCTCCATACCTGTTCATAAGAATCATCATAAGCAATTTATATTCAATTGGCAAGGCCAGGTACACATTTACAGTGCCACTTCAGGGTATATTAATTCTCCAGCCCTATCCAATAAATTAGTAGGCAGAGATCTTGATTGTCTTGCTCTTCCATGATGTATGATATTGGTCCATTATATAGATGATATTATGCTGATTGGAACAAGTGAGCAGGAGGTAGCAAACATTTTAGATTTGTTGGTAAGGCATATGTGCATTAGAGGACAGGAAATAATCTAAACAAAATCCAAGGACTTTCTACTTAAATAAAATTTCTAGCAGTTCAGTGATGTGGAACATGCAGAGATATTCCCTCTAAGGTAAAGGACAAGTTGTCGTATCTGGCCCCTCCAACCACCATGAAAGAAGCATAACCCTTAGTGGATCTGTTTGGATTTGGGAGGTAGCAAATTTCTCACTTGGGTGTGTTACTCAGGTTCATATACCAAGTAATTTGTAAAGTTGCTAACTTTGAGTGGGGCCCAGGACATGACAAGGTCTTTCAACAGGTACCACCTGCTGTTCAGGTTGCCCTGTCACTTGGGCCATTTTATCTGATAGACCTAATGGTATTGTCACAGATAGAGGTGTCTGTCATAGGTAGAGATGTTTGGAGTCTTTGGCACACTCCCACAAGAGACTTATAGCAGAGACACTTGGTATTTTGGAGCAAGGCCTTGTCATCATCAGCAGACAGTTACTCTCATTTTGAGAAATAACTTGTTCTGTTATGGGCCTTAGTGGAAATCAAATGTTTGATAATAGGTCACCAAGTTACCATGTGATCTGAGTTGCCCATTATGAGTTTGGTATTATCTCACCTATCAAGCCACAAAGTTGGATGGGCACAGCAGCAATTCATTGTCACATGAAAATGGTACATAAGGGATAGGGCCCAAGAAGTAAGTTATATGAAGAAGTTGCCCAAAAGCCTATGTTGCCTGTTTCAAAGTATGCACCTATGGACTCCTGGTTGTGTCCTAAAGAGAAGACTAGAGTTTCATTCACAGACAGTTCTTCATGTTATTTGTGTGCCACCCATAAGTGCATGGCTGCAACATTATAGCCTCTTTCTGCAACAACCTGGAAGGAAACTGGTGAAGGGAAATCTTCACAGTGGGCAGAACTTTGGGCAGTGTACATGGTCATACATTTTTTTTCCAAGAAGGAAAAGTGGCCATATATGTGAATATACACAGATTTATCAGCTGTAGTCAATTGTTTGTCTTGGAGGAAACAAAATTGGTCAGAAATATATCTGGGGAAGAAGTGTGTGCCTAGATATCTCCCAATGGGCAAAGGATAAAAAGATATTTATTTATCATGTAAATCCTCATCAAAGATGACATAAGCATAGGAAGCATTCAATAATCAGGTGGATATGATCTCCCACTCTGTGGACAGTCAACTTCTTTCTGGAGCCATTTATACCATTCTTTTTTTTTTTTTTTTTTTTTTTTTTTTTTTTTTTTTTTTTGCAGGCAGGCTCGTTTATTATAGTATGGGGGCAGCCTATATATCCCACCCAACATCCTGTAAGTCCCAGCGTGAGGTTTTTGCTGTGTTGTCCTGTCCAGGTTGGTCCTCTCAACCAGGCAGTTTGACGTCAGCACCAGGCACAGCGGCAGGTTCTAGCTTGGGGAAGTTGTATTTGCGCATGCAGCCCACACAGACAATACAGGCCTGCTTGGTCCATTCCTCCTACATATTCATCCTTTTTATTTATTTTGACAGCCAGCGGGAGCCAGAGTTCTCTGCTCTGACCTTGTTGACCCCACCTCAGAGGAGGTCCAGCATAATGGACTGGTGCCTGTCTTAGGTTGGAGACCACCTTCGTGTGGACCCTTACCCGTCATTGGCTGCCAGCCCTTGAAGGACCTCTCCTTTGGAAGGCATGCCAGGATATATGGGTAGTAGATTAGACCAAGGCCTCACGAATCTCTGCAATCCAAAGTTGAGCCACATCTCTAGGGGGCCATGGGTTGAATGTTCAAGAGCCATAAGCACCTGCAGCTTGGTCTTGATGGAGCGCTGCTTAGAGATGTACTGAAGGAAACACTTCAGCAATATAATTAATAAAGGAACAATTCCTCCTATGATAGCATAAATTATAATACAAGAGGGATCAAACAGCCTTTTAAAGTTGTTCCAGATTCTGGTTACAAACCCAGTATCTATAAGCAGGGGAACCACATGGATCATGTTAATATGTTCTATATGTTGACTCAAAGTCAATGAGTAATTAAGGAAGGCCTACCAAGGCCCCTTGATGTACTGAGGAAGTTGTTCATGAGCCTTGGAAATATTGGAGACCCGATAGACAAGAAAAAAGACAAAAACTTTTCAGTACATCACACCCAGGAGAATAAACAATATGGCACTTCTGTGAACTAATATTGTAACTGTTGTTAAGCTGGGAATGACTTGAAAACATTCAAGTCACATGAACAAAAACTAGTACATCAAAATGTTTAAGATGACAGAGACCACACTTTTTCTCTTTGAAAAAGAACTAGAAATACTCATTAATGATGACAACTCACTCAAAGGTTTTCCCATTTCATTTGTCCCCATTGTAGTGTCTTAAATTACTCTTTAATTACACTACTAGTTATAACAGTCTAATTTTTAAGATCTGCACAATCTTTACTACACTATTTTATATGTGGTAATAACAATTCTATAAAAAGCAATTAATAAATCACAGAATAAGCCCAAAACACAAAAATTGTACATATTTCAAACTTGCAAGAAATAAATTATATCATGATATATCAATTAATATTGTATCAGTATTAACTAACATCTATGGTAGATTTTTCCCCCAATATAATTAAGCAGTGCACAACAGGGCTCGAGCTACAGTTAATCACATTTGTTTTTTTCTTAAAAACACAAATTTATTCACTATAAACAATTAAAAAGCAGTTTTCCTCCTCCATAACAGACATTAAAACAAAGTTGTTATTTTTTTTAAGTATCTTAAGATTGAATGAAAATAATTAGCTACAGTGTGGTCCAGAAATGCAAATATACAAACAAGACAGTCTTATAAACACATGTATTGCTACCTTTAGGTACTCTTATAAATCATAAAAAAATATCTAGGCACACTTACAAATCATGAAAATGAAGCCAGTTCATCAGATTTTTACCAAGAAGATAAAAACTAATGCAGAATAACACTTGCAAATTAGTTTTTTAATGTCTACAAACCACTGTTTCTAAAGACAGAACTTTGTTTCCATTTGTCATGCTTACAAAAAACATAAAAAGTTCTCTAACTACAATCATTATGTTTTAAACAATTTTCTTAACATAAAACAATCAAGTCATAATTTTATTTAAGCTTATAATATACTAAAATTACATTACATAGAAGAACTTGATAGAATACCTCGGGACACTGCTTGATACCCAAGTCTGCATTAATAGATATTTCATGGACCACTTAAATTGTCTAGTACGTAACTGAATCATCTAGCAAAATCATATCTATAGCTTTGAGAGTGAAGATATTCAATATTCATTATCACTGCCTTGGGAGATACGCTTTCTTTTTTTTGGGGAGGGGAGATATGCTTTCTAAAACTGTGGAAAATCACTCCAAACACCTGGTAATAACATTTGCACAAAACCTGATGCTTCTTCATTTGTCATCTAAGATATTGTAGCTCTCAATTTACTTAACTACTTTAACATTAAGCAACTACAAGTTTTGTATCTTTAACACAAGTAAATAAAAGCTTTTTAAATTTTGTAGAAACCAGGACATTATTTTTTTTTTCATGGGATAAACTTTTTTTTTATTAAAAATGTAATTATACATTTTAAAAATTTTTTACCAGTTCCCTCCCTCCCCCCTCCTCCCCCTGAACCTCCTTCTCCCCCTCCTCTCCCTCCCCATCCCCCAGTGCCTCCCCCCAATTCCCAGAGAGTCCTTTATTGTGTACGCCTGACTCTCCACTGGGTCCTCCTCTCTGATGACATATAAGGACCCAGTGGCATTTCCATAAGCCCTTTCTCTTGTTCCCCTTAAGCATAGGAGCACTACTATGCCTGTCAATCCCTTGCCTCCAGGGATCTCGGTGCCCTTAACAGATGCTAGACTTTATGAGGGCAACAGTGCACTGGACATTGCACAGGGCATGCAAAGTCCCACTATGATTGCTTTGGCCCCAACTATTGTTGAGAATCTTGCAAATCGTTGTTCCTCCCATCCTTTTGCTCTTACAATCTTACGCAAATGTCCCTGAGCTCCAGGATGGGGAGAGATTAGGCTGGCCTAGTTCTATGTGATTGATATAAAATCTCTGAAGTTCTGGATTGTGGTTTGTTGATTTTCTTTTGCAGTTTTGCTGCTCCTGCAATGCCCTTCACTCCATCCTGCTGGGCACTGTATGTCACCCCCTGGCCAGAGACAAAAAGCTGTTAAACTGGAGTCTTGTTATAATAGCACATTCAAGGGTAGATGTAATAAAAGTAGGAAACCTCAGTGAGGGAGGGGTCCATCACCCATTTGCAAAATGATTACTTTTTATCTGCTAGACTATATGCCTTCCCCTTTTGGTGAGATCAGGAAAGAATGTCTGTGAACTTAACCAGGTTTCTCATTACTTACTTGCAGACCTTGATGGAGGCCTATTTTCTCTGCTGTAACATGGTCCCCTCTCTCCTTGTTTCTGTTGTGGCCCTCCTAACCCATCTCTCTTATTCATAACCCTTGCAATTACTGTGTTACATAGGTTTACTTCTGAGTGTCTCAATGTGGGCTGGGTGAGTTTGGTACTAGGAGCCACCTATTAGGGAGTACATACGGCACTTAATTTTCTGGGTTTGGGATATTTCACTTAATATGATTGTTTCTAATGACATCCATTTCCCAGCAAATTCCAGTAATTCATCATTTTTGATGGCTGAGTAGTACTCCATTGTATAGATGTACCACAGTTTCCTTATCCATTCGTCAACTGTTGGAAAACCAGGACATTATTAAATATGGAATAAGCATGCAGCATATGGTCACAGGAGAATACCTGTATGTCTCTTTAGATAAGCAATCTTTAAAAAAATTAAACCTCTGCAGTTACCAATACTGAGTAGAGCCTTTACTGGTCCATTAATGTTTTTAACCTTCTAACTTCTGGCACAAGAAAGTCCCCAATATCTGTAGGTTATCTTCAAAAATTTGTCTTTTAAGAATTTTTGAACTACCTCCAAAAATTATTAACTAACTTATGAGAAGCAGGCAGCTAGGGCAGCTAGAAAAAACTTATGAAGTCCATAGGAAACAGGCATGGAAGTAAAAATGGATTCATAGCACTAGAGGACCATGAGGGCCTACGGTGCCAAAGATGGCTGCCAGGGCAAGGAATATCTGTATACCTAGGCAAGCCCAGGGAAACAGGCTTTTTTCTCTTTGGTTAACTCCCATTGGGCCCAACCCAGTTGCCCTTAGGCCCATGTGCAGCTAGAGATCAAGTTATTTGTTGGCTATGGAGAACTCATCTCCATAATCCCTACAAGGGGAAGTTGGCTATCTTATCTCTGAGAGGATTCAAGTCAGTTCCTCAGCAGGAGTGTTCCCTCAGGGTGTTTCCAGCAGTGGGGGATGACCTTCAAGGATGTCAAAGACCTTCAAAGACCTTAGAGACTGTCCCAGCATGGACTGTTCTAGACCTGCCTATTGTACCCCTTAACTTTCTGAGGACCCAGACTGCTCAGGAAAGAGGGGCGATGATTGCTCTGGCTACTTCCTGCTCAGCTGGGGCGATGAAAGTGAGAGCAGTCTTATGTCCTCATCTATGAACTTCTGGGATAGTCTAGAGGTCTTTCATAGAGGACTTTATTACTTCAAGGTCCATTTAAAAGACACAAAACACAGATAACTTGAGCCTCCAAGATCTATGCAAGAATTAAACCATTATAACTGAGGAGGCATAAGGGATAAACCAAATAAGGTTAGTAGTCTTACTGTTAGTATAAGCAAGTGTTGGTAAAGACCATGTGCTTGCAAGGTATAAAAACCAAGAGCTATAAGTAATCTATATATTGGAGAATGTAGCTCAGTGCAGAGTGCTTGCCTAGCATGTATAAGTCCCTAGGTTCAACTTCCAGTACCCCACTTCCCCTCAAAGCACTGTAATGTCTTTTGGCACTTGGTCAAGATATCTATATCTGAGGTGATAATGCCAGTACCAAATCTTTGCATTAGACTACCTTTTAATTATTTTTACTTTCTTTTTGTTGATGATGCTTCTAATTAATGCTAAATTTTACCAGTTGTTCAAAGTTGCATATTATGTTTATACAAGAGACTTGCTGGTAGTTTGCTTTCTGAACTGCCTCCTGATTGTGATATAGTGCCTTTGGTATGTTATAGATATATGATTTGCCAGTATTTTGATGAGAAGTTTTACCTGCATTCACAGAGACATACTTTTTCATTCTTTTAATGTTCTTTCTAGCATTGATCTCTCTGCAGGCCTTTCCTTACCAGGACTTTTCTTCTGATTACTTTGACAGTCCTTCATTCTTTCTGCATGGGAAATAAGCAATACATCAGATAATGCCTCCACGGTCAAGGTCTTATGCACACTTCCCTTCTCTTAAAGATTCTGATCCCTCCAGTTGCAGCTGTATTCATTATTCTACAATGCTGACATTTTCTCACTGGGCATATTTTAGTGAGGTTTCCCTGAGTCCTCTTTTCAGACAGGTTTCAGCTCCTGTCCTGTCTTTCATCTGGCCTAACCCACACTCACCAAGCATCCTGCGCTCAAGAATTTCCCAAGCTTTCATAAGTCTTCTTAGGAAATTTCCACTTACTGACTCCTGTACTTCGCTTGTTGGCTACAAATCTCCAGCTGTCTCTGCTGAATACAGACCTGAAACCGATCTTGCTTCTTCTTTTACAGTATCCTTATTGCTTGAGTATGGAAGAAAAATCTTCTTTGGTGCTTTAATAAGTAACAGAATATTTTTTTTAACAATGCCTTCAAACAGTTGTTTTTCTATAGTTTTTCATATTCGCATAGTTGGTGCTAAAGTTAACCAAATAAGAGATGCTACAATGTGGTTAAAATTGGAAGTCTACCTATTTCTATAACAACATACATTATTAAATAAAAAACTATAATAGCATATGCAACTAATTCTCTTTTTGGTTATTTTTAAAATCCTATAATACTTGTCTAGGTTCACTAGATTATTATAATTATTTGATATTTTCAAAAGCAGTAATAGTATATTTTATGTTTATTTTTAATCTCCATAGTTATGTTTATATCTATTTTATGAAGTCTGATTCAATATTTTTTCATCCCCTCCCTACACTAGCTAATATGGAATATTCTGAATATAGTTTAAAGGAAGGCTCTATCAGTAGGCCTCAGATGCATCTTAAAATTAAATTACAGATTCTCAGGCCTTGCCCTGGGCCTGTGGAATCAGGCTAGATCTTCTCTCATTGGGAGAAGGGAATTATGCATATCTTGCTTATTTCTATTTCAAAAGAACAGAAAAGAAGTTTCTTTTTTGGGGAGGAGGGCTTCAGAGAAGCAGCTTGAATCTACTTTCCAATTCTAAAGAATTTCCTTTATTAAAACTGAAAGCCAGGCATGGTGGCACACACCTGTAATCCCAGCACTTATCTGAAGCAAGTGGATTGCCTTAAATTTGAAGTCAGCCTGGATTACAAGTAAGTCCCAGAACTACATAGTAAGTTTTTGGGATATAGAGATCCTGTCTAAAAAAAATAAAAATAAAAATCCCTGGACAGAGATGAAACTCAAGGAACCGAAGTACAAAATAATGTTTTTGTTTCAAGTATGAATTCAGTGTGATCCTGCTCTTTCATTTACATTTTTCTCCACTTTCCTTAGGTTTATTTTGCCTAGATGAGTTTGTCAAACAAATATTTGCTGAGGACATGTTATATGAATAGCCAGGTGTTGGGAGAATTTATTTAATTTATTTTTATTATTTCCATTTTGGTAAAGACAGGAGTTTTTACTGTTTTAGCTTTGAGCTCAATTTTGACTTCATTCTGTAAATTTTGATATGCAGTATCTTTATGTTTTTTGCTTTTAAATAATTTCATTTTTCTATACAAGATAATGTGGTCCATGCAAGTCTTGCTTTGGTAAGCTGAAGTTTTGAGACTTAAAAATGGTCAACTCATAGTAACTGATTATTGTAACACATTTAAAAATCAATGAGTCTGGGCTGGAGAGATGGCTCAGGGGTTAAGACTCTGTCTCAAAAGCAGAAAGTCCTAAGTTCAGATCCCAGGTTTAAAAACATCAGTTTGAAAAGGTGGTGCCCCTCACTTCCTGCCTTAGTGGGCAGAGCCTGGAAAATCCCAGAGTAAAGTAAGAAGGAGGTAGAAGCAATCTAGGATGATTCCAGAAGTTATCCTTTGTCCTCCCCAGAGACATACAGTGCCTTCTAATACACACACACACACACACACACACAAAATAAAAAAATTATTAAAAAATCAATGAGTCTATACTCATTGCATATAAAATGCATAAAAAGAAGAGGAGAAGAAAGAGGAAGGGGAGGAGGAAGAAAAGAAGACTTCTTTATAGAATCACGTCAGTTATTATAGAATTACAAAACTGGAAAAATCTTCCATCCTGCAACTTTTTTTTTTTTAAGGGAGAAAGGGAGGTTTATTCAGCTTACGGTTCCAGAGGGAAGGTACAGTCTCTCAAAGCAGAGGCGGCATGGCTGGTTGGCCAAAGCTGGAGGAGGCTAAGTCACCGCAGACGTCTTGGAAGCTGAGAGCTGCAGACTGCATTTATACCATTCTTAATGGGCCATGAGCAAAGTGGACATTGTGGCAGAGATGGAGGTTATGTATGAGCCCAATAACTTCCACTCACTAAGGCTGACCTGACCACAGCTGCTGCGAAGTGCCAAATCTATCAGTAGCAGAGACCACCACTGAGATCCCTATATGGAACTTTTTCCCAGGATGACCAACTATAAACTTGGAAGGTTAACTACATGGGACCACTTCCAAGATGGGAAAGGCAGTGTTTTGTTCTTATAGGAATACATATTTATTCTAAATTTGGTTTTGCTTTTCCTGCACATAGTGTTTCTGCCAAAACTACGATCCCTGGACCCACAGAATGCTTTATTCACCATCATAGTATTCCACACAACATTGCTTCTGAACAGGAAACTCATTTCACAGCTAAAGAATTATGGCAGTGAGTTCATGACCATGTGATTCACTGGTCTTACCATGTATCTCACCATCCTGAAGTAGATGACTTGAATGAAAGAGGGTATGGCCTTTTAAAGGCACACTTTTGGTTTCATCTAGGTGGCAATAGTCTGGAGGCTAGTCAGGATTCTCCAGAAGGTAATATATGCCTTCAATCAGCATCCAATATATGATATTATATGTCCTATAGGAGTATTCATGGAGTACAAACAGAAATAGTACCTCTCGCCATCACCTCTAGCAACACTAGTGCTTCTTGTTCTGGAGAGACTGTGTTCTAGAAGTTTGGTTCCAGAGCAAGTGATGCTTCTTCCAGGAGGCACAACAACATTCCTTTGAACTCAAAGCTAAGGATCCTCCTGGCTATTTTTGAATTCTGATGTCTTTAAGTCATCAGGCTAAGAAATGAATAACCATGTTAGAAAGGATGTTTGACCCATATTACCAAGGGAAAATTGGACTGGTTCTCCACAATAGTGGTAAAGAAGAGTATATCTGGAGTGTAGGAAATCCACTAGGGTGTCTCTTAGTATTTCCATGCCCTGCAATTAATGCCAATGGGACACTGTAACAACCCAATAAAAACAAAACAGTAAATGGCCCAGATCCTTCATGAATGTAGGTATGGGTAACTCCTCCAGGTAAAGAGCAAAGACTTGAACAAGTATGTCTGGGTGAAGGAAATTCAGAAATGGTAGTAAAGGAAGGTAGTTACAAATACCAGCTAACTCCATGTGACCAGTTACAGTGAAAAGGACTGTAATTGCCATGATTTCTCCTGTTTTAGTCTGTTAAGAATATGATTGTGTATGTATACATAAACTAATAAGATATTTATGTTATATAATGTAATGTCAATCTATAGTTATATGGTAAAATGTTGCAATTATATTATGACATTGTGTTATGGGACAAAGAAAAACTAAGTGTTTCCTAAAGAACTTTGTCACTGGTCTTGGAGAAAAATAATGCATGTGTAATTGTATGTGGGACAGTTAGCTATATTTTAAGGCAGAATTATGAATTTTATTGTCTTTATGTGGAGATTAAACATGGCATAAGGATATGTGATGTATTTGTCAAGTTGCCTTGTGATAGTTAATCTGGTTGTCAACTTGACCACATCTGTTATTAACTGAAAGATTAACTGTCAGACAACCTGAAGAGATTATCTGGATTAAATTATTTGCAATACAACAAACATTCCTAAATCTGGATGGAATCTTCTAGTAGTAGACCAGATAAAAGGAACCACAAGACAGAAGAGCTCTGGGAGACTTTCTTGCCCTGTGGTAGCAAACTCATTTTTCCTTCTGCCACCTGTCTCCTTATTTTTATTTTTATTCATTTCATTATGCAGAGCCAATTTTTGTCTTCATTCATATATAATATGAATACTTTTGTCTTAACACTTTGTCATTCTAGTAACATACTCTTTCATTTGTTTGACTATTTGAACTTGGACTAACCAGTTACTGAATATTTACCAACTTGTAATGATGGCTCTCCCTGGCTCTATTACCTTAGGAAAAACTTGCTTTATCTTTTTCCTGTGTTTAACAAAATAAACCACAGCTGAAAGGAGGTGATAACATATGTCCTCACAGTCTAATTATACCAGAAATGTAGAAAGTGGTGGCATTTATTTTAAGGTTGTTAAAAGTTAAGATCCACAGCTTCTATGCCTATAAACTGGTGTTAAATAGAAAGTATTATGGCAATGTGCTAATGTGTGTTCAAATTCAGGAGAAGAGGGGGGAGGTGGTATTTATCAGGTTGAATTCCTAGAAAAATAAGCAGGTAGAGTGCGAATATTATAGTTGTTTTTGGCTTCAAACATGAAATGAGTATAGCTGACAAGGAAGAGAAGAAAGATAACTAAAGAGAAAACCAATGAGTTGCTGTAATGCAAAGTCTGCACCAAATTTCCCAAATAATGCAGGATAAAACCTAAGAAAATGTTTCAAGAAAGAACATTGGTAATTGCAGCTATCTATATAATGGTATGAAGAAATTTTCAAGCAAAGGTCTCCATATCCTCTCCAGTATTTGGTGTTGTTTGTATTGTGGATTTTTGCCATCCTGACAAGGGTGAAATGATATCTCAGGGAAGTTTTCATTTGCATTTCCCTGATGGCTAAGAATGTGGAGCATTTTTTAAGATATTTGTTAGACATTTTAATTTCGTCCCTGGTAAGGTTTTTTTTTAAGTTCCAAGGCCTATTTTTTAATTGGCCCATTTGTTTCCTTGGTGTTTAGTTTTCTAAGTTCTTTGTGCACTCTGGATAATAGAGTTCTATCAGATATGTGGTTAGTGAAGATTTTCTACCATTCTGTGGGTTACCTTTGTGCTCAAGTTAAAATCTCTTTATCTGAACAGAAACTCTTTAGTTTTATAAGATCCCATCTATAGAGTGTTGTTGTATTGACTGTGCTATTGGATTTCCGATTAGGAACTGTTGGCCTAGTCCAATCAGCTCGAGGGAGTTCCCTACCCTTTCAACTAAGGTTTTTATAGTCTCTGGCCTTATATTGAGGTCCTTGATCCATTTGGAATTACATCTTGTAGACATGGGAACAAATACATGTCGAGTTTTAATCTTCTGCATGTGGACAACCAGTTTTACTAGCACCATTTGTTGAAGATGTTTTTTTTTTTTTCCCCAATTGGATATTTTGGGCCCCTTTGTCAAAGATCAAATGGCTGTAATTGTGTGAGCTTATATCTGGGTCATCAACCCTTATCCATTGATCTGCATGTCTATTTTGGAGCCAGTACCAGGCTGTTTTTATAACAATGGATTTGTAGTATAGATTAAGGTTTGGTATGGTGATACCTCTAGCAGCGTTTTTGTTACTCAGAATTTGTTTTGCTATCCTTTGTGCCTCCTTATGAATTTTGAGATTGTTTGATCAATTTCTTTAAAGAATTGCTTTGGGGAGCTGGAGAGGTGGCTCAGAGGTTAAGCCTCTGCCTTGCAGGATCACTTCAGATCCTAGAGCCCATGTATAGATGCTGGGCGGAAGCAGGGGCAGCCTGCCTTTCTGGTGCTGGTAGGGCAGAGCCTGTGAATCCCGGAGCAGAGTAAACAAGGTGGAGGTGGAGGCATCCATGGTGGTTCCTGAATTGCCCATCAGTCTACACACACACATACACACACACACACACACACACACACACACACACACAATTCAATAAAATAAAAAAAGAATTGCTTTGGTATTTTAATTGGTATAGCATTGAATCTGCATATTGCCTTTGGTAGGATGGTCATTTTCATGATGTTGATTCTGCCAATCCAGGAACATTGGAGATCTTTCCGCCTTCTGGTGGCTTATGCAATTTCTTTCTTAAAGGTTTTATAGTTTCCACTGTAAAGGTCTCTTACTTCCTTGGTTAGGTTTATACAAAGGTATTTCATTTTTTTAGGGGCTATGGTAAATGTGATTGTTTCTCATAGGACTTTTCACTTCTTTCATTCTGGGCATATAGGAAGGCCATTGAATTTTGTATGTTTATTTTGTATCCTGCCTCCCTGCTGAACTCCTGTATTAGTTCTAGGAGCTTCCTAGTGGAGTTTTTGGGATCACTCAGGGATAGGACCATGTCATCTGCAAATAGAGATAACTTGACGTCTTCCTTGCTGATTTGAATCCCTTTAATCTCCCTTTCTTGTCTTATGGCTTTAGCTAAGACTTCAAGTACAATATTGAATAGAAGTGGTGAGAGTGGACAGCCTTGTCTAGTTCCTGATAGAAGCGGGAATGCTTCAAGTTTTTTCCCATTGAGTAAAATCCTTGCTGTTGGTTTGTTGTATACAGTTTTTATTATACTGATAAAAGTTCCTTCCATTCCAACTGTCTCTAGGGTTTTGATCATAAAGGGCTGTTGGTTCTTGTCAAAAGCTTTTTCTGCATCTATCAAGAGTATCATGTGGTCTTGGATTTTTGACTGGTTTATATGGTGAATTACATTTATTGATTTGCGTATGTTGAACCAATCTTGTGTGCCTGGGTTAAGCCTACTTGATCCCCATGGATGATCTTTTTCATATGTTTTTGAATCTGATTTGCTAAGACTTTTTTGAGAATATTGCATCTGTGTTCAAGAGATTGGCCTATAATTTTCTTTTTTAAGTGTATCTTTATTAGGTTTTGGGATTAAGATATTAGCATCATAGAAAGAATTTGGTAGTGTTCCTTCCTTTACTACTGGATGGAACAATTTAAGGAGTATTGGTGTTATATGTTCCTTGAATGTCTGGTAAAACTCTGTGTTGAATCCATCTGGTCAAGGGCATTTTTTGGTGGGAATATTTGAGATTTCATTAATTTCCTTGTATGTTATAGGACTATTCAAATAATTCAGAAATTCCTGATTCAATTTAGGTAAGTTGCACATGTTAGGCTTCTTCAGGGTGTCCCGTAATTCTTGAATATTCCTCTCAAGTATCTTTTTGACTTTAACTACCTCTTCCATTGAGCTGGTTAATACTCCCACTTTGTCTTCAAGATCTAAAATTCTATTTTCTGCTTCATTGGTTCTCCTGATAAGACTCTGTTGAGCTCTGGGTTGACGATAATTTGTCTTTTAGTTCAATTTTAAACTCTGCCTGAGACTGATTTAACTGCTCTATGCCTGTTTTCCTATCTTTTTTTTCCGTCATTAGTATATTTTTTGATTTTCTCGATTATATCATATTCCAAAGCATTTATTACAAAAAATCAACCTGGAGTTTTTTATTTTCTATTTTTTCTATAATTATTTCTTTTTTTTCTTTTTTTTTTTTGTTTCTTGAACTGTTGTTCTCAACTCCTCCAAGTGTTTGTTGTGTTCCTGTTCAAAATGGTAGATGCGGTTATTTAACTCCTCCTTGATTTCCTCTTTCTTAGTATTGATCATGGTAATGATCATGCTTTGAAAGTCGTTATCTTGGGCTTGGCTTTCTTAGCTATTTTCTGTGAATTTGTTCTAGTTAGAATCTATCATTATGGGCTTAATTCTTTTGGTGGGAGATTGGTCTTCTTGGGTTTTGTTTCTCATTGATCTGTGCTTCGACTTGGGCATTGTTGTTTTGTCTCTTAAGACCTTTCAGTTTCTGTGTGTTTTTGACTGAACTGATTTAGTTGGTATCACTACTCTCAGGTAGTTACTACTAGTGTTTCCCTTGGAGTGGGTACATTTGTCTGTTGTTATTGTTATTTCCTAGATGATGATATTAGACTGTTAGTACACCAATTAAGTCAGGTTTAGTAGATGGGGTGAATATTAGTACGATAGTACACTTTTACGATTTAGTACCTTGGTGATATGTGAGGGTGAGTGGTATAATCCCTGAAGTTGATTATGTTTTGTGGGTGACTATATAGGAAAAGTTAATCTACAGTGATTAATAATTGAAAGGAGCAGCATGGTAAAAAGGGGGGTTTACTTATCTTTGGGCCAGATTTGAAGAGTCTCTCCCATGTGATAGGATGATTTTAGAGGACTTCAGATGTATGGCCTTTGTCCCCTACAGTTTTGCTTGAGTTTCCTCTTGACTCTTTTGAATTTTGTGGAGCATTATATCCTCACTGTACCACGAGTGAGGATCCAGGATGGACCCAAGGGGCACAGGGGCTGATGGCAATGGAAGAGCTCTTCACCTGGGATCTGGGGCTTGGCCCGCCCAAGCTCAGTGCAGCCTGCATGTTGCTCAGGCTTTCTGTTGGGGTGAGCTGGGATGAGCGGGTGCAACTGGAGGCTGCTGGAACTTACCTGGAAAGGAGGTCCGCGAGTGAGCGTCCTGTCCCAGGTGGACCCAAGGTGTAGGACTGTCTTTTTTTTTTTAAGCATGAGGATAATCAGAAGTTTCATGTTTTTCCCCCCATTGGTTAAAAAAGTTAATTGTATTTTAATTACCATACAAAAATGGTCAATTTTAGAATATTTGTCATGCTCCCTTAGTATTAGTCTACCCATTACCATCCTCTTCTCCCACTCCCAATCCTGCTTAAACATTCCCATCCCTCTACTTTCAAATCTCATGTGTTCCACCATCTCCTATTCCACTTAAGGTGTCTTTCTCTCCTCTCTCTTTCATGAGTTTCTTTCTAGCTTCCTGACTTCTGCAGATATATTACAAATCAAGGACACAAATGTAGAAAATAAAGGGTATAATCTGAATATGCAAAATTGTTATTAAAAAGTATTCACTGATTTCTGCCTTTCATTGATTTTTTAAAAGATTTGTTCTAAATTTTTTAAAATTTTTCTACTTTTACAAGCATGTTGAATATCCATCCCAGCTTCCCTCTCTTCCCTGTCTTTCCCATTCCGTCCCTTCCCTTTACTATTCAATCCTACTCTTCCACCTGTATAATTCCATGGACTTTAGGGTTCACTCTGGTTTGTATACTCTTGTGTGTGTTCAGACCTGACAGGTTTAATGTTCTAAGGGCATGGAAGAGAAAAATTGGTGCCTAAGTGGCAGTAAGGAAACAAAGAAGTTCACCAAGGGATCAGGAACAAATTATTCCTCTAAAGTACATAATTTTTTACCTAATTCTTCCAACAAAACCCTAACTCCTAAGATTCCCTTCAATACAAAGTATCAATGATTATAACTCCCTCACAATCCAATAATTTCTCAAAAATTTCAGAAGCAGTTAATCAAATCTTAAGTACATTGATATTTGGAAAACTAAAAAATTAATCCACAACATCTATTGTTCCAATTTTTCTTTCTGTTTTGCAGTTCATTTCATAGCTGAAATTATTGAAACTTTTGAGGAAAATTAGTCAATGAATATTTCATGCATCTGTATTCTTTTGAATATATTTTTGAAACAGTTCCATTATGTGACACAAGTTGAAACTGAAATTGCGGTCTTCAGCACTCCTAGTAATAGCATTATAATAGTGTAGCACAATTTCTGGCCTGTTGTAAACATTTATGCACTTTTCACTGGAGTTTATTTTCTTTATATTCCTCTTTTGTTACATATTAAACATTTCTCCAGGTACTATGCACCAATTGTTGACCACATTTTTAATGCATATAAGTATTTTACTGACTTCTTCTAAAAGTTAGAATGTCATGGAATCACAATAAACAGATAAAACTAATTTTCTAATATAGACTCTTGTCCACTTGGAATTCATTTTGCATATTTTCAGCCAGAGAAAATATATTATGATATTTTAAATTTTACATTGAATCTTGAATAAAAATTAACTGATTTATAGATAGAAAGGGACAATTTTTACAGATAATCAAGTTTGCAATCCTGGTAAGCACACATTTAGAAATTATAATTTTGAAAATGTGTTCTCAGGTTTTTACAAAATGTTAATGCAGTTATGACTTTAAAACCTAAGATAATTAGAATTTGTATCACTTATCAGTAAAGACCATAGTATGATGACAAATAGCTTTTTTGTAAGAAGAAGATTGGGTGCAGTTTTAGTCTTCTTTTAGTTTAAATGAAGCAATCTATTGTATCAAAGAATGGTAAAATTGAATTCCTGTTTACTGATTCAGCTATGAATATGTCAAAGACGACTGGAAGGCTTGTTGACCCACAACTTTCTTAAACTAATGCTTCTACATTATATTTTCCTCAATAATGTTTCCACTTTTCACTGAAGTATTCCAATATCTATGATTATCTTAAGAACTCAATACTTCATGTGGTTGTTAAATGAATTTCACCCAGGCATTCATGTCCATTCTCAAGATATGCACCTTACAGAATAAGTTTAAAGACATTCTAAACAAAGGTATGTACTGACTTGCAAAGATAACCAAATAGATATTATACTACACTTTAAGATTTCAAAGTATACTTGATAAGAAATAAATTTATGAAGGGAGGCCCAAGTATAAATTAGGTCCAAAAGAACATTTGAAAACTTCCAATAAGGTTCTTCAAGGACTTGAAAGAAGGTAGGAAGCAACTTTTCTTCCTGAGAGTTGAAATTTCTATAAGCTTTGGTGCCATAAACCAGAGTCGCAGCGTCGAGACCAGGGCTCTCCCAGACCAGGTGAGGCAAGGATTCAGCGGAAATGGAGAACAGAAGCATGCAACTCTCTAGGCTGAATGAATCTGGACCCACTTTATTGAAATTTAGTGACAGCTTTGTACTAGAAAATTTCAGGGCAAAGAATGTGTCCTTGCACCTGCAAACAGAGGAAAACAAACGCAGACCTTTCCAGTCTCCTATGTTCAGTAAGAATAAACAATGTTTTAAGACCTCAATTATTTTAACAGATTCTATTCTCCCAGTTTTTCCAAATCCATCTAATCTATAATGCTTCACCGGATAGCCATGGGACTGAGCCCACATAGTTGTCATTGTTTTCACAGAGACTTCATTTTTAAAATACACAGAGGAGGATTGAGCTCCTTTTGATTTCAACAATTAACTATAGGTGTGCCCAACATCTCATAAGTCCCAGCATGAGCTTTTGCTGTTTTTTGACTGGGTTGGTCCTCTCAGCCAGGTGGGTTGACATGGGGACCAGGCATGGCGGCAGGTTCTAGCTTGGGAAGTTGCATGTAACTCATGTAGTACAGGCCTGCCTGGTCTGTTCCTCCTACATATCCAACCTTTTTGGCAGCCAGCAGGAACCAGAGTTTTTTGTTGCTCTGACCTTGTTGACCCCGCTTCAGAGGGGGTCCAGCATCATGAATTGATGCCTGTCTTAGGCCGGATGCCAACTGCATATGGCACCATAACCCATCATTGGTCATGAGCCCTGGAAAGACCTCACTCTCGAAGGCATGCCAGGATATGTGGGTAGTAGATTAGACCGAGGCCTCACAAATCTCTGCAATCCAAGCTTGAACCACATCTCTAGGGGGGGGCATGGCTTGGATATTCAAGGGCCATAAGTGCCTGTAGTGTGGTCTTGTTGATTGGGGTGCTGCTGAGAGATGTGCTGAAGGAAACACTTAAGCAATATAATTATTGAAAGAACAATACCTCCTATGATAGCGTAAATTTCAATCTAAGAGGGATTTTAAAGCCTTTTAAAGTTCTAGTGAAACAGATAGCATAGTTTCATACTTACAGAATTTCTGAATTAGTTCATAGGTGGGAATTTTACTCACCTATGTTTCTAAGACTCTAGAAGTTGCTCTCTAATTTTTATAAAATCAGTATATACATTCTGGCTAATAAGTCTACTTACTTTGTGTGACATTAAATCTCCAGTTGCAATTTGATATAAAGTTAAAAGCAAGCTTTTTCTCTAGATCAGAGAGCAGAAAGCTAGTCCCAAAAAATCTAAAGACATGCAGAAGGCACACCCAATTCAAAGAAGAATTCCTCCTGCCAGAGACAAAACTTAAATTTTCTAGGGAGGAATTCCTACTACCTTCCCATGGGCGTTACTGTGACATTCCCCAGGGAGCAGGCTTTAAGCCCCCAACTTGGTAGAGATACAATTCCCATATTTTACTTATTTTTCTTATTTATTTCAAATAATTCCATGTCCTTTATCCAGAAAGTGTTTCTTGGAATACATATTACCCAAACTCAGACCTCATCTACCAGATTGGTTGGATTAGGGTGCGGCACTTTGGGAATTTAAATCCAAAGATTTCATTGAGGCAAAACAGAGAAACTTGTACCTCTTTTTTCATCAATTTACTCTCTGATTTTCATTCTTTCTCTACATGATTTTGCTTAGCTTAGTGAAGTACCTTCATTAGATTTTTGAAAATTTTCACTCTGTCTGAAACTATTGTAAGTTTATCTTTGTTTGAATTATGTTTATACTTTCACTGAATGTCCCTGAAGATGGATATTTTATGATTATAGGTGCATGAAAAGCACCAAAAGATTTATTCATAGTCATAAGGCTGTTAGACCAAATAAAAATTGGTGATAAATAGCTAAATATAAAGAGTTATCTTACATGATAGCACGACAAAATATTTTTCTTTTTTTTTAAAATATTTTTCTTTTATTTAATTTTTATTTATTATTAAGTGTGTGTGTATCTATAATGTGTTTATGTGGTTTCATATATGCATGTGCCATGACATGCATGGTGAACTCAAAGAACAGCTTTTAGAGGCAGTTGTCTCCTATCTTGTTGAAACAGGATCTTATTCCTGCTACTTATTCCTTCTACTATACTGTATACTCTAACCTATCCAAATACACTTTTAGTAGAAGTCCAGGAATAACAGATGTGAGTCACTGAATCCAGCTTTTTGTGGTTTGTAGTGATTAAAATCAGATATTCAGATTCGAGAAGCAAGAGCTTTTACTCACTGAACCATCTTGCCCGCCTAACCCTATATAATTTTATCCCTTGATATGTAACATTCCCAAATTAAGATATTTTATTCAGTCAGTTTACTTTTTATAGCATTTGTATCACCCAATTTACAGAAAAGAAACAAAGAACAGGAAATATGGGCATATTGGTGTAAAATGGGCTGTCATTTATTTCCTAACAAGAGATAGCTCTTGCAACACTAATGCTTTAGGCTATTTACATTCTCAGAATGAGAGGCCAGTTAAATTGTTTTTCATCAAAGTGCTTTTTGATGTCCCCTCTAATGGGAAGCATACATTAATTTGGGCAATACACAAGATCTACTCTTCTATAAATTTCTCAGTCCTCTAAGAATTTGTTCAAAATACATAGTTTAAAAAAAACCTTTAGTCCTTTTTATAGATCCTTACAGTCCTTGTTTATAGAACAAGTATAGTTATTTTTAGGAAGGAAATAATTTTTCTTACAAATGTTTATAGAAATGTCATTTTAAAGAGGACTTCCAAATGCTGTGATCAAAAATTAAAGTGTCCACACAAAGACATTGTCACTGAATAAAGCTATGTGTTTCTAAGAAGATGCAAAATTGGTCATGTGGAAAACTACATGTTTTAAAGTTAAAACAAAAAAAAGTTTAAGGTCAGATGGTTTAGTTTTGAGAATTGCAATCTAGGTTAATTACCTTTCTCTTAGATGCCAATTTAAAAACATGAGTAATAGTGTAAAGCAGAAGAAAAAAAAAGTTCATCAATGGGCTATATTGGTAGGAATACATAAAAAGGAGCCAGTGAATCCAAATCGAACTTCCATACACCAAGATGAACTTTAGGTCTAACTTTAGGAATAAAAGGAAGACTTAGGGTAGACAGAGGACAAAAGCAATAGTTAATTTATCAGTTCTGTTCACAGGTTTGTTTTGTAAATCATTACCTCTGTTCTAGTTGAACATGGTAGTAAGGAACTTGTCACCTCTAGCACCCATGTTATTAAAGCTGTCATCACTTGAGTTGAGCAATCTGGTTACATAAGATGATCATACCTGCTGTAAGGGAAGTCTTTGCTATCATAAATAGTTTCTGACATTTTCTGAGGTAATAGTTATGGTCTGCTCTGCTAAGGTACATTGTTTCCAGAATCCAAGACAATTGCAAATTTAGAATGATCCTTACCTTTATGCCTACATCTTTGAAAGAGGATTGGATATGTTAGCAATACTGACAAACTTCATGGTGATTAATGTTTAAAATTCAGAGTTAACCAAGAGCCTGAATAAAAGTATCAGGCTTTCTTCCTGTTTTCAGCTATTTTGTGTATCTAATTATAAAGTAAATACTTTGAGCAGAAGTAGTTTTTAAGTATTTTTGTTTTAAGAACAATCCTATCTTCCTTCCATATTATCATTAACAGAAAACATATATTATTTTTCTCATGTTTAGAGAGCTCTTCTCCTTCGATTTTGTTTTGGTTATAAGTTATAAGCAATTATTGACTAACATTCTAAAAACTAATACTGTGTTATGATTGTTAGAAATATGTATTATCTTATATTGCAAATCAGGAACAAATATATTTCACCATTTCTTTTAAAAAGTTAATGCTAAGGCAAAATTAGAAACATATATAACTGTTACACTAGCTAACAATTCAAGTTTTAATGTTCAGAAAATCAAAAATCAAATAAACATAGAGTAAACAGTTAATATTGCATCAAATTTAAACACACTGAAAGTTTTTTTTTTAAATTTTATGTCAGTATTCAAAGTAGTGGATGCAATTTTGGCATTTTTATAGATGTATGTCATTGTACTTTGTCCTCATCCTGCTCCTCCACTGTCCTGCATCTCTTTTGCCTATCTCTTGCAGATTCCCTTCCTCTCCACAAACAGTCCATTTCTATAACGAAATCGTATGTATTGCCCATTGTTTTAGTGCACTCCCTTAAGGAGTCTTCTTCCCCACTTGGTTCCCTTTATTTTATAAGCTCTCTCTCTCTCTCTCTCTCTCTCTCTCTCTCTCTCTCTCTCTCTCTCTCCCTCTCTTTCTCTTTCTAACACACACACACATGATTAAATCCATATTTCACTAATGAGAAAAAAAATCTCATATTTGCTTGACTTTTTCGGTTTATCCCTAGTTTGATCCATTTTCTACATATGTCCTGGTTTCATTTTTTTACATCTGAATAAAATTCTATTTTGTCCAACATTTTCTTATCAACTCATCTGCTATAAGATATTTCACCTGGTTCCATTTCTTAGTTATTATAAACACTGAAGCAATTAACATAGATGTTTAAGAATCTGTGTGGTAGAATTTAAGAATCTTTCTAGAATATATTAAGTAGTGGTATACACGAGTTTCATGGTTGCTTTAGTTATGGCTTGTGAAGTCTCCAAACTGATTTCCATTAACATTCCAAAGAGCAGTATATAAGAGATTCTCTTTTCCCAAAACCATACCAGCAATTGTCATTTTTTATTCACAGTCAATATGACTAAGGTGAGACAGAGTCTTGGAGCAGTTTGAACTTCCATTTCCCTAAGGATGATAAACACATTCAAGTATTTATAACCATTTGTATTTATTAATTAAGGAATTTTCTATTGAACTTGATAGCCTATTTTTTGGTTAGATGATTCATTCTTTGGGACTTCAATCTTTAGAATGTATATTTTAAAAACTACAAAAATGAATCTCTTGTTTGCTGTGTAGCTGGGAAACATTTAGTATTATTCTATAAGCATTTATGATACTCCAGTATGTATTAACTTTACTGTAAAGAAGATATACAACTTCTTGTAACACAATTGTTCAATTCTTGGGATAATTTTCTGTGCTACTGGAGTATATTTCAGAATGTTGTTATCTATGCCTGAGTATTCTAATATGTTCCCTGTGTTTTTTTTTTAATCAGGTAAAGTTTGAAGTCTTATATTAAGGAATTGGATCAATTTTTGAAATAATTCTTGTACACATTGAGAACACAAATAGGTCCATTTTAATTCTTCTACGTTTTGATGTTTATTTTTTCCCAGAATCATGTGTTGAATCAACTGTTTTTTCCCCCAAAATATGTTTCTGGCAAATTTGTTGAAAATTAGGTTGCTATAACTTGTTAGGTTTATTCTTGAGACTGTATTTTATTTTGTTTGCTTATATGTATGTTTCTTTCTATGTTGGAATGTTTTATTGATGTGGCTTTGAAGTACAATTTGAGATTAGATATTACAGTGTTTATCATTTCTCTTAAGATTGCTTGTGTTACTTGGAGTTGTCTGTGCTTTAATCTGAATTTTTGGATTGTTTTCTAGTTCTGTGAAGGGGGAAACCAAACATTTCTTCTGGCATAAGAAATGTGACCAGGATTCCCAGTCTTGTTCTGTCTGCCAAATATGGCCCCCAAAGCCTTACCTAGAGAAGTAACTGAAGAGAAAGATGTAAAAGATATACAAATAATAATGGAGTAAGTCAAAATATCCAAATTTGTAAAATGCTGTCCCATAAATAAAAGACTCTATAGACAGAACAAGAACATTCTTTGAATTTATATTAGATAATTACCTATATGGGAATGAGCAGGCTTGGAGGTAATTGAGGATGGAGTCCTTTATTATAATTAGTTTTGAACCTTACTTTTTTTTCCCTGATAACACCAATATTGTTCAAAACTCTTTCATTCATTTTTCTGCAAGGTTTTGCCTATATATATATCATATTTTCATCACATCTAGCCCCCCTTATCCTTGAAGTTCCTCAATTTGTTTCCCTCATACCATCATGCATTATTCTTTATTATTATTAATGTTGTTATTATTATTATTTAATAAGCCACTAAGTATAAAAGATGCTTACCACTTATTCAAGATTGGGGAGCCATACACTATAGTATGGATAAACTTCCAATTGCAACCCATTAAGAAGAATGACTCTTCATCACTCATTCAATTACCAAATACCTCCTCAGCTAAAGGTGGGGTCTAAGAGTCACTTCCCCATCCATGCTAAAATTTTGACTTTCCATAATTTTGTGCAAGAAAACTAGGCTACTCTCAATTCTTGCATGCAACTGACATATCACATTCAGAAGACAGTATTTCACCAAATGTCTCCCTATCTTCTGGCTACTAAATTCTTTTTGCCTCCTTTACAATAATAGTTCCTGAGTCTTTGGGCTAGGTGGTAAAGATATCCCATCTGTATGGCTGGGCATTCATTCTCAGCATTTTGACCAGTTATGAGTTTCTGCATATACCATTGCCCAGTGCAGAAAGATTCTTTTGTGACTAAGGTTAAGAATAGCACTAATTCATGGGCATAAATATAAATATTTAGAAAGCAGTTTGGCAATTTGCCCATTTAGCAAAGCAAGAGTAGTAAGTGACTAACATGATTGCAAACTTTCCAGCTTTGGGTGTTTGGCCAAGTGAACAGTTTAAAACATGAATTTTTGACCTGAGGAATAAATCTCAAATACAATCAGAAAGTAGTTGGTTACCTTCATAAGAGTTATGCTACTCTTGCACTGGTGGACACATTTTACCTTACAAGTTGTTATTGTAGTATGCAGGTACCAACTTCGGGTAGGATAATTAATGTCTTTTTCCCTCAGTAAACTTCATATTTCTTATAAGCGCTATGAAAGCTAATCCACAGGAAAGGAGTTTGTTGAACATATTTAGATTTATTTTTCTATAAAAATGCTTTCATGAAATGCTTTTATGAAATGCTTTCATGAAAGCAAAGTGTGTGGGCCCTTAAGTATTAATGTCCTACTGCCTAATTATGGCAGAAGACCAGCATCAGTGGCAATAGTCAATATAGTTCTGTTTTTCTCTCAAGTGTCCTGATCAATAGGGAAGTGTAGGGATATGTTGAGTGTTTTTAACTGAGACTTTCACTCAAAAATACATGCTTTCTCAGAAGCAGAATTGCCCACCTATGCAGGATACACTTGTTTGAGCCATTTTAATTGTATTTTAAGTTGATTATGAAGTGGTGGACTTCCAGGAGGATTTTTTAGATACTCACAGTTTTGGCAAACCAATCACCACATCCTTCTGTCCTACAACTCCTCCATCCTCACTTTAACCTTTATCCTACAGTATTATCGAGTCTATTTTCATATTATGAGTATCATGGTTTGAAATGTGTCCTCCATAGTCTCACATGTTTGGGTAGGTCATGACAACTTTAGGAGGTGGATCCCTATGGAAAGAAGGTAGTGACAGGGGATGGGGCTTGAGGTGGATTAGTCCCACAGTACTTCCCAGAGAGGCCTGTTCTAGTAGCTGTCAGTCTTGCAGCACTCTGTCTCCTAGATGAGTGTCACATAACCTGTCTCCAGATTTTGCTGCCATCCATCCTGCTTCCATTATGAAAGACTGTATCTCCCCTCTGGAACCATAAGCTGAATTAACCCCATTTCTCCCCTTAAGTTGCTGTGTTCTCTCACAATAACAGAAAAGATTAACTAGTACAATGACTTACCACATCCCTTCTTTCATTAAGACCTCTTTCCTCTTCTATTCATGCTGAGTATCAACTTTAAGAAATGGAAGTAACACAATTGTTCCTCCATTTGATTAAAATGGTAAGAAGGTATTTGTATCAGTACTTTGTTGAGGCTTGTGAAAGGAAACTCATACCATGGTCATAAAAACGTATCCTGTCACTGGCCTTAGATGGAGAAAAGGCTTTCTAAATTGCCCCAAACATTACATATTCATGCCCTCTCTGTAAAAGTTAATTCTATTGGTACTGTCAATCGCCTAGTAAAGTCACTCCTCAGAAAAGTTAATATAACTGAATTCATGTTAAGGAGATGGATGGAATTATCATTTGATCACACATTGTTCTTATACCTCCCAGAAATGTCTCCATCTAAGTAGCTGTTTATAGGTCTTTACTAAGAAGTACGCCTTTTTAATTGAGTTCTAACTCAAAAATGACAATTTTTCCTTCCCTTCCCTTTCTGACAATTCTTAGGGTATTTGCAAAAGTCCTAAGCATATTTGCTATGACACTCCAGGATTTTTTAATTCCACTGAAAATGTATATATATTTCCATCACTGAACCTGAGTGTTCTGTTGACTCAACTCGAAAAGCATAAGTTTTCCCTTTTCTCATTCAGCAATCATCTTCGATGATTAGCATATTTCCTGATAACGTTGCTTCTCTTGTGACCTCTGTTAAAAATGGTCATGGACCTTTTATCTGGGTCTACTTTTAAATTCATTTAACAAGGAGAAAAACAATCTACAAAAGAGAATTCTAACTCCCTGGTAACAATAATAAATGCTTTTGGTAATAAAAGAAATTCAAAACTAGGAATAGCTCATTTATCTATTTCATTTATATTTGTCTAATTTATTCATTAATGATGTTTAAAATTCTCATGGAAATGATATGGGATATTAATCAAAAGTAAATACTGTCTCAAAATTATTTCCTTGCTAATTGATTTAATAGTATGTAGATAAAGTAGGGTTTCCCTAAGCAAGAATATTATAGGTAAAAATTTTATAGGTAAAATAATTTTAATCAAAATATAAGATTTCATTTTTATTATAGCAGCATTATAATAGTCCAATTTAATTAATATTTTCCCACTTAAATAAGTACCTACTCAAGTTATTTATAAAATATTTTATTTCAAAGTCAGCATAGTACTTTATAGAGAAGACACAAACCTGTGGCCATAAGATGTATATGGACTTACTGTAAAATATGCAAGTATTCATATATACATTAAAAATAGAAAAAGATTTCATGAGCTAGCTGATGACACTAAACCATAATCTTCTATTTTCCAGGGAATAATATGAGGAAAGCTGAAAAACAGTCATGTTAAAAGAAATGAAAATTGTCAAAAGTGGGAAAAATAGCTATATGCATAACAGTACCAGCAATAACAGAAGGAGATGCCCAGAATAATTCTGTCCACTTAGGTACAGGGTGTGTACCACTAATAAATGATAGAGCTTAAGCAAGATCAAATTTTGAAAACTCTTTAAATGGTAAAAACTCAGTAGTCCAAGTCTCTCTGTGAGCCACATTTTCAGAAAACTCTAGATGTCACCAGAGCACATATTGAAACTTAACAAACTAAGTCGAGAAACTAAAAAAAAAAAAAAAAAGAACTTGTAATCAGATCCATACAATATTCCATGAACTGAAAACCTGGTGGAAATCAAGGTCAGCAGAGAATCTTTTACATAAACTCTAATACTTTCACAAGTCATTGGCAAGAGCTTTGCATGCGTCAAGCCAGCATTTCCAGTCAGAACTCTGGAGGAAATAATAGATATGTGGCCAGCAACAGAATTTGCCTACAAAGCAGTATCAATAGATGAGGATGTCCTCAATAATCAGCTGATCCAGAGGAACACTGAGATTGAAAATTGAACTAACAGAGGAACTACAAGATAACAGGATCTGGGAAAAGAATGCAAGGGAGACAAGGTGAAATCCAGCAATCAGTCCAGTAAATATTTTCAAAATATTTGAAATGTTCTTGAATTCAAGTCTCTTAATAATGAAACTTGGGGCAAAGAGAGAAAACCATTTATCAATATGTTTTATATTTGTGTCTTCTCTAAAAATTATTGTATTTTTCTTCCTATCAGTGGCACATGTGAGCAGAGACAAAATGATATGCTATATTAATCTACTTTCATATTGAATCTACCTCTATATTGACTGTTGGTATTCACAATATTCTACTGTCAGGTAAGTAATGGGGAAAGACCCTGGCACCCTGAATGCCACTATAACATAGGAAAATGGCACTTCAATCCTAAGTTTACCTCTAATACTTAACATTGTATTACAACACTTCCATGGAAAAGAAAAAAAGGCTATCTAAGGATAAGAAAGTTCCCACTACACATTATAGTTAAAGCACAAAAATACAGAAAAAAGAAAGTGTAATCAGAGCTGCATTGGAGCAAAAAAAGTCATATTCCCTAATAAAAAGACAGACAAGCAGATTAGATTAAAATAGGATATATCAGCTGTCATAAATAAACATATTTCACCAATAAAGGGACAATACTTTAGGGTAAACAGATGGAAAAGGTTATACAAATAAGTTAAATTTGGCCACAAGGAGGAGTAACTCTTCTAATAGTTGACAAAGTAGTCTTCAAATCTAGTCAGAATTAATAAAGACAGTCATTTCATAGTGGTAAAGAAGCAATCTATGAAGACATTGTAGTTCCAAATATATGAAACAGAACACAAGTGTGACCAATTTAATGCAACAAATATCAACAGATTATCACTAACACAGGTTATTTGTATATCAAACTTAACACACACATCATCCTGACAAAAATTAACAGAAGCACTGAAGTTAACAAAATCATAAATCACATAGGTTTGACCTGTAAAGAACGTTCCATTCAATATATATATATGTTTCTCTCAGTACCTCATAGGTCTTTATGTAACAGAATACATTAGGATACAAAACAAGTTTCAATAAACACGAAAGAATTTTAATAGCCTCTTGAACTCTATCTAACCAAAATGGAATAAAACTAGGCATTAATAGCTAAAGAAGCCACAGAAAATTTACAAACCCATGGAGATTAAATAACAAACTGTTGAACAAACTGGACCATTGAAGAAATTATAAAGGCAATCAAAGCATCCAAAACTAAATAAAAATGAAAATACAGCACACTTGTGGGATATAAGAAAACAGGTCTACTACAGATGTTAATTTAAGTACTTATAATAAAAAATAAAAGGGAACTCAACCAAATAACAGTGATTTACCTAAACGTCTTGAAAAGTCAAAATAAGACAAACTCAAAGAAATTGATGAAAAGAAATAATTAAGAATAGATCAGAAGTAATAAACAGAAAGAAAAAGTACAAGAAATTAGTGAAACAAAGAGATAAATTTTCATTTATTTGAAAAGTTAAACCAAACTGAAAATGTTTACCCAAATTGATCAAAAGAGGCAGAAAAGACACAAATTAATAAAATTAGAGAAGGAATGGGAAAAATAGCGATAGATGCAAATGGTATTCAGAAAATCATAAAGACACAAATTAGAAATTGCATTCAACTAAATTAAAAAGGCTAGAGTTGATGAGTGACTTTCTAGAAACATAAAAGCTATATGCCAGTTAGTTACAGGTCAACTTGATAATTGAAGACTGAGGTTTTGAACACATCTGTGAAAAATTAATATTTAATGCAAGCAGTAAGCAAGACAATGAGACATCTAATGAATGTGGGAAAATGCAATACATGGTGAATAAAATCATTCTGTAGGCAGGTTAACAAAATGGAGAGAATAGGTTCAGTATTTTGGCATATATTTATAGACTCACAGAGTGACAAGAAAGAAAGATTTCTTCTCTTTTAACAATGCCTATGGAAATGTTGTGGCTGTTCCTTTAAGTTTTCATGTTGGTATGAACTCTGTTGCCAAACTAAACTGTAATCTAACAAACAGTACTAAGCCAGAATAAAACACTCTTTTCTTCTAGTTAGGTTGTATATTTTTCAGCAACATGAAGAGAAACTGCAGTAATCTACCAAAGTTAAAACCAAGATGACATAAATTGCTGGGGCAATTCCCCCAGGCACACACTGTGAGGGCTCCAGGCCTTTGGGCGGCTCCAGGCCGTTGGGGCAGAGAAAGGCAAATATGCTGCAGGCCCTTTACCCCCACTCAAATCCAGGGGCCTCCGGACACAGCAGGGAGTCTGTCAAGGCGACACTCCGTCACTCACTCATACACACAGCTCCTGGCTGTAACGACCTGACTGCCCGCACCTCCACCTCAGCCCTCCAGAACTCGGCAAAGGACCGGGAGTTTGTCAAAGCAAAATTTCAGTTTATTGGGGGTAACAAATCAGCTTATATAGACAAAGACTCCAAGCGCGCGAAACACCAGCCAAATTACCTTGATGGTCAGTATAGCACATACTCTGCATAGGTCAGACTAAATATAAATCTATGTTAGCTCCTATAAGCCAATTAGGACTCTCTGTAATGTGATCAGGGTTATGCCTAGGACAACAGCTCCCAGAGCCATCTTTGGTCCCATGTGCTAAGACATGCCCTGCTCACTCCCTCCCTGACTGTTATCTCTGGGCAGGCCCAACAATAAATAATTTAAGTAGACCTCTGATAAGAAATAAGATTGAAGCAGTAATGAAAAATATCTCCCAACTAATAAGCCCAGATGGATTCACTGCAATATTCTATCAAAGCATTAAAAAAACAAAAATCCTTATCAAATCATTCCAGAAAATAGAAAAAGAAGTAGTGCTTTCAAACTCATAAATCCAAACCAAATGGATGCAACGATAAACAAAATATAGAACAATTTCTTGGATGAATATAGATGCAAACTTCTCAACAAAATACTTGTAAACTAAATACAAAAACACAACTAAGTGCTCATTCACTATGGTCAACTTGATTTATTCTATAGATGTTGGGTAAAAGACACCTTTAAAGCTACAGTCATATATAAGCAATTTCTAAATGGGGCTGAATTTACTCAGAAAATAAAGTTAATCAACAAAGGGACAATTATAACTTACACTTTCATATAAAGATACTGAAACTAATGATATTTCAGAAGATTTTTTGTTAAGAGAGAGTGTACTGACATGCAGAGTAAGCCTTTATCCTTAAAGAAAAGTTTACTTAGGAGAGATAGCCACATACATAGCATGATAGGGGCTCTCATGGGAAAGAGTCTTCAATTTCTGGAACACCATAAGAGAAGTGAAATAATAAAAGTAAAATTACAGGGTACTTTGAAGGGAGAGACAGTCTTTCCTTAAAATCCCAGAATAGTAGGATTGGGAACTGTCTTACAGTGGGAACCTGAAAGGAGAAAGATCCTTTAGCTCCAGAGAACAAAGAGGATTATTGATTCATGTATTTTCAGGAGGGGAAGTTACCACCATATCATGTTGCCTAGCCTGGCGAGGAGTTAGGAGAACAGTGATAGATAAGAGTAATGTTATAATTCTAGATTTTCCTTACTCTAGGGAATAAGGAGTTGGTTTAGATTTGCTTGAAGTTATTCGTGGGAAGGACAAAACTGAATTGTTTGTAAGAGCTGTAAGTTCACAGCACATCTCATCAATCCTCTGTTCCAGAGAAAACTGCATGCATGGGACATGATTTTTAATATATAGAGAGACAGATAGATGGTTTCTGATCTAATAGGGAGTTCATGAAATTTAAAAACTTCTGTAAACAATGAATGAAGCTAACTAAATGAAGTGATAACCTATTGAATGAAAGAAAAATTTTAATAGCTGTATATCTGATGGATTAAAATCCAAAATATACAAGTCATTCAAAAAATTAACCAAAATGTGAAACAGTCTAAAAAAAGGGACAAGGAACTACAAAGAGAACTATATTTCTATTATGTGGAACATTCTAAAATAATAAGTGGCCCCTTCATGCACAAAATGTGATGTTTGACCAATAGGAGGATCATGAGCATTATCTACTAGAGAAAAACTTTTCACCTACAAGGTGATTGACTGATTTGAGTGTCAATTATGTGGAGAATTCTGGGATGTTGCAAATCTACAGCCAGATTATCTTGAACTATCTTTAGTCGCCTAAATTTCCATTTACTTTTATCTGTATTTGACCTAACATACTTTGGATTGTCCAACAAGAACCCTGGTTTTCACCAACCTTTAAAAGATTAGCAATATCATCAAACAGCATTTATAAACTTTAAGAGAGATTTCCCCTATTTGCTGTAACATATTTTCCTGATGTTTTCATGAAAGACAATATTAAATTCAGGTTGCTCCCAGATTCTATGCATTCCATTGTGGTAACAGTTGTTTGTTTTTTCTTTAGAAGATTTATAACCACAGAAAAAAGGATACCATATATCAAGATAAATTTAATATTGTCTTTCATCTGATGTAGATGATATTGAGTAATAGGCAGGAAGGCAACCTTCAGTGATGGGGAATAGCCTGTAGAACCATTAAGGAAGAAACTGCTGGATCATATAAAATCTATTAGCCATAATTGTTGCAGAGTTTCTCTTCTTTGGGGTTTTTGTGTTCTGGAGTTGAAGGTTGAAACCAGAACATGTTGAGAAGTTAAAGCTGAAATTCTATTGAAAATGAGAGAAAAAGCAAGAACTCCGGAAAAAGCAAGAATGATCCGGAGCTGTTGTATGCTTCCTTTTTTAATTTTCATTTATGTCTTTAGCTTTGATTTGCATTATGTTTCCTTGCTCTGTATGTGATATAGCATTTACATGTGGAATATGACACATCTACTAATAAATAGAATTAAAATAATCAAGGGCACTATCTGGCCTAATGAAGTGAAGATAACAGAGGAAAACAAACATTATAGATAATTTATACTTTTTTAAAGAACTGGATTAATTATATGGTTCCTACTGTATCTACAGCTATTTGTATTTTTTTTGCAATTTTATTTTGTGTTTGTAGTATTTAACTTTAGGTGAGCTTGATCTTAGTTAAAACCTCATGAATGGTGGCTAGCTCTAAATTTTAGAAAAGATTTGTCTTTAATATCTAAATTACTAGATTTTCATTTTGAGAACAGTAAGTTGATCTCTCTGTTAACTTGTTACTACCATACCAGATATGGATCAAGAAAATGAATTTTTATAAGAACTTCATAATTATGTGTAGCTCATCTTTAAAGAAAAAATTAAAATTTTAAACTAATATTAATAACTAAAATAAGTAAAAACCTGGGATCATTAGATGTGTCTATTTTTCCCAGAACAATTACATTTATTTGGTATCCTCTCAATTATGTTGGCATACGGAATACCTGGCCACACTTATCACATTGGGGCTGTTGGAGCTGGATTTTTCTCCAAAAATTTAAAATCAAATTTAACCATAACTCTACTAAGCACAGAGGTACTCAGCATTCCTAAGTTCTCAATGGTAATCTTCTTGTGATTTTCTCAGATCTCCTAACTTGAAGCCACTATAACATTATATATTCCACAGCTCAAGGTTGTAGAGAAAGGTTTCATTGAAGTGTTCATTATTGCAACAATGCTATTTAGGTAAACTACAAAATTCCCAATTTAATAGAACTCTGTATAAATATTACTAGGTGCTAAAAGTGTAAGATTCATAGCCAAGATTCATGACCATGAGTAGACATGTTAAATATTAACTGTTTTGACTACAATAAAGTAAATCAGGGCTGGAGAGGTGGCTCAGGGGTTAAGCCTCTGCCTTGCAGGTGGAAGGTCCTGAGTTTGGATCCTAGACCCTATGTATAGATGCCGGTGGAAGCAGGGGCGGCTTGCGTTTCAGGTCCTGGTAGGGCGGAGCCTGTGAATCCTGGGGCAGAGTAAACAAGGAGGAGGTGGAGGTGTCCATGGTGGTTCCCAAATTCCCCCCGTGGTTCTACACACACACACATATGCGAACACACATACATGCACACATGCATACATGCACAATTGAATAAATAATAAATAAAAAATTAAAAAAAGTTAAATCATTAATATGAATTAAGAAATGTAGATGACTAGTATACATGTATATATATAAATATGTATTAATAATCAAGTTTACATTTTTACATATATTGCTTTATAATAATCCACCTGCTTTAGCAATGATATGTTAACTATATGGTTGGGCCATCCTAACAGTTTGCAGAAACCTACATTATTTTAAGTCCAAGTTCATAATGCTTTTGCTCATCAGCTAAAAGATTCAAACGTGTTCATATATGAGCTAAACTTTTGGTCCATGTCCTACTTGGGCTTCTCTAATTTTTAATAAGTTACAGTAAAATGATAAGCAAATTGAAAAAAATGAGTTTCAGTACTTAAAAAAATCAGGTTTTGAGAATGCTAATTTAGTGACATTTTTAGCATATTTAGAGGTTGTATAATTCTTCTCTGAAGAGTGCTGTGCCTTAAATGCCTCGGATAGTATAAGCTTACAGGCTCAATTAAGTCACCCTTCCCTTTACTATTCCAATTCCATCATATTCATTTTGAAGATAATATTTCAGTTCTTCAGTTGCAGAAGAAAATGACCACTGGAAACTTTTCTCAATTGCTGAGAATAACTACTGAATTTACCCATTAAAGAAATCATTTCAGGAATTGTTGGAAACTGAGTTATTGTAGTAACTGTGCCTCAATTACCATGTGGTAAGCCCAGACATAATCCATTTCAACTTCTGTACAATCGGTTTGGAGCACTTGCTTGATGGATATTCAGTTAGACATTTGGATATGGGCTCTTGCCAGAAAGTCAAATCTTGGCCATTTACCTTGGAATGTTTCTAAAGACTTTTTAACTCCTTCAATTAACTCTACACACTTCAGTGCTTGGATCTTCAACACAGTGATAGATAAGGTCAACACAGAAGGCTTTGCCTTGGAAAATGTGTTCCTGCAGTGACATGCCTTAAGTTGAGCTTCAAGTCTTTCAAAATTAAAGCTACTTCTCCTTTCAGATGGCAGGTACTCTTGAATGAGTGAGTAATACAGTTGTAGAAATTGAAAGGCAGTAGTAACTTTGACTTTCCAATACACCTCCTCTAACACAATCTTTTCCATTCTCCTCAAGTCTGAAACAGTGAAACTATACTGACTTACTCGAATCAAGTAAGTTGCCAGTGGGATGTTTCTTTCCTCGTCTATGGATTTCATAGTCAAGTAAAAGCAGCTGAGCCCAACACACTCTAGATGTTTCAGTTTTACCTTCATTTTAGACAGTAATATGTCCAGTAACTTCACAGCTAGTTAAAATGTCTCCACATTGAAACCAAAGAACTAAGTAAGACTAAGATCTTTCACTTCAAAGTCCCTGGAATCTTGCAATAATTCCAAGACCATTATCATATAGACTCAGAAGTTTCAAGCCACAGACCTTTGGCTGACTCCTGATCCAATATGACATTCAGCTGGTGCACCAATTTCTGAGAGTCAGTTGTCAGTACTTCAATCATAATGCCAGATGCTGCCCCTCCATGATGGCACCTCCCGAGACCTGCTCACCAGTGACCCCACTATACTTGATCCTAAAGGGCATAGGAAAGCATGGACAGACCTGAATAGGGTGAGTGGTCCCATAGCAACAACAAAGTCATACTGCCTTCCTCAGGTTTCTTGGGAGCCCTTATTTTTGGATTTTATAATTTAAAAATTAAGTCTATTTATAAGATAAATTTAACACCTGTGTGGACAAGGTGAAAGCTACAGTTTAAAAGTGGCATGTTCTTGTGTCAAGTTGACAAGGGGTGGAGTGTCATAGTTAGGTACAGGTATCAACTTGACATTGAGGGATCAAGCTCTGGACACACTTGTACGGAATTAGTAGTTAAGTCCAGAGTGAACCTGTAGGAGTTTGTTTAGTTGATGGGGAAGACCCAATCTAAGGTAGGTCCAGGGATAGGCCCTGGACAGGTGAATAAAATACAGAGAGCTGGTTGAGAAATTTGACATTCTCCTATATACTTGGCCAAGTTTGCTGATCTGACAAGTGAGAATTGTCCCTCTTTCACCTGTAAACATGGATATGGTACAGCCAGTTCCCTTTGATCTTTGGTGATTGTGCATGCTCTACTCCCAAGCCCAACAAACAACTGTAACCAGGAATTATAAGAGAAACAAACCCCTTGTTCCCTTAAGTCGATTTGTTCTTACTTTATCGTCAACATGCAGGTGAACTGCAATGGTATTTTGTTCTGGTTATTCTTTTCTGTTGCTGCTGTGAGATACTGAGGTCTAAAGTCAAGCAACTTAAGGTGAGAAAGGGAGATTTTTTCAGCTTAAGGTTCCAGAGGGGAGATACAGTCCATTATAGTGGAAAAGGCATGGCTGACTGAAAGAAGTTAGAAGCTGAAAGCTACAAAAATGCTACCTTCAAGAGCAAACCTTTCCTAGAAGTTGGTTAGAACTGACAGACCTCAAGGCTTACCCCTTCTAACTGAAAGGCTCCTCTTCTTAAAGGTGACATGAACTACCTGAATAATTAAACATTCTAACACATGACCCTGTGGGGGACAACTCACATTTTAAATCATGGAAATGCCTGTTCAAATTTTAAAATGATCTTTTTATTTCTGTTTTGAAGTGGGCAAGGTAAGAGCTATGAAAAAAAATGAGATTTTGAGTATTGTTTGTCATGATTATATCTGATTTTAATTCCTATTGTGAAAAGGATATTTAATATACTGCTATGTGGTAAACTTATCTTTCCATCATTTTACATTTATAAAAACCTTATATTTAATTGCAGCATATTGTGAATATTTCTGAAAAAGAAATATCATTTTTGTCACTCATCATTGTTATACAAATGAAATAAATTCTTAATCAAATTTTCCTTAGAACCATTTTGGAAGGAAAATAATCAAACTCTAAATATATAATCTAAAACTTTATACCTTAATGAAATTAAACTTACAATTTCAGTGAATGTTGTCTATATAAACATATAGCATTAATTAGCACAATTTAATATTTTATGAAGGATTAACAGACTTAAATATTGTTAAAGTTTGGAATTATAGTTCCCATGATTAAAACATTATGTACTTAGCAAGCCTTTTAATGTTATACAAACTATTTGTTTTGTAAGTATGCATATGTGTATTTTAGTTGTACATGCCAAGGAATATCCTGGATCCCACATAATGCAATCCCATCTGGATCCCATCAGTAAAATGGTGGTAGTTGACACATCTAGTCTGTGAAGTTGGCATGTGAGAAACCTCAAGATAGTGTAAATAAGAGGCAAAGCAATCCAGGAAGCTTCCTGAAATCTCCCTTGAACATCCATGGATACACACACACACACACACACACACACACACACACACATCAGTTGCTATTCCTCCCTGACATTTTCACATGAGAGGATTAGAACTCAAGTCCTTTTGCTTGAGAGGGAAAGAGTTTCAACATAGAGACATATTTTCCAGATCCACTATTCAAATTTAATTCTTTGTTTATACCAATTACAATTGTTTCAGTTTCTTTTGTTTTTGCTGTGAGAAAAAATCAGATTAAACAACCTTTATAGACAAAGAGATTTATTTGACTTTTATTTCCATAGGGGATATAGACAATTATTGTGGAGATGGCATGGCTGGAGGTAGAGGCAGGAGCATGTTCAGGTCAATTCAGCCATAGCAGAATCAGAGAAAGCAAAAGCAAACTGAGAAGTGTTTAGTTTTCTCTTTCTTTCATTATATTTATTTATCTCTTTCCATGTGTACATGTGGGGTACATGTGAATGTATGCATGTCTGAAAGTGTGTGTATGCATCATGAGAGCAGGTGCATTTGGAGACCTAAATTTGATGTCATAAATTATCCTCACTCAAGTTTTCCACCTCAGTATTATTAGCGAGTGTCTCTAAACTCAAAGCTGTCAACAGCACTAGTCTGGCTAGCCTACTTGTTCTGGGGATTCCCACACTCTGCATTAGAGAACTGGAATTACAGGTGAACTACTACATCCACTGATCACTTTATGTAGGATATAGGTATGAAAACTATAGTCCTTTTACTTGTATGGCAAACTCTTTCACTGCTGAACCATATTCTAAGTCCATAATTTCTCTGATTTTGAAAAATTCTAATTTTAAAACATTGACTAGCCTGGGACTTGCTATATTTTTATCTCCTTTTCTTAAGTGTTAAGATGACAAGCTCAAATCACTATGCCTGGACCTTTTAAGATTGGAATGAACACCACATTTTCTTTGATTTTATCCACTGTTTTAGCTACGTTGTTCAAAAATTAACTTTGAATGTTTGTGATAGGTATCCTAAGAGAAAAGTAGGCTGGCTGGATAAAAACTAAGTCATGGCTATTATAAAAGCCTATTGTGTAGAGTCTTCCAGGAAAATATCAAAAAAGGTTAAATAATGATATTGCTCTCTATATGTGAGTTAAAATTGTTCCAATCACTTTCTGTTTCTTGTTAGCTTCCAACCTAGGAATTTTATTCAAGATTTCTGGTTTATTTTTCAAGGTTGCTACAGAGCTGAGTAAGAAGTATAAAGTGCAAATTAAAAGTCATAAAGCCTCTGTTTCTTATTGAGATTCGAGTTATTTTTTCTTTCTTTTTTATTATTATTTCAGCTCATACAAACTTAATAGGTACACCGGTTCCCTCCCTCCCTCCTCCTCCCCCCAAACCCCCTGCTCCCACTCCCCTCACCCTTCCCTCCCCATCCCCCAATGACTCCCGCCCCACTTCCCAGAGTCCTTCCTTGTGCATGCCTGACTCTCCTCTGGGCCCTCCTCTCTGGATGACTTACAAGGACCCAGTGGCATTTCCCTGAACCCTTTCCCATGTTCCCCTTAAGCATAGGAACACTACTGTGGCTGCCAATCCCTTGCCTCCAAGGATCTTGGTGCCTTCAGCAGATGCTAGACTTTCTGAGGTCAATAGTGTGTTGGACATTGCACAGGGCATGCAAAGTCCAATTATGATTGCTTCGGCCCTAACTTGTGTGGAGTATCTTGCAAATCATTGCTCCTCCCATACTTTTGCTCTTACATTCTTACTGCCCCCTCTTCTGCAAATTTCCCTGAGCTTCAGGATGGGGAGAGATTAACTGGCCTAGTTCTAGGTGGTTGATATAGGGTCTCTGAAGTTCTGGATTGTGGTTTGTTGATTTTCTTTTGCAGTTTTGCTGCTCCTGCAATGCCCTTCACTCCATCCTGCTGGGCAATGTATGTCACCCCTTGCAGTCCTTGATGGAGGCCTATTTTCTCTACTGTAACATGGTCACTTCTCTCCTTGTTTCTGGTGTGGCCCTCCAACCCCATCCCTCCTGTTCATAATCCTTGCAATTAATGTAGGTAATACATAGATTTACCTATGAGTGTCTCAAAGTGGGCTAGGTGGGTTTGGTACTAGGAGCCACCTAATAGGGAGTACATACGGCCCTTAATTTTCTAGGTTTGGGATACTTCACTTAGTATAATTGTTTCTAATGACATCCATTTCCCGGCAAATTCCAGTAATTCATCATTTTTGATGGCTGAGTAATACTCCATTGTACAGATGTACCACAGTTTCCTTATCCACTCGTCAACTGTTGGACATTTGGATTGACTCCATGACTTTGCTATTGTAAACAGTGCTGCTATGAACATGGTCGTGCTTGTGCTATCGAGGTGAACCTCTGCTGTATGGGAGGTTATTCCCAAAAGTGGAATAGCAGGGTCATATGGCATTTCAATCTTTAATTTCTTTAAGAATCTCCAGACGGCTCGCCAGAGTGGCTGTATGAGCCTGCATTCCCACCAGCAATGTAGCAGAGTTCCCCTCTCTCCACATCCTCTCTAGCATTTGGTGTTGTTTGTATTGTGGATTTTTGCCATCCTGACAAGGGTGAGATGATATCTCAGGGAAGTTTTGATTTGCATTTCCCTGATGGCTAAAGATGTGGAGCATTTTTTAAGATATTTGTTAGGCATTTTAATTTCAGCCCTGGTAAAATTTCTTTTAAGTTCCAGGGCCCATTTTTTAATTGTGCCATTGGTTTCCTTGGTGTTTAGTTTTCTAAGTTCTTTGCGCACTCTGGACAGTGGAGCTCTATCAGATATGTGGTTAGTGAAGATTTTCTCCCATTCTGTGGGTTGCCTTTGAGCTCGTGTGACAATCTCTTTATCTGAACAGAAGCTCTTTAATTTCACAAGATCCCAACTGTTTTGAGTTGGTAGCAGTGACTGTGCCATTGGATGTCTGTTTAGGAACTGTTGGCCTAGCCCAATCCGCTCGAGGGAGTTTCTTATTCTTTCAACTATGGTTTTTATAGTCTCTGGCCTTATATCAAGGTCCTTGATCCATTTGGAATTAAGTCTTGTACATGGTGACAAGTATGGGTCCAGCTTTAATCTTCTGCATGTGGAGATCCAGTTTTCCAGCACCATTTGCTGAAGATGCTATTCTTTTAACATTGGATTCTTTGGGCCCCTTTGTCAAAGACCAAATGGCTGTAATTGTGTGGGCTTATATCTGGGTCTTCAATCCTTATCCATTGTTCTGTGTGTCTATTTTACAGCCAGTACCAGGCTGTTTTTATAACTATGGATTTGTAGTATAGACTTAGGTTTGGTATGGTAATACCTCCAGCAGTGTTTTTGTTACTCAGGATTGTCTTTGCTATCCTGGGTCTTTTGTGCCTCCATATGAATTTTGAGATTGCCTGGTCAACTTCTTTGAAGAATTGCTTTGGGATTTTAATTGGTATAGCATTGAAATTGTATATTGCCTTTGGTAGGATGGACATTTTTATTATGTTGATTCTGGCAATCCAGGAACAAGGGAGGTCTTTCCACCTTCTGGTGTCTTCTGCTATTTCTTTCTTTAGGGTTTTAAAGTTTTCATTGTAAAGGTCTTTTACCTCCTTGGTTAGGTTTATACCAAGGTATTTCATTTTTTTAGGGGCTATAGTAAATGAGATTGTTTCTCTCAAGGCTTTCTCACTTCTTTCATTCTGGGCATATAGGAAGGCTTCTGATTTTTGCACATTTATTTTGTATCCTGCCACCCAGCTGAACTTTTCAATTAGATCACGGAGCTTCCTGGTGGACTTTTTGGGATCACTCAGGTATAAGATCATGTTATCTGCAAATAGGGATAGCTTGACTTCTTCCTTGCCGATTTGAATCCCTCTTATGTCCCTTTCTTGTCTTATGGCTTCGGCTAAGACTTCAAGTACAATATTGAATAGAAGTGGTGAGAGTGGACAGCCTTGTCTAGTTCCTGATCGAAGTGGGAATGCTTCCAATTGTTCCCCATTGAACATAATCCTTGCTGTGGGCTTGTTGTATACAGCTTTTATTATATTGATAAAGGTTCCTTCCATTCCTACTGTCTCTAGGGTTTTGATCATAAAAGGCTGTTGGATCTTGTCAAAAGCTCTTTCTGCATCTATCGAGAGTATTATGTGGTCTTGGACTTTGGACTGGTTTACATGATGAATTACATTTATTGATTTGCGTATGTTGACCCAACCTTTTGTGCTGGTCATGAAGCTTACTTGGTCCCCGTGAAGAAAACTATAGTCCGATCTCTCTGATGAACACAGACACAAAGATTCTCAACAAAGTCTTAGTAAATCAGATTCAAAAACATATTAAATAGACTCGAGTTATTTTTTAATAAATACCTGTTAGATACTATGAGTCTTTGGATGATTCTCACATTTTTGTAGGATTTCATTCTGTTATTTTCCACATGTGTTCTTATTGATTGAATAAATGAGATACAGAGTTATGTTTGAGGGTATCACCTTTCTATCTCTTCTTGAGTTTAACATATTTTTAACTGTCTGATATATATTATACCATATTATATTTTATATTTAAACCAGAGTTGTTTTTATTTGTTCTTTTTTTTTTTTTGGAATTTCAGAGTTTATTAAGTTTCAGAAATTCTTGCCATCACAGCCGATCCAATCACTGCAGAATCTTTACTCCCTGGGTTTTTGGCTAGCACCTACCTTTGCAGTTCCCCTGATGTTCTTCATTCTGTTTTTGTGTTCCTTTTGATGTTTTCTTGAGGCCTTTTTCTTCCCATATAAGCCATGGTTTTGCAAGTCTGTGTTTGGGTTCATTTTTCCTCACATAATCTAAGGAATCATAAATCATGTCAAAGCCAGCCATGACCAAATTGGATTCTAAATCCAAACACAATGATAACATCTAGTGTACTTTTTGTACATTTTGGCTAGCTTTTCCCAAATTTCTGTCTTCAGCAAAGTTGTATTCCAGGGTGAAGGACATCGGTGACCATTTGCTTTCTCCACAGTAACTGGCTGGTTGTGAACTTCCAGGTCCTGATAGTTATGGTCATTCATGATAGTGGTGCTCCCCAGGCAGCCAAGGAGGAAAAGAGCCATAATTATTCTTATATATTAATGTCATAGACATGCAAAATTTTTCCTATCATAACATTGATTCTTTTTATTATTTTCTGTATCTCAAGCTTGGTTTCATTATTGATTTATTATTCTTTAATTTTTTTTTGTATTTTTAAACTATATGTGTATGTTTGTATTATGCGTGCATACATGCCACAGCCTATAGAGGTTGGAGGACAAGACTGTGGAGTTGATTCTCCCATTCCACCATATGAACTATAGGACTAAAACTTAGGTTGTCCTGCTTGACAGCGAGCACTTTTATTCACTGAGTCATCTCATTGGCCTTGTTTTATTACTTTATTATTAAAGTCACCTATTAACTATTTGCTATTTCTACTTATTTCTATTTATTATTTGCTATCTTAATAATTTCTGGTACTGTCTAGCATCCTTTTTTTTAGACTTTTTTATTCTACAACTTGTCTCCCAGGGCTTTAAATTCCCAAAATAAATTTGATTATAATTATTTAGTTTTTATAGACGTGGACTCTCTGGATTAGCATCTAAATGTGGCTTTAAATTTATCTCGTAGTTTTGATACATGTTTGCATCATCATTTTGTTAAAATTACTTTTGATTACTTTTTCAATAAATGAGTAAATTAGAAATAATAAAAAATGGATATATCATTTTTCTCTTTTTAGTTATTACATTGAATGAATATAATTTTCATCATTTTAATTCTTTAGTATTTGCTGATATTTATTTGCACTGATAATTGAACAAAGATTTTTCACATCTTAGAGAAATGTTCTACTACTGCCCTACATCTCCAGCCTTTTCTTTATTTTTGTATTGATATCGCACTAAACTGTCAAAATTAAATTTGACTTAATTCTATAGACCAAATAGGTCTTGAACTTTTGAAGCTATTGACAACTTCCCTAGATGCCAACAGCAAAACTAATGTTTACTCTATGATCCTATACACATTTTTACCTTGAATGAGCTTTTGTGAATGAGAAAAATTTCAATTTTAATTTTTTGAAGTGCTCAAAAATTGCATATATTGGTAGACAGCTCCTTACATATTAGATAAACTTTCTGGTTTTTTAAAACACAAGATAAAACCATTGCTTTAAAAAAGGTTGATAGTCTTCTTATCTAAAACAGGAGGTGTTAGGAATTTATGCTTATGTTCTATGTTACTATTACCCTATTATATCATTGTAGCATGAAAACTGTCTTATTTAATACATCAATAAATGACCAAAACTGTTATTTTTAAGTTTAAGTCTTTTATTATTAAAAATGTAATTATACATTTTAAAATTTTTTTAACAGTTCCCTCCCTCCCCCCTCCTCCCCCCGAACCCCCTCTCAAAACTGTTTTAAATAAATCTCTACTTACTTCAAAAGGCATTCTGAAGCACTTGACCCATGTGCTATATAGTTTATTGGTCTTTTGCTTAAAAATCATTATTATCACTTCTTATTGTGAAAGTGAATTTGGCACTTTTTCTTCTGATTTGAGTAATGATATAGTAAGAAAAAATTTGTTATTTAATTTAATTAAAATTGGTTTGCCTATTTTTATTTTGTATGGTTTATCATGTACAATAGGGTATATTTAACACAGATTAATTGTTTGATGTTCTCTCTAGATCTGATGGTATAGGACTAGAATTTCTGCTACTTGGGGGACTGAGGCAGGATGATATTAAATACAAGGCCTGAATATACTGCAGAGCCAAGTTTCTTTAACATATATTCACCTTATATTAATACAATGGAATTAATATGCTTTAAAATACAATTGTGGTTGTGTGTGTTTTCTTGCGATTTAATGTGATTTTCTGTATCTTTATGTTTCTAAAATAGGCATATAAATTTACTATATCACATATTTGAGTTTTATTTTCATTTAACTAGATGACTTATTCATTTGCATGTATTGTAATTATGTATATTGAAGTTTATTTTTATTTATTTTTCCAGCTTTGATACTTTTCAGTTTGCTTACTGTAATAGTTTCAATTGATCTATAATATTAAAATTTCTTGGGATATTATAGATAAAGTAGTAGGGCGTTTATGTGTATGCATTATGAAATCAATGTCTTACTGTTGTGCATACTTATGCTCTTGTATTTTTACAAAATCTACTTTTTCATAGAGCTACTACAGTTCTCTTAAGATTCATCCAATAGTAGAATTGTCGAGCATGTAGTAGCCTCTATTTTTTAATTTATGGAAAACTTCTACATGTGTTTCCTATAATAGCTGTAGTAACTTCATTAACATTACCATTCTTACTGACACATAGCATCTTTTGTCTTTTCACAATAGCTGTTTCACCCTCAGAAATGGGATATTTATATTGTTTAGATTTCCTTGTAACTGTCTGCTAGTTAAAAATTGTGCATTTATTTTTATACCAATGCATAATGTGCGTCCTGTTCATTTGCCCATATTTTCATCAGATAATTTGTTTTCTTATTTCTGAGTTGTATATCTTTTTATATAATCAGAATATTAAGCACTTATCATATATACAATTTTTGACTATTTGTCTCCATTCTGTAGGCTATTAGCAACATTGTTCATTTTCAATTTCATGTGATCACATCCATTTTGCTTTTTGTCTATGTTTTTGCATTCTTATTAAAAAATAAAAGTTACTAACTGCTCCAATGCCATGAAATATTTCCCCCATGTCTTACTTCATGAGACTCTTAAACAAAGCAACATTTGATTGATGTAATTTTCAGTCTATTCTGAGATTTTATAATTAGTGAGACACCAGGGACTCTCTCTTCTTTTGCATTCAGTTTTTCCAGTACTATATATTTATATAGTTACATAGTTCCTGTCTATTGTGAAAGTGTGCTCCAGTTGAATTTATTGTGTAGAGTTATATCTTATCTTCATGATGTGTTACATTTATCTATGTATCTATTTTTATGCCAATACCATACTTTTTGGCTAATTCAGTTTTGTAATACATCCATATACCATACTGACCACATTTGGGTCAATGGTATATAGCTATGAAATTTTACTACCCAGTAATGCAATAGTTATCTTAAGAGTTTGTAAGCAGGGGCTGGAGAGGTGGCTCAGGGGTTAAGCCTCTGCCTTGCAGGCGGAAGGTCCCGAGTTCGGATCCTAGACCCCATGTATAGACGCCAGGCAGAAGCAGGGGCGGCCTGCTTTCTGATCCTGGTAGGGCGGAGCTTGTGAATCCCAGGGCAGAGTAAACGAGGAGGTGGAGGCGGTCCATGGTGGTTCCCTAAATCGTCCGTGGCTCTACACACACATACATACATACACACACACACACACACACACACATATGCACAATTGAATAAATAATAAATAATTTAAAAAAAAGAGTTTGTAAGAAAAGTCTATGATGTCTGTCTAACAACATCCTCTAATGATGGAATTCTAGGAACATATACTCCTTGGTAAAGTAACACCACTTTCAATATTTAGAAATCAGGAGTGACATGCCTCAATATATTTTTCATCTCAAGATTTATTTGGCTATTTGAGTTGGTGGCAGTTACAAATTTTAATGTATTTTTTATGAGGACTGGCATTGATACTATAATGAGAACTTTAGTGAATTAACAGTTTGTCTTTGTTAAGATGCATCTGCTAAAGGCACCAAGATCCTTGGAGGCAAGGGATTGACAGCCATAGTAGTGTTCCTATGTTTAAGGGGAACACGGGAAAGATTTCAGGGAAATGCCACTGGGTCCTTGTACGTCATCGAAGAGGAGGGCCCAGAGGAGAGTCTGGCATGCACATTAAAGGACTCTCTGGGAATTGGGGGGAGAGGCACTGGGGGATGGGGAGGGAAGGGGTGAGGGGAGGGGGAGCAGGGGGTTCAGGGGGAGAAGGAGGGAGGGAGGGAACCGGTGTACCTATTAAGTTTGTATGAGCGGAAATAATAATAAAAATGTTTAAAAATGCTCATTCTTAGATATTTAATACTATCAATCTTTCTAGTCCCAGAACATGAAAATTTTACATTTATTTATATCTTCATCTTCCTTAATTAATGCTTTGTGATTTACTGTAGAGAGTTTTGATCTTTTCTTCTGGGTTAAATCTATTTCTAGGATTACCTTTCAGCTGGTGTAAAGAGGTTTTTGTTTCTTTTTCACATGTATTTCACTATCAGTGTATAGGAATTCTCCGGTGCATACTTGATTGTTACCCTAGGATTTTTGGCATGAATAATTATAAAGTTGTAACTTTTTTTTCTCTCCTTTTGGTTCATATAATCACTGAAAACTCTGTTTATGAAAATTATCCAATTTATGTGTCTAAATATTATGGGTTTTCATTGGGAGGAATATTGAAAAATGAATCCATTTTAAGCAGGTGTTCTAACATTGACTTAGATATTCAGTTTCCAGACTAACATATTTCGTATAAAATGAATAAATTATGTAATTTTAATTATTTAAAGACTTGTTTCATGCTTCAATTTGTACTAGTCCATTTGGAATAATCTCTCTTTTTTATTTTTTTCCTAGTTTTACAAACACATTGAGTATTATCTATGCCTCTCCACTTTCTCCCTTCATCCTTCCCCACTTCTATTGTCTCCTTTCATCAATACATCCTACTGCCTCCTATCCTTCTGTATTGTGGCACTATAGATTCAGGGAGGCCCATATAGCCCAGGTTCCCGAATCCAGGTGGTCTGGCTACAGACAAGCCTGAAGAAGTTTGGACATGCCCCAGACATATCCCAATAGAAGAATCATACAGGCAGAGGAATGGACAACCAATGGGAAGGAGGGATGACCAACCAATGGGAAGGAAGGATGCACAACCAATAGGAAGCGGTCATCTAACCTGAATACCTAGTAAACAACTAAATGATTGGTGGCTACTCTCCCCATCCCCCTGAGCAGAGGGATGGCCATATCTGATTGGACTCCTGACCCTATATAAGCCCAAACACTTCCTGGATAAAGCTGAGTCTATAGCCAACTCGATCTCTGCCTGCTGCTTCTCGCCTGACTCCTGGGGTGGTGACCCCATCGTTGGCTTGCCCATTCGGCTCGTCCATTCGCCTGGAGCCCATGAGGCTCCTGCTGGTTCCCCCCACCCCCACCCCGATGACCTGGCGGTGATTTGGCAACACTGTATATCTACTTTTATGCTTCACCAGGATTCACTCTGATTCATCTGCTATAGTGGGGTTTTAGATCTCTGAGGCCAACCAAGCAACTGAGACAGGATCATCACACTTTTATATTAATTACTTCACTTCGGAATTTCTAAAAACTTCCTTGTTTGCAAATTCTTAGTTTTGTTTGAAAATCTGTTCTCCCTGCTTTGAATATGTGATTTATTTTCTTTTCTTTCACCATATTGAAACTATTCTATCACCTCCTGTCATCCACGTTTGATGCTGATAATTCAGTTATAAACTATTTGTAAGGTTATTTGATATTTTCTCACTTTTTTCATGGTCATTTTTATTGCAGTATTCTGCCACAACACTCTCCTGCCTAACATATATATATATATATATATATATATATATATGTGTGTGTGTGTGTGTGTGTGTGTGTGTGTGTGTATATACACATAAACATGCATATGCTTATGCATATAAACATACATTAACATTTTAATTTTAATATATCTATATGGGGTGTGTTCTCATGTGTGTGTATAGAAATACATGCACATATGTTTTTGCCCACATGTAGGCCCAAGGTTGACATCAGAAATAAACCTGATTGCTATTCCATATTATTCTTTTTGAGACAGGACCTCTAATTAAAACCACAGGTTGCTAATAGGGTTAGTCTACCTAGTCAGCCTGATCTTCACATTCCCAGTCTCTATCTTTCAAATCTAGAATTATAGCTAGACTGCCACATTCACTTGCATTTTATGTGGGATGTGGTGATTTGAACTCTAGTCTTCTTGCTAATAGGGAAAGCACTGTATCCACAAATTGATCTACTAATAACCTTTTATATATTTTAAAAGTTGCATTTTTATATCTGAATTCCTGAAAATGGATGAAATATTTTAATCCCCAGGTAACAAATTATGCCATTTCACAATCCATCAACTCATGGTTAATTGTATTTCTATCACTTTTATAAAATCAATAATGACATGTCCTCCACCCTCAAATTTCCGTTAATCATCATGCTTGGTTACTAAGACATCAGCAAGTGAGCTCTTCTTCAATATCAAGAAAAAATGAGTTATTTATCTCATACTGTCTTTGTTAAGTTCTACCTTTATACTCATTTTACTTACACAATTTCATATAGCTATAATAATATACTCAAAAATGGGTACTAATAAAAGTATGTTCATTGAAGTTGACCATGCTAGAAATTCATGAACAAGGTATCGCCCACCATCTGTTTAGTGCTTGCAAGGATCTCATGATAAGCTTACAATAGAGCTGTTGGGTTCAGTGGAACAGGAATTCAGGCAGTAGCAGGTTATAATTTATTCACTCATTCTAAGAACTTTTCAATACCCAAAAGACCTGTTTGTGTTAATGCTCTTATGGTTTAACTACTTGATATTAGGCCATCCCTCAATACATGCTTTCTGTCTCAGGATAGTGTCCTACACTACCAGTTTACCTATCATTCTGCTGTTCAGACAACTACATCATTTTCTCCCATGGTTTCATTAGTTATCCTAGCTGAAAATCTTGGAAGTGGCTCTGTATCTGTGCCAAGATGTAATTGGCCTTCCAGCCTTCTTTAGTAATCACAGTGGAAACTACCATGACTATACATCTCTAGCATTATGTGTCCTTGCAAAATTATCACCACAGAAATGTCATCATTGTCATTCCTTGCCCCCTGTAGAGTGCCATGAGCCATGGGCTAACCATTGAAGTATGTTTATAGTATCTGTTAATATTTTTTTTAGAAATTAAGGTTCAGAGTCCTGACACAACACTGAGCTATGTATGAATATTTTGAAACTTTTCTGAGTTTGTAGGACTTTGGACCCATTTTTGGAGAACTTCTGCCATCATTCTGATATGTAGTATACAACTTTTATTCACATTAACCTTATCAGCAAAACATTCTCTACTGGATAAAAGAAATACGTTCAACCTGTAAAGCTCATAATATTTACCAGATTCAAGAACTTCAGAAAGTTAAAAGGATCAAAAGGATTCTGTCCCTGGTTATGCAAGCAATAATTATTGCTAATGAGAGGAGCTATGTTGAAGATTAACAGGAAGATTCTGGTGATTGCAGCTTTTTTGAATTATGATTCCTGCTGGGGCTGGTTTTCTGGTGATGCAGGAGCTTTTGAGTAACCCAGCATCCTGTAAATCAACTCTCAACTCTACTCTTATAAGCAACAATATATTTCTTTGATTTGCCTTGGTGAACTCATTTCTTTGGTCAACCATTAGTACCCTATCTGGATGAATATATTTTATTCACATATCCCAAAGAGAAGTTACATAAAACAATTAGTTCTTAATCAGGAACTGATTGAACCAAACATAAGTTGAGAGGTAGTTTGTTGATGCCTGAAATGGTTGATAAGATATGTGACTCAATATGATCCACTCAGGTTGGAGAATCTGTGAGGACAATCTCATTCTGGTCACATTTACTCATATTGGATTGTATCCTTGCAGTAATAACAGCAGTATGTTCTCTGAGATGGGTGTTAGAACATGCAACTGAGGTGAAGCCATCTAAGACTGGGAACATCCTTAGGGGGAATCCCAGTATATCTATCTTCCTCTCTGTGGTATGGGGTGGCACACATTTGTGATTAATGAGGTCTACTCCTTGTGTACAGGGAGAGTTACAGGATGTATTGCAATCACTGAAAGTAGCACATATGGGATATAATACACAGTTCTTGAGTTTCCCTAATTGTGGGAAAAAGACAAGTGATTGAGATTGAGCTGTATGTTGAGAAAAACAAAAACAAAATAAATAACTTACCAATATAAATGAGTAGCTATAATAGGAAAATGACATTTAAGTGTCATCCTCTTCATAGCTCTGATTTGACAGGAAATGCGGGAAAAGCACAGATGATATCAACGTGCTCTGTATTTTTATTTCTGTATTTCTTATGTTGCAAAGAAAGAGTATAAGCTAGAAGAGTGATAAAGAGCCATTTCTAGGACCTAACAACAGGTTGGAAACTATGAGAGTTATTGGACGGTGATGATGGCAAAAACAAAATAAGTGAAAAAAGATTGGCTTCAGGTTTGAGTTTTAATACAGAGGAAGGCAAACATCTTTGATACAGCATGCAAACAGTGACCTTATCAACCTCTCCCTATAGGACACTTATGTTTCTCAGAGAATGTTCTGCATCTAAACCGCAGGAAACTATTTAAACAAGGCATCAAGAAGCTTCTCTAAGCTTGATTTTTTGCTGGTGAGGCATGGAAATGGAGGAGATTAGTCTGTCTATTTCTATGGCTCTCAAAGCAGAATAACTATACATCTCTCTTTGGGACAATGGCTTCATAACCTAAGGCAATATGAGGGGCATCCTTTCCTGAAGTAATGGATCCTCTGAGCCACCAGTGCTAATTGCTTACCATCAACTGAGGTTCATGTGAATATTATGGTCTTGAGGCCATTAGAATATCATGGAAACAGATCAATCAGGCAATGCTGTATGACACTCAGAGAACATATTTACTACAGTGACAGGCCCTGAGGAGTTCCAATTGCAAATTTGTAAGACGTGCATACACAACTGCATACAACATGACAAGGTCACATCAGACATGTCCTGTTATGGGCAAGAAGTTAAAAATCTCTAGCCTAGATGACTGAGGCATCTCTATCACATAAGATAAATAGCATTATGTAGGGGTTTCAATGGGAAGTGTGTTCACAGAAACAGAAGCAATAAAGGGAAATGTTCCCATACATAGGCAACTATCTTGTAAATACAAGTTTGTTTAATCAGCTCAATTTTGGCTATTAGAAAGTGAAAGGTATGCATTACTAAGCATGCAATAGCTGTGCTTAATGGCCACTGCACCAGGGTTAATAGGACTGTGTTCATAGGGGAGTGTATAAAAAGTAAATTCTGCATAGATCACAAGACAAGCACTAACATAGGACTTTAATGGCTTTGCAGAACCCCATGGTGGAACATGAAATTTATGAAGTTCATGAGACTCTAAAAGATCTGAATAACATAGATGCGTATATAAAAGAGACTTTTTTACTGTGTTATAGCAATGGGTGGATGTTCAGGGATTAACAATTGAAAGTAGTCTTCCTGAGTTATTTGAAAGTAAATGTGACAAGACTTGTGGAGGGCCACAGTTTCTAGGGACAAAATGTAACTGAAAAGCAAATACTGTACTAGCAAAGTTCTGGGAGGCTTTAAATCTTAAGCAACAGTTTGCAGAAGAGTTAAAGGATAAAGTGACACAGGTGAAAATGATTAGACTTGTTAAAAGAGTTAAAAGTATTTCCTACAAAATATGGCCTACATTGCCCTTCAGCAATACAATATAGTAGTGGTGGAGGTGGTTTGCATATCCTGAGGCACTTTCATTAGTAGATGTGGCTGAACAAAGAGCAAAGGTAAAATTTTGGGGATAGGGTCACTCAGAAAAAGGAGCCAGCTCATCAGTAGAAGTTAACTGGCTAGAACATGAACTTGCCTTCCTTTGGGTCTAAGCTGGTCCTGGCAGGAGAAGCCAAACTCACTGAGATGGTCAGGTAGGGAGATGCAGAGTGATCCCAAGGAGATAGTTTCCTTGGTGATGTTGAGGCAAGATCACTAAGTAAAGTGTTGGATTACACAGTGATGAGTAGAGTTATATTCTCTGTACCTGAGGTTGAATCCATTCTTGTTTTTTGGACAAAATAATTGATAGAAATGGTGAGTTCTTTTTATTGTGTACTGGACATTTCCAACGTGCTGTGAACCTTGCAGTGATAAACACATTAGTGTGTGAAGTACCTTTGCTTGAATATAACCATGGCAACCTGAGCTTGTGACTCCAGAGTTTGTAACCTTATCATTGTGAATATATGTGTGCTCTGAGTTCTCTGAGTGATGTATTGTCTGAGTGATGTGATTGGTTGAAATAAAGCGGCACATGCCTAGGCCAAAGGGAGGTAAAAATGGAGACTCGAAAGAGCTCATCGAATCTGACTTCCCACCACTACCTGGGCTGTGCTGTGAATCTGGCCTGCAAGTCTATTCGATGCAGTGCCCCATGTTCCAGACATCGGATTCCCCATGAGCAATAACCAACTGAAGCCTGGAGGAGTAGAGTGACCACAGCTCTGAGATTCTCCCAATCCCACGTGATCATCTCTCTCAAGTCCTGGGATTGTCCCCCTTAATGGCACTATTCATTTCTGAAGGTATGTGTGTGCGCATGCATGTGTGTTGGGGACAATTCTAAAATCAGCAGTTAAGTAGCTTGAAGGAATGAACCCTACAGGAGTGGAAAAAAGGTATTACCAGGAGCTATGAAAGGTTATTAGATGAAAACCCCATTGTATGCTACTTCTTTGTATGAAATGAGAATTTTAGGCGGAAAAACCATGTGAAATAAATCCAGCTATCACACATTTTCAGAGAAAATTCAACTTTTCTTTAACATTAGTGTGACTGTTCAAGATGAGGAAAATTTTCCTTTAATCCTCTAGGTATACATGTTTATTTCTAGTTCACATGTAATTCTAAATGTAGAGTACTTTAAAGCCTAAATTTTATCTAAGAAGTAAGTAATTATTTTATTATATTCTTTTTTTTTACATTTTTATTATTATTTCCGCTCATACAAACTTAATAGGTACACCAGTTCCCTCCCTCCTCCTCCCCCCAAATCCCCTGTTCCCCCTCCCCTCACCCCTCCCTCTCCATCCCCCAGTGCCCTCCCCCCCAATCCCCGGAGAATCCTTTAATGTGCCTGCCAGTCTCTCCTCTGGGCTCTCCTCTCAGATAACATACAAAGACCCAGTGGCATTCCCCTGAATCCTATTCTGTGTTCCCCTTAAGCATAGGAACACTACTGTGACTGTCAATCCCTTGCCTCCAAGGATCTTGGTGCCTTTAGCAGATGCTGTATTATTAATGTTGCATAGTTTCTCAAATTTTGTTACTTTCCCCCTGTCCTTTTATGTTGCGAAATCTGAAGTGCAAGCTTAACTGGTATGTAAAATGCCTAAAATACAAACCGTACTGTTATTTTGGGTATTTTTTAATACTAAATATTCTCATTTTGTTAGCTCGCTGAATTTAAATGTGTCTAATACTATATTTAATCTAGTATTTTGGTTATATTCCGAGAAAAGTAGGTCAGTCAATGCGTTAGTCCTCTTGTTTGTCATGCCTTGTAAAATTACATGTGCAAAAAGGAGGGCTCAATTCTCTAACACTTCATATTCTGCTACATATGGGCAAGCAAAATGAACTGGACTTATTTTGCCGTACTGCATGACATGTTGCTGTAATCTTTGTAACTTTAGTTTACATAGTTTATGTAGTTCAATCATGCATATTGCTTCAATAATAAAATTGCTTCAATTTAAAAGCATTATTTCAATATTTTTATATTGTTTATATGGCTTTCTATTAAGTTTGTTATATTATTTTGGGTGTATAACTAAAATCTTAAGAAATTTGCTTTGTTTCAGCAAAATTCTATACAAGCACACTTGAATAGTTTGAAAAACAAATGATACACAGATAGGAAAGATAGTATGATAACATGAGACCTTACATTTATTAAAATAGCACATATTTATCATCACTGTAGGAAACTTAATAGAATATTTATCTTTTTTGACTGCATAGCTTTTAGCAACATTTTAAAAATCAGGGATAGATACCTTTTTTCTTGCCTATAGAAAATATATTTCTTAACAAGCAAAGCATAGAAAAGTAAGAGGCTAGTTGACGATAATCGTAACAATCATGAAAATTTTCACTAAATCAAGTGTGTTTGAATATATTTATTAAAGTGAAAAATTCACAATTACCCTTTACAACCATATGAAATGTAATAAGGTGGCCAAATGCTTAATCTTCACATCTTGAATAGCTCTAGGTATGTCTATACTTTTGATATTACAGCTCAATAGTGTCAATTACAAAGATCACAGTATTTTTAAATTTTTTTTATTTATTATTTATTCAATTGTGCGTGTATGCATGTGTGTGTGCATGCGTGTGTGTAGAACCACGGGTGAACTCCGTAACCACCGTGGACGCCTCCAGCTTCTCCTTGTTTACTCTGCCCCGGCATTCACAGGCTCCGCCCTACCAGGACCGGAAACGCAGGCCGCCCCTGCTTCCGCTGGCGTCTATACGTGGGGTTAGGATCCAAACTCAGGACCTTCCACCTGCCAGGCAGAGGCTTAACCCCTGAGCCACCTCTCCAGCCCCCCAAAGATCACAGTTTTAAACTAAACCATTTACAAAAATATACAAAACAAGGGGCTGGAGAGGTGGCTCAGGGATTAAGCCTCTGCCTGGCAGGTGGAAAGTCCTGAGTTCCGATCCTAGACCCCAAGTATAGACGCTGGGCCGAAGCGGGGGTCGGCCTGCGTTTCTGGTCCTGGTAGGGCGGAGACTGTGAATCCCCGGGCAGAGTAAACAAGGAAGAAGTGGAGGCGTCCATGGTGGTTCCCGAATTCACCTGTGGTTCTACACACACACACATACATACACACGCGCACACATACACCCACACACATGCACAATTGAATAAATAATAATAATAAATTTAAAAAGTATACAAAACAAATCAGACCTTTATTGTGTTCATCTGCATTTATATCTATCGCCTGGTTCATGAGGCCAGCGGATACCAGGTGGAAAGTAACTGGGGACATCTCAGTCTTTTATTCCAGGTAATTTATTATTTTTTCTACTTTTACAAGCATAGTGTCATAGGCACAGGTGTCAACTGGAAAGTTAAGAGATTGAGCTCTGGTCACATTTGTAGAGAAATAATGGTTGTGTTAAGCCCAAGAAAACCTGCAAGAGATTGATCATCTAGCTGATGGGGAAGTCCCAGCACATGGTGGGTGGGATTAGGATCTGGGATAAAATTCAAAGAGCTGGTTGAGAGAATTGGCTTCCTTGTATACACTTGGCCAGCTGGTCTGGCAAGTAAGGATCATCCCTCTCTCAGCCATTATGTAGAGATGGTGTTGCCAGTTCCCTCAGCCCTGGTGTTGGTGCATGCTCTCCCATCAAGTTGCAACAAACTGTAACTGTACTATAGTAAGAAAATAAATCCTTTGTTCCCTTAACAAGTTTGATGGTGATTTATCAGCAATGTAGGCTAACTGCAACAAAATTTGGTACCCAAGAAGTGGGATATTGCTAATAAATCTGGCTATGTGGCTTTTGTGGATTTCAAATGTTTTTGTTGGAGAAATTTGGAAATGTTTGAAGACTTTTGTGGTTGCAAAAACATTTGAACAGAGTTTAATGGGACAATTGGATAATAGTGGTGCTGAGAAAGTTATGGAATGTTTTGGCCCAGTTTGTGATGAAGGGAACAAGGAGTTTGCTTAAGTTTAATTTAAAGAAAATGGACTGGTTTGGTTGATAGAGAAGTGCTGTGTTGGTGACCATGAAGCTCTGGATGTGGAAATGGAAGGCATCAGAATAGCTGCTATTGTTGCAGAAATGGATATCAGTGAATGGAAACCTAGTGATTTGCACTGGGAAAATGAAAGAGATGAATACTACTGCATGGCCATTTTGTGGTTTGAAAACCCAGATTCCTTCAAGAGCTGAAGACCCAAATTGAAGGTGTTTCTTGCCTTTTGGAAGTTTCAGCTACCTAGAAAGAAGCTTTTCCTGAGTCAGCACATGAAAGTTGGTACAGCTGTGTCTTGAGTGGACTAAGCTATGTTTCAACCTCACTGTGGAATCTGGCAGTATTCCACATGTGGTACTAGTTTTGGTGTATGATTGAGGGGTTCATGGAGAGCAGCAAAAGCTTCATACCAAGTGGCAGGCATAGAGTTCCTGAAAGGAAAAATGAAGCTTATACTAGCAAAGGTGGACCCAGAGTGTTGTTGGAGATGTCAGAACCATGGGATGGATGTATATTGAGTACAGCTATGAGTAGAAATTTAGCCTGGTTCAGAGGAACTCTGCTACTACACCTTTGAGCTGAAAACAGGGACTGTAAATGCCTAGAATTTTTGAGCCACCTTAATTATGTGATGAGTAACAGAAGATGGACATTAAAGTAAAGGATTCAGTATTTTATTTGCTGGACTCTGATCTTAATTTAATGTTTTCTTATTATATCAAGATACTTCTGTTTTAATGTCTTATCTGTTTTGAAGTATTTAACTTATTCTGATTTAATACACTCTTAAGGTTAAGAAACTTCAAAGTTTTAAAATGTTGGAACTGAAGTTTTAATAAAAGAACATTTTAAATTTGTCTATGAAATGTATATATTTTTAGGATAACTTTTAACATCTGTGGGAAAAAGGATTGAAGATTACAGTTTAAAAGTGCTATATTTTTGTGTCAAGTTGACAAGGGGTGGAGTGTCATAGTTAGGCACATATGTCAACTGGATAGTTGAGGATTTGAGTTCTGGGCACATTTATAGAGAGTTAGTGTTTGAGATAAGCCTAGAAAACCTGTAAGAGATTGTCTAGCTAATGGGGAAGTCCCAGAACGTGGTGGGTTGTATTAGGCCCTGAAATAAAATACAAAGAGTTGGTTGAGACAGTTGGCATCCTTGTATACACTTGGCCAGACATGCTGGTCTGGCAAGTAAGCATCGTCGCTCTCTCAGCCATTATATAGAGATGGTGTGGCTGATTCCCTAAGCATTGGTGTTGGTGTATGTTCTTCTGTCAAGCTGGACTACAAACTGTAACTGGACTATGATAAGAAAATAAACCCCTTGTTAATTTAAGCCATTTGATGGTGGTTTATCAGCAACCATGCAGGTGAACTGCAATACATATTCAGTATAAATCCCACCTTCCCTCCCCCCTCCCTTCCCTTCACCATTCCCTCCCACTCCTTCCCACTCTTCCACCTGTGTGCTTCTATAGATCCCAGGGTTCACTCTGACCTGTCTATTCCTGTGGGTGCTCAGGCTTCTATGGTGTATCAATTTAGCTCTCTTCAGTTTACCCCACTGATGTGTATTGCCCTTCACTCATCCAGTTTTAGAGCAAAAAGTTTCCACTGTAAGTTCCCATTCTATAGGTATAATAACAGCCACCTACAGAGCAGTTTGATGTACTATCTTCCTACCTATAGGTTTATTGTTTGTCTTCCCTATTGATCTTTTTCCTTCCCCTTTTCAGGTTTGTTTTCTAATTTACAATAACAAGGATGTGTACCATTCTGACAAGTGGGTCTTGAAATCCAGTCAGAAAGCTTTTGGTTGTCTCCTTGATATTCATGCCACTATTATACTTGTGGTCACCTGCCATTTATTTTTATATGAAATTCAATTACTTTGGCACCATTGATTCAGGGAGGCCCTAGCCCTGGCTCTCAGGAGGTCTGGTTATAGACAAGCCCAGACAAGTACAGACATGCCCTAGACATGTCCCAATAGAAGAACCATACAGGAGGAGGGATGAATAACCAATGGGAAGGAGGGATGAACAACCAATGGGAAGAAGGGATGGACAACCAATGGGAAGAGGCCATCTAACCTGCCTCTGCAATGGACACCTAGTAAACAGCTAAATGATTGGTGACTGCTCCCCCTCTCCCCCTGAGCAGAAAGGTGGCAACGCCTGATTGGACCCCTGACCCTACATAAGCTCAATCACTTCCTAAAATAAATGAATCTGCAGCCAACTCGTCCTCTGCCTGCTGCTTCTCGCCTGACTCTCGGGGTCTTGGTGGTGACCCTGTACCTGCTCGCCACCTCACCTCGAGCCCCCAGGCCCCTGCCTAATTCCCCCTCCTTTCCCCGGCTGGATCAGTGGGGATTTGGCAACAATTTATGACAGATAACTTTCCTTGGGCATTTAAAATTGTGATTGCTTGTAAATATGTATTACTCTAAAAGGATAATATATAAATTTTCTCTATCACATATTGATTCCCACATAAGCTCTTTCTAGCATATCCTTCCAAATATTTTCTTGTCAGTTTACTAACTGGTGGACAACTTTCTTCAGAGAACAGACTTATGAATTTGATGAAACATAAATGGAATACATTACAAAATTAATTGGACCAAAATTGCACTATGTATTTATTTTGCATATGTAAGTATTCATAAAATTATCAGTTTAAACCAAAATGGAAATTTGAGGTTCCTATTTCTCGCTGTGTTTCTATCCTTAAAATATACTTATTTATTTATTTCTTCCACTCATACAAAATTGATAAGTACCCCATTCCCTTCCCTCCCTCCACCCATTCCTGGATCCCCTTGCTCCCTCCCTCCTTTTCCCTTTCCTTTCCTCCCCTCCCTCTCTTTCTCCCAGTGTTCCCTCCCCCCCATTCCTGGAGCATCCTTTATCGTGTATGTCAAACTTCCCTCTGTGTCCTCCTCACTGATGAGGTGCAATGACTCAGTGGCATTGTCTAGAGCTCTTTTTTGTGTTCCCCTTTGGTATACTAACACTATTGTGGCTGTTAATCCCTTGCCACTAAGGATCATAGTGCCTGTGAGGCATGCTAGACCTTGGAGGTTCAATGATATGTTAGTAATTGTGCAGGTCATGCAAAGTTCTATTATGATTATTTCGGCCCTAACTTGTATGGAGTATCTTGCATACCATTGCTCTTCCCCATCTTTAGGCTCTTACAATCTTACCACTCCCTCTTCTTCAAATTTCCCTGACCTTTATGATGGAGAGAGATTAGATGGTTCCAGGTGGTTGATGTAGAGTCTCTGATTTTCCAAAATATTGTTTGTTGATTTTTTTTTCAGTTTTGATTCTCCTGCATCTCCCTTGGCTCCATCCTGATGGGTATTGGATAACCCCCTGGCCAGAGATAAAATGCTGTTAAAGTAGAGTCTTATTATAAGAGTAGATTCAAAGGTAGATGGAATAAGAGTTGGAGACGGCTATGAAAGGGGCGTCAGTCTCCCATTTGGAGGAAGGTTACCTTCTATTTGCCAGACTCTATGCCCTCTCTTTCTCATAAGATCATACTCCATACTCTTAAGATGTTCTTCCACTTCCAGTAACTTCCCTTGAGATCCTGTCTTTGAAATGACAAATACAATTTTGCTGTCCAATGTATAATCAATACATTTTCAGAAAGCTGGCAAGATATTTCAGTCTGTAAGCTGCTAACAATCATGGCAACCTGAGATTAATACATGGAAGCCTAAATGTTGAAAAATGAAATATTTCTTTTTTACAAATACATGTGTTTAGCATATGGAAACAATATCTCATCAATACCAGAAACCATAAAATGAAAACACAATCACTGTCACAAACCTGAACATAACCCTAAGGGTTAAAAATGACTTTGTCTTAGCCACCTTGTTTTTGAACAGTGAGAAAAGACTCCCATGTCAGCAATATGTACATGGCAAATCCATATTACAAGAGAATTTATTATTCAGCTATTTCAAATGTAATTTCTTTTTTGTATACAAATATATATTGGCATAGGCACAATATTCACACGCAATCATGAACAAACATTTACTTGCTGTATCAGATCAGGATATTTTTATTAATTGTTTCTTAGTTTAAATTTTTAAATAATTTTAAATTAATTTTATTTATTTAACTAAATAAAAATTATCTCCAACCTAATAGATACACAAATACACACAGCCATTTCCATGCCTTTTCATAGTGAAAAACTCTGAGAAGATACTAGAAAGGCAAGAGAAATAATGTTTCAATGTCTGGCTTTTCAGAACAATTCAGGTTGTATTTAATTCTCAATTCCAAGGGCACTGAGTTCCCTAGTGATACAATTTTTACATCAGTCTCTTCAGTAATCAGGTCATGGAGAAAACAGGATGGTTTCTCCTATTGGCTCTTATAAACTAGAGTGGGTAGACGAGATTTCCTTTTGTTTTGGGCTATCAGTCCTATCAGTGTGCTTTCTATTCCCATGGGAACCAGCCATAGGCATATAAGGAAGAGTTAAAGGGAAAAAATAATGATAACTACTGTATTTCTACTGGTATATTCTCTGGATCACATAGAATGGAAATCCAGACAAATTCCTTGGCTAATGTTCCTTAACACCACAGAAATATTAAAGACAGGAAGTGTACTTTCTTTCAAAGTATAAATATAGAAGTTCATACACTAAAGCTTACAGCTATCTTGAAAGACAGTATTACTAAAGACCAAATCACTCCACTAACTTTTTAACACAACTACTATGAGTTACTTTCTTTTCTGAGAATGTCTTTTTCCTACTCAATGGGGCTGAATATTATTTGACATTTTTGGGATAATTAGTATATAAACCCAATATTTTCTACTTCAAAGGTTTTCTTAAAAAATTCTACAGGAACACTTTCAATTCCTGAGACTTATAGTAGCTATTTAAGAGATATTCTTTCTACTTTCCAATACTGAGTGCCTGACTCAGTGGTATTTTGAACATTCTCTCTCTTTAGAGTTACCTCAAGTATCCAACACAATTTCAGATTTTTTCATTCTATTTCTGGGATTAAATTATTTAATAGAATAATAGAAGTGTCTAATCCAGGGATCACTCTCAAAAAACAAAACCTTAAATGATCACAAGGCAGAAGGGGAGACAAAACAGATTGACTCCGGAAAGAAGTGCAAAAAGCTGATTTCAAATAAAAAGACAAAATTATATATGTATATTTAAATTCATAGAAAAGTATGGAATACATATTCTGATGAGATGCCACGACATGTTCTCTAGAAAGGCAATAGGGAAATAAGGTAGCATAAATAAATAAAATTCAAGGAATTTTGGTCACAGAGTGGCCACATTACTCTTCCCAGTCATTCCTTATGAAAGTATCTCTCTCTCTCTCTCTCTCTCTCTCTCTCTCTCTCTCTCTCTCTCTCTCTCTCCCTCTTATGTAATCTCTTTTTGCCTACTCAAAAGTATTTCAATGATCATAAATATTTATCAAGTTATGATGGCCTTAGGAAAGTGGGGAAATCCATCAAGGGAGAGCTGAGAAGAGTAAATGCAGGAAGGGGAGATTAGAAGGGGTAAGAACTGTAAGAAAAATTAGAATCACACCAATACTCATACAAGGTTGGCATCAACAGAATATTCCTTAATAGTTTGCACTTTAAAGGAGGCACTGATGACATAGGTGGTGCCAGAATCCCATATCTTCTCTTGAATTCTTGCTCCAATCATTCCCACAACCATGTACTTTAATGACTTCGGATGCTCTTTTCCACATGTCTCTTGGATCCACGCTACCTTGCATTTCAGGCTTGGTGTATGTTGACTCATATGTCTCCAACTTTGGATGCATAATCTCATAAACCATTGCCGTAACTTCATCCATGGAGTAATCTTCATCATTTGTGGTGGCAGCTGATGGAAGAGCTCAAGAGGGCCTTGTCCAAGGAATTTGGCAGAGGGGAACATGAACATAGATGAAGCAAGTAAATCTTGGCCAGACAGATTGGGTGAAGGTTAGTTCTTTAAATATTCATTAAACAAGTACTACAGTAGCCTCCATGTTTATCTTTTCTTCACTAACCAAAGTCCAGATTATGTATACCATAGTGACAGCTCAGTGAAGGGATGGAGTGAAAGAATTTTGATACACAAGAAAACAGTGTTCACTGACAGATTTACATTCTTTTGTATGATTAGACATTTAATCAAGCATTACTTTCTTAAAGGATCACTGGCCAACATAGCTTAAGAGTTTTTGTTGTCAGAGGCACTACTAACATCATAACCCGTTCCCTTACATGCACACTTTGTAGTTATATTGAGAAAAAAACTGACTAAGCAAGTTGACTGAACAGCTTCTCAAGGAACATGGTTCATGAATTACAGGAAATGTGGAAAAGCAGTGCTGACATGAGTGGTAGGTCCTGAAATTATTTTTTATTTAATTGTCCAAAATATGACAAACTAAATAAATCTTTTAGTATTGTTCAATATAGATAATGGATATTTAATGTGGTTTTTAGTTCACAACACACACAAAGAGAAAAGCAGAAGCACAGTTGGTACATCATCATAGTAGATAAGGTTAAAAATAAGTAAATACGAATCCTTTCAGAAATCACAGGGCTTCATACTTCGATATTATAAGTAATTAAAAATGTAAATTAGCTGCACTCAACCATAACTCAAAATTCGTATGTATACTTAATGAAGATTTTAATTATTGATTAAAAAAGAAGTTTCAAATAACACTAAAGAAAAAGGAGGTAGGTCACCTCCCATATATTGATGTATGACCTCAATTTAGTTCAATCAGGACTTGGAGACTTTACTATAATGCATGATTTATGAGTGTTACTAATGTCTCAAAGATCTACTGGAGGTAATTTATGTCCTGTTCATAAACTATAAAATATTGATGGCAAACATGAATACACAGAGCTCTATTGTACAAAGAAATAATATAAACAAAATAATTGAGGTTATAGTGAAAGGATCACTGTGCTCCATTGAAAATAATTAATTCTGGCACTGAAATCAAGAGTGATTAACATGACATTATATAATATAAATGTTCTGAATACAGACAGTCAAGATCTAGTGTTCAAATTCAAAATATAACTTTCTTGAAATAATGTTCCCATTTGTAATTTCAGTAGGAAAAACATTGAATAATGCAAGATCCAAGTTAAGAGGTGCACAAGAGACAAATACTTTCAGAAATTCAACTTCTTATTTACGTCTCAAGAAATTTAGAGACAGAAGAAAATGAGGAAATCATCTAATAAAACTTCTCATTCCATATGTGAGGAATTGAGACTCAGAAGTGAATTAGTTTAGGAAGGGTCACATTGTAGACAACTGGCAGAATAGAATTATGTACTTTCAGTGTGGTGCTCTTCAATAAACTATTTACCAGCAGCTGGGTAAGTAGGTAAATGAAAACAAAACTCAGTAAAAATTTTAATTACTGTCTTAAATGAACATTAGAGTAATAACTTTTGAAGTAATGACAATGAAAATTCATGTCTTAGAATAATTGTAGTTGACAGAACATGGTAACATCCTTTTAGGAAGAATTTTGAGTTAAAAAATTTCTTAGTGTAATTTTATAGTATTTAACACATGTGTGATGATACTTCAGACAGAATGTCAGTGGTAGCATACAGGAGCTGAATTTCTTAAAAAAGTCTTTAAAAAATTCACACTTTTGAAATTTCAAGAATACCCAGCTAGATTTACAGTTGAATGTACACATTTGCTAGAGTAATAGGTAATAGAGACTTTGAATTATCATAGCTAGTGTTTAGTATAGGAAAGGAAAATTACATTTCATGTTAAGTTTGTAAATAGTTTTATGACTTAAATTTTCAAAAACAGTCATTAGGAAAGGCAAGAGCTTAGCTCACATACTGCTTACATTCACTAAGACAAATAGGTCACAAATAAACTTATGCAAGTTAATGATAAAGTTTATTCAGTTAAATAAACTGTGTTGCTAAACAGTATGGAAATTTGGAGATTTTATTTTAAATGGTCAGAAATAAAATTAAAAGAAGTTAAACCTACATGTGGTAGCACACACACATTATCCCAAAGAAGACAGACCAAGGCAGATAGAGTATCAAGCAACCTTAGGCTGACCCCTTTTACATCCAGGCAAGCAGTTGCAACAACTGTCCAAGTATGGTAATTCTGTCTGTCTTAAAAGATTCAGACACATACCAAATAAAGAAACTAGAGAAAAAACATGACATGCTCAAGTCACACAAAATACAACAAAAAACAAGACAAAAAGTCCTATAAAAAAGTCAGCTCCGGGCTGGAGAGGTGGCTCAGGGGTTAAGCCTCCTCCTTGCAGGCGGAAGGTCCCGAGTTCGGATCCCAGATCCCACGTATAGACGCCAGACGGAAGCGGGGGCGGCCTGCGCTTCTGGTCCTGGTAGGGCGGAGCCTGTGAATCCCGGGGCAGAAGGAGGTGGAGGCGTCCATGGTGGTTCACGAATTCGTCCGTGGTTCTACACATACACAGACACACACAGACACACACACACAGACACATGCGCGCGCACATACACACAGTTGAATAAATAATAATAATAATAATAATAATAATAATAATAATAATAATAAAAAAAGTTTAAAAAAAAAAAGTCAACTCCATGCTAGACTTTGGGGGTTCAATGATATGTTGGTCATTGTGCAGGTCATGCAAAGTCCTATTATGATCACTTTGTCCCTAACTTGCATGAGTATCTTGCATATGATTGCTTCTCCCCATCTTTAAGCTCTTACAATCTTACTGCCCCGTCTTCCGCAAATTTCCTTGAGCTTTAGGATGGGGAGAGATTAGCATGGATCATAGGCACTAGGATCCTTAGAGGCAAGGGATTAACAGCTGCAATAGTGTTCCTATACTAAAGGGGAACACACCCACACACATACACAAAAGACCTCTAGGCAGTGCCATTGAGTCCTTACACCTCATCAGAGAGGAGGACCCAGAGGGAAGTTTGATATGCACACTAAAGGATGCTCCAGGAATGGGGAGGGAGGGGGCACTGGGAGAAAGGGAAGGAGGGGGGAAAGGAAAGGGAAAATATGGAGAGGGAGCAAGGGGATCTAGGGAGGGGTGGAGGGAGGGAGGGGAATGGGGTACTTATCAACTTTGTATGAGTGGAAGAAATAAAAAAATAAAATAAAATAAAAGAATTCAGACTGGCAAAGCAGAATGATTAGAAAGCAAGCAAATAACAAGTACTAGTGATAACATTGATAATTTCATGTTTTGTTCAGCAACCCAGAGAATTATAAATTTTTTAAGCTCAAAGGGAAACACAAAGCCAAATGTGGATCATCAAATTTTTAATATGTATATGAAAGTTCCATCTCTAAATAATAAATCCAGAGGCATAATATCATTTAATCATGCTTTGAATGCTTTTTAATAATTAAAATGTATGTAACTAAAAAAAAGTCAACTCCATAATGATATACTCCAATCAGAACAATTTCTTGGCTATTAACCAAAAAGCGAATCAGTAAGATAATTATTTTCAAACCTTGATTATTGATATAATCAAAGAAATGCAAGAGGAAATATAAGAGCAGTTGAGTCACCTCATAAGCAAATACAAACAAGGAAATAATAGGCATACAGCATACAGCAGCTGAAAAAAATCTCATGTGGTGATTAAACTTGAAATTAAAACAAACTAAGTACAATCCAAAACTCAACAGAGTCTCACCAACAGACTTTATGAAATAGAAAATAGAATATTGGAGCTACAAAACAAGACTGCAGAACAAAATTGTTCAATTAAAGAGGCTGAAAAAGCTAAAAAAAATACTTGAAAGGAATATTGAAGTGCTAAGAGACTTATTCAAGAAGGTAAACCCAAATGCTCATGGATTTCAGACAAAAAAAGCACCAAAAATATTTTCACACAATCATGAATGAAAATTTTCCATATCTAAGAGAACCTTATTCAAGTATAAGAGGCATATCACACACCAAGCAGATATAACTAAAATAGAATCTTCACACAGCATATAATAGTCAAAGTACTGCAGATGTAAAGAACATATCTTAAGAGCCTTAGAAGAGAAAAACCAAGTCATATGTAAAGATAAGCCTATTAAAATAATAGCAGATTTTTTTTCAATGGAAACAGTAAAAGCCAGAATACCCTGGAGAGATGTTCTTCAAGTTATGAATGATTACAAATGCCAACACAAGTTGCTATATGAATCTACGCCATGAGTCATAATTGAAGGTGAAATAAAAATTTTGCACCATAAGGATAAACTGGAGGCCTATATGACAATCCAAGGCTACAGAAGATGCTGGAAAAAATAATCAACATTGAAAAAAAGGACAACATGTCTAAGAGGATCGAAGGGAAAAATAATGCCAATACAACTATACAGCAAAGTAATGCACATATAAAAACCAACAAACCTTTCTCAATTATAACCTTAGAGGTCATTTAACTCTCTAATCAAGAGATATAGGCTACAAGCATGAATTAAAGTTCACAACTGATCAATCTGCTGCCTTCAGGAAACATATTATGAATGATAGGATAGGCACAATCTCAGAGAAAAAGGCTGATTAAAGGTACTTCAATCTGATGGAGCATGGAAACAAGTAGGAACAGCACTTTTAATATCCAACAAAATAGACTTCCAACCAAATCAAGCCATAATTCATATAAAAGGATACTAAATATTCATCAAAGGAACAATCTATTAAGAAGACTTCACAATTCTGAACATATACACACTTAATATTGGCTTATCCACATTCATTAAACAAACACTACAATGCCTAAAACAAAAAAAAAATCAACACAAAGACAGTAATAGTAGGGGATTTCAACAACCCATTCTTGCCAAGGGTAGGTCAACAGGCCAAAAATTGAATAGAGACAAAATGGAGCTGAAGCAAACCATAACCCAGATGGACCTAACCGACCTCTACCCAACATTCCAGCCTAATACCAAGTAATTCACATTCTTTTCAGCAGCACATGGAACTGTCTCCAAAATAGACCAAATATTGGGCCAAAGGAAAGCCTCCACATATACAGGAAAGTTAAAATTACATCTTGTATTTTGTCTGACCGACATGAAATAAAGCTATACATCCACAACAAGGTAGATGACAGAAAATACACAATTTTTTTTAGAAATTAAGCACAATGATACTGAAAGAGGAATGTGTTTAGACAAAAATCAAGATGGAAATTCAAAAATTCCCTGAAGTGAATGAATAACACAACATCCTAAAATCTCTGAGACATGATGAAGGCTGTCCTAAAAGGAAGGCTTATAGCACTCAACAGCTACATAAAAATGAAAACATTATAAGTAAACAACTGAAAATTTAGCTTAAAGCCATAAAGAGAGAACAAGTCAATTCCAAGGCAATAAATGACCAGAAATTAGTAAAATCAGGGGAGAAATATCTGAAATTGAGATTGAGAAGATGATACAATGAATCAACCAAATGAAGAGCTGTATCATTGAAAAAAATAAAAAAAATTGATGAATCCTAGCCAAAATAAACAAATCCAAAGGAGATAGAACCCAAATTAACAAAATTAGAGATGAAAATGGATTTATCTCAGCTGATAGATACCAAGGAATTTCAGATATTCGTAAGGTTGTACTTCAAAAACTATCCTCCACAATATTTGACAATCAGAAATAAATGGATGAAATTCTAAGTACACGCAACTTACTAAAATTGAAACAAGATGAATTGAATTATTTATAGTCATATAAAAAGTGACCCCTTACTAAAATTGAAGCAGGATGAATTGAATTATTTATACAGTCCTATAACAAGTGACCAAATTAAAGAAATAATTATAAATCTAGAAATCTTCTTCTACAAGAGAGGTAGAGAGAATATCAACACTCTGACAAGATGCAGTCTAGGCCAATAGAGGAGCATTGAAGTGGACAGTAGTGGCCAGCCATAATGCAGAATGCTGGCAACTCAGCAGGGCTCACCCAAAATCAGACTAACCCAACCTCCTTATCTAAAGGCTTTGGGGAACTCACAGAAGAGGGGGCTGTGATAATGTAAGAACCTAGAGATGGGAAGGTTCATCTTTGGACAAGACATTCCACTCAAAGTAGGACTGCTGCATCTAAGAACTCACTAGAGTAAGACTTGTCTTTTTCAGGCCTGCATAATGACTGACATAGCAACATGCCCCCATAGAATATTGAGGAACTCAGGAGAGATAAGAATATACAGTGTAACCTTGAGGACTAAAACTGTATGAAGGGAAATGCCTTTATCAGTGGAGTGGCCTGAGGAGAGGCAGCCTGGTGTTTCACAGTAGGCCTGAACCTGCACAGGACTAGATGAGCCAGGGCAATCCTAGGTTCCATAGAAGTAGACAGGCAAGAGGGTGGGGTTGATGGAGGGATAGGAGGAGAGACATGGAGGGAAGCAAGGATAAATACTCAATATGCTTGTAAAAGTAGAAAAATGTATTTAAAAAAGAGTAGACAGGCCAGAGGGAGCCCTGGGGTACACGAAGGCAAATGGTGGGAGAGTTGGAGGAAGTGGGATGAACTGAAGAAGGGAAGGGAAGGGGAATGGGTGGGAGGGGAGGGGGGATAGAGTAAGCAGGGATGAGTACTCAATATGCTTGTAAACTGGAAAAATATAATAAAGTTTAAAAAAATAGTTGGAATTCTAAGTACACAAAACTTACCAAAATTGAATCAGGAAACATTGAATTAATCAAATAGTCCTATAACAAGTGACAAAGATAAAGATGTAATTATAAATCTTCCCACCAAACGAAAAAAAAAGTCCAAGATTGGTAGGATTCAGTGCAGAATTCTACCAGATATTCAAAGAGCTAACACCAACAATTACTCATTAAACTATTCCACAAAATAGCAAAGGAAGCAAAACTTCACTTCAAAGCTCTTTCTACAAAGATAATATAGCACAGATCCAAAATTCAAATAAAGACACAAAAAGACTTCTGTTCAATATTGTACTTGAAGTTTTAACTAGAGCTATAAAACAAGAGAAGGATATAAACAACAAAAAAAGAAGTCAAAATATCTCTATTTACAAATGGCATGATTCCATACTTAAGAGACCATAAAGCTCCACTACCAAACACCTAGAATTAATAAATAAATTCTGTACAGCATCAGGTAACAAAATTAATATTTAAATGTCAGTAACTTTCTTATACATCAAAGATGAAAAATGTTGAGAATGTTCTAAGAGAAAAATTCCTTTAACATATCCCCTTAAAAAAAAATGCCTGGATGGAAATATAACCAGGATGTGAAAGACCTGTAAAATGAAAACTTTAAAATGCTTAAGAAAGACATTTCAGAAGATGCCAGAACGTGGAAAGACTTACCAGGCTCAAAGATTAACATCACAAAAAAACCCATAATACCAAAAGCAATATACAGATTAAATGAAATAACAGTAAAATTTCCAGTGCAGTTCTTCACAAAAATTGACTGAACAATCTCAAAATTAATATGTAATCACAAAAGGCCCAAGATAGTAAATGTAATTCTGAATCATAAAAACTCTGCTGGATGTATCACCATACCAGACCTTAATTTAACTATACTATATATCCTTAGTAATAAAAATAGCATGGTACTGGTTCCATAATAGACATATAGAGCAAAGAATAAGAGTTGAAGACCCACATGTAAGCTCATATACCTAAAGTCAACCGAATTTATACATAGGTGCCTAGAAAAATCATTGTAAAAAGGACAGCATTTTCAATAAGTGGTTTTTAAGAAACTGGACATGCACAAGCAGAATATTGAAACTAGACCCTTGCCTGCCACGCTGCATGAAAATTTACTCCAAATGGATCAAGAAATCAATGTTACACCACACACTATAAAAACCCTAAAAGGAGAGTAGGAAATTCCCTTGAACTGTTGGGCCTAGACTAACATTTTCTAAATAGCACCCCAGTTGTTCAGAAATAGAAACAACACTTAATAAATGGGATTTTGTATTGCAGGAGCAGCAAAACTGAAAAAAAATAAGTCAACGAAACCATAATCCAGAACATCAGAGACTCTATATCAACCGCTTGGAACTAGGCCAGCCTAATCCCTCCCCATCCTGAAGCGCAGGGAAATTTGCACAAGAGGGGGCGGTAAGATTCTAAGAGCACAAGGATGGGAGGAGTAACGATATGCAAGAATCTCCACACAAGCTAGGGCCTAAGCAATTATAATTGGACTTTGCATGCTCTGCGCAATGTCCTACACACTATTGACCCCACAAAGTCTAGCGTTTGCTAAAGGCACTAGGATCCTTGGAGGCAAGGTATTGACAGCCACAGTAGTGTTCCTATGCTTAAAGGGAACACAGGAAATGGTTCTGGGAAATGCCACTGAGTCTTGCACCTCATCGGAGAGGAGGACCCAGAGGAGAGTTTGGCATGCTCATTAAAGAAGGCTCCGGGAATGGGAGGGGGAGGCACTGGGGGATGGGGAGGGAAAGGGGGTGGGGACACAGGGGAATGGAGGATTTGAAGGAGGGGGGGACCGGTATGCCTGTTAAGTTTGTATGAGTGGAAATACAAAAAAAATGGGATTTTGTGAAATTACAGAGCTTCTGTTCAGCAAAAATAATGTTAACCAAGTAAAAAAGACTTTCTGAATGGGTTCTAGATCCCTTAATTTTAAGAAAATCATGTTTGATACTGTAAACCAATCCAAATAACTGTAGATGGAAATTAAATGTCCAGTAACAGATACCTTAGTGTTAACTATAAATATTGATAATAAAACACCATCTAAACACTCCTTTTTTTAAGCCTTAGATAAATGCTCTGAGAGATCAACCAAGATGCACCCTGTACAATGGAAGACTAATGAGGTAGAAAACCACATCAAGCCACAGTACAGAATATCAACAAACCTGGAGTACTCAACCCTAATCAGCCCATCAAAATCTTATCCCACACCAAGGGTCAGAGAACCTCATGGAAGAGGGGTCAGTGAGATTGTAAGAACCTAAAGTTAAGGTTAGGTAGGACTCAGTTAGGGCAGGGCTGCTATACCCAGAAGGTTATTGAGATAAGACCAACTACCACAGATATATACAATGTCCAAGTTATCAATATTCCCTCAAGGACTAACATGGATCTTAGAAGAAACAGCTGCTCTTTGAGAGTGTCTCAAATGCAGGTCTGGACAAGAGAAGAGGAACTTTCTTACCTGCAACTTTACCCACTGATGAGCTACATAAAGTATAAAAGAAATCTGAGTCCCTTAACAACACAGACACTCCAAAGGAAGTCCTGTGATACACACCAACAGAGGAACAAGAGGGGAGAGCAGTACAGTATGGATGAATGGAGGGTAGGAGAAGGATGCGTAGATGGGGAAAGTGGGAGAAGACAGGGTAGGGTCAAGACAAAGGCATAAATTTAGTTTTACTTTAAACAAACAAACAAAAAAACAAATAAAAATTCTTGTCTCTGTTATAGAATTAAAAATTTTGTCAACACATTCACTGAATATCTAGTGATGTTTATTTTCTCATTCTACTTGCAATTATTTTCTGAGACTAGAGTGATTTAGGTCATGGAACTGATTTTGAAAATGTAATGTGCTAATAAAACATATTACATATAAGAGCAACATACTAAATTTCAAGAATTCTGAGTAACATACTCTCAAACACACAGTCTCTCTTATTATCTATTTCTAAATAGAGCATCAGTTTTTTTTTTAGTTTAGTGAAAATTAAGTGGTGTATTACTTTGAATTACTCTAAGGAAATTCCAGTAATAACCATGGTGCATTTTATTCCTCTATAGGCATGAAAATTAAAGTAATTAGCTCTTTATCTGTACCAATAGAATTTCTGATGAATTATTAAAGAATAAAAGTAGCAGAAGTGTTAATTAAGCATTCAAATGGTATTCAATAATCATTTTCTCAACCATAGTAAGTTTTATAATTAGCATTATTAACTTGGATATAGTATTATAATTAGTTTAAATTATTCCTACCATTAAAGTACTAAAGTTTTATTAGAGATGACAACTTAAAGTGAAAAATATCTTTTATAAAAGCTGTAGAGTAATTTTGCTAATATACAAGTCTATTTTATTTATTCCCAAACCACATTAGATATTTCAGCATTATGTCATACTTTTATACTACCATTGACTTCATTTCAAAAGCTACCCATCATCTGCTCTTTGGTTCTATTAATGCTAGCAAAACAGAAAACATTCTGCTTTTCTTAAAGATAACTATCTCTATCATCAAGGACCAATAGTTTATATTATCCTAATTCCTTGATTTCACCAATTTTTAAATGAGTATTCAATATAATCAAAATTATTTCCACAATCACTCAATGCCAAAGAAGACCTCTGAATCACAACTCTGCAAATATCAGAGAACATTGTGGAAGGGGCAGAAAGAATGTTAAAGCCAGAAGGTTAGGAAGAGCATTATCAAACCAAAGTCTCATGGATTTAAGTCCACTACATCCATGAAATCACTGCAGGTGTGTTCACCTATATGATACTTACATAAGATTGGCCCATCAACATTACATCATGCACAAGGGAAGAACTCATGTGACCACCTCTCTCTGAGTAAACATTTATATGTAATGCTGGCTGGAGGAAGAAGAACCAGTTGTTTCAGAGGTGTTTTTTTTGATATATCAACTATGCTGCATAGTGTACCAAGGAACATGTTAGTGCATCTCTTGTTGAACTCAGTGAACCTTGCAAACAGGAAAGAAAAAAAAAGTAGAAAGGAACTTTGGAAAGAAGATTTTCAGTGGGACAATAAGGGGGAAGAGGAATGGAGAAAATGACAAAAAATTTATGCAACTCTTAAAGAAATTTAAAAATAGAACAACATGTTCATATGGGTGAAAGGCACAGAAGCAATGTTATAAATGACAAGGACTTGTAAGACACAACTCAATAAATTTGCAATAAATGAAAAAGACAAAGGGGGTAATAGTAATTAAAAAAATAAAAGTTGGAATACATAAGTTCAATTATTTTGTTTGTCAAAGACACCATTTGGAAATTAGAAAAGTATGGAAAATATATCCACATATATATTTAACAAAGTAATTAAGATGATATACACAGATCACATTTAATTCAGTAACATAAATATTAAATAAAGCACAAAATTGAATTTAAACAAAAAAGTATTTCCATAGAAGATGCTTTTTTCCTTTCTGTAACTTTAGCTGAGAATATTGACATGCTGGAACATTCTGCAAATGTACCATGTCCTACCCACCTATCACCATAATGAGTAAAACCACGTTAAGTAGAAAAGTGGTCTCTTAACCAAAGAAGGAAGCATTACACTAGAAACAGATGTAAAGTAACCAATAGATAGATTGAGAAACTTGACCTCAGAATTTTATTCTGGAAAAATATGTGCTCCTTGTCATCTCAAGTTCATGAGTAAACAAGTTAATTTTTTTCATATTATTTGCAACATGCAATCAGAAACTGATAGTTCTGTACCTTTGGGAGTTTTTGTTCTTCATAAATTATACTGAAAACCACTTTCACTTTAAACAGAATAACAGTCAACCTTTTTTTTTCTCTTTGTCTAGTTAGCCATCACCTTCTGTGTGCTTAATTGGTCTCTGTTTCTTTCTATCGTTCTACCATGAGAGGTTCTTAACAAGGAAAATAGAAATCTGGTTATGTAACACAAATATTCAAATCTTTGGTCTGTCCTCATCTTCACCAATATCTAAATGAAGTATATGAAAGAATATAGGGCAGTAGTTCAACTATAGTATTAATAATATCATAATCAACAAAGTGCTTGAGAAAGTTTGGATTACTTGAAGTAAGCCAAGGAATTTTAAGCACACTTAGCAATGAGATACCTGCTTAAATTTTTGTTGTTTTAGCAGTGTGAATGTGCTATTTTCACATACTAGATTACTGGGCATTGTAACTAACCTAACTTTACTGTTTTTTTTAATTTCATTCTCTTTTCAAAGTTACAATGTAGGAAAAATGAGGTCATATAAAAATTTGGAGCTTGGCATGTTATCCTTTTTTCAGTCTGCATGTTTCCTATAAACTGATTAAAATGATTAAAAAAATAAGGGGGAGGAGCTTTTTCTTGTTTACAATTCTCCATTTCAATTTGTAGTCCATCATATTAGGAGAGTTCATTCCAATACCACGAGCTGTCAGAACTGGTTGTAATATATCCACAGGAATTGCTGAGAGAGGAACAAACTTCCTCATTTCCAGACTGTAGTTCCCCAAAAGTATGCCTATGTATTGATCCAGCTCTCTATCTTTATCCACCTGCACAGGAAATTGTTCCATCAGCCATGGCCTGGGTCTACTGACATCAATTAGAAAATCTCCCACTGAGTTACTTAGGGCTTGCGTTAACTACTATTTCTTCATAGATGTATCTAGATCTTAGCCTTCAATTGTCAGTTTACGCCAATATCCTATATATATATATCTCATATTTCACCCTTGTCAACTTGATACAGAAACATATTACCTCTCTCTCTCTCTCTCTCTCTCTCTCTCTCTCTCTCTCTCTCTCTCTCTCTTTCTCTCCATATTCAAGAAGCTCAAATTTGGCATTAGGATTATTTTCAGTTGCTCTACCTCCTATGGGTTTATTCTGGGTTTCCCAGACTTTGCCATTCCAGGACTAGCATTATAGGCTACAGCTATTTTCATCTGGCATTATTTTTAGCGTGAGATCTGGGGATGCAAACTTATATATTTTTGCTTGTGAGGCAAAGACTTTCACACCTGAGCCATCTTCCAAACACCAAAAACATTATTCCTTGCAATCTTTCTAAATCTGTCCCCATAGATGGTTCATTAATCTTAAGATACACAATGCATTCAATTCAGTTTTTAAAAGTTCTCAAATTTCAACATTAACAGTCCTCATAGTCCAATTCTAAAATGTCTATAGTAATTGATATCTCAATTCCAACATTTTATAAGTTCAGTCTCTTTTTCAAATCCAAAATATCTTAATTTTAATGTCCTATACTATCAATAGCAAGGTAAATACTTCAGTACAGTATATAGCATTAAAATGGCAGCATCAAGTCACAACAAGGAAATACCAATCGAAATGAAAACTGAAATCATCTCAAAATTAAGACTAAATTCAGACAAGATAAAAACCATATCCTATAGTTAATCACCCATCTTCTGTTACTTCTCATGTAGTAAGATCAGTTCTGAATCACTGGAAAAATTCATCAATTCTACTTTTGTAATCATAGGATAAACAGCTTTTCTCTGAGCCATCTCCACCTATACCTGCAGCTTTCTTCAGCACACATCTCATGGCGTCTCTAATACCCTGGGTTCTTTACTGCAACTCTAAGCTTCAACTTCTTTTGCAGGATTTTCCAAGCCTCAATCACTCTCCATGAACCCTTCAATCTTGTATCAAAATTAGGACCAAGTTGTTAGTACTGCTATCTATCTATCTATCTATCTATCTATCTATCTATCTATCTATCTATCTATCTATCTTTCTATATTTCTATCTATCTATCATCATCTATCTATCTATCTACCTATCTAACTAACTAACTATATAGTCTGTCCAACAAAAGCTACAGTTGTATAAACTTTTATGTGCTAGCTCTGGAAAAGCCCTTTTCTATGTAGCAAATACGTTCAAAGAGAAGACACTGATTCAGCTAGGGATTTCTTCCTCTAAAGGAGTCTGAGTTTTCACAACATGTAATCTTCATAGGGCATATTGTTTCAGAACAAAGTGACATTAATTTCACAAACAGTCACAGCTGCTTTGTTACTTCACCTTTCCTCATCAAAAATTTCAAGGCTGAAAACATATTTCTCTCTTTTACCAAATAATTCCAGCATATTTAAATTCAGTTTTGTTAAAGTTTTTGTTCCTTTCATCAAATTATTCATGTCTCTTTCAGCATTTTACAACCTACTTAGCTCTACTCAATAGTTTCTGTAACCAATAGTTTCAAAATCTTCAAACATTTTGACATTTCTTCTTCAAAACTGTTCAATAGCCACAAAGGTCACATAGCCAAATTTATAAATAGCATGCAATTTTCTGATACCAAATTCTGATGCAGTCTCTGCATGTTGCTAATAAATTCATGACCAAACACCATAGGGCAAACAAGTGGACTTTATTCTTGCTTATCATTTGATTACATTTCATAGTCTAGCTTTGTGGGAGAGCTCATACCAACACAAGTTGTTGAGGGAACATCATATCTACAGAAATTGTTGAGAGAAGACAAATCTGACTCACCAGATTGCAATTCTGCAAAGTGTGCCAAAAAATGACAAACTAATGATGCAGCTCTCTCCATCTTTTCTACCTTCCCAGGGACTGGTACCATTATTCATGGGTTGGGTATTCCCACATCAATCAGACTACCTCCTGTAGGGTTGCTCAGAGCTTCCTTTAACTACTAATTCATCACAGACATGCCCAGAGCTCAGCATGCAATTATCAAGTTGACAATTATATCTACTTACTATAATCCTTTATATTCAACCATTCTTGAATACTCAAAAGCAGTCTTTGTAATATATATTTTTATATATATGCCTTGAATCTCATCAACATATCTTTTCTAACTCCTTTAAAATAAATAGTCAGGTGATTTTTCTTTTAACTGTGTTGTGAATTTATATGCTGAAGACTCAATTTCATCAGTGTGTAGATTGGCACTTGTTTTATGGCATTTTAACATGATTGCTTTTTACTTGGCTCCCACTCTAACATAGGGGATTGGGAAGGTATAGTTAGTAATTGATACATTTCCCCTTGGAGAAAGTCTTATTAACATCCAGAGGTTCTAAACTTTCTATCCTGGATGGAGGTTCATTAAGACTTAAGAAGTTCTTGAAACTCATCAGGCAGAAAGGAGACCCCTCTCAAAGATGAAGATAGAAGCAAGAAGTTCTTAGGGAGAGACTTTCTCCAGACATGCAGTTACAAGGAGACTCTATGTCCATTTTAAATGTCTCTGAGTCATGGAGAGAACTCCAGGGTTAGAGTTTCCTTGAGCTGTAATCAGACTTGTGTGTGTATTTTGATGATGTGACTTCCTGTTCCTATAAGTAACACCAATAAACTAATCTATGGATCCCTATTTGGGGTTAGTAAACATTTAGGTGCTGTTCCCAATATAGATTTCTGGAAGATATAAATGGCATTTTTGGAATTTGAGATTCCTTGCCTTCATATTTAACCACAATTTACCTAATCATGTTCATTTTGGTAAACTTATGTTCTGTTTGTATTTTGATACTATAATATTCACAATTATTCTATTATCAACCCTATGGAGACTATACTGTAAAAGTTGCAATCTTTCCCCAGTTAAAAAGCTTAACCCATTTGCACCTTCATTGACATAATTATAAAATACAAATCTAGCTTTTTAGTGAAATTTGTCCTATTTCATTTGGGCAGGCAGTTTGCTGGCCATAACACTGTAGTATACATTTTAGAATGTAAATAGCACACATAATATCACCAAAATAATTTTATAATCATTAGAATTCAATAGTCTAGTTTCCCACCTACCTATATTTTTCTGCATTTTAGCCTATGATACGTAAATACTTCATTTAATATTGTGCAACTAAATAAGATGTTCACAAAATGAAATTCAGGGCGAAGCCATATCTATATTACTTACACCATCCCAGAATCATTCAAGAAACATCTGCAGAAATAAGTGACAAATTTACAGAAATGTCAAAAATGGTCTGTTTTTTAATTGTATCTATTAGCATGTGTGTGTGTGTTTGTGTGTGTGTGTTTATGTGTGTACGTGTGTATATCAGAGGTTGTTATTTGTCTCTATGAAGAATCAAGGGTAACTTCAGGAATCATTCTGGATTGCTTTTACCTCTTTTTTGCTTCACTTTGGAATTTCTCCAGAGCTTAGACCTCTTCTGATTATAGGGTTGAACTGCATGCAATCCCTTTAAATTCCCATGCATGTGTCTATACTCTGATGACAGCCTCCTTTTCTGCTTGGCATTTTTATGTGGGATCTGGGATTCAAACTCAGGACAGAGTTTTAACCCCTGAGCCATCTCTCCAGCACCGAATGGTCAATTATGTATATGCAAATACAGTTCTTAGAGTTTACTTAAATTTCTCTTCTCTATAGTTATTGTTCAGAAGAATTGTTCAAGGTAAGGCAACATTGGAATAGGCTCACAAAAGCAATTCAAGAAATAATGTGTGCATGGATAAAAGTTGTGAGTCCTTGTTAATGTATTATAAATTTGGAAATCTTCAGAAAAATGAAAAACAAACTGATCTTAGCCAGTACATTTTGCTCTTTCAGGAATGTTAGTATAAATCTCTAATAACCAAACCATAACATTATGAGTAGAGCCATACTTAGACCATTATATTCTAAAATGAGTAATTTTTTTAAATAAAAAAACATAAAATTTTACCTAATGAAAATGACCTGAAATGACTAAGGCAAGGCAGAAATAAGTAATCTTAACACTACCCAGAGCTGTATACCAGGCATGACAACAGGTTCATGATGTAAGACTGACCTCATTTGCTGTGCTTTCAAATTATACATTTCTACTTGAGCTTAGATCCATTAAACTGAAGATTCCTATTTTTAGAAAGCAGCAATTATGATAATGATAAATGATTTTCTCAAAAGCATACTAAGTCTTTTGTATATCAGCTGCTGTATGATACATTTAAGTCTTGAAATGTTTCATTCCCTACATTTAAAATGGAAGGGTTTTATTTATTTCTGATAGTTTATTTTTGTGTTGGGCTATTTTCTGATGTTTTGAGGCATGAAGTATATTTTTTACTGTGCTTTTTTGTTAGTTAAAAACATACTCACAATGGCTTTAGGAATATTGATAAATGATTAGTTATATGTATATGTGACCTTATTACAAATATCAATACTGTGTTACTTACTGATCACTATTACCTAAAGATAGAATTTGTGTACACAAATATATTAGATTCTAATAGTTTTTTTCTCAGTTAAAATACAAATCACATTCCACTGATTTGAAAGTGATACATGTGTACAAAATAATAGAAAATGTTCATGTAGAAAAGTATCTAGATAAGTACTTACTAGAAAATATTAGAATTAATGAGTGTGACAATTAATGAATCTGCTTTGTTAAGATAGTGGTTTTTTTTTTTGCCTCTCTAAAAAAATTGCTTGACTGAAGGTACTTGCTGCTCAAACACTAAGAACCTAAGTTCGTACCCTAGTCCTATGTAAAAAGCCAAATGTGGATATTAATATTTGTATTCATTCAACTCCTATATCGAGATGTATGAAAGAGATAAGAAAATTATTCAGAAGTTTGGAAGGGGAGAGGGGGTGTGCAACTGACCTGGAATATGCCAACAAATAGAGACAATAAATGATACCCAGCCTCAACAAGGTAGAGGATACAACCAACCTCTAAAACTTGTCTTCTGACCCTTACAAATGTCATTGTAGTACACATGCACGCGCGCAGACCCCCCCCACATATGCATATACACACGCACACATGCATACATGCATACACAGCAGAGCACATAACCATCCTATCCTACACAGAGTAAATTAAATTACCTAGATGGCTCAATTGAAAAGAGACTATTAAAAACCTAGCACAACCTAAAATGTGAGTCATAATTGTACATGTCTGTTACATGTACAATTCAAGGGAGGAGGGGAGAAAAACAGATCCCATATCAAAGCTCTCTGGTAGACCAACCTAGCCTAAAACTATGAGTTTTAACCTCAGGAAAATGTATCTCATAGCAATTTAGGCACGAAGTAACAAAGGAAAATATTTGAAGTCCTGATCTGACCTCATTGTACAAGAACACCAAATGTCATCCCACATATGTTCATATACCATGCACACACATGCACTCACGACATAACATTGCACATATGCCTCATATGCACATATCACAAATTACATATTTCATAGTTGTTAATTACTGAAGAATCTCTATCCTTCCTAATTTTTCTTTTGTGGTAAATCTACATTAAAAGCAATTCTCATTTCATAAAATTCCACTTCAAAAATGATACCATTATATTACTTTGCCTTTTAATACTCAGTAACTTTTCACTGTATTAATATGTAGCACAAAATTAGTTAATTCATTGAATTTTTCATATACTTTGCATCATAAGAACCAAAGAAACCCCATTCTTCTTGTGCTCATCACTGGAAGACAATCACGAGGAACATCAGCTGCATCAAGGCACCAAGATCCTTGGAGGCAAGGGATTGACAGCCATAGTAGTGTTCCTATGCTTAAGGGGAACACAGGAAAGGGTTCAGGGAAATGCCACTGGGTCCTTGTACGTTATTGGAGAGGAGGGCCCAGAGGAGAGTCTGGCATGCACATTAAAGGATTCTCCCGGGTTTGGAAGGGAAGGCACTGGGGGATAGGGAGGGAAGGGTGAGGGAAGGGGGAGCAGGGGGGTTGAGGGAGGAGGAGGGAGGGAGGGAACCGGTGTACCTATTAAGTTTGTATGAGCGGAAATAATAATAAAAAATGTTAAAAAAGATTTTTTACAATGGAGATTTAAATATTAATCAGTACATTCGATTGAAATATTTAATGATGATTATTTCAAATTGAAATGTTTTTCATATCATAACTTCAGAGAGCAACAATTTCAATGTGTAGCAATTCATAAGAGTTCTTTTGAGGTAGATGCCTTTCATGAAGATGCATGTCTTTATATCTCTTTATTGGGCTTATACAGGTTCTATTTTTCCAGAAACAAACACTCACTGCTTCATGATCATGCTGCATTCATTTCATTTTTTGGACCACCTACATTTTTTTTCAATTAATAATGCATTTAAAGCTTCATGAACATGCTGTATTCATTTCATTTTTTGCACCACCTACATTTTTTTGAACTAATAATGCATTTAATGATGAAACATACCAGGGACTGGAGAGAGAACTCCTCAAGCTTACAAAGCAATCACTTTACCAACTAAGCTGAGTTTAATCTCCAGAACCCATGTATAAAAAGCTAAGTGTGGGGGCTGGAGAGATGGCTCAAGGGTTAAGCCTCTGCCTTGGAAGTGGAAGGTCCTGAGTTCGGATCCTAGAACCCACGTATAGACACAGGGCAGAAGCAGGGGCGGCCTGCGTTTCTGGTCCTGGCAGGGTGGATGGAGCCTGTGAATCCCAGGGCAGAGTAAACAAGGAGGAGGTGGAGGCGGTCCATGGTGGTTCCTGAATTCGCCCATGGTTCTACACACACATACACACACACACACACACATGCAAGCACACACAGGCACGCACACACACACACATATGCACACATGCACAAGTGAAGAAAAAAAAATTTAAAAAGCCAAGTGTGATGGCACCTGACTGTCATCCATTGTAGGAATAGTGAGGCAGTAGGATTCCAGGGGGCCAATGGATCAGTCAATCCAGCTTACTTCATAAGTTCTAAGCAACTGAAATATCCTATATCGCATAAGGTGGTCTGCACCTAAGGAATGACAATAGAGTCTGTGTGTACACACACAGACATGTGCATCTGCTTAAGGACATGATTGCATAGACATATACAGGCAAAGTAAATTAAGGCCAAAATATCTAAGGAGCTCCCTTAGAGCTCCTGACGATCTATAGTTAATTCTATTGATCCATATATTTGGATATTAGTTTCTATTTCTTTATATTTTATTGAGAGAGAAAGAGAGAACATAAATGAATAATAGCACACAGTTCTCTCCTCACACAATGTGTGTTTCAGGCATTAAACTCGAATTTACAATCACATGCCTTACCTGCTGACCTATCTCCACAGTTCCACATTAATTTCTGAAGTACAGTGTGAAATATATTGTTAGCTTTATATTACTGTCTATTTACTTTTTATAATGGCCTGGTATCACATCTTGGCAGAACTATAACTGTACATGTTTGCAGATGACCGGAAGAACCACTGGTTCTTAACTATCCATGGAAACCAAAGCCTTTTATTTTCATATTTTGCCTTTGAGAGTTAAAGTGTGGATCAGCAATGTCAATTTTTGCTCCTACTTCAGCAACAAAGCTTACTTATATAATACATCTACCATACTTATTTCATAACAATTTATTTGCAAAGAGATTGAACTCTGTTCAGCTTTGCTTTTGATTCTACTATACACTGCCTCACACTTTTTGCATTTAATAATTATACCTGTCGCATGGAATACTTTTAAAACTAGTGAAACATTTGCAAATCATGTTTTCTACTATTGATTAATCATGTAATGTAACTAGTTGCCTCAAGATCCTATTAGAGTGACTTTCCCTAAGGACTGACTATAATCTAGAATTATGAACCAATTAAACCCTGTATCTCTTACATTGTTTGAACCAGTGCATTTATCCCAGAAACAAAGAAAATAAAGTAAAATATTTTCATTCCTAGTAGTTAGGAGCTGTATATCATATATTGCTTTTAATAATTTATTTGCATTAATTATTAAAACTAAGATGCTATCCAAGATGCCCTCATGTATACTATGGAAAAATTAATAAAACAACTCCATTTCAAAAATTAAAGTTATTTTCATATAAATGTAAAGCATAAGAGATGCCTCACAATGAAGGTTTAGTCTTCTCTAAGAGTTGCACATGTTAGATGTTAGGCTTGTTAAATGCAAAATGACTCAAGTCCCCCCCCCTACAAACAATGTACATGTTCAGACAAAGAACCCTTCACAGTCCCTAGTCTCTTTAGAAAAGGCAGCTCCATCCTCCCAAAGACAGTTCCACAGGCTCCACCTTGCCTGCAGTTTCACAGTTCCTACACTATCTGCAACTTCTCCACAGCCCCAGTCCACCTACAACTAAAATGAACTAGCACATTGGTCCAAGGACTTTCACATAACACAGGATGAGCCACCCTTGCCAATCCAATACTTTTCCAACTACATGCCCCTGGCCTACAGTCATGCTCCTGTCCCCATGTTCAAATGACCATGTCCAACAAAAGACCCCAAAACTAGATTTAAGCTCTCTGCCTCTTTATTATACAGACAACCATTCCATTGGCTTCTTGTGTATTTGTCCGCCTGACTACTTGGCAATAAATCTACCATGCAGCTTGTTGCTTGCCTGCTTGCCATCCTACTTGATTCACAATAAATTTCCTTTGTGCTAGGATTCCTGGCCCCTGCTTAGTAGCCCTCCCCCCTAGGGCTTTTTGAGAGTGTTTGCATAGAAGAAAGACTGATTCCATACCTCCAAGGCTGGAATAAAATCCTGGGAAGTGGCCTACATACCTTGTCCCTAGTATTAACAAACACCAACCCCATGAATACTGTGTAAATTCAATTGTCTTCCGACTTCCCCATCCTGAGGAATGTTTTGAGTACCAGCCTGCTCCATGAATTTCCCAAACACCTGTAAATGGAAACAGAAGCTCACATCCCCTGCTGAGTTTGATTTCCAGGAAGGAGCTGGCCTCTGGTTCTCCAATTCCTGCATTTTTATCATTGGTATTTCCTCCCTCTGACTTTATTTGGCTCGTTTTATTGGTTTCCTGAGGTTCTGATATAATGTACTACCTTCTTATTTGCTCACAGATCATTTTTGGCTTATGTAACACTGATTACAACTCTGACTCACTATAGAAATGTTGCCATTTTCTTTATTTTCCAAATACATTTATTTAATGACTTTTTAGCTTTATTTTTGATCATGAGATGTCTACTGATACAGGACTTTATCTTTTTGTTTACTTCTTACTGTTCACTTACAGGTTTTCATACAATTTGTCATTTTCTACAAAATATGTGATGTTTGCTACCATTATCTACAACTGTAATAACTTCCTATGCCGTTCTACTTGTTATTGGTTCCAACTTGGGAGAAAATTTTAAAAAAAGATCTATTTATATTTTATTGCTTTTTCATTTTATTTGGTTAAAGATCCACTCTAAAATTCCTTTTTTAAATGAAATATAACTTTTTCAATATTTCTGCTTCTATAAAAATCAGAAAAAAAGTAAATGCCACACTGGTCTGAAGTAATGACTACAAAAGATAACTGATTATTTGATATTACTGTTCTACATTTAGTAGTTTTGTGGATGGATGTCAGCTCATTTTATATAGTAAAAAAGTAAGTAAAAAAGCTCATAAAGTAATTGAATCAGCCATAATTATGGTGTGAAATTCATAATTTTCTTTCATTTAAATGTGGTCCTTATTATATACAGTAAATTTTATAAACAAATTTTACCAGTTAATAAATAGATGTTTATTACAAATAAATCATTTTAGAGTCAAACTTAAGAAAGGATATTGAAGTACAGCTATATAGTATTATGCAAAGACAATGATATACTTTAAATTTTTTTTATTTATTCAATTGTGTGTGTGTATGTATGTGTGTGCATGTGTATGTATGTGTGTGTGTGTGTGTGTGTGTGTGTGTGTGTGCAGAACCACGGACAAATTCTGGAACCACCATGGATGCCTCCACCTCCTCCTTGTTTATTCGGCCCTGGGATTCACAGGCTCTGCCTTACCAGAATCGGAAGTGCAGGCCACTCCGCTTCCTCCGGGTGTCTATACGTGGGGTCAGGACCTTCAATGATATACTTTAAAGTGATTACATTCTCAAATTTTTTGCCTCTTTCTTCCTCTACCTCCGTCTTTCCCTCTTCTGTTCTCTCTGTCTCTCTCCATCTCCCTTTATTTCTCTCTACCTCTCTCTCTCTGTCTCCCTCAATCTCTCTCTCTCTCTCTCTTTCTCTCTCTATCTCTCTCTCTCTCTTTCTCCACCTCTTTGTCTCCTCACTGCTCTCATGAGCAAGCCTTCTCACTCATTATGTGTAACTTACTGGGTCTCTTCCAGGACACATACATACCCTTTCAGATTCCCTTCTTCCTCTAGGCCTATTTGGTCTTGGCTCCCTCGGAGATGTACTCTCCCCCCCCCCCCCTCACGGGAAACCTCACTAGAATTTACCATTCCATTTTTGTTTTGCCTCACAATTCATACTAGTATGCTGGTTGGTTTCCTCTAGTCTATAGGACTAAACACCATCCCAAAGTAGGGTTCCTAGTTCTCTGGTCTTCTTGGCTTTGGCTTTTCACTCCAGTGTCCCAGGGGATGCCCAAGCACTCCTCATAAGTCAGAGACTACCATCAGTCCTTTCTCTCTTTCTCCTTTCTCTTCTGCCTTTTCTCTTTTACCTTCTGCTCCTTTCTTCCCCCGACCCCTCCCCAATCTCATTCTAAAACTTGATCTGTGTGTATGCTTCTCAGCCGCCTTCAAATGATTTTATTGTACATTGATTAATTTGGAGGCTTTTTTGTGGCTTTGCTTCTGTTACTTCTGTTTTCCTTTGCTTCACTCCTTGAATTTTAATTTTAAATTCTTATCAGAATTTACAACATTGCAGATTTTCAGTTCCCTTAAAATTAAGTGCCTTTATTTTATCTTTTGGATAAATGATATTCTTCTAACTTAAGTTTCTTTCAAAAGGACACCCACCTGTTTTTTAGATTTCTATATTATAAAGCTTTGCTGATTCTTTCTTACCTGAAGAATAATGTGCTTTGTTGCTCTGTCCTTTAGGCCATGCTCAGTTTGACACTGAAGAGAGAAACTCACGGCATGGACTGGTGCCAACAAGGTCTCACTAAGTCTATTTTAAAAGGGATATGTGACAAATGTTTCCTAGGTTAACTCCCATCTACACCCTTGTGTTAATATATACTTAATCTTTAAAATATGAAAACATAAATTCATGTTCCTTGTTGCTTCAATGTTTTCCATGGTTATCTTGTGATCTGTACTGTCCAACCTTGAATGTGTTTCTGCAAGTCTTCTATGTGTTGTCTGTCTGAGTTGCTTTATGATTTCTCTTTAACATGTTTTAAATACAAAGGGTTTCTGAAAGTTACTTTAAAGTTCTATGTGCACCTGGTAATTGAAATGATGAATCACTGAACCAAATGCTACATTTTATGCTAACTTACTCTGTTTAATTAATATTAGTTTCTGTTTTTAATAAGTATTTCCTAAATGTTAATCTGCTTTTGATAATGTTTTCACTATTTCCAAAATTAATCTTCATAGAATCTCACTCTGATTAGGGAAAAATAAATATAATTTTAAAAAATTTGAAAAAAGAGTCTCACTCTACTGTGTTGTAAATTAATAAATAATTTAAAACTGTTAAACCTCTAAGTTATAAATCCTTGTCTATAGGGGACACCCTGTATGTCTGTCTGACAACTATGTGTTTTGTACTTCGAAATGACAAATTTGTGGCCACTTCAATTTCATTTTCTCATTCTTATTGCATGCTAATTTTTTTATTTTTTAAATTTTTTTATTATTACTTATTATTTATTCAATTGTGCGTGTATGCATGTGTGAGTATGTGTGTCTGTATGTGTGTGTATGTAGAACCATGGGTGAATTCGGGAACCACCATGGACTGCCTCCACCTCCTCCTTGTTTCCTCTGCCCCTGGATTCACAGACTCTGCCCTACCAGGACCAGAAGCTCAGGCCGCCCGGGCTTCCGCCTGGTGTCCATACATGGGGTTTAGGATCCGAATTCAGGACCTTCTGCTTACAAGGCAGAGGCTTAACCCCTGAGCCACCTTTCCAGCCCCTATTTTTTTAATTTTTTTGACATGCTCAATTAAAATACATGTGCACACCTAATAAGAACAATTCTGATAACCTTAAAAGTCTTAAGCATGTACTGACTTAAATATCTTGTTTGATCTGGATTTTGTTGAAACTTCACAAAAAAGTGATATAGAGTTCTTACCAAGGATCTGATACCATTACTTTTATAATTCCTTTAAAGATTTTTCCATGTATTCTCAGAATAACAAAGCCAATATAAATTTGCTCATTCCTCCAACTTCGTTTATGAAAATGTGCTAACATATCCAGTGGCTGAAAAAAATGTAAATGTTTTCTGAGAAATTCATTGGAATATCTTCATGCTCCTGATGGTATGTATGAACTCCCTTTCTTGGATACAAATCTGCATTCTAATTACATATTCCCCATGTGTACTCCTATGTTCTGCTACAACTTTGCTAGCATAATACAGATATAATAATTTGTAAGTGTTTCTATTGCCATGTGCCTAATTGTAAATGCTATTTTATATACTATTCCTATGGAGTTCTAAAGAACCATGTGCTCCTTGTTAATTCCATATTGGATAATATCTTGATATCTACTTAGAAGTTCATATTAAATTTTCTTTCAAAATGGTGATTTAAAGGAAATGACTACATGTAAATGTATACTGTCTACCCAATTGCCAAATCAGACTTAATTCTTTATTTCTTTTAAGGATGAGGTCTACTACTGTTATTGCCTCCTTTAAATAAAGACATTTCTTGAAATATAAAATACATATTTTATATATTTTATAATACAACATATATTAATATATTATATTTATAAATATATAAACATATGAATACAACAGGGGATATAGTATAAAAACAACAAGGAACCATTAAGTAGAAGGAAGAATATATGAAGGATATTAAGGTGTGTTGAGAAGCCTTATGGGAAGTATGTACAGGAGGTTGGTAAGTTGGTTATGTTGCAAATGTTTGTAGGATGTTAGGTTTATGAAAAGGTTGAAATGTAATGGGTAAAGAAAATATTATGTGTTATGCTTCTTCCATGTTATAGAATTCAAAAGGCTTTGAGCCTCAGAAACATACCTTTGGGAATTGAGCTTCATGTATTCAGGTGTTTTTCAATTCCGAAAGATTTCTGATTACTTGTCCTATAGGATTAAAAAAATCTTAATGTGATACTGTAGAGTTTAACTTAAACATACTGACCTAAAGTAAAAGTAAAAATACTGCTCTCTGAAACCATTACCTTAACCTCACTAGGGCAAAAAATGCAACTGCTTACTTTAATTTTATACCACAGGTCATCTACAAATGCTATACATACATACATACATACATATATGTGTGTGTGTGTGTGTGTGTGTATGTGTGTGTGTGTGTGTGTGTGTGTGTGTGTATCTTTTTTGAGTGTGTGTTTTCCTAATCCACCTGGGGTCCAAGATCAAAAACTGATCCTGAGAACACCTCTGGATTGGACTAAGATCCTGAGAAGTTCCCTCCAGACCCCAGAACCTGATATAAGGCCTGAAATTTGCTTCTCTCTGCTCTCATTTTTCCCTCTCTTTCTGCTCTTTCCTTTTTCTCTCTTGTTTCTCTTCCCACAGTTGGGCCAGGAGTTCTGAAATTCCAGTTAAATTTCCACCAGATTCACGGTGTGGTACCTTCTTATACTTTACACTTTGTACATTATGTGCTGGTTTTGGTGTTTCTTTGTATCCTGATCATTCTGAGATGACGGTACTTTCTCAAAGCCTCCCACAGCATATAATATAACATAATATAATATAATATAACATAATATAATATAATATAATATAATATAATATAATATAATATAATATATATAATTAATATAATTAATATAATAAATGTAATATAATACAACATAATACAACATAGTACAACATAATACAATATAATACAATATACTATAATATACTATAATATAATATAATAAATAATATAAATAATTTTAATTAAATTTTTAAAATTAATATTGATACTTTATGTAAAATAATTCTGAATGGAACATAGACATTTGAACAAAAACATAACTATAACAAATGTGAAAAAGAAAAAAATTATGCGACAACATAAAATATATATTATCACTTTGGATAGAGAACATGTATCATTATTAAACAAATTTTAAATGTTAGCATAAAGGAAAATCTCAGAAGCTCATTTTGTCAGTTGGGAGATAGATATTATTGGATAATGTACAGAGTAAATAAATACATTTTTGAAATAAGATATTTGCATTACATGTACCTCATAACCATATCTAAAGTCTCTAAAGACATTTATAGAGACTGATTCTGTAATAAATGAAGAAAGATATGACTCAAACTCCCCTACAATGAAATAGCATTTCTTAGCAGTTCAAAAAATGTGATTATGAAAAGTTCATTAAAAACAATAGAGGTAAGAAATCGATGTTAGTAAGCACACTGTAAGAGGAACTGTTATTTTGTTGTGGGGAGTGTTAGGAAATGTGTCAATGCAGACATGTAAGGCAGAGCAGATTATTGTTCAAACTTTGCATGGTCTTGGGTTACATGGGATTGGGGCTGCTTGAGTGATTTCTAATGTATCTATCTGTGTACATATGCATGTGTGTACATTTGTGTGCATGTACACATGTGCATACATATGCACATATATAATTGTGCATATATAGATGCATGATTGGATGCATGTGTGTACACATGCAAACATGTAGCTATGTATATATATATATGCAAGCATATTTATATGCATGAATGCATTGTGTACATATGCATACTTTTATGTATGCATACATGTGTGCATGCGTGTATGTGTTTTACATATGTACTCGCGATGTTATCCAGGCTGCTTTTTTGCTTTCACATCCCCCTCGGCTCCAGGAAATATATGCCACCACACTGAACTGTAGCTCAAGTACCTTAGGACAAAGCGTGCCAGGTCAGATTCACCTTCCACTAAACTCTGGAGTCCTCAGGAATCTCATGCCTCAGCCTCCATATTACTGGGCTTACAGGCATCCACTACCTCAGTGTTTTACAAAAGAAGTGAGAGACTTCAGAGAATTAGTTAGAAATGAGCTAGTGAAGAAGGAAATTGTGATTCTTGTAGGGAATAGTATATCCTTTAAAATGGGAAAAGTAATCGTTAGCCAAAAATGTAATTTTTTTAATTTAAAGCCTTCACATAATTGAAAGTATTCTATTATTAATTATAAAATTATATTATTGTGTAACAGAAACAATGAAAAAAATCCCCAAACAGTTTTAATCATAATCTTGCTTTCCAAAAGTAAATAATTTAATTGGTAATCTGATACTAATTTAAGAATTTTTTTTATTTCTACTCATACAACTTTAACAGGTACACTGGCCCTTCCTTCCCTCCAACCTCCCACTGCCCTATCCCCTCTCCCCTCCCCCTCCCATCCCTGGAGCATCCTTTAATGTGCATGCCAGACTCTCCTATGGGTCCTCCTCTCCGATGAGGTGCAAGGACCCAATGGCATTTCCCAGAACCCTTTCCTGTGTTCCCCTTAAATATAAGAACACTACTGTGGCTGTCAATCCCTTGCCTCCAAGGATCTTAATTTTTGACACTTCCAGTGGATACTTTATAGGAAAATCCAAAGTAGATTCTTATGTGCATGTAAAATTTCCCATGTTTTGCACCTGAGCATATTTCTTGTTAAGGGATCAATTGAAGGATCACCATTAATACAATAGGGATAATTTATGCAGGTTAGAATATATATGGATAAATAAAATATGAGCTTTTGCATTTTAATGGGATTGTGATATCTGAATTAAGGTAGCCATTGTGAAAGGAGTAATAATGTTGATGAATATATAAGAAAAAATAATCTAATACTGAAAGGTAATGCAGACAATTATCTGATTATATTCCCTGGAAGTCTCAAAAAGTCACAGTATTCAACAAAAGAAGAATGAAGGGTATGGCTCACCATCTGAGGTCTGTTGTAGTCTAATTAGCTGAGAGAAAACCAGGTACTTTAAAGGCCAAACTTACAAGCAGTTTTACACCAGAAATCTTGCAATTTCTAATTGGGAGAATTACAGAGTTTTTGATTACTTGGACTTGGGGACAAAAGCAGCAAAAACAAGGGCAAAATTTATAGTTCTGGATTGAATTTACATTCCCACAATTTGCTCAGCATCCCATGAATTTATGTAGCATGTTCCAAGTAGTGGGGCTTTCTCCAAAGCAAAGCAGGAATTTTACCAAGTCTCAAGTCTTCTAAGTAGTTGAATGTTTCTTTTTTTTTTTTTCTGCTCATACAAACATAATAGGTACACCTGACCCCTCCCTCACTCCACCCCTCCCTGGACCTCCCTGCTGCCTTCCCCCTTTTCCCCTTTCTTTCCCCCCTCCTTTCCTTTCTCCCAGTGCCCCCTCCCCCATCTTTGAAGCATCCTTTAATGTGTATATCAAACTTTCATCTGGGTACTTCTCTCTGATGAGGTGTAAGGACTCAGTGGCATTTCCTAGAACTCTTTCTTGTATTCCTCTTAAGTATAGGAACAGTACTGTGACTGTTAATCCCTTGCTTCTAAGGATCCTAGTGCCTTTAGTCCATGCTAGACTTTGAGGGGTCAATGATATGTTGGTCATTGCCCAGATCATGCAGAGTCCTATTATAATTGCTTCAACCCTAATTTGTGTGGAGTATCTTGCATATCATGACTCCTCCCATCCGTGTGCTCTTACAATCTCACTGCCCTCTTTTCCACAAATTTCCCTGAGCTTCAGGATGGGGAGAGATTAGGCAGGCCTGATTCCAGGTGGTTGATATAGAGTCTCTGATGTTCTGAATTATGGTTTGTTGATGATTTTTTTTTCAGTTTTGCTGTTCCTGCAATGCCCTTGGCTCCATCCTGATGGGTATTGGATGTCACCCCCTGGCCAGAGATAAAAAGCTGTTAAAACAGAGTCTTATTATAAGAGTATATTCAAAGGTAGATGGAATAAGAGTCGGAGACTGAGGTGAGGGGTGGGTCAGTCTCCCATTGCAAAATGGTTACCTTCTATCTGCCAGACTGCATGCCCTCCCTTTATGGTAAGATCATACCCCATCACTTGCAAGTGACCAGGAAGTAACCAGATGTTTCATTTCTTACTTGCAGTCCTTGATGGTGGCCAATTATCTCTGTTGTAGCATGATCACCTCTCTCCTTTTTTCTGGTGGGGACCTCCTTCCTCTTTTCTCCTATTTATAAGCTTTGCAATTACTATAGGTATTTTAGAGAGTTATCTTTGAGCATATCTCTAAGTGAGTTTGGTGCTAGGATCCACCTGTGTCTGGGATACTTCACTCAATATAATTTTCACTAATTCCATCCATTTCCTGGCAAATTTCATTAATTCATCATTTTTGATGGCTGAGTAGCATTCCAATATATAAATGTACCACATTTTCCTTATCCACTTGTCAACTGTTGGGCTTTTGGGTTGATACCAAGACTTTTCTATTATAAACAGTGCTGCTATGAACATGGTTGTGATTGCACTATCGAGGTGAATTTTTGCTGTATGTGGGGTTATTCCCAAAAGTGGAATAGCAGGATCATATAGCATTTCAATATTTAACTTCTTTAGAGAATTTCCAGATGGCTCGCCAGAGTGGTTGTATGAGCCTGAATTCCCACCAGTTATGTAGAAGAGTTCCCCTCTCTCCACATCCTCTCCAGCATTTGGTGTTGTTTGTATTGTGAATTTTTGCCATCCTGACCGGGGTGAGATGATATCTCAGGGAGGTTTTGATTTGCATTTCCCTGATGGCTAAGGATGTGGAGCAGTTTTTAAGATATTTGTTAGACATTTTAATTTCGTCCCTGGTAAAGTTTCTTTTAAGTTCCAAGGCCCATTTTTTAATTGGCCCATTTTTTTCCCTTGATGTTTAGTGTTCTAAGTCCTTTGTGCACTCTGGATAATAGAGCTTATCAGATATGTGGTTAGGGAAGCTTTTCTCCAATTCTGTGGGTTGCCTTTGTGCTCATGTTAAAATCTCACTATCTGAACAGAAGCTCTTTAATTTCATAGGATCCCATCTGTTGAGTGTTGGTTGTAGTGACTGTGCTATTGCATGTCCGTTCAGGAACTGTTGGCCTAGCCCAATCATCTCGAGGGAGGTCCCTCCACTTTCAACTATGGTTTTTATAGTCTCTGGCCTTATATCGAGGTCCTTGATCCATTTGGAATTAATTCTTGTACATGGTGACAAGTACGGGTCCAGTTTTAATCTTCTGCATGTGAACATCCAATTTTGCCAGTACCATTTGTTGAAGATACTGTTCTTTTTCCATTGGATTTTTTGGGCCCCTTTGTCAAAGATCAAATGGCTGTAGTTGTGTGGGCTTATATCTGGGTCTTCATCCCTTATACATTGATCTGTGTGTCTATGGATTTTTTTACAACTATGGATTTATAGTACAGACTAAGGTTTGTAATCGTGATACCTCAGGCACTGATTTTGTTACTCAGGATTGTTTTTGCTATTCTGGGTCTTTTGTGCCTCCATATGAATTTTGAAATTGTTGATCAACTTCTTTAAAGAATTGCTTTGGGATTTTAATAGGTTTATCATTGAATCTGTACATTGCCTTTGGTAGGATGGCCATTTTTATGATGTTGATTCTGCCAATCCAGGAACATGGGAGGTCTTTCCACCTTCTGGTGTCTTCCGCAATTTCTTTCTTTAGGGTTTTAAAGTTTTCATTGTAAAGGTCTCTTACTTCCTTGGTTAGGTTTATGCCAAGGTATTTCATTTTTTTAGGGGCTATAGTAAATGGGATTGCTTCTCTCAGGGCTTTTTTACTTCTTTCATTCTGGGCATATAGGATTTTTGTACCTTTATTTTGTATCCTGCCACTCTGCTGAATTTCTGTATTAGTTCCAGGAGCTTCCTGGTGGAGTTTTTGGGATCACTCAAGTATAAGATCATGTCATCTGCAATTAGAGATAACTTGACTTCTTCCTTGCCAATTTGAATCGCTGTTATCTCCCTTTCTTGTCTTATGGCCTCGGATAAGATTTCAAGTACAATATTGAATAGAAGTGGTGAGAGTGGACAGCCTTGTCTAATTCCTGATCGAAGTGGGAATGCTTCAAGTGTTTCCCCATTGAGTAAAATCCTTGTTTTAGGCTTGTTGTACACCGCTTTTATTATATTGATAAAGGTTACTTCCATTCCAACCTTCTCTAGGGTTTTGGTCATAAAAGGCTGTTAGATCTTATCAAAAGCTTTTTTCTGCATCTATCAAGAGTATCATGTGGTCTTGGATTTGGACTGGATTATATGACGAATTACATTTATTGGTTTGCATATGTTGAACCAACCTTGCGTGCCGGGGATGAACCCTACTTGGTCCCTGTGAATGATCTTTTTGATATGTTTTTGAATTCAATTTGCTAAGACTTTATTAAGAATCTTTGCTTCTGTGTTCATCAAAGAGATTGGCCTATAGTTTTCTTTTTTAAGTGTGTATTTATTAGGTTTTGGGATTAAGACAATATTAGCTTCATAGAAAAAATTTGGTAGTGTTCCTTCCTTTGCTATTTGATGGAACAGTTTAAGGAGAATTGGTGTTATTAGCTCCTTAAATGTCTGGTAGAACTATGTGTTGAATCCATCTGGTCCAGGCCATTTTTTGGACGGAATATTCAAGATAACATCATCAATTTCCTCATATGTTATGGGACTATTTAAATAATTCAAAACTTTCTGATTCAGTTTACATAAGTTTTGCTTACTTAGGAATTCATCCATTTCTTTTGTGCTGTCAAATTTCACAGAGTATAAGTTTTTGAAATGAGACATTGTAATACTCTTGATTTCTTGAGTATCAGTAGTGATAACTCCATTTTCATTTCTAATTTTGTTAATTTGGGTTTTCTCTCTCTTGCTTTTGGTTAATTTCTCTAGGGGTGTATCAATCTTATTGATTTTTTCAAACAAGCAGCTTTTGGTCTGATTGATTCTCTGTATCATTTTCCTTATCTCAATTTCGAATATTGCTCCCCTGATTTTGCTGATCTGCTCTTCTACTGCTTTTGGGATCAGATTGCTCTAGTGTCTCTAACGCTTTAAGCTGCATTGTTAAATTATTTATTTGTGATGTTTCCATTTTTTTGATGTAGGCATTAAGAGCTATGAACTTACCTCTTAGGACAGCTTTCATTGTGTCCCAAAATTTTGGTAAATTTTATTTTCACTATCATTCACTTCCAGAATATCTTGAATTTCCTTTGTAATTTCCTCCTGAATCCAATTCATATTATTCATTATAATATTTAATTTCTAGGAGTTAGTGTATTTTCTGTTGTTTGTTGTGTTGCAGATGTCAAGCTTTATACCATGGTGGTCTGAAAGTGTAGAGGCTAGAATTTCAACTTTCTTATATATATGGAGATTCGTTTTGTGGCTCAATATGTGATCTAATTTGGAGAAAGTTCCATGTGTTCCTGAGAAAAATGTGTATTCTTTGGTGCGTGGATGAAAAGTTCAATAGAGATCTGTAAGGTCCATTTCAGTAAGAGTTTGATTAAATTCCAAAGTGTCTCTGTTAAGCTATTGACCTGTTGATCTATCCCGTATTGAGAGGGCAGTGTTGAAATCCCTAAGAATTGTCGTTTTGGAGTTGATTTCTCGCTTAATGTATGTGGAGGGGCCTATATTAGGTGCATATATGTTCAGTATTGTGAAGTCTTCCTCGTGAATTGTGCCTGTGACTAAAATGTAGTATCCATCTGTGCCTCCTGTGATTTTTTTTTGGTATGAAATCCACTTTGTCTGACAGAATAATGGCTACCCCTGCCTGTTTCCTGGGTCCATTAGCTTGGAGAAGTTTTCACCAGCCTTTTATTTTTAGGATGTGCCTATCTTTTGTAGTGAGATGAGCTTTCTGAAGGGAGCAGATTGATGGGTTGTGCTTTTTAATCCAAGTTTGTAATCTGTGTCTCTTGATTGGTGAGTTAATTCCATTGACATTTAATGATATAATGGAGAAATTACTTTTAATTCCAGACATTTTTTAAAAATTTTTATTATTATTTCCACTCATACAAACTTAGTAGATACACCAGTTCTCTCCCTCCCTCCTCCTTCCCCAGACCCCCCTCCCCCTCCCCTGACTCCTCCCTCCCCATCCCCCAGTGCCTCTCCCCCAATCCCCAGAGAATCCATTAATGTGCATTTTTTAAGTTTAGTGGCTTTTGTAAGTGTATTATTTGGCTTTTTGTTTTTGTTAGTATTACACTTCCCTTCTGTCCTCCTGGATACGCTTGTTTTTTCCTTCAAGCTTGAGTATCATTTGTAGCATTTTTTGAAGGCCTGGTTTAGTAGACATGTAAACTTTCCAGTTGTCTTTATGCTAGAAAACCTTTCTTTCTCCCTTGATCATGATGGATTGTTTTGCTGGGTATATCAGCCTGGGTTGACATTTTTGCTCATTTAATACTTGAAGTACATCTCTCCAAGCTCTTCTTGCTTCTACTGTTTCCATTAAGAAGTCACTTGTTATTTTAATAGGTTTACCTTTTAAAGGTGACTTGTATATTTTCCCTTGAAGCTCTCAGCACCTTTTCTTTCTCTTGAATGTGGAGTGCTTTGACTATTATTGCCATGACCAGTTTCTCTTTTGATCATATCTGTTTGGGCTGTGGAATGCCTCTTGTATTTGGATGGGTCTCTCATTCTTTAGATGAGGGAAGTTTCCCTTGATAATTTGAACAATTTCCTCAGGTGTGGTATTTTGGGATTCTTACTCTGATATTCCATGAATGCGCATGTTAGGCTTCCTCAGGGTGTCCAATAATTCTTGAATATTTCTTTCAAGTATCTTTTGACTTTAACAACCTCTTCCATTGAGCTGGTTAATACTCCCACTTTGTCTTCAAGATCTGAAATTCTATTTTCTCCTTCGTTAGTTCTGCTGATAAGACTCTCTGTTGAGTTCTGGATTGAAGATAACTTGTCTTTTAGTTCAATTTTAAACTCTGTCTGAGACTGTTTTAACTGTTCTATGCCTATTTTTGTTTCTTGAACTGTTTTTCCTCAATTCCTCCAAGTGTCTGTTGTGTTCCTGTTCAAAGTGGTTGATGCGGTTATTTAATTACTCCCGGATTTCCTCTTTCATAGTATTGATCATGGTAATGATCATGCTTTGAAAGTCGTTATTCTGGACCTGGCTTTCTTCGCTATTTTCTGTGAATTTTCTTTGGTTTGAATTTATCATTATGGGGTTAATTCTTTTCGTGAGAGTTTTGTCTTCTTGGGTTTTGTTTCTCATGGATCTTGTGTTTTGACTTGGGCATTGTTGTTTTGTCTCTTAACACCTTTCAGATTGTATGTGTTTTTGAATGAACTAATCTAGTTGATATTAATATTCTCTGACAGTTATTGCTAGTGGTTGCCTTAGAGGTGGGTACGTTTGTCTGTTGTTATTATTTCCTAGGTGGGTGTATTAGGCTGTTAGTACATCAATTAAGGCAGGTTTAGTAGACAGGAGGTGAATATTAGTGTGGTAGTGCACTTTTACATTTTAGTACCCCGATGATATGTGAGGGTAAGTGGTATAGTCCGTGAATTTTTATATGGTTTGGGGGTGGCTATATGGAAAAGTTAATCTACAGTGATTAATAATTAAAAGAAGCAGGATGGTAAAAGGGGGTTTACTTATCTTTGGGCTGGCTGTGAAGAGTCTCTCCCATGTGATAGGATGATTTTAGAGGACTTCAGATGTATGGCATTTGTCCCCTAGAGTTTTGCTTGGGTTTTCTTTGAATTCTGTTGGTTTCTGAGGAGCAGTGTGTCCTTCCTGAGACTCAAGGTGACCCGAAGCTTCCAGGGTGGCTGGGTGTGTGGACCAGCACAAGGGCTGGTGCCCTGCTGGCTGAGCACCTCACCTGCGACCTGGGGAGTGGTCTAGAGTTCCAGCCAAACCCAGGCAGGCTGGATGCTGCTCATGCTGGCCGGCAGAACGAGCTGGGACCAACTGGTGGGGGTTATCTGATACAAAAAGTGATTGGGAGCATCCGGGCTGGGTGAGCGTGTGGACCAGCAAAAGGCTATAATGATTCTTTTTTAGTTACTTTTTTTATTAAATTGCAAGCAAAAACGGTGTTATAATACTGCTGGTGGCAACTGAATACCATTTCAGAAAGAATTAGTATTACTCCTCTCTAAGGAACATCCCTAACAATCTTCTTACTGCTTCCAATCTAGAAAAAAAAGTAATCACAAAGATTGTAAAAAGAAGGGAAGAGGAAGGAGGGAAAGGGAAGGTAAGAGGGGATCATGCTTCAATAGAGAAAACAGGTTACCATCAAGTATTGAGACATCTGGTTAAGCTCACTCTCACTTTCCTTCCTGGTCATTTGTGACTTAGTGTGTTTGATCTCACCAATCAGGGAGGTTATAGTGACTGGCAGACAGATGGTAACCAGCCTGCAAATGGGAGACTGACCCCACCACCACTGTAGTCGCCTACTCTTATTTCATCTATCTACCTTTGAATCTCCTCTTAGAGTAAGATTTCATTTAAACAGCCTTTTATCTTTGGTTAGGAGGTGACCTCCAATACCAATCAGGATGAAGCCAAGGGCAGTGCAGGTACAGCAAAACCGAAAACAACAACAAACCATAATTCACAACACCAGAGACCCTACATTAATCACCTGGAACCAGACCAGCCAAATCTCTCCCCATCCTAAAGCTAAGAGAAACTTGTGGAATATGGGGAGCACCAATGATATGTAAGATACTCAACACAAGTTATGGCCGCAGTAGCCATAATCAGACTTTGCATGACCTGTGACTGACTGTCAATGACCTCCAAAGTCTAGCATGGGTCACAGGCACTAGGATCCTTAGAGGCAAGGGATTAACAGCCATAATAATGTTCCCACTAAAGGGGAGCCCAACAAAGGGCTCAGGGCAATGCCACTGAGTCCTTACACCTCACAAGAGTGGAAGACTCAGAGGGAAGTTTGGCATTTGCACAAAAGGATACTCCAGGGAATGGGATGGAGAGAAGGGGGAGACAGTGGGAGAAGGGGAGTGAGGGAGTGAAAGGCAGAGAAAAAGAGGGTGAGAGTGTAAAAGGGACTGGGGAGGGGTGAAGGAAAGGATGGGACCGGGATACCTATTAAGCTTGTATAATTGGGGAAAAAGAAATAAATATAATAAAAAAGTAAAAATTATGGCCATGATAGACTGAGAAGATAAAGGTAACAATATGATCTGAGTATTTTGGAAATGAAGACCTGGGTCACTAAATTTAGCAAACAAGGCAAATTAACAAAAACCTCTACTAAGAATGAAGGAAATTTGGATTTCACAGTACCAAAAAAGATGAATCACCAACATCCCAATATGATGTACTGAAATGTTCCACTTAACATATAATGCTGTCATTTTTTTAAGTGATTGTAACTCAAGACCACTAAAAAAGGATACAGTAGACATTCGATGTGGTAGGAGCAAATTGAGTATGTTACAGTCTGGATTATAGCACAAAATGCCAAATTTTCAGAGAATTTATCTTTCATTCAAGAAAAGTTTTAAGGCATATTCGACAGTCTATTTAAAACTTCCAAGAGTACTGAGACCTATCAGGGAATAGAAAGAATCAATGCATCAACAAATTTTTTTTTTTAGAACACACAATCACTCATAGTGTTCTTCTGTACTAGCTGTTTGCAATCTTGGTATGATATCTCCTTTATTAGGTCACTCTTCTAGTCGACAAGACACTCACTTTATGCAGTACAGATTGGGAAAAATGCGGTAAATATATTAAGATGCATACATCAGAACAAATCAGGAATGTTGATATGAGTCAGACATATTGAACAGTGGATTTTGAGACTAATAAATTAATACTACACAACAGGAAGACTATGACAAATAATGACAAAATATGACAAAAAAAAGAGAATCATGGGGCTGGAGAGGTGGCTCAGGGGTTAAGTGTCTGCCTTGCAGGCAGAAGGTCCTGATTTCAGATCCTAGACCCCACATATAGACGCCAGGTAGAAGTGGAGGCAGCCTGCATTTCTGGTCCTGGTAGGGCGGAGCCTGTGAATCCCGGGGCAGAGTAAACAAAGAGGAGGTGGAGGCGGTCCATGGTGGTTCCCGAATTCATCCGTGGTTCTACACACACACACATACATGTACACACCATACATGCACAATTTAATAAATAATAATAAAAAATTAAAAAAGAGAACCATGAGTTCATACAACTAAAATCTCAATTCCAATAAAGTATAAACTGATAAACCTGAATATTAATGCATTCATGTGATCCAAAGTGACTTCTAAAGCTCACCATCAATATTTACAAGAAGAGCTAGATGATATTTATATTATATTTTATTCAAATGACTATACATTAAAATATTCATGACCACTGATTTTAAGGATCATAAACCTCCTTCAAGTTTACAGAATTAATAGCATACTGAAATTATTCACTTCACAATACAATCACACTATAAGTCAGTATAAAATGGAAAAATTTATAAACAATTAGAAGCTAAAAACCTAATACGAATACATGCTTAATAATTTTCATATATAGAAATGTGATGAAAAATAAACACTCAAAATGTAAAAGCACAGTTAGAAGCAACTAAGGTAACGATAAAAGTAATAGTCTTTAGAAAGACTTTTTTTTACTACTTTTTAATATTTTAATTTAATTTCCAAATAAAATGGGTTTATGTCTTTGCCTGTCCCCTTTTCCACCTCCTTTCTTTCCCATCCTCCCCATCCACCAACTCATCTCCCATCTTCCCCTCCCTGCATCAGTCCTGCCATGTCCCACCCACCCTCCAGTCCCTCTGCTTGTATGCATCATAGGACTGCCTTTGGGGTACCCATGTTGTTAAGAGAGTTAGATTTCTGTAGTACTATATGTGGTTCTTCATTTAATCACAAAACTCTAAAGGAAAAGAGCAAAATAAACTCAAATCAAGGAATGAAGAAAACAGCAGCCCAAACAGAAGAAATTATTTGTAAAAGTGTTTGAAAGAAGTTACCTTGCCTGGCAAGACGATTCCAGTTACAGAAAACAAATGTCTCATTAAAAATGAAAAAGAGGGGGCTAGAGAGATGGCTCAGGAGTTAAGCCTCTGCCTTGCAGGTGGAAGGTCCTAAGTTCAGATCCTAGACCCCACGTATAGACGCTGAGCAGAAGAAGGTTTGGCCTGCGTTTCTGGTCCTGGTAGGGCAGAGCCTGTGAATCCCAGGGCAGAGTAAACAAGGAGGAGGTGGAGGCAGTCCAAGGTAGTTCTCGAATTTGCCCGTGGTTCTATACACACACACACACACACACACACACACACACACACACACATATACATACACACATGCACGCACACACTCATACATGCACAATTGAATAAATAAAAAAAATAAAAAATTAAAATGAAAAAGAAAGATTACATTTCCTGGTAGTGTAGTAGTTAAGTTAGAGTTGAAAAGTGGCCACCAGGTACTTAACAGGATGTCAAGACTTTGTTGCTTGCAAAATAGCTGCTGATCTCAGCTTTGAGATACCTACATATGAGTAGTTAGTCAGGGAAGTCTAACTGTTTGCTTTTGTTTATAGTAAGCAATCACATTACGTACACCAGGATTGCTGTTACCAAGTGGCAGCCAGAAACAGCCAGAATATGACTCAGTTTCTATATTTAATGTGACTCAGTTTCTATATCTTCAATCCAAGGACATGGTGTTTGTGTTAGATTATCACTACTAACAATGCTTATGCCAGAATATTGTTTATTTAAGGAGACAGAGTATGTCACAAAATTGTTACAGACTCAGTGGCCAGACCAGATTAAAATAGCTTATATAATGCTGAAAATTTTCCACTATGCATGTGCATCACTTTTTTTTCTAGTCTTCTATTGTTGACTTTTAAGTTTGATTCCATTATTTAGCTTTTGTACATAGTGCTCCAATAGACATTGATATGCCAGATCTTTGTAATGTGTTAATTGGACTCTTTCAACTAATACTGTAATTAGCAAATGAGAACTTTCCTTTTTTTTTAATTTTCACATGAGTCTATAATTGCTACAAAATGTTTTTCCATGCTAATCAATAAGCGCATGTAGGTATGTCAGCCATTGTTTAGGTATGATAAAGACAAGTGAGTTGCTGGATGCAATAGCCCTCCCTTAAGTGGAATGTCTTGTCCAGCACTCTCCATCTTTAGGCCCTCACAGTCTTACCACTCCCTATTCCAAAAGATTTCAGGAGAAATAATTACATGCAGTGGGAACCTTAAGGTCTATCGCGAGACAGGTGAAGGGGAGTGCCCCATCAGTGGGTCTGTCCAAAGAAGAGCAACTTGGTCTGCCATAGCCTTGAACCTCCACTAGAGCAGACAATCCTGAGGGAACCCTGGGACCCATAGAAGCAGACAAATAGGCAGTAGGAGGTAGTGGGATGGATTGATGAAGGAAGGGGAGAAAATACGTAAGGAGGGAGGGGTAAAGGAAGGTGGCAGGAATAATTACTTTTTATGCTTATAAAACTAGGAAAAAATAAATTAATTAAAAATATGTTTTCCAAAATGTATAGGGATAGGATCTATGACAAATATTTAAATATAATAACTCTTCCATGACTAATTTCAAGGACCATTGAAAAATAATCTAATTTAAAATAAGAATATTTGTTGACTCTTCCCCATGTTCATTAAATGAACATCCACAGAATGGATTGAAGAACAAAATTTTTGGATGTCCCGTGGATGATATTTTTGCATGTGAATACTCACACATACAAAATTGTCACTCAAAATTCAGTTAACAACCCATTGATAAATACTGAAAAAGATTAAATTTATTATGACTACTTTTAAAACCTATTTTAACAGAGTGCAAAGAATCAGGGTATATCACTCATACAAAACATAACCAACTATTAAAATTTTGGTTTTTTGTTTCTATGCATATAAGCAGATTGATTAGAGATTCAGGTTAATAGTACAAAATTTGTCTACCATGTGCAAGATTAGTCTAATAGCATAAATTTATATGAATGAAATTCCAAAGTATACAAAAAATTAAAAATCACATTAAAAGATTAACATTAAAGAAGTGCAAATTTAATCCTCCTTGCTAGATAACTTACATAGTACCAAGGAATACTGTAGATGCTACTTGAGGAGAGAAATACTCACAGGCTCCATCAATGCATTAGATCTTTAAGTTGCAATAAATATCACTATGGCAACAGGTGACCACAAGTATAATAATGGCATGAGTATCAAGGAGATAACCAATAGCTACCTGACTGGACTCAAGACTTGCTTGTCAGAATGGAATACATATCTATTATTGTTACCTAGAAAAAAGAAGCTAAAAAAGGAAGGAAATATATCAATAGCGAAAAACAGACAATGAATCTGTAGGTAGGAGGACAATACACCAAACTGCTCTGTAAATAACTACTCTAATACTCATATTTGAAGAGCGCTTCAAACTCAGCCTAGAAATCTTCTACAAAAAAGGTAGAGAATCTCAACACCTTGACAGTATTCATTCTAAGGTAGTATAGGAGGAGTGAAGTGGCCAGCCATGGCCAGCTATAATTCAGAGTGCTGGCAAATCAGCAGGGCTCACCCAAAATCAGATCAATCCAGTCTTCCCATCCTAAAGCTTTGGGAATCTCACAGAAAAGGGAGTGGTGAGAATGTATGAAACTAAAGATGGGAAGGTTTAACTTTGGACAAGACATTTTACTCAAGGCAGGACTGCTGTATCTAGTAACTCACTACAGTGAGACTTGTCCTTACCAGGCCTGCATAATGACCGACATGCCAACATGTCCCCATAGAATATCAAGAGCTATTCTCAAGAGAGATAAGAGTATACAATGGAAACCTTGGGTACTGAAGATTGATGAGTGATGGGAAATGCCCTTATCAGTGGGGTGACCTGAGGTGAGGCAACCTGGTGTTCCAAAGAAGCCTGAACCTACACAGGAATAGATGGGCCAGAACCAACCCTGGGATCCATAGATGCATACAGGCAGGAGGGGGAAATGATGGAAGGATGGGAGGGAAAGACATCGAGGGAAGCAGGGATAAATATGCAATATGATCTTCAAGGTAGAAAAATTAAAAAAAATAGTAGACAGGTGAAAGGGAGCCCTGGGGTCCATGAAGGCTTAGGAGGGTGGGAGGAAATGGAATGGATTGAAGAAGGAAGGGAAAGAGGGAATGGGTTGGAAGGGGGATGGAGCAAGTGGGTATGAGTGCTCAATATGCTTGTAAAACTACAAAAATTAAATTAAAAATGCAAGAAAGAAATGTAAGTTAAAATAGGAGGAACCACTGTGCACTTATTTGAAAAACCAAATGAGGAAGACCAACAACACTATGTATTAATGAGGATGATGAGTAATATAATCTCATCTACAGAGGGAATGAAAACTACATTTGCTTTGATAGTTTGATAGTTGCTTGCATTATTAAACAATCTTATATAGATCAATAACCATACTTCTAGATATTTATTCAAATAACTGAAAATATCTCCACGAATTTGTATGCCAATTTTTATAATCTATTCAAAAAGTCATTATGCAAAGAGTCCAATATTGAATGAAGAAGACTTTGTAATACAGGATTATGTGATACATCTGAATTCTTCCATTTCTTTTTAGAATTATTACTTTATGGTGCTGGAGAAATGACTCAGGCATTAAGACTCTGCCTCACAAGCAGAAGGTCCTATGTTCCGATCCCAGGTAAAAAACTCCAGGTGGAAATGGTGAGGGCCTACACTTCTAGTCCTGGTGGGTGGAGCCTGGTAAATCCCAGAGCAAAGAAAGGAGGTAGAAGCAATCCAGAATGGTTCTCAAAGTCACCCTTAGTCCTCCACAGGGACACATGTGCCTTCTTATACACACACACACACACACACACACACACACACACACACAATGAATGAATAAGTAAACAGAACTTTTTTTGAATTAGAACTTTATTTGCCCAGTTATTACTTCTTACAGATCTTAGCCATATGATTTTTGTATTCATGGTCTGAATGCCTTATTAAAGAGTAGATGAAAGTATGCATAAATAGTGGACTTTGTGTTGATCATTTCCTGTCATGGTAACAAATTAGGACAATACAAGTTTGCCCTAATCCATGAAAAAGTATACAAAAGGAATCTAGGTATAAACAGTGATTAAAAATCCAGTTAGTTTAGTAGTTGAAATCTGAAAATGTGCCAGTAAATAGACTTTCCAATACCTTAGAATACCAATGTCTTACAAATTATGACTCAGGATGACCTTGAGAACTGATTTTGTTGTGTTTAGGAAAGCTGTACGTGCAACCTATTTGGATCTCATTTAATCTCGCCCCTTGTTCTTTTCTGCCATGCTATTTACACTGATTTGAGACTCATTCACTATCTCACTGATTTTCTAAAAAGAATTTAGAGAAAGCATGTAAGTTCATGTGGATGGATTTACTGAGGATTTATTTAAGAAAAAATATCCTTCATGTTCAAATCCTTGACCCTAATGAGTAAGTCCTATCTGCCGAGATTAAGGAAAACTCATATATGTTATTGATCAGACTGTTTATTCAAGTCAGGCACATTTGAAATCTTTGGTTAAAAAAGAAAGTCAAAAATAGAACTTGTATCTTCATTCTGGGTAATTAAATCATTAGCCAATAGTTGTCTTTTTTGTCAAAAAGTAGAAATAATCAACCTATACAAATGTATATTTCAACTGAAAGTGTAAGTTACTTCCAGGAGCTGATGTAAATAGGTGTTTTAGTTGCACTATCTCTTTGAAAATATGAAGTATTTTACTTGTATTTCACTTACAAGAATTTTTGTGGTACTCGTGTACCTTCTCTGAAGGTAAACCATAAAAATCTGAGTTCATAAATATATCTTTGAAATCCTATTGTAAAAATTTAAATGGGAGGAAAAAACATAACTTCATTTCTCAATGGTTAGCGTCATTGAAATAGTACATGTTTGAATATGCAGTTCTTTGAAATATGTTGACAGATCTCTGATACTTTTATAGTTCTATGAACTTTACTTTCATTTATAAACATGATTTTTCTAGTTATCATTTAGAAATTAAATTCCAATACTTAGAGTTTTTCAAAGCTAATTTGTTTTCTATAATATGCTATCATTTAACTTCCTTTGTCAATATGATTCAAAGCATTAACTCCTTAGTTGTTAAGGACAGTAATTTTAACTGGAGTTATATTAGATTTATAATAAGTAGTACATATATTCAGTGTTATACATGAAAATTTTGTAAAAAATTACAAAAATATATTGTAAATATGTTTATTTCAATAGTTCTATTTTATTTGATATGTGGATATACAAATCAGTTGACAACTTATGAGCTGTAAACTTCTGAATTGAGATTGGAAAATGTGTTTCTCTAATTTAAATTTGACTTGCTAGAGTTTCATACATGAATTGAGTAAATTTCATACTTCCATATATTCATTTCTGATCACATCAAGTGATAGACTGTTAAGCCAAGGTTTCATATTGAAGCCCAAGCTTGCCTAAAGTACACAAGCCAGGCTACTTTCTACCTCACAGCAATCCTTCTGAAATAGCCATCTCAGTGCTAGGCATACAAGGTATAATCTACCATACCAGGTTGATGAAGTCTACTTTCAAGATTCTAACATATTAACAACCTTTTCAATAATAGTGACTTGTTAAAGTCTCAAACTTCTGTCAATTTATAACTAATATGCAATCCATCATGCTTTCCTAACCATTGCAATGATTTCACAAATATTTTAATTAATATGACATAGAAAACAGAAAAGTAAGCATCTGTCTGGAAATTCAGACAAGATTTTCAAGGATGAATATGGTTAGATTGACAGTGACTAACTGAAGAGGGTGAATGTATCTGAGGGTTGTGTTTCCAAAGCCAAATGTGTCTGCTAAGCAGACAAAATGCTGCTCCCTAACGCAGTACATGGAAAGATTTCCTATTATGTACATGTTTACATAAATCGTATCATTTCAGTGTTGAAAGCTGAAACATAACCTAAATTGTAGGTTTTACATACAGTCTTGAATCTTTCAAACTGTTCTTGGGGAAGTCCAATTGCTAACACTTTTCCAGAAGCCACAAAGGTTTAAATATATAAATGTTTGTGAAATCAATTGTTTGTTAGCAGAAATAATCTCAGAAGAATGTAAGAAATGATAAAAATACATCTTGTAAAAGGAACAGTGTAAGGATGCTCATGAGAGATGTAGGTGGGAGAATATATGTTACATGGTGTACCCCAGAAAACTACATGTTTTGTGATGTCTTATATGATGTGGTGGGAGAAAGATACACCCTATGAAAAAAAAGAATTATTTCTATCATGATCTTTAATAACTAGTCCCTTTGACTGCCAAAATGCATTACACCTTATTTCTCCCTTTATCATTCCATTTAAAATTTGCTCATTAGAAAATGTGAGTGTTAACAGTTCTCTTAGTCTGCCTTCAACTCTACTTCTCAGGATTTCAAAGTTCTGTTCACACATTTTGGTACAATAAATTTAGTTACGATCCCAAAAGCAAAAGTAAACAAAATCCAAAAATAAGTTAAGTCTACCATATAAATCTAAAGGCGCCTTACAGGAAAGTATTACATTAGGAGTGAAAAGACAATTTACAAAGTGGGAGAGTTTTCATAATTTATTATTAAAAATACAGTCGATAAGTATTGATGAAGGTATTGGTGGGAGAACTCATTCCCCATTGGGAAGGTAAATTAACACATCCATAATGCAAAGTACTAAGCAATATCCTTTAAAAATTAAAAGCTTGATGAACAGTATATTTATAGTGCTTCTGTTAGAAGCTTCTGTTAGAATCTTTTCAATTTCATGATATCCTACTTGTTGATAGTTGGTCATAATTCCTGTGCATTTGGGGTCCTGTTAAGAAAATGCTGCCCTAGGCCAATCAGTTCATGTGCATTTCCTATTTTTTTCTAGGATCTTTATAGTCTTCAGTCTAACATTGAGGTCTTGGATCCATTTAGAATTAGTTTTAGCACAGGGTGAAAAATAAGGGTCCAGTTTCATTCTTGTGCATGTAGATATTCAATTTTGCCAGCACCATTTGTTGAAGATGCTGTCCTATTTCCAATATTTCTTTCTCTTTTTTTGGTTGTTATTGTTGTTTGGATTTATTTTTTTGCACCTCAGTCAAACATCAGTTGACTGTAGGTATGTGGGCTTATATCTGGAGCTTCAATTCTAATCCTTTGATCTACAGCTGTATTTTGAATTCAATACCATGATATTTTACTTACAATGGAAGTTCCAGGTGGTTGATATAGTTTCTGAAGTTCTGGATTGTGGTTTGTTGATTTTCTTTTGCAGTTTTGCTGCTCCTGCAATGCCCTTCACTCCATCCTGCTGGGCACTGTATGTCACCCCCTGGCCAGAGACAAAAGCTGTTAAACTGGAGTCTTATTATAAGAGCACATTCAAGGGTAGATGTAATAAAAGTAGGAAACCTCAGTGAGGGAGGGGTCAATCACCCATTTGCAAAATGGTTACTTTTTATCTGCCAGACTATATGCCCTCCCCTTCTGGTGAGATCATACCCCTTCAGTTGAAAATGATCAGTTAAGAAAGTCTGTGAACTTAACAAGGTGTGTCATTACTTACTTGCAGTCCTTGATGGAGGCCTATTTTCTCTGCTGTAACATAGTCACTTCTCTCCTTGTTTCTGGTGTGGCCCTCCAACCCCATCCCTCCTGTTCATAATCCTTGCAATTACTGTAGGTATTACATAGATTTACCTTTGAGTGTGGAGACATCATATCTGGTCCCACATAAAAAGTAGATGTCACTCCTGGCTTTTCTTTGTTATCTGGAATATGTACATTTCACATAATCCTGTAAAGAATTTGGCCCTGATCTTCTTTGATTGTTTTCCTATAAATACTCATGTATGCTACAATAAAATTGGCTTAGAAGATTGAAGACATTCTAGGCTCCCTGTGATCCAATGCCTGATCAATTTCTATAGCTCCCACTTCTGTTTCATGCATGTAAGTCTGTTTATGCTGGTTCATGGGCCTGGACAGGTATTACGATATCAGCTTCATAGAAAAAATTTGGAAATGTTCCTTCCTTTGCTCTTTTATGGAAAAGTTTAAGTAGTTAGTTGTTCCTTAAATGTCTTAGGTATCAGCTGTAATATCTCCATTTTCATTTCTAAATTTTTAATTTGGGTTTTCTCTCTCTTGATTATGATTCTTTGTATCATTTTCCTTATCTCAATTTTGGATATTTCTCACCTGATTTTGCTAATCTCTTTTATTATTCTGTCTCTAAACACTTAAGCTACATTGCTAAGTTATTTACTTGTGACATTTACATTTATTTGATATCCACAATGAGTGCTATAAACTTACCTCTCAAGACAGCTTTCATTTGTGTCCCAGAGATTATGATATGTTGTATTTTCTAGGAAATTTTGAATTTCCCTTTGGATTTCTTTCTGAGCCAATTTCCATTTAGCATAATAGTGTTTAATTTCTAAGAATTAGTGTATTTTCTGCTATTTGTTGTGCTGTGGAATATAAGCTTCAGATCAAGGTGGTCTGATAGAGTACAGGTTATAATTTCAAGTTTCCTGTATATGTAGAGATTCATTTTGTGGCCCAATATGTGGTCTATTTTGGAGGAAGTTCAGTGGGAAGTTGAAAAAAATGTGTTTCATTGGTGCCTGGATGGAAGGTTCTGTAGAGATCTGTTAGGTCCATTTTGGTAAGGGTTTGATTTAGTTCCTATGTGTCTCCATTGTGTTTTTGGCCTGTTGATCTATCCCATGTTGATAGTGCTGTGTTGAAATCCCCAATTATTATCATTTTGGGATTGATTTCTTGTTTTAGACATTGTAGTATTTGCTTAATGAATGTGGAGGAGCTCATATTAGGTGCATATATGTTCAGTGGCATGAAGTCTTCCTGGTGAATTGTTCCTGTGACTAAAATATATCTTTATTTATTTCTTATGATTTTCTTTAGTTTCAAGTCCACTTTGTCAGATACCATAATTGCTACCCTTACTTGTTTCCTTGTTCCATTAGCTTGAAGAAGTTTTGACCAGCCTTTTACTTTTAGAATGTACCTATCTTTTGTGGTAAAATGTGTTTTCTGAAGGCAGCAATTGGATGAGTTTTGATTTCTAATCCATATTTGTAACCTGTGCTTTTGATTGGTGAGTTAATTCCATTGACGTTTAGGGTTATAATGGAGAAATTACTTTTGATTCCTGAAATTTTTTGTGTTTTATGGCTTTTGTAAGTGAATTATTTAGCTTGTAGGTTGTGGTGGTATTAAGCTTCCATTCTGTCCTGGATATGCTTGTTTTTTTTTGTCAAGCTTTAGTATCTTTTCTATCATTTTTGAAGGCCTGCTTCATTGGTCATTTAAGCTTTCAACTTGTCTTTATGTTGGAAAATTTTTCATTCACCCTTTATCGTGACTGATAATTTTGATGGGTATAACAGCATGGGTTGACACGTGCTCATTCAATACTTGAAGTATGTCTCTCCAAGCTCTTCTGGCTTTTACTGTTTCCATTGAAAAATCATGGTATTTAATAGGATTACTTTTAAAAGTTTTTTTTTTTCTGTTGAAGCTCTTAACACATTTTTTGTCTTGTGTGTGTAGTGTTTAAACTATTATTTGCCATGGCAAGTTTCTGTTTTGGTTATAACTGTTTGGAGTGCTATATGCCTCTTGTATTGGATGGGCTTCTCTTTCTTTAAATGTGGACAGTTTTCATTTTTGATAATTTGGAGAATATCCTCAGGTGTGTTATTTTAGGGTTCTTGCTCTGGTATTGCATGAATGTGCATGTTAGACTTCTTCAAGGTGTCCCATAACTCTTGAATATTCCTCTCAAGAATCTTTTTGGCTATGACAACCTCTCAGATTGAACTGTTTTGTTCTTCCACTTTGTTTTCTAGATCTGATATCCTATATTTTTGCTTCATTAATTCTACTGATAAGACTCTCCATTGTGTTTTGGATTGAAGATAGCTCGTCTTTTAGTTGAAGTTCAATCTCTGCTTGAGATTATTTTAACTGCTCTAAGCCTATTATTGTTTATTTCACCTACTTTCCTCATATCATCCAAGTGTCTGTTGTGTTCCTGTTCAATCTGGTTGATTTGATTATTTATCTCCTCCTAGATTTCCTCTTTTATTATTTCAATCATAGGCAAGATCAGGCTTTCAAAATCATTTTATTGGGTATGGCTTTCTTGGCTATTTTTGTTCTGGTTGGATTCCATCATTTTGGGGTGGGCTGTATTGCAGTTTACCTGCATGTTTGCCAATAAATGACCATCAAACAGCTAAAGGGAACAAGGAGTTTATTTCCTTATGACAGTCTAAGTACAGTTCTCAGTCCAGCTTAACAGGAACTAGAGGGCTTTATTTTGTTAATTTTGTAACTCTAGAGAACCTCACTAGTACACACACACACACACACACACACACACGTACACACACACACACACACACACATACACACACAATCTTTATATAATGAATATTTATTATCTATCCCACCCTAAGCATCTTTATTTTAAAAATTCTCAAATTAGCCTCTTCTAAGTGGGCGAGTCAATATTAGAACTACTTTTAGCTGCATTATTGGACAAAGTTTGAATAACATAAAAGTTCTATGCATAAAAGAAGTTTAAAGCCTCTATCCCTTGGTACAGAAAGATGAAATACCCATGTGAAATACCTGTATGGAGCTATGAGTTATTGATTAAACTCTAGGTTGAATGTTTTGTGATGATTTTAGAATTCCAGAATGACACTTTTAATAAGTAAAGAGTTTTAAAAGTTAGGGAGAAAGATCTACCGATGTACAAATAAAAATTTTACGTGATCAAAGCTCTCATGTATCTGGATTTTTAGAAACTTAAACAATTAAATTAAGAAAAAGAGATAAAAACATGAAAGCCTGGGGTAGATTTTCATGTAGAGGCAGTAAAGTTCACTGATACTCTGTGATTATGAACAACTATGATTTAAAAAATCATTGAGATGAGAGATAGAATGGATAATAAAGGAGGAAAATAAGTATATCTAATTGGCCTCTATGACAAGTCCACCCACAACAGAGGTCAACCTGTCAAGTTGTTTTTTTTTTCTGAAATGCAAGTCCTATATACATCGTCTGAAAAAAAGTGACAACATATCCCTTCAACAGACTAAGTTATCTACTAAACATGTTGTACGTGCTTATGTCTTCTTTAACAAATATAGTTCTATATCCAAATATAATTTTCTCTAGGATTTCTAAAGGAAACACTTTTTATGTGTCCATAAAGTATTATTTTTTAAAAACCATATGTGCCACTGTTATTAAATATGATTGCACAATAGTGTAAATGTCTGTACTTGCTTCTTGTATGAATGTCAAATAATACAAAGTAAATGGGAAACATTTAAAATATATTATTAATGAAATAAATAGGAAATAAATAGGTGAAATAAAAAGCTAATTGTAATTATATGTTTTAAGCTAGAAAATAATAGTATGAATTATTTCTATTAGATACTACAACCAAGTAATATTCTCTGTTCAAGCGTTGAAGACACTAATGTTCACCTCAACAATTTTTGAATGATATAGTAGTAATAATTGTTACTGTCATGCACACTTAATAACTGTTCATTTTAAAACTGAAAATGTATATCCTTTGCCAAGATGTCTGTTTTTACTATATAACTGTTCCTGGCAACCATATTTCTTCTTACTACCTCTAAGATAAAATTAATAAAGAATGAAAGTCATCATAAAGTATTTGATTTATTTCTGGCCTGAGATAGAAGAAGAAATGTATGGTCCTACTAGAACTTCCTCTAAAACGAATTGGGCATTCACTCTTGATTTTTTAGCTATGCTTCACCATGCTTGCTGGTTTATCAAAACTTAGAGTCATTAATTTGAACCCACAGATTAAGGTTAAATATGAGGATAGCCTCTATGCTATACCAGCTTTCAACTTTTTACAATAAAACTATAAAGAGAAATATAAATACATGGTGATTAGCCTGACTGTACTTTGCAATCTGTTTTGCATAGCAGTTTGCCCTGTGTCAGTAAAAGTAGCTTTTGTGTAAAAATGTAAAGTACAATAGAATAAAAGTATAAAATACATTTTCTGGTAATCATCATTCGTATGTATTTAGCAATTTGCTTTTTGGTATTCAAAATAATTAATGACTATAAATATGGAGATAAGTTAATGAATTGGTGACACACTTGAGAGAAAGGGTTGAAATGATTTGCTTAAATGTTGGACCTGAAAGCATGAAAATTGATTAGCCAATGGTTTAATATCTTCATTCAGATTAGTTGTCTAGTGGATAGCATAAGATTTGTGGAGGACATAGATTATCTTGGGATGCAGTACATTTGTCACATGCATACTATAAAGTCCAGTGGAAGTTTTGAAAAGAGGAAACACACCTTCTCATTTAGAAAACCTCCAAATATGTGAACTGAATTAAATATACTTCCTATATGTATTATTACATCTCATACATGCTTTTATAAATGTATTTATGAAATCAAACTACTTCTGCTTAGTTATGTTTCTGATTTTTTAACTTTTTATTATTATTTTTTGCTTAATAATACAAAATCAATAGTTACCTTCTCCTTCCACCTCCCTCTCCCTTTCTTTCTGTTGTTCCCCATTCCACTTTCCCCACTTCCCTCTCTCACCTTTCTTTCCTCTCTCCTCCTCTCTTGGTGTTTCCTGCCTGCTCCCTGCCATCCTCGAGAACATCTACTTATGTGGGCACTGAATTTCCCTCTCAGTCATCTACACTAGTGATTGTTCAGGATTCAGTGGCATATCTTTGAGCTCCTTCTTGGGTTGCTCACTAACATGGGGCTTCTGTTTTGTCTGTTTACCCGCTAGCTTCTAAGGATCTTACTGCCTGAAGCCTTCTTCCCTGAGATCCATGCTAGACTTTGAGGGCTTGTTGACATATCAGCCATTGTGGAGATAAGGCAAGATCAAATCACATTGTAGCAATATCTTGGCTGCTGCAGTCCAGACTTGAGTGGAGTGTCTTGCTTAACAGTAGTCTTCCCCTCTTTAAGCTCTTACAATCTTGCCACCCCTTCTTCTGCAAGTTTCCCTAGACTTTAGGCTGAGGGAGAGATTTGGCTGGTCTCCTTCAGGTGAATATTGAGGGTCTTTGGTATTCTGAATTATAGTGTGTTGTTTTCAGATTTCCTATTCCTGCACTGCCCTTGGCTACATCCTGGTTAGGTGTCCAGGTCATCTCCTAACCAAAGACAAAAGACTGTTTAAACTACAGTCTTAATATAAGAAGAAGCTTAAAGGTAAATGGAAGAATAGAAGTAGAACACAGTAATGAGTGGGGTCAGTCTTCTGGTTGCTGATTGGTTACTGTCATAGTTAAGCACAGGTGTCAACTAGACTGTCGAGGATTTGAGCTCTGGGCACATTAGTAGAGAATTAGTGGTTGAGTTAGGCCCAGAGAATACCTGCAGGAAATTATCTAGCTAATGGAGAAGGCCCAACCCATGGTGGGTGGGATTAGGCCCTGGAATAAACCACACATTGCTGGTTGAGAGAGTTGGCATCCTTCTGTTCTCTTGGCCAGACATGCTGGTCTGGTAAGTAAGGATTGTCCATCTCTCAGCTGTTATGCGGTAATGGTGTGGACAGTTTCCTCGCCCCTGGTTTTGGTGCCTGCTCTCCTTTCAAGCTGGACTGAGAACTGTAACCAAACTGTCAGAAGGAAATAAACCCCTTGTTCCCTTAAGCCATTTGATGGTCATTTATCAGCAATGTTACAGGTCGACTTGCCATTATTGCCCTATTGCCACTCTGACTAGGGGGAACAAATCTGTCTAGACCCAAGTGAACAAGAAGGGAAGTGAAAGTGAACTGCAGATGTCTTGCTATGTACATGCAGAACATAACCATGACCTAATTTCTCTATTGAAGAGTGTTCTTTTGTCTCTTTTATTTTGAGGTATTGTTTCCCCTCCTATTTATAATGCTTTGTGGTTATAGTGGGTATTACAGACAATTATCTTTGAGAATGTCATTAAGTGGGTGTGGAATTAGGATACACTTATAAGGGAGAACATATGCTTCTAACATATGCTTTCTGTGTCTGTGATACTTTGCCCAAAAAAATTTCTTCTAATTCCACCAATGTATTGGCAAATTTCATTAATTCATGTTCTTGGATGGCTGAATAGTATCCCATTGAATAAATGTACCACAGTTTCATTATCCATCAGTCAACTGTTGGGTATTTGAGTTGACTACATGAATTTGCTATTGAAAACAGTGTTGCAATGAACATGGATGTACTTGTGTCACAGTAGTAAATTAATGCATTTGGGGTGATTATTCCAAGTAATGGTATGACAGGGTCATGTGGTATTTCAATCCTTAACTTTTTTAGAAACCATGATACTGATCTCCAGAGTGATTGTAAAAACCTGCATTGACACCAGCAATGTATGAGAGTCCCCTTCTCCACACGTGCTTTCCAGCATTTGGTATTTTTGTATTGTGGACTTTCACCAACCTGCCTGGGGTAAGGTGATATCGCAGGTTAGTTTTAATATACATTTCCCTGATGACTAGGGATGTGGAACATTTTCAAAGATATTTCTTAGATATTTCAATTTCATCCCTGGAAATGTTTCTTTTAATATCTATGGCCCATTTTTTAATTGGTCTGTTTATCTCCAGGGTGTTTAATATTTTAAGTTCTAATAATTTAAAAAGTTCTAATAATTGGAAGATTTTCTCTCATTATGTCGGTTTCCTTTTTGCTTATTTTACAATCTCTTTAGCTAACTGGAAGCTCTTTAGTTTCAAAAGATCCCATTTGGCAAGTGTTAGTTCTAGTGCTTGTATTACTGGGTTTCTGTTTAGGAATATTTGGCCTAGCTCTATCCTCTTGAGGGAGTTTCCTACTCTTTCTTTTCTTTTTTTTTTTTTTTGCAATGTAGAAAGATGTAGTTTTTATTTATTTATTTATTTATTTTTATTAAAAATTTAATTATACATTTTAAAATTTTTTACCAGTTCCCTCCCTCCCCCCTCCTCCCCCTCCCCTTCCCCCAGTGCCTCCCCCCCAATTCCCAGAGAGTCCTTTATTGTGTACGCCTAACTCTCCTCTGGGTCCTCAACTAGGGTTTTACAGTCCCTGGATGAATATTAATGTTCTTGATCCATTTGAAGTTGATTTTTGTGCATGATGACAAATATGGTTCCAGTATCAATCTTCTGCATGTAGATATCCAGTTCTGCAAGCACCATTTTTTGAAGATGCTGTCCTTTTTCCATTGAGTTTTTTGGCCCCTTTGTCAAAGATAAAATGGCTGTAGTTATGTGAGTTTGTGTCTCAATCTTGAAACCTTATCTTTCCATCTATGTGTCTTTTTTTGCATCAGTACCATGGTGTTTTATTACTATGGATCTGTAGTATCGATTAAGGTTTGGTATGGTGATACATCCAGAATTGTTTTTGTTACTCAGGATTGTTTTTGCTATCCTGGGCCGTATGTGCTTCTATATTAATTTTGAGATTATTTGGTCAATTTCTATAAAGAATTGCTTTGGAATTTTGATTGTTATACCATTGAATCTGTTTTTGGTAGAATTGTTTTTGGTAGAATGGTCATTATTATGATGTTAATTCTGCCAATCCAGGAGCATGGGAATTCTTTCCACCTTCTGATTTCTTCTGTCATTTCTTTCTTATGGTTTTAAAGTGTTCAAAATAAAGTTCTCTCACTTCTTCGTTTAGATTTGTACCAAGGTATTTCATTTTTTAGCAGCTATGGTAAATCAATTGTTTCTTTTAGGACTTTTTCACTTTTTCCATCCTTGATAAACAGGAAAGTGACTGAATTTTGCACATTTTTTGTAACCTGCCACTCTACTGAACTCATTTATTAGTTTCAGAAGTTTGTAGGATATCTCAGGTACATAATCATATTGTGTGCAAATCGATATATCTTTACTTTTTATTTTCTTATTTGGATTAATTTTAATTCCTTCTCTTGTCTTATGGCTCTAGCTAAGACTTCAAGTATAGTATTAGATAGAAGTGTGAGTGTGGACAGATTTTTGTATACTTCCTTATCAAAGAAGGAATGTTTCAAGTTTTTCCCATTTAGTATAATTCTTGCTATTGGCTTATTGTATATAGTTTTTATTATCTTGATATAATTTCCTTCCATTCAAACTGTTTCTAGGGTTTTGATCATGAAAGGATGTTGGATCTTGTCCAAAGCTTTTTATGCATCTATGGAGAGTATCATGAGGTCTTGGACTTTGGACTGGATTATATGATGGATTACATTTACTGATTTGCATATGTTGAACCAACTTTGTGTACCGAGGATAAATTCTACTCTATCACAATGAATGATCTTTTTGAAATATTTTTAAATCTGATTGGTTAAGATTTTGTTGAGAACCTTTACATCTGGGTACATCAAAGAGAGTGGCTTATAGTTTTCTAATTATATCTTTGTTAGGTTTTAGGATTAGTATGATATCAGATTCCTACAAGGAATTTGGAATTTTTCCTCCCTTCGCTACTTGATGGGATATTTTGAGAAGCAGTGGTGTTAGTTGTTCTTTAAATGTCTGGTAGAATTCTGTGCTGAATACGTCTGGTCCAGGACATTTTTTTGGTGGGAAAATTCAAGATTACTTCATTAATATTCTCATTTGTTATAGGACAGTTTAAATAATTCAAAACTTTCTGATTCAATTTAGGTAAGTTGTGCTTAGTCAGAAATTCATCCAATTCTTTTGGGTTATCAGATTTCATGGAGTATAAGTTTTTGAAATATAACTTTACAAGTCTCTGAATTTCTTGGATATCAGTTATGATAACTCCATTTTCATGTCTAATTTTGTTAATTTGAGTTTTCTCCCTTCTGATTTTGGTTATTTTAGCTAGGGGTGTATCAATCTTATTGATTTTTTTCAAAGAACCAGCTTTTTGTCTGTTTGATTCTTTGTTTCATGTTCCTTATCTCACTTATGGATATTTGTCCCCTGATTTTGCTAATCTCCTCTTTTCTACTACTTTCGGGATTTGATTGCTCTTGTGACTCTAAAGCCTTAAGATGCACTGTTAATTTATTCAGTTGTGACATTTCTGTTTTTAATGATATGGGCTTTGAGAGATATATACTTACCTCTTAGGACAGTTTTCATCATGTCCCAGAGATTTTGATGAGCTCAATTTTCATTTTCGTTTACTTCTAGGAATTCTTGAATTTCCTGTTTAATTTCATTCTGAACCCACTAACTATTATGAATCTTTGTATTTAATTTCCAAGAATTAGTGTATTTTCTGCTACTTGTTTTGTTGTGGATGTCAAGATTTAGTCCATAGTTGTCTGATAGGGTACAGGCTATAATTTCAATTCTTCTATGTATGTGGAGATTCTTTTTGTGGTCTAATATATGATCTATTTTGGAGAAAGCTCTGTGGACTGTTTAGAAGAATGTGTATTCCTTGATGTTTAGATGGTTGGTCTTGTAGAACCTGTTAAGTCGATTTTGTTTAAAGATGGATTCAGTTCCAATGTTTCTCTATTGACTTTTTAGCCAGTTAAACCTATCCCATGTTTAGAGTGGGGTATTGAAATCTCCAATTATTATCCTTTTGGGATTGATTTATTATCCCAGACATTGTAGTGTTTGTTTAGTGAGTGTGGATGAGCCAATATTAGATGTGTACATGTTTAGTATTGTTCAACCATGCTGGTAAATTGTTTCTTTGACTAAAATGTAGTATATGTCTCTGTCTCTTATGATTTTTCTTTGGTTTGATATCCATTTTGCCAGATAACATAATCACTATACCTGCTTGTTTCCTTGTCCCATTACCTTGAAGTATTTTTGACCAGCCTTTTACTTTGAGAATATGCCTATCTTTTGTGGTGAGCTGTGTTTCATGAAGGCAGCAGATTGATGCATTGTGATTTCTAATCCTGTAACCTGTGTCTTTTGATTGGTGTGTTAATTCCACTGACATTCAGGATTACAATTGAGATATTGTTGATTCCTGACATTGGTTATGCTTAGTATCTTTCATATATTTATTACTTAGCTTATAGTTTGTGATGTTATTGCACTTCTCTTTTGTTCTTTTGGACATGACTGGTTTTTTTTCTTCAAGCTTGAATATAATTTCTTGCATTTTTCGAAGGTCTGGTATATTGGTCATGTAAGCCTTCAACTTGTCTTTTTGGTGGAAAATTTTTATTTCCCCCTCAATCATGACTGATAGTTTTGCTTGGTACATCAGACTGGGTTGACATTTGTGCTCATTTGTTTTGCTGGGTATATCAGACTGGGTTGATATTTGTGCTCATTTGTGATTTGAAGGACTTGGCATTTTTTGTTTTATTTCTGCTCGTTTTTAATGTGTGTTTTTGACTGACCTGTGTTAGACAATATTACTACACATGAGCAATTATTGCTAATATTTGTCTTGATGTTGGATGTGTCTGTCTGATATTCTTTGGTGCTGTTTCTTAGACGAGGTTATTAGACTGTTAGTATACCAATTAAGGTGGATTTAGTAGACAGAGGTTGAAGAATAGTATGTAGTGTACTTTTTAGCTTTCACTTCCTTAACGATGTGTGATAGTGAATGGTTAAGTCCCTGAAGTTTTATGGATTTATTTGGAGGGCTATACAGAGATATTAAACTATGCTGATTACCAATTGAGAGTAAGAGGAAGGTGAAAAGTGTTTACTTAAATTAGAGCTGGAAGAAAAATTTTCTCTTGTTTGATGGGATGATTTTAAAAGTCCTCAGATGTATGGTGTTGGTCCCCTAGCCCATTGCTTGGGTTTTCTATAGACCATATTAAATTATTGAAAAGCTTTAAACTTCTTTAATGATTATGGGGTAAGGAGAAGAAGGAAAGAATAACACAGCATGAGGATGGGTAGGTGTTTTGTTGGAGGTTGCCAGGTGCTCAAGCATAGTCTAGTGACTGCTAGCCACCCTTACAGCAAAACACAGTTCCTAGTTGCAACCCTGGATGGAAAGCTGTTTCTGATTTTTTTTTTTTTTTGCAATTGACCTTATCAACTTTCAACTCTATACCTCTAATTTTAAGGAAATGTTCAGGGACATATAAGTTCCTCAATTTATCACCTCAGGTTTATTTGGAGGATAAGAATTTATGAATTGTTTCCCTGATAGAATGTGGTATTAACAGAAACACTCAGTGTTGGCAAATCAGTGTGTGGTAATTAGAGAATGAAATTTGAAAACTCAAAATGCAGACTTAAAATAAAAAAATAGTTATACAGGAAAAAAAGTATCCCAGAAATACCCTAAATTATAAATAGTGAAGTTTCATTTAATGAACATACAAAATTCAATGTGATTATGATTTTTATATAATATAATTGGTATTGAAGTTCAAGTTAGCTATTTGATAAATTGTAACATATAGTAACTATTTGGGGCCTAAAATTTGTGAATTAATTGTTAGTACAATGAAATTTTTATATATACATTTCATTTTTGACAAATGTAAGTTTGTTTATTTTATGAACCTTAATTTTTCATATGAATACCATTGTTTTCTTAAAAGGTACCAGATAAAACTATTTTCAATTATTTACTTTCCTTCACTCTCAAGAAGTCATGTAGAAAATGTTCACATTAATAAATTATGAGCATCGTAAATTCTTCTGACAGATTTGGGGGTTGAGTGTTCCTGGAGGAAGGTAGGTGGTTAGAGAAATTTCATCAAAGTATAATTTGCCTCCCCAGTTGCTTCCACTGTTTTGATTCCTAGTGAGCACAGTGTGAGCAGATTTGCTCCATCATTCATTTGCTGAACAGATACTCAGTCTCTCATCACAAAACCAAAGCAACAAAAGAAATTAACCATGGACTGAAACTTATGAAATTGTAAACTGCAGTGAAGCCTTTCTTTCACTTGTGTTAGGAATTTTGCAAAAGTGCTGAAATTCGAAAATCAATATGTAATTTTTAACTAAAATAATAAGGTAATGATATTTCTTCTAATCATTGCATTGCAACATCATAGTGAAAGTCCTAGTTGGTGCCTGATACAAAAATAGGAAAAACAAATATACTATATTAGGTAAAGGAATAAAAATATTTTTGATTGATTGTTTACATCTGTAATCCCAGCACTGAGATGATAGACATAGGAAAATCAAGAGTTTAAGGTCATTCTTAAATGTGGACTATACATGTAAGTTTGAAGCCAGACTTGCATATATGAGACTATCAAAAAATGAGAAAAAACATAATAATTCCTCTTGAAATAATATAAAGCAGAAGAGTTTGATGACATAAAATTATTTAGAGCAATCAAAAGAAAAATAATTTTAAAACACACAACAAAAATCAGAGGTAAATATATAAAGTGAATATTTACATAATAAAAGACAAAGCATATCTTTATAATAAAATGATTTCAGTTCCTTCTTTTCAGTGGTAGATAGTACAACCAGTTTAAAAAGAATGAACGACAGAGGACATGAGTCAAGATGAATAAAATAGAAAAAAATAGTACAGAATATGTAATTGAATATATCTAACAAAGAAAATTAAAAACTGGATCTTCAAAAACTTCAAGGCACATAGGATGTTGCATGCCTATAATTCATGACATTGAGACAGAACTGCCTGTTATAAACCCTGAAGGTTATAAAGCAAGACATAGTCCCCAAACAAACAAAACCCATGAAAATTATTCAATATAGTTAAAAATCATTCCGCTGAAAAAAATATAATGACAATTACCAAAATTAAAAGTAAAAGTGGAGACCTAACTGTCAATATCAAATAAATAAGAATTAAAAACTATTATGAACAATTATTTCCCTACCACATCGAGATTTGGTGAAATTCTATGATAAAGCCTAGAAATATGTAATATGTGATTACTGAGTCCAGATAGAATAAAGAATCTAAATATAGAGTGTATAAGAAAAGTGTATGTGACTATATTGTATAAATAAAATGCATACATTAACATATGCTAATAGATAATTATCCATGGTTAGTTGTCAATCAGTGGAATTGCTATCTATATTTTTCTTCTTTTAGCTTTTTATGCATGATATAGTTTGCTTGCATATTACTGATAAATTCATGACCAAATGATTCATGGGAATAAGGTATCTTTACAAATATAGTTCAATCCAACATGGCATTGGTACTCAAATTAACACCAGAGGTTGAGTGAACTGTCCACACCATATTCACAAGTGTTTCTGAGAGTACAAAAATTTCAATTTCCAGAATGCAAGTTTGTCTAAGTATGCCAAAGAATACTAACTTACCAAACCAGTTTTCCCCATCTAATCTACCTGCCCAGCAATGATCCCATCCACTATGGACCTAGTCTTCCTATGTCAATCAGAAAATCTTAAGGGTTTGCCTTAAATACTCACTCTTCACAAATATGTCCAGAGTGCAATCTGCAATTGCCAAGTTGATACTAGTATCAAGCTATCACACATAAATATAGTGAATTTATAATGTTTTCACAACTTAATCCCCAATCCTATCCCCTCTCCATTTATCACTAAACCCTTCTTCCTCACCATCAATCTTCTTCCTATTTTCATATTTTTTTGTATGTGTGGCCCACTGAGATTCATCTAGTTTGACATTGATGACCACACACTGAAATTTTTTCAAATTGAACTTCAGCGATTTCTCTCTTAAATAAAGAAATCAGACCTAGTTATTAAAATCAACTCAAATATCTTATTATGATAAAATTAAAGTCAAATATTAATGATGAAGTGACTTCCAACACTCACATCTCAGCACATTTTCCTTGCAATTTATATTTTCATATTTTCAAGTAAACTACAAGAGAATGGAGGAGAGAATCTTCATTTTATCATGTGCCAGATAAAATATCACTCCCCAGATAAATACATTGAAAATACAACCAGGAAATAGTAGAAATTCTGACAGAAACTTTATAGTAATTATCTATGGTTGAAATTGGTAAAATATGCAAACCTACCCAAGGCTATAGTCAATATAAGTCACATTGTTGCAAAACTTTCTTCTTAATGCTTTTTAAATTGATGTGAATGACAGAAAAACCTGGACCTGAAAGCTATGATGTTCATGAAAATGTTTACCATGTAACACGTTTTCTCATTTCACATGTTAAGAAATATATCATTTTGCTTTAGAAAGCAAACTGAAGTAGTCCAGCATTTTTTATTGCAGAGGACTTCATCATTTTATTTTCATATATGAAATATTATTTATTAACAATGTTAAGTACATTACATATGATTATTGTAAAGTCACTGTATATCATGTTCTCACATTTGAACAGAAAAATCACATCTCTCACTTCAAATAAACTATAAAAGATAGTTTATTCTGGAGACAGATTTGAGTGACCATGGCCCTAGAACAGATTCAGGTTACCTGAAGTCCATATTCTACTCTGTTAACAGTTTCTTGGGGTTTTATAACCACAGAAACAAAGAAAGTCATAAATTAAAATACTTTTTAAGTTCATTGGTGGAACCATCAGGTAGGCAGGTTACAGCAAAGTGGAGAGATCTTTGTTAAGGGTGGGTTAGAGATGTTGTCTAATTGTTATGGGTTCTCACTATGTGTCCAGGTTTTTGTGTTCCAGAGTCAAATATTGAAAACAGAACACATATAGAGGATTAAAGCAGAATTTATTAAAGGAGGAAAAGAACAAATCTAACAGACTTTAATCTTTGAGAAGCAAGATATCACTAGAGAACTCATAGACTCCAAGTATGGAATCCATGAAGGGCAAGGAGTTGGAGAACATATGGACTCTAGAAATGGAGTGCTATGAGAATAAAGAGAGTCAAATTTGGCTGTCAGGGTCTGGAATATTTATTCACTTACTCAGGTCCAGGAAAAGTGATTTTTTCTCATAGTTAGCTCCAGTTTCGGTAAACCTTATTGGAGCATTTGGTCCTCTATTTCTCATTGGTCTGTTCATATTGGGGCCCAATTCAACTGAAATTGTGTCCAACACATGGTAGGGCTTATCCGTAAGTAACAACTAATTTACATATCCTTTCATGAATGGAGAGTTTTGGGAAGTTGACAAAGGATGTGTTCTTTCAGGGTAATCCCAGTACTCGGGATGCTTCCAAGAAGTTCAGAGACTGTCCCAGAATGGCTGCTCTAAAACTGTCTAAAAAGGTCATTCTTAGCCTTTTGGTTGCTGAGGGACAGTGGGCTGCTAAATTAATACATTAGTCACAGAATCTTAGGACAGACACAGAGAAAAGGCAAGGGTTGGCTATTAGTGGGATGTAAAGATCACCCAAGAGGAATGAGCAATTGGGCTCTGAATTTCTAGCATGCCAGTCTTTTCCACAGCCATTGAAATTCCAATAGTGCAATTAGCCTAGGCAGTACCGTTCTTTCTGGGAACTTACTTCCACAATATAATGTGACTTTGACAGAAAAAAAAATAAATATAAAATCAGGATGGTAAGGCCATAATTTTAGGTCTATAAATAATGGTAGCTTAAGGTGCATCAGTGCAAGATATGGCTGGAATTAATTTATGATAAATGGGTCAAACTTAGTTTTGAATTTCAGTACCAATTATATATAAGATAATCATGATACAAAATTATTCTGGGTTTGTAGGAAAGAAACTAATGTATTTATTTGGCAACATAGTTAAACTGAATTTAATTTGAAGACAACCTATATTAATTTTATATAAATATATTTACATGTGTAATACTCAAGATGAAAGTCAAAATCTGAACTAAAACATCAAATACACATAAATGCTGATGGTACATTTAACATGTAACACAAACTTTTTTTCAAGTATGAACATTTGTCTATTTCTTTTTTTTTCTAGTTTTACAAATACAATGAATGTTTGTCTCTGCCGCCACTTCTGGAAAATTTAATCTTTTTCATTTACATTAAGATGTAAACATTTGCATTTCCCTGATGGCTAAGGATGTGGAGTATTTTATAAGATGTTTGTTAGACATTGTAATTTCATCCTTGGTAAAGTTTCTTTTAAGTTCCAGGGCCCATTTTTTAATTGGGCCATTAGTTTCCTTGGTGTTTAGTTTTCTAAGTTCTTTGTGTACTCTTGATAATAGAGCTCTATCAGATATGTGGTTAGTGAAGATTTTCTCCCATTCTGTGGGTTGCCTTTGAGCTCGGGTTAAAATCTCTTTATGTGAACAGAAGCTCTTTAATTTCACAAGATCCCAACTGTTGAGAGTTGGTAGCAGTGACTGTGACATTGGATGTCTGCTTAGGAACTGTTGGCCTAGCCCAATCAGCTCAAGGTAGTTCCCTACCCTTTCGACTATGGTTTTTATAGTCTCTGGCCTTATATCAAGGTCCTTGATCCATTTGGAATTAAGTCTTGTACATGGTGACAAGTACAGGTCCAGTATTAATCTTCTACATGTGGAGATCCAGTTTTGACAGCACCATTTGTTGAAGATGCTGTTCTTTTTCCATTGGATTTTTTGGGCCCCTTTGTCAAAGACCAAATTTTTGTGGGCTTATATCTGGGTCTTCAACCCTTATCCATTGATCTGTGTGTCTATTTTGAAGCCAGTATCAGGCTGTTTTTATAACTATGGATTTGTTCATCTCACCCCAGTCAGGATGGAAAAAATCTACAATACAAACAACAACAAATGCTGGAGAGGATACAGAGAGAGGGGAACTCTCCTACATTGCTAGTGGGAATGCAGACTCACAAAACCACTCTGGTGAGCCATCTGGAGATTCTTAAAGATATTAAAGATTGAAATGCCATATAATCCTGCAATTACACTTTTGGGAATAACCCCTCATACAGCAAAAATTCACCTCGATAGCATGAGCATGACCATGTTCATAGCAGCACTGTTTACAATAGCAAAGTCATGGAATCAACCCAAATGTCCAACAGTTGACGAGTGGATAAGGAAACTGTGGTACATCTATACAATGGAGTACTACTCAGCCATCAAAAATGATGAATTAATGGAATTTTCTGGGAAATGGATGGGATTAGAAACAATTATAAGTTGTGAAGTATTCCAGACACAGAAAATTAAGCATCGTATGTACTCCCTAATAGGTGGCTCCTAGTACAAAACCCACTTAAAGACACTCAAAGGTAAATCTATGTAATACCTACAGTAATTGCAAAGATTATATATGCAAGGGATGGGGAAAGAGGGACACACCAGTAACAAGGAGAGAGGGGATCATATCACAGCATAGAAAAGAGGCCATCATCAAGGACTGCAAGTAAGTAATGAGACATCTGGTTAAGTTCACAGACTTTCCTTCCTGATCATTTACAACTGATGGGATATGATCTTACCAGAAGGGGAGGGCATATAGTTGGGCAGATAGAAAGTAATCATATCGCAAATGGGTGATTGACCCCTCCCTCACCGCAGTTTCCTAATTTTATTACATCTACCTTTGAATATACTCTTATAACAAGACTCTAATTTAACAGGTTTTTATCTCTGTCCAGGGGGTGACATCCAATACCCATCAGGATGGAGTGAAGGGCACTGTAGGAGCAGCAAAATTGAAAAAAATAAATCAAAGAACCATAGTCCAGAACTTCAGCGACTCTATATCAACCACTTGGAACTAGGCCAGCCTAATCTCTCCCCATCCTGAAGCCCAGGAAAATTTGCGGAAGAGGGGGCAGTAAGATTGTAAGAGCAAAAGGATGGGAGAAGTAACCATATGCAAGATTTTCCACACAAGTAAGGGCCGAACAATCATAATTGGACTTTGCATGCCCTGCACAATGTTTAACACACTATTGACCCCACAAGGTCTAGTGTTTGCTAAAGGCACTAGGATCCTTGGAGGCAAGGGATTGACAGTCACAGTAGTGTTCCTATGCTTAAAGGGAACACAGGAAATCGTTCTGGGAAATGCCACTGGGTCCTTGCACCTCATTGAAGAGGAGGACCCAGAGGAGAGTTTGGCATGCTCATTAAAGGATGCTCCTGGGATGGGAGAGGGAGGCATTGGGGGATGGGGAAGGGAGGGGGATGGGGGGCACAGAGGGATGTGGGCTTGGAGGGACTGGGGGGCCGATATACCTGTTAAGTTTGTATGAGTCGAAATAAAAAAAATGTGAACATGTAGTCATGCTAATTAAAGCAATTGCGCATCCCTTTCAAAGACACTCATCAGCCAGCTAGAACCTAAGAGAAATCTATAAACTTGCATGTTTCCAACATAGTAATTAAAAGATTTTAGTCACTATTGAAATTAGTCCTTTTAACTATACACTTCTTAAATTATATCTAGGAAATTCAGTGTACCTGAGACATCATGCTAATTTAGATTTTTTAAATGTAATAATGTTTCCTATTTGGCTCAGACTTTCCTCACTTAAATCTATATGGGTATCAGGGCATTTTAATGAATATGAAAAATGTACTCAACTGGCAGTGGTAAGAACTCCTATTAAGAAAATCATTAAGGGACGTGAAGTATCTTTGGTGATTGCTCAGAGATTTTATGTAAAGGAATTTCAATGTCTTTGCAAAAACAAGAAGTCACTTCCACCTAAGACAAACCAAAAGGTGACTTTGATATATTCATGTTAATGCTGGATGTCTATAAATCTGCTTAGCAAGTAGATTCGAAATAGTCCTTCCAAAATAAAACTTTATTTTTGCCTCTATTATATATAATGAAGATTGAACCTTCAGTAAATTTTCAAAATTATACTTGTATACATGTCATAAGAAAATGAGGATGTATCTATGAATCATATATGTGATAAAAGGGCATATTTTAAAGAGCCATTATTAAAAACTGATGTTTAATTACTCATTTGTTTAAGTTGGCTCTAGCGGAAATAAAACTTTAAAGTTTACATTTAAGAAATCTATTATTAAACTTATATTTAGTTGATCATGAACATATATATGGTTACTATGAGAGAAAGAAAATCTTGTTAGGCAGTTTAGACAAAGTAGAAAGGCCATACTTGAGAAGGTCTTTGAAAGTCATCCTCCCTTGCAATGATTATCATGAAGAAATACATACTGCTAATCTTGAGGAGCTGGTTCTAATCCTTCACAGAGATAGGGTGTCCAACTTCCCTCAACTCTCTGTTTATGAAAGAACATGGAGATGAGTTCTTGGTTGTAGATAAACTCTACTATGGGATGGTCCACAAGATTAACTGGCTTGGGCCCCAATATGAACAAATCAATGTGATACAGAGGATCAAAAGCTCCAATCAGGTTTGCAGAAATTGGAGTTAACCAATAAGAAAAACCACTTCCTTCTCCCCACTTCTGGCTTGCCTAACTCAATAAATACTCCTGACTTTGACAGCCATCAGACAGCTCTCTTACCTCCTGCAGATTCAATGTCCACGAGTTCTGTTATTTCTCTCCTCTAATAAACTCTGCCTTAATCCTCTGCCTGTACTCTGGCTTCATTCAATATTTGACTCCCAAACACAAGAACCTGGACATTGAAACCTCCCCAACAACAACTATATATATATATATATATATATATGTACACACATATATCTTTACAGAAAAAAATCATTGACCTTTACCTGATCAACAAGTAGCAACTGCATTTTATTTAGTAATCTAATTATTCCATGCATCTAAAGAGTTAAGGTAGTATAACTGGAAGAAAACCATCAAAAATTGAGGACATTCAATTCAAAACATTTCTTAACTTTTTTAAATGGCAGAAGTATCAGCTGCTTTAGCTAAATGTGAATTATTATATTTTGCATTAAGTTATGTCAAAATTCTTTTCTGTCTTCATGAGGCTTAATTATCTTGGAGTGTACTCTGTGACCTCAAATAAAATCTAGAAAATAAAAGGTTACTGTCCATCAATATTTAATATAATCAAATTATACATGAGAATTGTGAAAGAAAAGGAACAATCAGTCATACAAACCAGTAAAATTAATTGTCAAGCTTATGAAAACCTAATTACTATTTTCATAGATCTGCTTAAAACCTTTTCTTTAAAACTAACACAGCAGACGTATTTAAAATCTATACATTTTCATATCTATCCATGTAGAAAATAATTCCTTTCCTAGTAAAATTTCCATAGAATATATTTCAAAAATCCTTATTATAAGCCCGATAAATAAAGTAAGAAACCATGAATGGTACACAAGTGAACAGAAAGCAAATTAGCTCTTAATATTTATTGATAATGATATGTCAAATTTCGACAAATGCGAATGGTAACTAATATTGTAAAAAAGCTTTTTCAAAGAATCTTGAGTTAATTATGCCTGTGTGAATTGAAAGGATTGCTGCCTTCATATCCAGTTTTCTATTTGGCTAGCTTTGATTTTCTATAAGAAACTTTTCATAGTTAGATACAGGTGCCAACTTGACAGTTGAGGTTTTAACTCTGGAAAAATTTGTAGATAATTAGTAGTTTAGGTAAGCCAAGGGTCAGAAGATGATTGTCTAGTTGATGAGAAAGTTCCAGCCCATTTTGGGTGGGACTAGTGCCTTGTCAGGTGAATAAAATGGTGGGAACTGTTTGAGAAAGTTGGCATCTGCTATGTACTTGGACAGACATGCTGGCCTGGCAAGTAAGGATTGTCCTTTTCTCAGTCATTCCATGAATACAGTGTAACCAGTAACCTTGGCTTCTGGTGTTGGTATGAGCTTTAAATTCTGCTAAAGTTACTCTGCATTGTTGATGATAAATTCATCATTAGATAGCTAAAGGGAACATGGTGGTCTAATTTGGCTTTCAAATAGTACAGTTATAGTTTCTTGTCCAGCTTGGCACAAGAGTTCCTTGTAGGTTCTCTGATAGTATGTTTAGCCATGAGTTATTCTATTTCTGTGAATGATGTATTCCCAGACAGTGATTTTTGGTTGAAGCTTTTCAGGTAACAAAGACAGATCTATACTGAAAAAAATATGTTTACTCCTTTGATAATTTATTTCTATTCATTCCAGGACAGAAATGGCTTGACATGGTCAAATTGCCACCTATTCATTTGTTTCTCTCAAGAACTGATAAATAACAAATTTGTCTTTGTTCTTAAAAGGTGATACATTAAGAGGTAAAAATAGCTCTGCGTTTGCCATTGAGATGTGATATTGCTGAAGCTACATATAGTTGTCATTATTGCCTTTATAACTGCTGTCTTCATATTATCACTTTATTCATCTAGAGTATATTATTGATAAAAGTTAATGAATCATAATTAGTCAAGCATTTTTCTTTATTTCTAATACCTATTTCGTGGGAGAAGGTATTGTGTATATAACATCATACTTTTTGCCCAATCCTGTATGTGCACATCATATTTAGTTCTGACTTTGTCTCTGCTGTGTATGTCTGTGTACCTATTGTTGAATATGATCATGTGTAAAATGGTGGTTCTATATACCTTTATTTTTGTCCAAAAACTTGTTTAATTGAATAAAAAAGCAAGAACTTACTCAAATTAATGTAGGCTTGAAGGTATGACTTAATGCAATATATTTAAACTTTTCCTTTTTGTGTAAAATACTACTGTTTGGATTTTGATGTCATTGACTGTTGCAGTTCACTTACATGGTTGCTGATAAATGACCATCAAACAGCTTAAGAGAACTGGGGATTTATTTTCTCCGATAATTTCTGGTTACAGTTATTTGTGTATCTTAGCAAGAGAGCTCACACTGGCACCAAGGCTGAGGGAACTGGCCACAAAATCTCTGAATAATCGCTGAGAGAGGGATGATCCTTATTTGCTAGACCAGCATGTCTGGCCAAGTGTACACAAGGATGCCAACTTTCTCAACCAACTCTCTGTATTTTGTTCCAGTACCTAGTCCCATCTTCTATGGGATGGGCCTTCCCCATCAGCTAGGTAATCTCAGGCAGGTTTGCTCTGGACTTAACTCAACCAATAATTCTCTACAAATGTGTCCACAGTTCAAACCCTCAACTGCCAAATTGACACTTTGTGCATAACTATGACATTGACATTGTTCCAAATGTGCACATGCTCTGAACCTCAATAATTGTCACAGATTTTAAAAATATGCTTTCCCTGAGTACCTATGTCTCAGGTCCCTTGCCTCTCTTATTTATAGAACTTCCATTGCCAGGTCCTCTCCCTCTGTGTCTTTCCCATTCCCAGAGTGGAATATGTTGTGGCCATTTCTCCATATGGCCATGTCTCAAGATCCTCAGGGCTTCTCATCCCAGTGCACTGCCACCACTCCCTGCACTAGACACAAAATAAATAAAAATATAGGAATCCTCCAGCTACCACAGATACTAAAGTCTCCTACCTATCCACCTATCCATCCACTAAGAGAGGATCCTGAGAAACTCACCATTAAACACAAGAGAACTGTACTACAAAACTATAAGATAAATACCCCCATTTTTGTCCTAGCTAAATATACATAACCTAAAATCTTTAATAAGTTTAAAAATAGTTGGATTTTCGTTAGTATACAGTTCAAATAAGCTTTTGATCCCTCGTTTTTCTATCTAAGTTATATATATCGAACCTTTACAGCATAATATTCCTTAACATCTGGGGAATCCTACTAAATTTAATATCCCACTACAAGTTGTAGTACCCACACAATATCCTCTTTTCAAAACTACTTCAATACTTAAGCCAAATGTCACCGCTAACAAGGTAAAAGCTAATGAATTGAAAACAATACACAGTTTTGGGCCATTTACACCCTGACAGGTGCCCAGGAACTAGTGTAGGCACCCTACAGGTAACCCAGTGTTTGTATATATAGAGAGTCGTGGGAAAGGAGAACAGAAAAGATGAGAAGGAATGTGGGGGAATAGTTAATGGGCAATGAAAACACATAAATTCATGGTTAACACACTTTAAAATAGGTAATTAATGTATTACAAAGAAAAAAATAAAAAAAAGAATTTTCTTTAGAAAGATAATAAAACTTTACTCAAATTAATCAAAAGAAAGAAGATTATACATTAAGACAATTAAAGGTGAAAAGGTAGACATGCTAAGAAATGTAAATGAAATTTAGAAAATCAAAAGTGAATAACTCCAAAACTTATACCAATGAAATACAAAACCTTTAAAAATAGATGAATTTCTAGATGTATGTCACTTATTAAAACTGAAAAAAGATGAAATAAAATATTTACACAAATATATATTAAACAGTAAAATTAATACAGTAATAAAAACACAAACCCAAAATACTAGATACGGATGGATTTATTGAGGAATACTACAAGATATTCAAAGCAAAACACACGAATTGTAGCTATAAAATAGAAAAGGAATGAAACCAGTATCATCATGAAAGCAAAGCTGATGAAGATACAACAAAAAGACAAATTATATTATATTCCCCCTGATGAACATACTCAATTAAATTTTAAGCAGAATTAAAGATGAAAACAAAAAGATCATTCACCATCATCAAGTTGGCTTCATTCTAGTGATGCAGGGATGGTTTATCATAAATGAATAAATAGATGTAATTTATCACACAGAACCATATTGTCTCTGCATCATTTTATAATAAATATCCTGAGGAGATTGGGAATATAAAGGAGCCTATCTCATCATTATAAAGCCTATATTATAATTTTATGGCAAATTTCATGCTAAAGGAAAAATTCAAAAAGTTCACACTATTAATATCAAGAACAAGATAAGGTTGTCCACTCTCTCATTCAATATAGTGCTTAAAGCATCACAAAATACAAATAAATAAATTACTAAATAAGTAAACCTTGGAATAAATCTAACCAAATAAGTGAAAGACCTTTACAATGAAAATTTAGAAATTATTCCATTTGCAGGTGGTCCATGACAGCTGTCCTTATGGTTGCAAATGAGTTTATCAAGTACAAAGCAAGCAAAAGTAAAAGGATCAAACAGTATTTAATAAGAAGTAAAATGATAAATCATATGTCTCAATAATGAGAAGAAACGACTGTAGTAGCCTGGTTGAGAGAGCAAGTTAAAGCTAAATTACAAGTAAATGGATTCAAATTGAGTACTTAAAACCTCTAACAGAAACTGATCAGGGAAGCCCTTCTGAAGCAATCATGCTGAACTTCCAGACTGAGATATTTCCAAACAGAGCTGAGCATTCACTCTATGAATGAGTGTCTTCCTTACTCTCACTACAAGGATATTTGTACTATGAGATAAGAAGCAGTAATCTCATTTGGCAAGGTTTTACCTTTAAACTTTTCCCAATGGTGCAATGTGTTTAATAACTTATGTCATTTGCTATTTTTCATACTCCCTGTTAAAGAGCCAAAGGTCTAGCATGCCTCAGGACAGGATGTGTATAGGGAGACATGAAACAAAAAAGCTTGAGTCAGAGATAAAATGACATATTTAGATTTGAGACTCAACTCTCAATAAGTATGATCAGCATGTGATTATGTAACAATGTAATTTATACTACAAACACTGAAAAAGAGTTGATGAAGACATTAGAAGATGATAATACCTGTAGGTTTATGGATCAGAAAAGTCTATATTGTGAAATTCTTCAACCTACCAAAGCAATCTTCAGATTCAATGTAATTCCAATCTAATTCCAAAGACCACACTTTGCAGATACAGAAAAAGAAAAAAAACCCTCCGCGCCACTCTGCCAGCTCCCCAGGTGAGTGAGTGAGAGAGCCCGTCCCAGCCTAGTCCCCCCAGCCCCCCCCCCAGCCCCCTGCCTCCCGGTGAGCACCCAGGCCGACTCTGGCTTAGCCTGGACCCCCGCCCCGGACCCCAGCCCCTGGCATCCTCCTGCCCCCCGCATGTTCCGCTCCCCCCCCCCCAGGTCCCAGGTGAGGAATTCTGCCATCAATATCAGACCCTCTGCCCCTCCGGCCCACCGGGAACCTACACACATGGTCCACGGAAGACACACTGCTACTCAGAATTCAATAGAGTCCAAAGGAAACTCAAGCAAAACTCTAAGGAACAAAGGGAACACGGGCCATACATCTGGAATCCTCTACAATCATTATATCACCTGGGCAAAATTCTTCACATCCATCCCAAAGATAAGTAAACCTTTATTTTTTTCACCTTACTGATCCTTTCTAGTATCAATTGCTGTAGATCAACTTCCTCATACAGCCACCCCAAAAGCATACAACTCCAGGGAGTACACCATTCACTCTCACATATCGCCAAGATGCTAAATTGTAAAAGTGCACTACCATGCTAATATTCACCCCCTGGTTACTAAACCTGACTTAACTGATGTACTAACAGCCTAATAGTCTCATCTAAGATATAACAATAACAATACACAAACATACCCAATCCAAGGCAAGCACTAGTAATAACTGGCAAGTGTAACAATACCAACTACATCAGTTCAGTGAAAAACACACAGAAACTGAATGGTCCTACAAAACAAAACAACAATGCCCGAGTCAAAGTGCAGATCCATGAGAAACAAAACCCAAGAAGACCAAGCACCCACCGAAAGAATTAATCCCATAATGATGGATTCTGACCAGAAAAAATTCACAGAAAATAGCCATGAAAGCCAGACCCAACATAATGACTTTCAGAGTATGATCATAACCATGATTAATACTATGAAAGAGGAAATCTGAGAAGAGTTAAACAACCGTATCAACCACTTTGAACAGGAACATAACAGGCACTTGGAGGAGTTGAGAAAAACAGTTCAAGAAACAAAAATAGCCATAGAGCAGTTAAAACAGTCTCAGGCAGAGTTTAAAATTGAACTAAAAGAGAAGTTATCTTCAACCCAAAACTCAACAGAGAGTCTTATCAGCAGAACAAATGAGGCAGAAAATAGAATTTCAGATCTTGAAGACAAAGTGGGAGAATTAACCAGCTCAATGGAAGAGATTGTTAAAACCAAAAAGATACTGGAGAGGAACATTCAAGAGATATGGGACACCCTGAAGAAGGCTAACATGCACATTCATGGACTACCAGAACAAGAATCCCAAAATACCACACCTGAGGAAATATTTCAATTCATCATAAATGAAAACTTCCCACAACTAAAGAATGAGAGGCCTATTGAAATACAAAAGGCATTTAGCACACCAAACAGATATGACCAAAATAGAAAATCGCCATGGCAAATAATAGTCAAAACACTCCACATTCAAGACAAAGAAAAGGTGCTAAGAGCTTCAAGAGACAAAAAGCAACTAACCTTTAAAGGTAAACCTATTAGAATAACAAATGACTTCTCAATGGAAACAGTAAAAGCGAGGAGAGATTGGAGAGTCATACTTCAAGTATTAAATGAGCAAAAATGCCAACCCAGACTTATATACCTGGCAAAACTATCTGTCCTGATTGAAGGAGAAAGAAAAGTTTTCCAGCACAAAGACAACTTGAAGGGATACATATCCACCAAACCAGGCCTTCAAAAAAAATGCTATAGGGGCTGGAGAGGTGGCTCAGGGGTTAAGCCTCCGCCTTGCAGGCGGAAGGTCCCAAGTTCGGATCCCAGATCCCACGTATAGACGCCAGGCAGAAGCAGGGGCGGCCTGCGCTTCTGGTCCTGGTAGGGCGGAGCCTGTGAATCCCGGGGCAGAAGGAGGTGGAGGCGTCCATGGTGGTTCGCGAATTCGTCCGTGGTTCTACACATACTCAGACACACACCCACAGACACACACGCGTGCATGCACATACACACGCATACGCACACAGTTGAATAAATAATAATAATAATAAAAAAATGCTATAAATGATACTTAAGCTTGAAGATAAGAACAAGCGTATCCAGGAGGACAGAAGGGAAGTATAACCTCACCAAAACAAAAATAAAAAACAACACACTTAAAAAATCTACTAAACATAAAAAATGTCCAGAATTAAAAATAATTTCTCCATTATAACATTAAATGTCAATGGCATTAACTCACCGATTAAGAGACACAGATTACAAATTTGGATTAAAAAACCACAATCCAGCAATCTTCTGCCTTCAAGAAACTCATCTCACCACAAAAGATAGGCAAATCCTAAGAATGAAAGGCTGGTCCAAAATCTTTCAAGCTAATGGAATGAGGAAACAGGCAGAGGTAGCAATTATGATTTCAGACAAAGTGCACTTCAAACCAAAGAAAATCATAAGAGACACAGATAGATACTACATTTTAGTCCCAGGTACAATTCACCAGGAAGACTTCACAATACTGAACATACATGCACCCAATATGAGCTCCTCCACATTCATTAAGAAAACCCTACAGCATCTAAAGCAAGAAATCAAACCCCAAATGATAAATCTTGGGGACTTCAACATTGCCCTCTCGACATGGGATAGATCAACAGGTCAAAAGGTTAACAGAGACACTTTGGAACTTAATCAAACCCTGAAAAAATGGACCTTACAGATCTCTATCGCACTATTCACTTAGGCACCAAAGAATACACATTTTTCTCAGCAGCACACGGAACTTTCTCCAAAATAGATCACATACTGGGCCACAAAACAAATCTACACATATACAAAATTTGAAATTCTAAACTGTGCCCTATCAGACCACCACGGCCTAAAGCTGGACATCCACAACACAACAAACAACAGAAAATACACTAACTCCTGGAAACTTAACACTATGATGCTGAATGAGAACTGGATTCAGGAAGAAATTTAAAAGGAAATTCAAGATTTCCTGAAAGCGAATGATAATGAAAATACAACTTACCAAAATCTCTGGGACACAATGAAAGCTGTCCTAAGAGGTAAGTTCATAGCTCTTAATGCCTACATCAAAAAAATGGAAACATCAGAAATAAACAACTTAACAATGCAGCTTAAAGCTTTAGAGAAACTAGAGTAATCTGATCCCAAAAGTAGTAGAAGAGAGGAGATTAGCAAAATAAGGGGAGAAACATCTGAAATCGAGATTAAGAAAACAATAGAAAAAATCAACCAGTCAAAAAGCTGGTTCTTTGAAAAAATTAATAAGATTGATACACCCCTAGCTAAATTAACCAAAAGCAGGAGAGAGAAAACCCAAATTAACAAAATTAGAAATGAACATGGAGTTATCACTACTGATACCCAAGAAATCCAGAGAATTATAATATCATATTTCAAAAACTTATACTCTGTGAAGGTTGACAGCACAAAAGAGATGGATGAATTTCTAAGTATACACAACTTACTTAATTGAACCAGGAAGTTGGGAATTATTTAAATAGTCATATAACATATAAGAAAATTGAGGAAGTAATCTTGAATCTTCCCACTAAAAAATGTCCTGGACCAGATGGATTCAGCACAGAGTTCTACCAGATATTTAAGGAGTTAATAACACCAATATTCCTTAAACTGTTCCATCAAATAGCAAAGGAAGGAACACTACCAAATTCCTTCTATGAAGCTAATATTGTTTTAATCCCAAAACCTAATAAAGATTCATTTAAAAAAGAAAACTAGAGGCTGATCTCTTTGATGAACACAGACACAAAGATTCTCAACAAATCTTAGCAAATCATATTCAAAAACATATCAAAAAGATCATTCACGGGGCCAAGTAGGCTTCATCCCCTGCACACAAGGTTAGTTCAACATACAAAAATCAATAAATGTAATTCATCATGTAAACCAGTCCAAAGTCCAAGACCACATGATATTCTCAATAGATGCAGAAAAAGCTTTTCACAAGATACAAAAGCCCTTTATGATCAAAACCCTAGACACAGTTGGAATGGAAGGAACTTTTATCAGTATAATAAAAGCTGTATACAGCAAACCAACAGCAAGGATTTTACTCAATGGGAAAAAACTTGAAGCATTCCCGCTTCAATCAGGAACTACACAAGGCTGTCCACTCTCACCACTTCTATTCAATATTGTACTTGAAGTCTTAGCTGAAGCCATAAGACAAGAAAGGGACATAAGAGGGTTTCAAATTGACAAGGAAGAAGTCAAGTTATCCCTATTTGCAGATGACATGATCTTATACCTGAGTGATCCCAAAAACTCCACCAGGTAGCTCCTTGAACTAATTGAGAAGTTCAGCAGGGTGGCAGGATACAAAATAAATGTGCAAAAATCAGAAGCCTTCCTATATGCCCAGAATGAAAGAAGTGAAAAAGCCCTGAGCGAAACAATCCCATTTACTATAGCCCCTAAAAAAATGAAATACCTTGGTATAAACCTAACCAAGGAAGTACAAGAACTTTACAATGTAAACTTTAAAACCCTAAAGAAAGAAATTGCAGAAGACACCAGAAGGTGGAAAGACCTCCCATGTTCCTGGATTGGCAGAATCAACATCATAAAAATGACCATCCTACCAAAGGCAATATACAAATTCAATGCTATACCAATTAAAATCCCAGAGCAATTCTTTGAAGAAGTTGACCAAAGAACCTCAAAATTCATATGGAGGCACAAAAGACCCAGGAGAGCAAAGACAATTCTGAGTAAAAAAAAAAAAAAAACACAGCTGGAGGTATTACTATACCAAACCTTAGTCTATACTACAAATCCATAGTTATATAAACAGCCTGGTACTCGCTCCAAAATAGACACACAGATCAATGGATAAGGATTGAAGACCCACATATAAGCCCACAAAATTACAGCCATTTGGTCTTTCACAAAGGGGCCCAAAGAATCCAATGGAAAAAAAAAAACAGCATCTTCAACAAATGGTGCTGGCAAAACTGGATCTCCACATGCAGAAGATTAAAGCTGGACCCGTACTTGGTCACCATGTACAAGACTTAATTTCAAATGGATCAAGATCCTTGATATAAGGCCAGAGACTATACAAACCATAGTTGAAAGGATAGGGAACTCCCTCGAGCGGATTGGGCTAGGCCAACAGTTCCTAAACAGACATTCAATGGCACAGTCAGATAAAGAGATTGTAACCCCCGCTCAAAGGCAACCCACAGAATAGGAGAAAATCTTCACTAACCACATGTCTGATAGAACTCTACTGTCCAGAGTGCACAAAGAACTTAGAAAACTAAACACCAAGGAAACTAATGACCCAATTAAAAAATGGGCTCTGGAACTTAAAAGAAACTTTACCAAGGAAGAAATTAAAATATCTAACAAATATCTTAAAAAATCCTCCACTTCTTTAGCCATCAGGAAATGCAAATCAAAACTTCCCTGAGATACCATCTCACCCCCGTCAGGATGGCAAAAATCCACAATACAAATAACAACAAATGCTGGAGAGGATGTGAAGAGTGGGGAACTCTGCTACATTGCTGGTGGGAATGCAGGTTCATACAGCCACTCTGGCGAGCCGTATGGAGATTCTTAAAGAGATTAAAAATTGAAATGCTATATGACCCTGCTATTCCACTTTTGGGAATAACCCCCCATGTAGCAGAGGTTCACCTCGATAGCACAAGCACGACCATATTCATAGCAGCACTGTTCATAATAGTAAAGTCATGGAATCCACCCAAATGTCCAACAGTTGACGAGTGGATAAGGAAATTGTGGTGCATCTATACAATGGAGTACTACTCAGCCATCAAAAATGATGAATTACTGGAATTTGCTAGGAAATGGATGTCATTAGAAACAATTATATTAAGTGAAGTATCCCAAACCCAGAAAATTAAGCACTGTATGTACTCCCTCATAGATGGCTCCTACTACCAAACCCACCCAGCCCACCTTGAGACACTCAAAGGTAAATCTATGTAATACCTACAGTAATTGCAAGGATTATGAACAGGAGGGATGGGGTTGGAGGGCCACACCAGAAACAAAGAGTGAAGTGACCATGTTACAGCAGAGAAAATAGGCCTCCATCAAGGACTGCAAGTAAGTAATGTGACACCTGGTTAAGTTCACAAATGTTCGTTCCTGATCATTTTCAACTGAGGGGGTACGATCTCCCCAGAAGGGAAAGGCATATAGTCTGGCAGATAAAAAGTAACCATTTTGCAAATGGGTGATTGACCCCTCCCTCACTGTGGTTTCCTGCTTTTTTACATCTATCTTTGAATGGGCTCTTATAACAAGACTCTAGTTTAACAGCTTTTTGTCTCTGGCCAGGGAGTGACATACAGTACCCATCAGGAGGAGTGAAGGGCATTGCAGGAGCAGCAAAACTGCAAAAGAAATCAACAAACCATAATCCAGAACTTCAGAGACTCTATATGAACCACCTAGTACTAGGCCAGCCTACTCTCTCCCCATCCTGAAGCTCAGGGAAATTTGCGGAAGAGGGGGTGGTAAGATTGTAAGAGCACAAGGACGGGAGGAGCAATGATATGAAGATACTCTACACAAGTTAGGGCCGAAGCAATCACAATTGGACTTTGCATGCCCTGCGCAATGTCCAGCACACTATTGACCACACAAAGTCTAGCATTTGTTAAAGGGACCAAGATCCTTGGAGGCAAGGGATTGACAGCCACAGTAGTGTTCCTATGCTTATGGGGAACACAGGATAGCATTCAGGGGAATGCCACTGGGTCTTCGCATGTCATCGGAGAGGAGAGCCCAGAGGAGAATCTGGCAGGCACATTAAAGGATTCTCCGGGGATTGGGGGGTAGGTACTCGGGGATGGAGAGGGAGGGGTGAGGGAGGGGGAGTAGGGTGGTCGGGGGGGAAAATAGGGAAGGAGGGATCCAGTGTACCTACTAAGTTTGTATGAGCAGAAATAATAATAAAAAATGTTTAAAAAATAAAACTGAGTATCTGTGTCTAGCTACATATCATTTCCAATTGCCACTGCATGATTTTACCAGCCTGTTTGCCAATTAAAGGTATCTAGAAACCACAACAGAAGTACATATTCCTCCTCACATATGCTGGTCTTTCAAGGTCAAAAAAACTTACACCCTTCTTACTTCTTCCCCTCCCCCATGTCAGAACACTATGTAGCATGGTATATTTATGGTTTATAATGTTCATTTAGGATTCAGGATTGTTGTTTTTCTACTGATTTTACTTTAATCTTCCAACTCTACAATTTGTGGGCCCTAGCAGTATTACAACATTCCTATTCTATTTACTTTACCCACCCCTATTTTTCCAATTCTAATACTCATCCCTATTACTACCCACCCTATATCTCTTGACAACTAATTTTATTATCTAAAATTCAAGTGTATACCAGACATATACCCGGTCGTTTATCCTCCCATAGTTATGATACATAAGGAGGCACTGTTGTCAATTTACTATTGGGGGGAGAAAAGGAACTTTTATAGACAAAGGCCACCAAGGCATGAAACAGGCATCCAATTGTATCACAAGCTCAAGACATCCTACAGATGCTAATGGTCAAGTTCAATGTCACTCAGCACAGGGGGCAGGTAGATACTTGAAAGCCAATTAGGGCTCTATGTGAAGTGATCAGGTTACACCCAAGACCCTTGCCCTCAGCGCCATCTTCAGTCCCATGTTCTGGGCCATGCCCTGTGGCATATGCTGGGCGGCCCACAGGAAATAACAGACTACATAGAGATTTTCATTAAGTTGAAAATATTGTCCTACTCCTCTTTGCTGAACATAAGTGAAAACTTGGGAAATATGGGGAATTCAATGTGCAGACTAGATCCAGTACCATCAGCACTCAAGTCCATATTAGGGGTCGTGGGTTTGACATTTCTGATCCAGGCATTGCCAGAGTGTGGAAATTGACTCTTGAGTTGGCTCCGTGGGCTCAGGCCACCAACATATTTTTTGACCAGCCTTTTATTTTTAGGACGTGCCTATCTTTTGTGGTGAGATGGGTTTCCTGCAGGCAGCAGATTGATGGATTGTGATTTTTAATCCAAGTTTGTAATCTGTGTCTCTGGATTGGTGAGTTAAGTCCATTAACATTTAATGTATAATGGAAAAACTATTTTTAATTCCAGACATTTACTATGATTAGTGGCTTTGGTAAGTGTATTGTTACACATTTAGGTTTTGGTAGTATTATATGTCCCTTCTGTTCTCCTGGATATGCCTGTTTTTTTCTTCAAGCTTGAGTGTGTCTAGCATTTTTTGAAGGCCTGGTTTGGTGGACATGTATCCCTTCAAGTTCTTTGTGCTGGAAGATTTTTCTTTCTCCCTCAATCATGATGGATAGTTTTGTGGGGTATATCAGCCTGGGTTGACATTTTTGCTCATTCAGTACTTGAAGTATATCTCTCCAAGCTCTTCTTGCTTTTACTGTTTCGGCTGAGAATTCGTTTGTGATTTTAATAGGTTTACCTTTAAAAGTGACTTTTTTTTTTCCCCTTGATGCTCTCAGCACCATTTCTTTATCTTGAATGTGAAGTGTTTTAACTATTATTTGCCATGGTGAGTTTCTATTTTGGTCATATCTGTTTGGGGTGCAGAATGCCTCTTGTATATGGATGGGCCTCTCTTTTTTTAGATGAGGAAAGTTTTCCTTGATGATCACTTAAAAAATTTCCTCAGGTGTGGTATTTTGAGATTCTTGCTCTGGTATTCCATGGATATGCATGTTAGGCTTCTTCAGGGTGTCCCATAACTCTTGAATATTTCTCTCAAGTATCTCTTGAGTATCTTTTTGGTTTTAACAACCTCTTCCATTGAGCTGGTTAATACTCCCACTTTGTCTTCAAGGTCTGAAATTCTGTTTTCTGCTTCATTAGTTCTGCTGATAAGACTCTGTTGAGTTCTGGATTGAAGATAACTTCTCTTTTAGTTCAGTTTTAAACTCTTCTTGAGTCTGTTTTAACTGCTCTATGCTTATTTTTGTTTCTTCAACTGGTTTTCTCAACTCCTCCAGGTGTCTGTTGTGTTCCTGTTCAAAATGGTTTATGTGGTTATTTAATTCCTCCCAGGTTTCATAGTATTTAACATGGTACTGACCATGTTTTGAAAGTCGTTATCCTGGGTCAGGCTTTCTTGGCCATTTTCCATGGGTTTGTTCTGGTTGGAGTCTAACATTATGGGATTAACTCCTTCAGTGGGAGATTTGTTTACTTGGGTGTTGTTTCTCTTTGACTTGGGCATTGTCCTTTTATCTCTTGAGACCTTCTTTCAATTTCTGTACGTTTTACACTGAACTGAATTATTTGGCCTGAAGTTTTGGGGTTGGGCAGGGGTGGAGCTTACCTGGGTCATGGTGAGTCTGGCTGGATTGCGTGCCTCCCAGGTGGTGGGTTGGGGAAAGGGAGGATGCAGCACCGAAGGGCGCTATTTAACCTGGGGAGCTGGAGCGTGGCCCGGGAGGATGGGGTCCTCTCCAGCCCAGCTCAGCTCCAGCTCCGGCTGGCTGGTGGGAGGAGCTGGGTCCCTTGGGCTGCCTGGGGTTCTGGGGTTGGGCAGGGGCAGAGCTTACCTAGGTCGTGTTGAGTCTCGGCTGGACTGGGTGTCTGGGGCAGCGGGTTGGGGAAAAGGGGACTGATCACTTTTAAAAATAATATTTGGTAAAACTAACAAGTTGGAAAAAAACAGATGTGTGTGTTTACAAAATGGGCCATACAATTTTGTAAAGCCTCTTCAGCTCTTGCAGGAAGATGGTAGCGATTACTAGAAACTGACCAACTCAGCTATTTCCCATGTATCTCTCAGACACTCAATCTTCCCACAATAATCTACTTCTGACCTTATTTCCCTAAACCCATAACCCCAATTAATTCGAACCACTCCTGGCTTCCTCCACTCCTCCTTCTCCTCACTCTATAATATCCTTAGTCTGCCAGTGTTTATTGGGACCCTAGTTTCATCCCCTTCTTTCCTCAGCAGGTTTTCTTAAATAAAGCCTGTTCTGTCAGACAGACTTCTTGATTGCTTTTCTTCCTACTGACCTCACAGTATACATGTATTTCTGTGTATATGTGGAAAAATTCTGGGTATACACATTTCTATGTATGCATTTGTATGCATTTTTGATTTTTATCTCAGATTTGGGGATTATCTTCATTTAATTTGGGGCACTACTTTCATATTTATTTATTTACTTTTTCTAAAAAATATGGAATGCCTCACAAATTTGTGTGTCATCCTTGTGTAGGGGCCATGCTAATATTCTCTGTATTGTTCCAATTTTTAGTACATGTGCTGTTGAAGTGAGCACTATTTTCAAATTTATATGTACTTATTTAATTTTTAATTTGATAGATACTGTTAAACATCTTCAACACTATACACTACAAAACCTAATTTCTATAGATAACCTATGGTCATAAATAATTAATATATTTTTCCTTAATTATAAATTAAAATAGACATGTAAATAAATGAAGAGTCTCAGTCAAGTTTTTCCAACATAAGCTCATGTGAAATACAAGTGAATAGATGAAGAACTAGCAAAATTACCCAATGCAGTTTAAAATGATCAGGCTTTAACAGTCATCTCCCAAAATCTACTTTTTAGTGATAAGTAATTATATTTTCTCTGTGAATTTTTACTATTGTAACTTATTTTAAGACAAGACTGGAAATCATTTTCTGTTTCTGGGAAGTCATATTTTATTCTAGATACTGTGAGTGTATTCTGTCAAAATGGTTTATGTCTAATGACCAATTTCTAAAATATGGTTTCTAGGCAGTTGAACAACTCTTTTAATGTTTCTATAAATCTTGAAAAGAAAAAGCACATGAATATTAATATATGGCAACATTAGCAAGTTAAGTGGTGACAAATGAAAGATGGTCTCTAAGAGAACAGAATTTGTAATTCAGACTGTGGAATCTACTGATAGAGAAGAACATAATGAGTGAATTTAACATCAAATATATTTCTGAAAAGAAAGTTCTAAAGTCATGTTATATGTTGCATTTTAAATAAAATATTCTTAAACTCTGGGATCTGGGACTGAGAATATTTATAAATTATTGTGCATATTTATAACATGGTAAGCATATTTAGTCAAATATGAATATATAATCTAAAATAGGGAAGGAACTGGTAGAATGATTCCAACTGTAATTGAATCGTGAGGACTTTCTTTAAGTTTTTACAAGACTTTGGAAAGCACAGTTTTTATCATTGTACCTTCAGCTGTGAAACTTGCTTAAAGGATAATCAAACAATGATAGTAGTTAACATATTTAGTGCAAAACATGTGCTGGGCTCTTATAATGTGATTGCTGTAATTACCTGTAAAAGTTTACCTCAACCTTCTGATGTGATTTTATCATAATAAATCAAGGTTAAGCTCCTTGCTTAACTTCCTTGGAATAAATCCCAGGAATATCTAGAGTCTCAGGCTATTAATTACTTACATTTCTACAAAATAACAATTGAAGCAAAGATGACAATTTTGAAAGAGCATGATCTGGGCATTGGTTACTAATATGTTTACTTTTAAATATACACATTATTACAATGACATGAATTATTATTTTGGAATTTAGTTCTTTTCTGAAAACATTACTAAAACAAAGCCAACATAGTCCTGGAGATTGTGAAATTTTGCTGAATACGTGTTTCTGGCTATCTCAGTGATAACCAGCAATTATTAGTCATTGCCTAAATCAGGTCTATTATTATTGCAACATTTACAGAAATTGAGAAGGGGGAAGCTATCAAATTAAGAAATTAGTATAGTTTTTTAAATATTCCTTTGTATAGAAAGACTGGAAACCTTCCTCACCTGGATTATAAATGAACAGTGCATATTAAGGATCAAGCTGTCATAGTTAAGCACAGGTGTCAACTTGATTCTTGAGGGTTTGGGCTCTGGGCACAGTTGTGGAGAGTTGATGGTTGAGTTAAGCCCAGAGCAAACCTGAAGGAGATTGTCTAGTTTGTGGGGAAGACCCAGCCCATGGTGGGTGGGATTAGGCCCTGGATAAATCACAGAGAGCTGGTTGAGAGAGTGGGCATCCTTCTGTATACTTGGCCAGACATGCTGGTCTGGTAAGTAAGGATTGTCCATCTCTCAGCCATTATGGTGGACAGTTCCCCCAGCCCTGGTGTTGGTGTGTGCTCTCCCGTCAAGCTGGACTATGAACTGTAACCAGACTGTCGTAAGAAAGTAAACTCCTTGTTCCCTTAAACTGAGTGATGGTCATTTATCAGCAACCATGCAGGCGGACTACAACACAAGCTGACATCAGGGATGTGCAATGTGATACATAAATTCTTTTTTATTATATTTATTTATTTTTTCCCAATAATACAAGCTTAATAGGTACTCCATTCCCTTCATTCCCTCTACCCCTCCCAAGTTCCCCTTGCACCCTCTCCCCCTTTTCTCCTTCCTTTCACCACCTTCCTCCCTTTCTCCCAGTACCGTCCCATTCTCTCCTCCCATTCCCTGGAGCATCCTTTAATGTGAATGTCAAACTTCCCTCTGCATCCTCCACTCTGGTGGGGTGTAAGGACTCAGTGGCATTGCCCAGAGCCCTTTCTTATGCTTTCCTTTAGTATGGGAACACTATTGTGACTGTTAATCCCTTGCCTCTAAGGATTCTAGTGCCTGTGATCCATGCTAGACTTTGGAGGGTCGTTGACATGTCAGTCATCGCACAGGTCATGCAAAGTCCCATTATGGCTACTGAAGCCCTAACTTGTGTGGAGTATCTTGTGTATCATTGCTCTTCCCCATCTTCAGGCTCTTACAATCTTACCGTCCCCTCTTCTGCAAATTTCCCTGAGCTTTAGGATGGGGAAAGATTTGACTGATCTGGTTCCAGGTAGTTAATGTAGGGTCTCAGAAGTTCTGGTTTATAGTTTGTTGTCGTTTTCAGTTTTGCTGCTCCTGCACTGCCCTTGGCTCCATCCTGATTGGTATTGGAGGTCACCTCCTAACCAGAGTTAAAGGCTGATTAAAGGAAATCTTACTATAAAGGTAGATTCAAAGGTAGATGGAATAGGAGTAGGAAACTGCAGTGGGGAGGTGTCAGTCTCCCATTTGCAAGATGGTTACCATCTATCTGCCTGACTCTATACCTTCCCTGTCTGGTGAGATCAAAACCCCTCAGTTGCAAGTGACCAGGAAGGAAAGTGAGTGAGCTTATGAAACTATGTCCCAGTGCTTTTGAGTTCTTTCTTCCTTTCAGCTCATTAGCCCAGTCCCATTGTTAGAAGCGCTTTTTGCTTCTTGTAATTTTTTCTTAATAAGCTCTCTCATTTTCTGTTTCTAATCATTTATGCCTGGTCTAGTTCTTTGTCCTGGGAAACATAAGCCTGGAAATTTCAGTCTTTGCCTTGGACTCAGAAAAAAACAGTAGCATTTCTGGTGAATTATGTAGTTCTTCTGTTATGTAGCTTTAACTTTAGGATCCATATCATTCTTATAGAAACTGTCAAATGATTACCCTGTAGTCTGAAAACTTAAACTTAATCAAGTTTATTTGTTTCTACACTTACATAGTTCTCATATTCTCTAGTCTAAAGGGTGTCCCTGCTTTCATCTGTTACAGCCTTCAAAATATTCCATCTCTGTCTTTTCCAAAGTGCATACTTCTCTATGCACAGAAACTAATATTCATCATTATATATGAGTAAAGGAGAGTGGAAAGGGGAAGCAGAACAAGCGATGATAGGAGACTTGTGGCAAGGACTTCAAATATTTCTAAATTATCAGTTCAATGGGTATTTGAGCATTTGATATTTTTAGTATCTTAATGGTGTTTTGAAGGGAATACTCAACTGCATTGAGAATAGTAAGAGAAAAGGGAAAAAGCAAACCAAATTTTTAATTTATTTTATTTTATTATTCTTTTCATCTTTATTTTTTAATGTTATATACATAAATACAGAGACTTTATAATATTTTCAACTTTTAGTCCCAAATCCTATTACCCTCATTTTTCTCCTTACTTTTCATTTCTCCTGCCTGACTCCCTTCTATTTTCAAATCTTTTCACTTGTGCAGCCCACTGTGTTTTATTTAGTCTCTGATGACTTATGTCTGACATGATTATGCCCCAAAGATCATTCTAGATTAGTGCATATACATTGAGGAGAACATTCTCCTTTACTGCCCCATCAGCATTAGTAATCAGAGAGATGTGGAGCTTCTTGAGATCTTTCTAATGTTACAGTGAGATACTGGTAAGACAGTTTCTGTAAAATTCTTGTAAGTATACATATTTGCCATGAAATCTTGTATATCACAACTGTGTCATGTCCAGGAGTCAATGCATGCCCACCAACTTCCCACTTCAGACTCTTTCAATCTTGCAGCCCCCCTCTTCTGTAGTGCACCTTGGGCCTTGGGGTGGGGGTGGGTGAGGCTTATATGTCCTGTTGAGGACAAACAGTCCACAGACCTTTATTTTCTCTATTTTGGCAACTCGTGCTTTTCAGTAATAAACACTTTCTGTTGTAGAAGAAAGCTTTTAGGTTGAGTACTGAGTGCTTGTCCAATCAATGGGGAAAATAGCAGGTATTTATAGAGCAGTTTGTTGTACTGTCTTCCTAACTAAACATTCATGGTTTGTTGTTCCTAGTGACCTATTTTCTCCCCTTGTATAGATTGATTTTTATTGTGACTTGCAGATCTCATAAGTTGATGAGGCCTTTGATTATTTTTCTCCCCTAGTAGCTTCTACAGTATTCCTTGTCATTGTGTAAGCTATCCAGCAAGGAGTAAGCTCTCAAACAAGCTCCAGTTGGTGAATTTTGTCCATGTCTTTAAATCCATATGTGTTGCATCTTCAGTAATAGGGTCTTACTGTCAGTTTTTTGTAGGACAACCAATTAAAAAACATGTAGTATAGTTGTAATTGTCACTGGGTTCTAAGTGGACCAGCTTCAGGGCATTTTTGTTGTATTTGCCCTGGAAAACCAAGTTTTAAGAGGCTTTTGATTAAGCAACATAAGACAGTTTCAATTCAAAGTTTATGAGAAATATCTTGATTGCAAATGTATGCTTGAAGTCTGACAATACAATATTTATTATTAAAATTAGTTTGAATTAAATTGAGTATATTTATTGAATATGAAAGTAAAAATAGTAGAAATACACATTTAGTTCTGGTATTTAGAAAATGGATTCTGGCTCAAGAAATAACACAGACATTATCAAAATACATGTTTAATAAACAAGAACAGTATATGAGGATGGATTGGAAAGAAAATTCCAGTTAATTAACAGGTGGTATAAGGTAACCACATAAGATATAAATCAACCTGGGCCACTGTGAAAGTGAAAAGATAAACATGTATATTCAAAACTGAAGAGAATGTATGAACTAGGATAGTGGTGAATCACCAAGACATATAATGTGTGAACATAGAAATGATTAGAATAATTTCTTTGAGTACATGAATCACTTGAATCATTAAGTAAGAAGATATTGAGTTGAATTTAAGAGAAAGAGTTGGAAATAGGGTTGAAATTTCTTTCATTTTTTAAGATTTTTTATTATTATTTCCACTCATACAAACTTAGTAGGTATACCGGTTGCCTCCCTCCCTCCTCCTTCCCCCGATCCCCTTGCTCCCCCTCCCCTCACCCCTCCTTCCCCATCCCTCAGTGCCTCCTCCCCCAATCCCCGGAGAATCCTTTAATGTGCCTGCCAGTCTCTCCTCTGGGCTCTCCTCTCTGATGACATACAAACTATAAAACTTTAAATAGCAAAAACAAAAACAATGAGGCATGAAATCCTTCAGAATACAATGTATCAATAGATCTGATATACCAAAAAGAATGTTAAACATTCCTATTTGCACAGTAAAATTGATATTTGGTACCACTTAATAAGATGGAAAAATTAAGATAACAGTAAGTGCTAGAATTTCTCTTAAAACTTTTAAATTTGAGCTGTCTATTACATGAGGAAGAGTTTTCAAATAAGTCTTTGGATATACACATTTAGAGTTAAGAGTGCAAAATAATTATACTAAAAATTTTTGGAGATTCCATAATTTATATAATTTTTAGTTATGGAATATTTTTCAATTCATTGAAAATATTTTAGTCAACAAATTCAAGAAATTTTTGCCAAAATAAGGTAAAAGAGGAGAACATGAGGGATGAGAGACAAAGCAAGAAGACAAAGAAATTGTGGCCAAGAACCAGAGACATGACTCAGGGGTTAAGCCTATGCTTCAGGAGGAGAAACACCTGAGTCCCAGATCCCATGTAAAAATGCCCCAGACATAGCAGCAGCCTCCACTTGAGGCCCTAGAAAACAGAGCCTGGGATACACCATTGCAAAGCAAAAAGGAAGTAGAACAATCCAAGATGATTCCCAAAGTCACCCTATGCCTCCTCAGGTACACTAAGTTCCCATCACACACACACACACACACACACACACACACACACACACACACACACGAACACACACAAACACACACACACACGTGCACTGGTGCACATGTACAAAAAAATGTGGTCAAGAAACCTGGTGGGAAAAAGTATTTACTGTGATTCAAGAAAGAAACATTAAATTGTGATTGATTCTATCTAATGATCAAACATAGAAGAAAGGGAAATATGTGTAAGTGTTTGCAATGTAGAAATTATTAGTGACTTCAGAATAAGCAATTTTGTAAAGGTGTGTGGTGAATAGACACAAAATAAAAATGAAATGAAAAATGACGTATAAAAACTGCAAGTCCAGTTTGTATCATCTTCTGACTGCTAATGTAAATCTCAGAGAGTTTTTAAAAAATGTAAAAATACATAAAAGAAAGTATGCAAGTAATGACAATAATAAGCAGGGGCTAAAACTATAAACCTGTCAGAAACACAGACTGGATAGAATTAATGAAACAGGAGAATCAATACTCTTAATTTGAAAGGGAGGGAAATGTCATCCCAAAGTACAGCTCATTAGAACTGGCTCATTATGCTAACACTTCCAAACAAAGTCTATTTATTGATAGTAAAGTGGAATTACCTCCCTAACATGAGTTGTACTTCAAACAACTGATTTGTCACTTTATCTTTAAGAGAAGAATTGACCCTGCAAGCATATGAACTGACGGTAACTCACCCTGGTGAAATGGCTGGAGTTGAACAATTAGCACAGAGAACTGCTCCTTAAAATTCCAAACCATGACCTGGTTAATATGTCAAGGCAACCCAAATTAAGGCAAGTAGAAATCTTTAGAAAGATAAGCATTCTTGAAGAATAATTATTTTGCAAAAAAGTAAGTTTTAATTTAGGAGTTGCACCTCCCTGAAGCCAAGAGAAGATCCCAAAATTGGGACTTCTTTTTCACTAACAGTAATTAGCAGCTATAATTTAAAATACACATGGAAATTATATTTTTATCTTATTATCTTGTCAATGAGAATGCTATTAATGTGTCTTTCTCCAAGTTGTAAGACACTTTTAATGGGAAAAGGAGTGCCAGTTCCTAACACAGACATCACGTTGAAGAAATATTACAAGTTTTTATTCTTCAAAAATCATTTTGGGGCTAGGGTGTGACTTAGTGGAAGAACACTTACCTAGCACATAAGAATACACATCATGTTTCAATGGCTGGTACAATAAAGCGACAACTCTAAAAGCATTAATTTTAGTTCTATTTCATTTATTCTATTAGACTCAATATTTCTTTCTGTTTTATACCATCAGCTTTCTTTCAATTTGATTTATTATAGTTCTAAAAATTACAGGACTAAATATATGTTTTTTAAATAAAAGTATAGAAATCATGAATGACAATAAAACCTAACAAATTTATCATCATTTGGGGTGACAAGTAATAGGAAGAGCAAAGAATATAGCAGTTTAGATATATCTTTGATAACTTATTTTATGCATGAATTTTATGACAGATTTCTGTATTAATTTGTTTCTAAATGACTCAGTAACATTTATCCAATTTTTCTGGAAGCAAATAATAAATTAGAAGATTGATTTCAAAGGTGTTCCCTTTGGTGATCAATAGGAGAAGCAAGGAAAAGTAATTGGAATAGGTTGTGATTGTGATCATAATGTATAAAAGTGTCACAATGAACCAAATAATTATGTAAATTCATATATAGTAATAAAATATAATTCAAAAATTGTTCTGCAAAATCAACAACTTAAGCAATTACTTAAGCAATAGGTAGAATCCTGGCATGAATGTGTGATTTCAATTCAACCATCCTCATAGAATGCTAGTAATACTGATGACTCAATTATGCAGCAATGGTCTGGAAAACTGGCAATCTCTGCAGTTGCAATATGCCTTCGGATCATTACTAGAAAATGCAATAATAGTTTTTTATCAATAGAACTTTGGTGATAATGAGGTAACTGTCATGAAGACAAAGTTTTCAGCATTATGTATAAACTACATAGTGTATATGTGACTTCTATACTTGTACTTCAAACTTTAATTTTAATTGGTAAGTAAAATTGTATATTCTAAATATATTTGTGTTTTGGTATGTATCTTCATTGTATGCTAATTAACATGAATTATTTTCCATACTTTATTTCTGCTGAGAACATTCAAAATGTGCTCTCTTAGCAATTTTCTACAATATAGCAATCTTTTATTATTAACTAGAAAGATTACCATGTTGTACAATAGACCTCTTTAAATTACATTTAAACTTAAAATGACACATCATTTTATCAAGATTTTAAATTTAGTTTCCATGAAATTTTGAGGTTTATTGAATTCAACACTATAATTTATTACTCAACTGTATTTCGCTATTCAGGTACCTTTTTCAAAAAGAAGCACACAGGAGGAATAGAGGAACTTATAGAATCACCCTAAGACAATGGGAAGTAACTCCAAAGGAACATCCTATTCTAGTAATATGAGAAAAAAATGTCTTTTAAAGAAAGCAACAAGAATGTACAGTCCCTATGCAGAAGAGCATAGAATGAGGAAAACTCAGGAAAAAAAATTGAGCTGATTCACTTAGAACCCAGGGACAAAATTATACTAGAAGTAACAGGAATGTGGGACTTTCTGACAAAATGTTCATCAAAGAGGTCTCAAAGGCCCCCAAACATTATAGACTTTTGCCATTGCTCTTGGCTGCTCTCCAAAAACTGTCAGTAAGGACCCCCCTATTACTAATGATGCAACACAAATGGATCACAAATCATGGGCACAATATATCAACCAGAACTGGTCTTAGGACTTTCTCCTTGCTGGATGGCTTACACAGTACCAAGAAATACTGTAAAAGCTACTGGGGGAGAGAAATAATCACAAACTCTATCGATGGCATGAGATCTGTAAGTTGCAATATATATCACCATGGCAACAGGTGAATACCAGTGTAATAATGGCATGAATATCAAGGAGACAACCAACAGCTTTCTGGTGGGATTCAAGACCTGCTTGTCAGAATGGTACACATCCCTTTTACTGTAAACTAGAACAAGAACCTAAAAATGGGGATGGAAAGATTATTAGGGAAGACAGTCAATAAACCTATAGGTAAGAATACAGTGTATCAAACTGTTCAGTAGGTAGCTGTTATTATATCCATAGAATGGGCATTTGCACTAGAAAGCTTTGTGTCTAAAGCTGGATGAGTGAAAGAAAATGCACATATCAGTGGTGTGGCCTGAAGAGAGGTAATGTGATATACCACAGAGGCCTGAGCACCATAGGAGTAGACAGGTCCGAGTGAACCCTGGGGTCCATAGAAGCACACAGGTGCAAGAGTGGGAGGGAGTGGAGAGAATAGTAAAAGGAAGGGAAGGGAATGGAGGGAAGGGGGAAGGGAGGGAAGCTGTCAATATGTTTTTAAAAGTAGAAAAAAATTAAAAACTTTAAAAAAAGGTGTACAGTGACATTAAATGTACCCAAGTGTCTCATTGTTTGTTGATGATTTATTTTTGAACAGTATTTCTGGATACTAAAGGATTATCAAAAGCTGTTTTGATCTGGGAAAATTTCTACTGACAGTATCTATCAGAGTTAGAAAGTAAGCTTTAAGAAAATCATATTACATAATTTTAGAACTTGAATAGTCATCTAAAAGGATTAATGGGTCATAATATAACTATAACTTTATAATTAAAAAGGCAATACTTTGACTGCTATTTTATTTAATACACATACATATTCCTGTGCCTTGATTAATTAATTGATTGATTGAGTCAATTTTTCATGTATCACAAGTTGATTTCACATTCACTGTGAAGCCAGGATGACCTAGAATCTCTTTTCTTGATGTCTTTATTAGCATATACTAATTATACATAATAAATGGTTGATTATGACATTTTCTTATGCATCTAATATGCCCTGTTCTTATTTACCTCTGCCTGTATTATACTCTCTTGTTACCCTTCTATTCTTATTTCCTTTCTTCTTTCAACCTGGTTCTGCTTCGACATTCCTCTGTGTGTGTGTGTGTGTGTGTTTCTGACAATAAAGAGAAGGCTTTGAGCATTGTGTTACACATAGGTATTTGTATAAGAGATCATTAAAGAAATTTTCCTATGGATATACTCCTGAAAAACTGTCTCTCCTTTCCCAAGAAACCATTAAGTTGCCTATTAGATCCTCAGGAATATGTGGGACTTTGTGAGTCTTCCCTCTTTGCGTTGATATTCCCAATCATGTGAAGGTAATCACATCTTTTGAGAATTCAAGAATGCATTTGCCATAACATTCCTTGAAGACAGCGTTCTACAATATTTCATGACCTTATTTCTTTGCTTCTGTCACCTCCATCTTTAGGATGTTTCCTAAACTCCAGAGGTGTCATTACTGATGTCTTACTTATGACTCACAATTCAGCAGTTACTGACGCTGAGCCTGTGGAGGCCCAAAAGTGACATCAAGAATCATGCTGGATTGTTCTTCCACTGTACTGCTTTGCTATGGGACTTGCTGGACTCTTTCTTTTAGGGTCAGAATTACAGGCTACCATCATTTCTGCCTGGCATTTTTGCATGGAATCTTGGGATCCAAGTTCAGGTTCTTTTGCTTGAAAGACAAAGGCTTTAACGGTAGACCCATTTCTGCAGCCTGTGATTAACCTTTTCAATGGAAATGACTCAGTGGTGATTAACATAGTATGGAAACAATGGCTATACATGTTTTGGGGCTACATAATAGTATTCTGGTGATAGTCATAAATTTAGAAAAACATGGAATAAGGTTAATATCATGTTTTTTCCAATGTTGAAGATACAAAAATGAAAATTCAAAATATGATGTGTTCTACCTCAATGAACAGCCATAATGAATCAGTTCAATTCAGAAATTCAATTCAATCAGTGAAATAGTTCCATCATCATCTGGAAACAAAGCAATATATATGGTAACTTCTATTCAGATGAATCAATATTATGAATGTGATATATGATTAAAATTATTTACCACAATATGCTAGTCAAAATGGTATATACTTGATTGATCTATGTGCAAGTTTTCCTTTCCATTTCATTTGTATAATTAGATTTCCGTAGCCACTTAGAAGGACCAGAAAAGGCTCTTTCTTTGTCCTTTGTAGGCTTCCTTAGCAGATCATGGAATTATTGAGACAAAACACTGTCATCTTTCATACGGAAATAAGGATAATCAGTCCTTTTTTAATACCATAAAGCCTGCCAACCAGCCTCCTATAAATTACGGTGATTTCCACTATTACAAAGTGTGTTTCCTATTTAGACATTCATGGCATATGTGCCTTTCTTTCCTGGGTGTGAATAAATGTGATTCTGTTTTGTGACATTTTTCCTGGGAAGATATCAGACAAATGTTTATCTACCCCGGATAAAAATGCAATAACAGATCAAAATGATTATGTCAAAATCCAGTTTGATGGACCAGTGAGTCTACTGGGATTACTTACAGGAGAAGGGGCAAGGGTTACTTACAGGAGCAGAGATAACTCAAAAGCAGTTAAATCATCAGGAAGCCCATGACAATATGTTTGAGATTCAGGAAAGCTTCAACCTTGGCACTTTCTGCTTCATGGCTTGTTTCTGGAAATGTCAACTTCAGAGATTTGAACTGCTCAGAGTCTCTCTATGCCATTAGTTGTTCATACCTTTTCTTTACTTGGACCCCTAGAGGCCTACCTGAAGGCTATTAGTTTGAAGGACCTCATAACCTTTAATGATTCTTACTCCAAGATGAAATGATTCAAATTGCTATAGAACCAGAAAGAACCTAACTGCTTCTCTTAGATCATATTAAGAGCAAAGTTCAAAAGGGCACCATATTGGGCATGGAAGAAAAATGTCTTTAAGGAGACTCATAAGCTGCTGTCATTCACATTTGTTCAGTGTCATGTCCTGTGTCTGACCAACCACCTAACTTCAGAGAAGAAATATTTTCTTTAAGAACAAAATGAGGGCTGGAGAGGTGGCTCAGGGGTTAAGCCTCCTCCTTGCAGGCGGAAGGTCCTGAGTTCGGATCCCAGATCCCACATATAGACGCTAGGCGGAAGCGGGGGTGGCCTGCGCTTCTGGTCCTGGTAGGGCGGAGCCTGTGAATCCCGGGGCAGAAGGAGGTGGAGGCGTCCATGGTGGTTCGCGAATTTATCCGTGGTTCTACACATACACAGACACGCACACACACACACACACACATACACACACACAGACGCGAGCGTGCACATGCACACGCATATGTACACAGTTGAATAAATAATAATAATAATAAAAAAACCAAAAAAAACAAAATGAATACTTTGGCATAGTTATAGGTCAGTCTATCCAGGGAGGCCTCTATTATTCCCTTTTGAAATTGCAATAATTGCTTTATGCCATTGTATGTTGGAGGAATGTAACTTGTCTTTTTAATTTTATTTTATAGCATATCACAATGAAGATACTGTTTTGAGTCTCAAAAGAAGCTTTGAAATTTGGATTTTTAAACTGTATTAGGGTTGTTACAGTCTATGGAGAACTTCAAAGATATACTAAATATGGTTGAATCATATGGCTCATGGAGGCCAAGGTATAGAATTTCATGATTTGATACCACTGAGTCCTTACACCTCATCAGAGAGGAGGGCCCAGAGGAAAGTTTGACATATACATTAAAGGACTCCAGGGATGGGGGGAGAAGGCACTGGGAGATAGGGAGGGAGGAGGGGGGAAAGAAAGGGGGAAAAGGGGGGAGAGAGCTAGGGGGTTCAGGGAGGTGTGGAGGGAGGAGGGGCCCAGTGTACCTATTAAGTTTGTATGAGTGGAAATAAATAAATAAATTCTTTTAAAAAAAGATCTTTTATGATCTCACCAGAAGGGGAGGGCATATAGTCTAGCAGATAAAAAGTAATCATTTTGCAAATGGGTGACGGACCCCTCCCTCACTGACGTTTCCTACTCTTATTACATATACCCTTGAATGTGCTATTATAACAAGACTCCAGTTTAACAGCTTTTTGTCTCTGGCCAGGGGGTGACATACAGTGCCCAGCAGAATGGAGTGAAGGGCATTGCAGGAGCAGCAAAATTGCAAAAGAAAATCAACAAACCACAATCCAGAACTTCAGAGACTATATCAATCACATAGAACTAGGCCAGCCTCATCTCTCCCCATCCTGGAGCTCAGGGACATTTGCAGAAGAGGGGGCGGTAAGATTGTAAGAGCAAAAGGATGGGAGGAGCAACGATTTGCAAGATTCTCAGCAATAGTTGGGGCCAAAGCAATCATAATGGGACTTTACATGCCCTGTGCAATGTCCAGCGCACTGTTGCCCTCATAAAGTCTAGCATCTGTTAAGGGCACCGAGACCCCTGGAGGCAAGGGATTGACAGCCATAGTAGTGATCCTATGCTTAAGGGGAACAAGAGAAGGGCTTATGGAAATGCCACTGGGTCCTTATATGTCATCGGAGAGGAGGACCCAGTGGAGAGTTAGGTGTACACAATAAAGGACTCTCTGGGAATTGGGGGGGAGGCACTGGGAGATGGGGAGGGGGAGGAGGGGGTTCGGGGGGAGGAGGGGGGAGGGAGGGAACTGGTAAAAAATTTTAAAATGTATAATTAAATTTTTAATAAAAAAATAAAAAAAGAATTTCATCATTTGAGTATGAGTTGTCCCCAAAAGGCTAATGTGTTTGAATACTTAGCTGGTGTTAAGATTTAAGAGCTGGAAACTGCTCAAGAAAGGAAGGTATAAGTGGTAGGTCTTTAGTTGTGGCAGCTTTGCTGTTTCCTCTTGTTTTCTCTTGCTCACTCTGTCTCCTTGATGGCTGCTATAATAAAAGTTGATTTCATGCAAGCAAGGGGAAATGGGGGGAGGGAGCAAGGGGGTAGGGGCAGTGGAGGGAGGGAGGGGACTGGAGTACCTATTAAGTTTGTTATGAGTGGAAAAATAATAAAAAATTGGTTTCATGCTTTGTTCACTGGTTACCATGACTTCTGCTATGTGATTTCTACTATAAATGAATTATATGCTGTCTGTAACTGTAATCCAAATGAAAAAACACTGCTTGTATCAGACCATTGTCTTACAGTAAATAAAGTGCAATCTTAAGTTAGTTTTAGAATGGATCAATTCTCACTGTGTATATATATTTTAAATTATTTTTTATTTTTATAGTTTTAGAAACATAATGAATGGTTGTCCTTTCTTCCTTCATTCCCACCCCTCCTCCTTTTACTCTGCCTCTCCCATCCTCCCTTCCCTTTACCAATGCATCTCTCTCCCTCACACCCTCCTGCCTGTCTGCTTGTGTGGACCCAGGGTTCCCTTCAGATTATTTATTCTACTATGCAATGTTTAACATGGGTATTTAATACATCCTTGCTAGCCTGTGGAGGTATGCTGACATATCAGCCATTTGCATGTCTGGTTGAGGATGTCTCATTGCAGTAAGTTCCTGTATATAGCAGCCTTATCTTGAGTCAAATGTCCTGGTTGGCAATAGACCTCCTCACTTTTAGGCTCTTACAGTCTTCCAAAAGCTTCCCTGAGCCTTAGGATGGTGGGAGACTTCATTTGGCCTGATTCTGGCTGATCATTTTAAGATTGCTGGTATTCTGCACCCTTGTTGGTTGTTTTTGTCTACTTCCTTGCTCTTCCATTGTACTAAGCTGCATCTTGTTTTATATTGAGATATTTTCTTATCTAAAGATAAAATAGAGGTGTCTAGATGGAGGGTTACTCTCAGGCGCTTGTGGCTAGTATTGAGGCATCTGATCCTGTCTACTATCAGTTTTATCACCATCCATTACTGTGTAGGCTGGTTTACATTGCTGCACATGTGTTCCCTGTCATTGAGGAGGTGGGGAGTGTTAAGGACTAGTAAGCAGACTGTTGAAGAACAGGGAAAGGACACAGTAAGATATTCTATATCTTTTAGAGTGCTTTTATTTATTTTTTATTGTCTGGTAATATTGAAATATTTTGCCTAGATGGTATTTTTATCTCCCTTCCTACCACTACTTCATGACTGCTTTTTTTTACATTTTTAACACATATAATTCTTATGTCATGATAGGCAATTCCTACTTAAATGAATGACTCAATGAACCACAAATTCTAATTAGCTTTCTATGTGTTGTAACAGTTATATCTTGTGCTGATTTTGAATTCTGAAAAACCATACTAGTAAATTAATTGCATAGTGATACTTCATTGGGTAACAAAAATGGGAACAAATGAATGGCAATTAAAGGAATAATAGCATAGAAATACCATGCATGCAGTAAAAAAAGATCAACTCTAAATGAACATGTATGTTTATATATTTATGGATTTATTTAAAGTATTTGTTGATTGACTGCTGATTGTCAGATACTGTGCTAAATACTTGGCAGAGCATGTTGAAAAACACAGTTCTGGGCTTTTAGAGAGCTGAAATTTTCAATAGCAAAATTTTGTTAATTCTTTGTTTCCCATTCAAGTCACTCATTTCAGTTGTTTATTCCAAGTACATTTAAGATTCTATAAGAGATTCCTGTAATTATGTTATAATAATTTGCAATGTTGATATTCAATACATCCAGTTGATTTAATTTAGCCACTAAAATACATAAGCATCATCTTAAAAGTATAATAAGGACTTTGTTATTACAGAGAAATTAAATTGTGTGATGTTTTGCATTTCAATTTTTTGCTAATAAATTTTGTTCAAATTAGTTCAATAATAAATGAGAATAAACTGCAGTCTGAATAATAATAAGCATCTATTTCAATGTATTAATTTCAATAAACACAAAAAAGCAGTTATTAATAGGATATAGTAGTATTATATTATATATATATCATTACATGCATACAGTGTTTAATATGGGTATTTAATACATTTAATATGGTTGAATAATATCTTTTTATTCAGACATTTAACATTCTTCATATGAAAAACATACAATCCTTTCTTTTGGATTTCTGGAAATGTATATGTGAATTCATTTAAATTATCTTATTTGTGTGAAACATAGACCTTACATTTCTTCCTGCCTATTTTCATATATGTATGTTTGAAATACTCCAAATAATTTAATATAATATTAAATATGTAAATCATTTACATTCCTACCAACAGACTATCAGTAGAAATTAGTGTCAGAGTTTTATTATTACTGATTATTAAAAAGGTAAACAGTCCAATTATTTACATGGAAGCTTTATGAATGTTGGAATTATCTTGGGCTGTGTCCCACCAGAGCATAAACTACTTTAAACAATGAAATATGTCAAGCTGAAAACCACCAATTTCCTTAGAATTAGATGAAATGTGTATTTTTTCACTCAGCTTATTGTTTTCAATACTCACAGAAAAACTTAACAGGGACCTTTTTGCTTAATTCTTCATTTTTCCAAATTGCTTTTATAAAATGTCTATTAGCCTTACTCTCAATTTTACTAGATCCACATTACCTCTAAAAGTCTTAATAAGGAGAGAACAATAACAACAACAAAAAACATACATATGTCTGTATATATATACATATATACACACATACACATATATATTAGGAGAATTATAAATCATCTGTTTCTTTTTTTCATTTTTTTATTAAAAATTTAATTATACATTTTAAAATTTTTTTACCAGTTCCCTCCCTCCCCCTTCCTCCCCCCGAACCCCCTCCTTTCCCTCCTCTCCCTCCCCGTTCCCCAGTGCCTCCCCCCCAATTCCCAGAGAGTCCTTTATTGTGTACGCCTAACTCTCCACTGGGTCCTCCTCTCCGATGACATAAAAGGACCCAGTGGCATTTCCATAAGCCCTTTCTCTTGTTCCCCTTAAGCATAGGATCACTACTATGGCTGTCAATCCCTTGCCTCCAGGGGTCTCGGTGCCCTTAACAGATGCTAGACTTTATGAGGGCAACAGTGCATTGGACATTGCGCAGGGCATGCAAAGTCCCATTATGATTGCTTTGGCCCCAACTATTGTTGAGAATCTTGCAAATCGTTGCTCCTCCCATCCTTTTGCTCTTACAATCTTACCGCCCCCTCTTCTGCAAATGTCCCTGAGCTCCAGGATGGGGAGAGATTAGGCTGGTCTAGTTCTATGTGATTGATATAGAGTCTCTGAAGTTCTGGATTGTGGTTTGTTGATTTTCTTTTGCAGTTTTGCTGCTCCTGCAATGCCCTTCACTCCATTCTGCTAGGCACTGTATGTCACCCCCTGGCCAGAGACAAAAGCTGTTAAACTGGAGTCTTGTTATAATAGCACATTCAAGGGTATATGTAATAAGAGTAGGAAACCTCAGTGAGGGAGGGGTCCATCACCCATTTGCAAAATGATTACTTTTTATCTGCTAGACTATATGCCCCCCCTTCTGGTGAAATCAGGAAAGAACGTCTGTGAACTTAACCAGGTTTCTCATTACTTACTTGCAGACCTTGATGGAGGCCTATTTTCTCTGCAGTAACATGGTCCTCTCTCTCCTTGTTTCTGGTTTGGCCCTCCTACCCCATCTCTCCTGTTCATAATCCTTGCAATTACTGTGTCACATAGGTTTACTTTTAAGTGTCTCAATGTGGGCTGGGTGAGTTTGGTACTAGGAGCCACCTATTAAGGAGTATATACGGCGCTTAATTTTCTGGGTTTGGGATACTTCACTTAATATAATTCTTTCTAATGACATCTATTTCCCAGCAAATTCCAGTAATTCATCATTTTTGATGGCTGAGTAGTACTCCATTGTATAGATGTACCACAGTTTCCTTATCCACTCGTCAACTGTTGGACATTTAGGTTGATTCCATGACTTTGCTATTGTAAACAGTGCTGCTATGAACATGGTCGAGCTTGTGCTATCGAGGCGAACCTCTGCTGCATGGGGGGTTATTCCCAAAAGTGGGATAGCAGGGTCATATGGCATTTCATTCTTTAATTTCTTTAAGAATCTCCAGACAGCTCGCCAGAGTGGCTGTATGAGCCTGCATTCCCACCAACAATGTAGGAGAGTTCCCCTCTCTCCACATCCTCTCCAGCATTTGTCGTTGTTTGTATTGTGGATTTTTGCCATCCTGACCAGGGTGAGATGATATCTCAGGGAAGTTTTGATTTGCATTTCCGTGATGGCTAAAGAAGTGAATTTTTAAAGATATTTGTTAGACATTTTAATTTCATCCCTGGTAAAGTTTCTTTGAAGTTCCAGGGCCCATTTTTTAATTGGGCCTGTGTTTTCCTTGGAGTTTAGTTTTCTAAGTTCTTTGTGCACTCTGGACAGTAGAGCTCTGTCAGATATGTGGTTAGTGAAGATTTTCTCCCATTCTGTGGGTGGCCTTTGAGCTCGTGTTACAATCTCTTTATCTGAACAGAAGCTCTTTAATTTCAGAAGATCCCAACTGTTGAGAGTTGGTAGCAGTGACTGTGCCATTGGATGTCTGTTTTGGAAGTGTTGGCCTAGCCCAATCAGCTCGAGGGAGTTCCCTATCCTTTCAACTATGGTTTTTAAAGTCTCTGGCCTTAAATCAAGGTCCTTGATCCATTTGGAATTAAGTCTTGTACATGGTGACAAGTATGGGTCCAGCTTTAATCTTCTGCATGTGGAGATCCAGTTTTGCCAGCACCATTTGTTGAAGATGCTGTTCTTTTTCCATTGGATTCTTTGGGCCCCTTTGTCAAAGACCAAATGGCTGTAACTTTGTGGGCTTATATCTGGGTCTACAATCCTTATCCATTGATCTGTGTGTCTATTTTGGAGCCAGTACCAGGCTGTCTTTATAACTATGGATTTGTAGTATAAACTAAGGTTTGGTATGGTAATACCTCCAGCAGTGTTTTGTTACTCAGGATTGTCTTTGCTATCCTGGGTCTTTTGTGCCTCCATATGAATTTTGAGATTATTTGGTCAACTTCTTTAAAGAATTGCTTTGGGATTTTAATTGGTATAGCACTGAATTTGTATATTGCCTTTGGTAGGATGGTCATTTTTACGATGTTGATTCTACCAATCCAGGAACATGGGAGGTCTTTCCACCTTCTGGTGTCTTCTGCTCTTTCTTTCTTTAGGGTTTTAAAGTTTTCACTGTAAAGGTCTTTTACCTCCTTCGTTAGGTTTATACCAAGGTATTTGACTTTTTTTAGGGGCTATAATAAATGGGATTGTTTCTCTCAAGGCTTTTTCACTTCTTTCATTCTGGGCATATAGGAAGGCCTCTAATTTTTGCACATTTATTTTGTATCCTGCCACCCTGCTGAACTTCTCAATTAGTTCCAGGAGCTTCCTGGTGGAGTTTTTGGGATCACTCAGATATAAGATCATGTCATCTGCAAATAGGGATAGTTTGACTTCTTCCTTGCCAATTTGAATCCCTCTTATGTCCCTTTCTTGTCTTATGGCTTCAGCTAAGACTTGAAGTACAATATTGAATAGAAGTGGTGAGAGTGGACAGCCTTGTCTGTTTCCTGATCGAAGTGGGAATGCTTCCAATTGTTCCCCATTGAGCATAATCCTTGCTGTGGGCTTGTTGTATACAGCTTTTATTATATTGATAAAGGTTCCTTTCATTCCTACAGTCTCTAGCGTTTTGATCATAAAAGGCTGTTGGATTTTGTCAAAGGCTTTTTCTGCATCTATGGAGAGTATCATGTGGTCTTGGACTTCGGACTGGTTTACATGATGAATTACATTTATTGATTTGCGTATGTTGAACCAACCTTGTGTGCCGGGGATGAAGCCTACTTGGTCCCCGTGAATGATCTTTTTGATATGTTTTTGAATCCGATTTGCTAAGACTTTGTTGAGAATCTTTGCATCTGTGTTCATCAGAGAGATCGGCCTATAGTTTTCTTTTTTAAGTGCATCTTTATTAGGTTTTGGGATTAAGACGATATTAGCTTCATAGAAGGAATTTGGCAGTGTTCCTTCCTTTGCTATTTGATGGAACCGTTTAAGGAGTATTGGTGTTATTAACTCCTTAAATGTCTGGTAGAATTCTGTGCTGAATCCATCTGGTCCAGGACATTTTTTGGTGGGAAGATTCGAGATTACTTCTTCAATTTCCTTGTATGTTATAGGACTATTTAAATAATTCACAACTTCCTGATTCAATTTATGTAGGTTGTGTTTACTTAGAAATTCATCCATCTCTTTTGTGTTGTCAAACTTCACAGAGTATAAGTTTTTGAAATATGATGTTATAATTCTCTGGATTTCTTGGGTATCCGGAGTGATAACTCCATGTTCATTTCTAATTTTGTTAATTTGGGTTTTCTCTCTCTTGCTTTTGGTTAATTTAGCTAGGGGCGTATCAATCTTATTGATTTTTTCAAAGAACCAGCTTTTTGACTGGTTGATTTTTTCTATCATTTTCTTAGTCTCGATTTCAGATATTTCTCCCCTTATTTTGCTAATCTCCCCTCTTCTACTACTTCTGGGATGAGATTGCTCAAGTTTCTCTAAAGCCTTAAGCTGCATTGTTAAGTTATTTATTTGTGATGTTTCCATTTTTTTGATGTAGGCATTAAGAGCTATGAACTTAACTGTTAGGACAGCTTTCATTGTGTCCCAGAGATTTTGGTAAGTTGTATTTTCGTTATCGTTCACTTTCAGGAAATCTTGAATTTCCTTATAATTTCTTCCTGAATCCAGTTCTCATTCAGCATCATAGTGTTAAGTTTCCAGGAGTTAGTGTATTTTCTCTTGTTTGTTGTGTTGTGGATGTCCAGCTTTAGGCCATGGTGGTCTGATAGGGCACAAGTTAGAACTTCAACTTTTTTGTGTATGTGCAGATTCGTTTTGTGGCCCAATATGTGATCTATTTTGGGAAAGTTCCGTGTGCTGCTGAGAAAAATGTGTATTCTTTGGTACGTGGGTGAAAAGTTCGATAGAGATCTGTAAGGTCCATTTCAGTAAGGGTTTGGTTAAGCTCCAAAGTGTCTCTCTTAAGCTTTTGACCTGTTGATCTATCCCATGTTGAGAGGGTGGTGTTGAAATCCCCAAGAATTATCGTTTGGGGGTTGATTTCTTGCTTTAGACGCTGTAGGGTTTTCTTAATGAATGTGGAGGGGCCCGTATTGGGTGCATATATGTTCAGTATTGTGAAGTCCTCCTGGTGAATTGTACCTGTGACTAAAATGTAGTATCCATCTGTGTCTCTTATGATTTTCTTTGGTTTGAAGTCCACTTTGTCTGAAAGCATAATTGCTACCCCTGCCTGTTTCCTGGTTCCGTTAGCTTGCAATATTTTGGACCAGCCTTTCATTCTTAGGACGTGCCTATCTTTTGTGGTAAGATGAGTTTCCTGAAGGTAGCAGATTGTTGGATTGTGGTTTTTAATCCAAGTTTGTAATCTATGTCTCTTAATTGGTGAGTTAATGCCATTGACATTTAATGTTATAATGGAGAAATTATTTTTAATACTGGACATTTTTTATGTTTAGTAGATTTTGTAAGCATGATGTTTGATATTTATATTTTGTTGGTATTATACTTCCCTTCTGTCCTCCTGGATACGCTTGTTCTTTTCTTCAAGCTTGAGTATCATTTCTAGCATTTTTTGAAGGCCTTGTTTGGTAGACATGTATCCCTTCAAGTTGTCTTTGTGCTGAAAAACTTTTCTTTCTCCCTCAATCATGACAGATAGTTTTGCCGGGTATATCAGTCTGGGTTGTCATTTTTGCTCATTTAATACTTGAAGTATGTCTCTCCAAGCTCTTCTTGCTTTTACTGTTTCCATTGAGTAGTCATTTGTTATTCTAATAGGTTTACCATTAAAAGTGACTTGCTTTTTTTCTCTTGAAGCTCTCAGCACCTTTTCTTTGTCTTGAATGTGGAGTGTTTTGACTATTATTTGCCGTGGCGATTTTCTATTTTGGTCATATCTGTTTGGAGTGCGAAATGCCTCTTGTATTTGGATGGGCCTCACATTCTTCAGTTGAGGGAAGTTTTCATTTATGATAATTTGAAAAATTTCCTCAGTTGTGGTATTTTGAGATTCTTGCTTTGGTATTCCATGAATGCGCATGTTAGGCTTCTTCAGGGTGTCCCATATCTCTTGAATATTTCTCTCGAGTATCTTTTTGGCTTTAACGATCTCTTCCATTGAGCTGGTTAATTCTCCCAGTTTGTCTTCAAGATCTGAAATTCTATTTTCTGCTTCCTTAGTTCTGCTGATAAGACTCTCTGTTGAGCTTTGGGTTGAAGATAACTTTTCTTTTAGTTCAATTTTAAACTCTGCCTGGGACTGTTTTAACTGCTCTATGCCTATTTTTGTTTCTTGAACTGTTTTTCTCAACTCCTCCAAATGCCTGTTGTTGTTCCTGTTTAAAGTGGTTGATGCAGATGTTTATCTCCTCTTAGATTTCCTCTTTCATAGTATTAGTCATTGTAATGATCATGCTTTGAAATTCGTTGTCTTGGGTCTGCCTTTCTTGGCTGTTTTCTGTGAATTTGTTCTGGTTGGAATCCATCCTTAAGGGGTTAATTCTTTCAGTGGGAGATTGGTCTCCTTGGGTTTTGTTTCTCATGGATCTGCACTTTGACTTGGGCATTGTTGTTTTGTCTTTTAGGGGTTTTCAGTTTCTGTGTGGTTTTGACTGAATTGATTTAGTTGGTATTACTACACTTGGGCAGTTATTACTAGTGCTTGCCTTGGGGTTGGGTATGTTTGTCTTTTGTTATTGTTATTTCCTGGTTGAGGCTATTAGGCTGTTAGTACATCAGTTAAGTCAGGTTAAGTAGACAGGGGGTGAATATTAGTATGACAGTGCACTTTTACGATGTAGTATTTTGGTGATATGTGAGAGTGAATGGTGTACTCCCTGTAGTTGTATATGTTTTTGGGGTTGCTGTATGGAAAAGTTAATCTACAGTGATTAATAATAGAAAGGAACAGAAAGGTGAAAAAAAAGTAGGTTTACTTATCTTTGGGCTGGATGTGAAGAATCTCTCCCATGTGATAGGATGATTGTAGAGGTTTTCAGATGTATGGCCTTTAAAGCTTAGAAGTTTGCTTGAGTTTTCTTTGGACTCTATTGAATTATGAATAGCAGTGTGACTTCTGTAGACCATGTGCGTGGGTCCCCGGGGGGCCAGAGAGGCAGAGGGGCTGATGTTGATGGCAGAATTCTTCACCTGGGACCTGGGACTTGGCTTAGTGGCCCTCCCAAGCTCAGGGGATGGAGGAATGTGAGCAAGTCCTGTCCAGTTGGGCGGACAGGCGGGCGGGAGGAAGAAAGGGGCTGAGGCCCAGGGCGTGGCCCAAGCTAAAACCTGATGCAGCCTGGGTTCTGCCGGGACACGGGGCGACTTGGGGTCTGGGGCTGGGTGGACTCATCTGGGGATGGCAGACGAGCAGACGCATGGTGGGGTGGACAAAGGCGGCGTGGGAGGGAGAAAGGGAGTTGGGGTCCCGGGGCGCAGCCCAGGCCAAAGCCGGAGGCAGCCTGGGTGCAGCTGGGACACGGGGCAACCTGGGGTCTGGGGCTGGGCGGAGTCACCTGGGGATGGCGGATGGGCAGGTGTGTGGTGGGGCGGACAGAGGTGGCGCCCATCTTTGGGTTTTCTTTTCTTTTTAAATTTTTTATTATTTATTATTATTTATTCAATTGTGTGTGTGTGCACATGTGTATGTATGTGTGTGTAAGTGTGTGTGTGTAGAACCACGGACGAATTCGGGAACCACCATGGGCGCCTCCACCTCCTCCTTGTTTACCGTGCCCGAGGATTCACAGGTTCCGCCCTACCAGGACCAGAAACACAGGCCGCCCCCGCTTCCGCCCAGCGTCTATACATGGGGTCTAGGATCCGAACTCAGGACCTTCTGCCTGCAAGGCAGAGGCTTAACCCCTGAGCCACCTCTCCAGCCCCTGGGTTTTCTTTAAGTCCTTCTGTCCCTCCTGTTTCCCATCCCCTCATTCCATGCTATGTATTTTTCTCAATTATCCTTTCCCTCACCCTTACCCTGAGATCCTAAATCTCTCTTTTAAAAGTTTTCACCCTAACCTTCCCTTCCCAACTTCCCACTTTTAGTTAGTTTTTTTTCCAAGGTAAAACACATTTTTTAAAAACTATATTTTACTTTGCTATTGAATTGCTTCCTTTATTTTTTAAGCTTTTATGGTCAAAGTTACATATTCAAATATTGATTATACATTAAGAATAGATTTAGAATTATTGAATTTGATTTCCAGTCAGATGAGTGAAAAGATATTTATGAAGACAATATTTCCAATGTTTACATACTCACCTGTATATTTTTACCCCACTTCTTATTTTAACTAGGACTTGAGTCTGACATTTATTTATTTTATTCTGAAGAGATCCTTTGAATAATTCTTATAATATTTGAAAGTAAAAACTTATTCCTTTTTCTTATTTAATGTTGCATAAATGAATACCATGCATTTATATGTTTGCAAAGCTTGATATGAATCCCATCTTCCTCTCAGAATCTTTCATCTCTCCTGCTAGACTGCCTTCTCTTTTCAAATGGTTTTGTTTATATAGCCCACTGAGTTTAATCTGGTCCATCTTTGATGACTTATGCTGACCTGTTTCATGCTCCAGCATGCAGCATTAGTCCTCATCAAGCTCTCCTAGAGGTTTAGGAGCTTCATGAAATTTTCACATATTATGGTGAGATGTTGATAAGGCAGTTCCTGTGCAATTCTTGTGTAAGTATACATATCTGCCATGAGATCTTGAATATCACAACTATGCCGTTTCCAGAAGCTAATGCCTGGCCTACTACCTTCCCAATTCAGGCTCTTACCATCTTGCTGCTTCCTCTTCCATGATGTTCCCGGAGCTATTGGGTGGGGGTAGATGAGGATTATATGTTCTATTTAGGGACAAGTAGTCTATAGATATTTATTTTCTGTATTTTTGCAAGTAGTGCTTTTTGGCAATAAACATCATCTGCTGCGGAAGAAAGCTTCAAGGTTGAATGCTAAATGCTCTCCCAATCTATAGGTATACTAACAGGTATTTACAAAGAAGTTGGATGTACTGGAAACATCTAGTTAAACATTCATAGTATGTTCTTCCTTTGTGGCCCATTTCCTTCCCTTTCATGGGCTATTGTTCTAGTTTAGAATAATAGGAACATGCTCCATTCTAACAAGTGGGTCTTAAATATGATAAGAAAGCTATTGGTTACTTCCTTGATATTCAGGCCACTATTGATTACACTTATGATTACCTGCTATACTGGTGTTTGTTATTTTATCTCGCAGATCTCACAGGTTGGTGAGATATATGATTGTTTTTCTTCACCAGTAGCAATTCTAGTACTCTGTGGTACAGTATAAACTATCCAGCTAGGAAACCAGTTTCAGCTCATAATTTTTTGTCCATGTCCTGTGATCAATATGTATTGCATCTTTAGTAATAGGATCTTACAGACAATTTTCAGAGCACAATCAGGAAAAATGGCAAAAGCCTATGCTGTTTGGGAGGCCTTTGAGACATCTCTGGGTAACAACTTATCAGGAAGTGTTGCATACCTATTACTTCCAGCATAGTTTTAATGTCACTGGGTTCTAGGTGGAAAAATCTAGAACACTTTTTCATTTTTTTAGTTTCAAATTATTTATTTTTTGCTTAGTTATACAAACTCAGGCTTGTATAACCTCTCTGGAGATCAGTATGGTAGTTTCTAAAATAATTAAGGATTGAAATGCCATATGATCTGCTATACTACTACTTGGACTAATCAATTCACTACAGTGACATGAGTACATCCATGTATATTGCAGCATGTATATTACAATAGCAAAGTCATGGAATCACCCCTAATGCCCAACAGTTGATGAATGAATAATGAAAATGTGGTACATTTATACAATGGAATACTACTCAGACATCAAAAAAGATGAATTAATTAAATTTGCTGGGAAATGGATGGAATTAGAAAATATATTGAGGGGGCGGGGCTGGGAGGGGCTCGCTCTCACCTGGGCGCTGGTCAGGGTTCGGCGCGGAGGGGGGGCTGGGGGCAAAGCCGGCGGCCGCGCGCGCAGGTGCTGCTGGCCGGGCGGCTCGGCTCCGGGGTGGGGGCCATCTGTTTCTTTTAAATGATTTTGCATTTAGGATATAGAGTAGTTGACCCATACTAAATCTCTAAAGCATATTCTCTAACTTCACAAATTTAGCGTTGAGCAAATTAATTATCTATTTCTTCTTTACTCAGATTATAGACAACATAATATTTTGAAATTGAAGTGCATGACCTTCTTTTTCTTGTCAGTTTATAGCAATGTAAAATGTAAAATGTGATCAGTTTCATCTCATTTCTTATATTTCATTCAGGATTTAAATGAGAATTGATTAACCTTTGGCATGGAAACATCAAACTGAAACTTTACAAACAATGTAGTTTCCCTAACAAGGAAAAATTTCTTAGAAGTCTAACATTAACTTATTAATAGTAAAATTTTGTTTTTGAATATTGCTTCCGTCAGAGCAGAACAGGCAATTAAAGGAAAACAAATTGTTTACCATAAAAGCTTTTATACAGATATTACACTAAATTACATAAAACTTAAAAATGGATTATAAACTTATTTTATGTTTGAAATAATTAATATAATAAAATTCATGTGTGCCATTCAGTACTAAATAAGTTCCAATATAACTTTTGCATATCTTTATATTCGGCAATTTCAAATCATCCATTCTAAATTTTCAGGACGTAAAAAGTTGAGGGACTAATAGAACACCCAGTGAATTTGTGAGATAAAATTGTTCCTTTACAATAAATGATCTTGAGTGGGTTCAGATTTAAAACTTGTTTTATAATAATATTCCAATACATATAGTGTTTTGGGAAAACAAGAATCATGTTAATGAATTATAATGTGTGTATTTCAGTCTATAATTTTCATTAAATCCTCCAACTCAATTACATTTAAAAAGATGTCTATAAAGCAAATTTCTGTCTTTTGGACAGATTCTAATGTCAAAAACTTATACTAAATTTGATAGTGAAAATGTTTCATATGTATTTACCTTATATTCAAGAGCTACTGTAGCAATTCATGGTTAAACACTTAATTTAATAGAGTCAATGCTTCAAAAATCATTTCCTTTAATAATAGTAGTGAATGAAATGCAACCAAATCTATTTTCTAGGTTGTACTTTAATATCATATATGAGAAATTTCTTACTTTCATTATGAGCATAAAAAATAAGCAATAAATGAAAACAAGTATAAAAAAACAGAAGGAAAAAGAAGCTTTGTATGCATTTTGTCTTTTACATTCAGCAACATAGTATTAATAGAAGATACATTAAAGTTGAGTTGTAGATAAACATTGAGAAGTAGTCACCGGCCTGCAAAAACAGTAACAAACTACTTTCTCAATATCATGTATGAAATGGTGAACTGCTATTTCCAGGATAATTTTCAAGTTTGTATCTCCCTAAAAGTCTTAGTTAGATATTACCCTCATGCTATGGAGTGATGCAGAAAAAGAAAATTAATTAAGGAAAATAAATGACTCTGAGGATAAATCCCTTACCCCACAAGCATGAGTAGTGGAATTTGGATCTCCTAAACACACATAACAAGGTTCAGAAAGAGACCATGTTTCCATACATTAGGTGAAAGGGAAGACACTCATCATGTACCTCTGGCCTATATACCCATATATGTATACAGGTGCATATGTAACCACACAGGAATGTGAACCCCAATGAACATTAACATGAAAATATACAGGAATATATATCATACATAAACACAAATTTAAAAAAGCACAATTTACTTAAAAGAAAGCAAGGACGTTAATGCCAAGATAACTATGTATAATCTTCAAGTATTTGAAAATGAAATACTTCTAAATGACTAATGGATCAAAGAAATGATCACAGGAAAAATATTTTGACTGAGGACTTAGTTAAATGAAAAACTAAAATTTATCACGTAAAATGAAAATGTAATAACATGCATAGCCTTAAATCTTTCATATTAAAAAATAAAAATTCTTGAAAAAATCAGAACAAAAATTAAATCTGCAAATCTAGAAATTAAGAACAATATGGTTATTGTTTTTAGTATTAATATAATGTAATTTAACATAAATATTGTTATTATCACTATTATTACTACTATTGTCTGTGGGTGTAATGCGTATGTGCATACCATGATAAAAAGCACAAGTGGGGAAGCCAGGGGACACATCTTCAGGAGTCACTTTTTTCCTTATATTTTATTTATGTGCATTTTGGAAATAGAACTAGGATTATCATACTTGCATGGCCAATGTCTTCACCCACAGACTGATCTATCCTTGTGGTTTTAAAAAGCAACTTGAATTAAAATCTCCAAAGCAAAGAGATGAAATAACAGAAGGAACAAATAATAATCACTGAATGTTATAGTGACAAAATGTGTGTAATTTAGAGTTTTCAAAAAGACAGATAAAATTAATAATATTCAAACCACTATAACCATTATATAGGTAGAAAATAAAACTACTAATTTTATCATTAAAAAAGGAAATCTATAAAAACTGCATAAAGTGCAGGAGTATACAAACTAAACAGACATTTTACTGTGGGTAAAATATGCCACTATGTTTTTTAAAAGACGAAAAACCAAAAACTTTAAGGAAATTTGTGTATTATCTATACTATCTTTATGCCAGCCTATTAGGTTTTCATCTGTTGCTTCTATCCTATGAGATTTGCTTAAATTACTGGAAATTGAGGAATCTAACAATGGCCACCTGAACACTGGAGACACAAATAGCTAACTGATGAGTTTAAGCAGCTGGAAACCTCAAGGCAAACATGCAATGTTGTGGCCCCACTGTAATCCTAAAGACCTCTAAATTCCTTGGATAGTCACTGATACTGAGATTACATGAAAAGGCTAGATTCTGACATAAGTGCATAATCACAACAGAAAGAGATAGTAATGAAAGAAAATAATTTTATTTAGGCAGTTAGAATAGTGTTTTTAACTAGAATAGATATTTCTAGGCAGTTTTAAAATAGATTAGCCAGGCTGGGAATGTCCTTGAAGGTCATCCCCCACTGTTAGGATTATTTTACAGGAACACACCCAGTCAGTCTGGAGGAAATGGTTCCCACAGTGAATCTCCAACTTCCACCAAGCAGAATTCTGTTTATGAAAGAGTATGAAGATGAGCTCTCTATTGCAGCCAAGTTAAGTTACTCAAAAGAAATAACTCACCCCTGAGTTGAGTCCAAATATCAACAGACCAATCAGACATAGGTGAGACCAAAAGCTTTAATCAAGCACCTCAAATCCACTTGATAGCTCTGAGATCAGAAATAGACCTCCAACTGGAAAACCCATCAAGAATACTAACAGGATCTGATGAGGAAAACAGATAACTGGACAGACCCTTAGTCATTCCAGACTGAACCAACCAGTCAAACCAAAGTCTCTTCCTCTGGCACTCCAAATTCTAAAAGCTTGCACCCCTAATTCCAAAGCAGTAGCAATTTCATCTCATGGGAAATTAGAGAAGCTTCCCTAACAAATTTCAGTCTTCGTGGATGAAGTTTGGATTCTTGTTCTCTCTCTCTTCTCTGCCCTTCTTTTAAACACTTCTTTTCTAAAATATGGTCCATCCCCCCTGCTCCCAGCCATTCTCAAACACCCCTCTCATCCCTCCTTCTCTGCCAATGATCTGTCAGTAGGTCTGGTGCCCACTAATAATCCTTAATGGCGGTCATCTGTCCCGACCATTTACGGACACATGTAGAGATGCAGGCTGTGTTGAAATGAACAGTCATATTGGTACCCAGGCTAAAACTAACTCATCAGCAACTCCTCTCACAACTGTCTTCCCCTCTTTCCTCTTTCTGCCATGTCAGGAGGTTTGGAGCCCGCCTTGCCCCACTAATAATATGAAAGAGCAGGACACACATAGAGGTGCAGGCTGTGTTGGAACAAGAAGTCATAATGGTGTTCAGACTAAACCTAGCTTGATGGAACTTTATTATTCCCCTCCTCTTTTCCCCTCTCTACCACAGAGCATGGAGCTCCTACTTAGAGGCTGTCTTAAATCAACTACATACCCAGAATTCCTGGAATTACAAAATTCATTCCCAACCAAGATTATTATAGACCTCAGGAGCCTTCAAACTTGATCGTCTCTTATTCATTGACTAACAGGCTGGGGGATAGTTCTCCTTAGAAATCAGTTCTTCAGGCTCCTCCTAAGACACAGGGATACCTGAGTTTCTGAGACAGTGAGCTTTCATTTTTGTTTTTTTGTCTCAAACTCCTGATATAAGCAATAAATTAACTATCCTGAAAGACATGCCTTTTGCCTGTCTACAGAGACATCTGGACTTCCATTTGCGAGACCTTCAACTCCCCACACTAGCACATCTTTAAGTCAAAATCTGGCCCCAATATGAATTGGACAATGGCAATTGTTGGCATATGTTTGGCACTTTCAATACCAGTATTATCCAAGATTTAAAAAAATTCTCAATTTAAGTAGCAAGTGGTCTAAGGTTCCATATGCCTTTGGACTTTTTATTCTTTTCAGTAGTCTTTTCTATGTCTCTTACTCTTTACTCTATGTACTTCTCTGTTCTAAGACTCTTATTTCTCAAATTTTCTTCCCCTCCATCAGTTTTCCCAGCAGATAAGCTGCCACTTTACAGCTGTTCTTTACCTTCTATCTCCTCCTCCTCCATTCCAGCTCCTTCTGCTATTTCTCAAACCATTTCTTCCACCTCAGTGTCATCACTAGCTCCAGTCCTTACTTGAGCCCCACTTCTGTGTCTCCTTTTGTGAATCCTTACAAACACACCCTCTGCTTTTTCCCCCAACTACCTGTTCTCACTCCTACAAGTTAACTGCTCCAACTTCTTTTGTCCCATCCCAAACCCTTTCTCCCATCTCAGCATAATCTCTAGCTCCACTCCCCGTTCAAGCCCCTATTCCTATGTCTCCATTTGTGAATTGCCCCCAAACATCCTTATCCATGCCTTCTATTCCAACTTTTGTTTGGTTCCATTTCCACAAATTAACTAATAACATGTTCCCATTACATGAGTTAGTGGGAAGAGCTGGTCCAATCAGGGTTCAGATCGATCCCATTTACCATGCTAAAAATGACCATATAGAAGAAAAACTAGGAACCTTTTCAGAAAATCCCCAGTACTTCCAGAAACAACTCACCTGCATGTATCAAATATATATGTTTTAACCTAGAATGACATCCATTATATTCACATATCTGCCCTTATGGCAGATGAAAAAGCCCATGTCTTGAAAGTAGCTTGAGAATATGCAGATAGATTACATTAGTGAGATGCTCAGTCTTCAGGTGGAAAAAAAGCAGCCCCTCTAGTAGATCCAAACTGGAATTACCAGACTACTGGATCAAGATAAGAATGAACCTCCTCCTTGGTAAATTACTTCACAGAGGGAATGCAAACTAATGCATACTTCAGGGTTAATATAGAAAAAATTAAAGGAAGTTACTTAGATTCCCAAATGAAAATCTTGCCCTTTTTCTTAATCACCTCATTGAAGTCATTTCTAAATACACAAACATAGACCCATTTTCCCCCAAAGGCATTCTCCTTCTACATATCCACTTTATAAACTAGTCTACTTCAGACATCTGAGAAAAAATCAGAAACTAGAAAAGAGGCCTCCCACCACTCAGGGTGACCATCTTCAATTGGCATTTAAGGTTGTTAATAATTCAGAGGAAGAACCAAAGAGAGAGAAGGCAGGAAAATCAAAAAGAAGTACCATGCCCACTTTCAGTTTTTAGCCTCTAGACTCCAGGGTTGACCACCACACTCCATGGTCAGTACATGGAAGCAAGTCGACTCCTGGCCATGTTTCTGAAGCCAAAAAAAGGACCCCTGGGCAAGGAAGTGCCCTAATCCCAGGTTTCCCACAAAGTCTTGACCCTCTTGTGGAGTCACTGGAAAATGGACTGCACGATGGAGCACCAAGACACCCCCTCGACCCTCGTCAGCCTCTTCCCCAACCCCTACCACTCAAGTCTTACTCCAATGAGGAGGCCCACGTTCATTGTCCCTGACTAGCAACCAAGCTAGATTGTCTGAACTCCGGATAGAAGCTATGGTGGCTGTGAGACAAGTATTTTTGTCCTGGACATAGAGGCCAGTTTAACTTTATTAAGCGGATGACATGGACCCACCCATTCCTTCCTATTTTCCCTGATTGGGGTATCAGGATAACCTTTGCAGTTCAGACTAACCCAAGCTATTTTGGTAACTTTACCTTAATTCACTCTTTCATTGTTATGCCTGAATGACTTTGCCCCTCCTAGGGAGAGAGTTCCAAAATGCCTCTAGGTTTCCATTCATATTCCCTCTCTAAGGTCCACCTCCATCTTTTTACTTTAATTAAAGGACCCTGCATGCCATCTCCTCCTCCACTTCCCTTCTTACACACTTACTCTTTAGTCTCAAGTTAACCCTTCAATCTGGGACACCTCCCACCTTCTGTAGCTAAACATTTACAGTCCTTACCCTCCCTGCCCCTCTTAGCAATTCTAGGCATGGATCTTATCTATTTCTCTATCCTCATTAATGTCTCTAACGGTCCTCCCACTGACTGTGATGCACCTACGGAATTAACCTTTCATTTCTGTCAGTAAGCAACCACCCAGGACTGCAAAGGAGGACACTCCTCATGGATCAGCAATAACAAATATCTCTGCTTCAAAGATGTCCATAAATGGGATTATTATTGTAAAAAATAAGTCGTTTTAGAGCAGCCATGCTAAGATGGTCTCTGAAGGTCATCCTGGGAGGTGTGATTACCCTGAAGGAACACACCCTATTAATCTGGAGAAACTGACTATAATCCTTCACAGAGATAAAGTTTCCACCTTGTTCCAATCCTCTGTTTATAAAAGTATATGGAGATTGCTTTTCTATTGTAGTCCAGTCATACCATAAGGTCCTGCCCAAGATCAACTAGGTTGTGCCCCAAAATGAACAAACCAATGAGATGTAGAGGACCAAAAGCTCCAATCAGGTTTGCAGAAATTAGAAATAACAAATGAAGAAAAGTCACTTTTTCTGGGCCCAACAAACACTATAAATAATCCAGACTTGTCAGTCATCTTTGGCTCCCTTGCCCCTCATGGGATTCCATGTCTATAGTCCCCAAGTTCTTTTTCTGTCTTTCTCTTGCTAGCACGGATTCCATGCCTTGAGTCTGTGAATTATTCGCAGCTCTCTTGCCCCTCACAGATTCACATCTATGAATTCCATTCTATCTCTCCTGTAATAAACTCTTCCTTTATCCTCTATTCATGTTCTACTTTCAATCTTTAACTCCTGAACACAAAAATATGGAAACATGCAGACCCCAGAGGGAACTACATATTAAAAATACCCCCAAGCTTTTTCCCTTCTTGATCCTGTGTCTGCCATGGCCCAGTCTGACACTACTATGATATATGTACCACTTGGGGCCCCTATAATGATGTCCGCTATCTCATCTGAAACTCCTGAGACTCTAGCTGGGAACATGGACAAGCTTCCGTAGTAGTTATATCCTCAATCCATCATGCTTAAAGTTCAATTAAAATTTTCAGAACTTTATACACCACAATACCCTCTCCCACTGATGCCTTCCAGAATGTGCAATTAAATATTCAGTCTCTCCCCTTTGATTCTCTTTGAACCTTATATCTTACAAACTTTATAAAGCAATCTTATTGGGCATATCATCTTATTATAGCACCAAACCTTACTAGCTGCTGGCTCTGCATCTCTCTCTGAAATTCTTTATCCACAGCAACCATCATCAAAAACCTCTTCCAGGGGCTGGAGAGGTGGCTCAGCAGTTAAGCCTCTGCCTTGCAGGCGGAAGGTCCTGAGTTCAGATCCTAGACCCCATGTATAGACGCCAGGCGGAAGCGGGGGGTGGCCTGCGTTTCTGGTCCTGGTAGGGCGGAGTAGTTCCCCAATTCGTCCGTGGTTCTACACACACACATACGCACACATGCATATGCACAATTGAATAAATAATAATAAAAAAATCTCTTCCAAAGTTCCCTTCTAAGAATCCTACTACTCTCCTAATCCTCTTTCTCTCTCTCCCACGCAAACTCCTTCTATCTTCCCAAACCCCCACTTTGCATACTCTCATCTACTAAGGTTAAATGTATTCATAACTACAATTTATGCATTATTCCTCTGGATTTAGGGACATCAATGACACTTTTTCCCTTTGTAATAATGAACTGCACACCTGTCTGCCACCAAATTCCACTTACTTTTGCATTCTAGTATTCCTTACCCCAAATCTAATCCTTGAACCTGCGAATCATTTTCCTTCAATATTTACAAAAATTCTCCATCTCTTTCTCTAGAAAAAAAAAGAAAGCAATCTTTCTTCCTCTCATGGTAGCAGGATCAAGGGGATCGGCTATAGAGTAACTTTATATCAATCACTCTCACACAGGATCACAGAAAATTTTTTTCAAGTTGCAGACACGTTACAGGCCCTACTTGGACAACTGTCTTCTCTAGCTGAGTACTCCTACAATATTGAAGAGTCCTAGACCTAATTACTGCTGAGAAGACAGGAACCTGTGTTTTCCTAAATGAAAATACTGCTATTTTGTAAACGTGTCTAGTGTAATATTAAACATATAAAAGAAATACAAGAGAGAGTAGGCACAAATGTATAGCTCTTCTTCAACTTCCAGCTCATTATGGAGCCTCACCAATGGCATAAGACCCTGGCTTCTCACCTCCTAAGTCCACTAAGAGCCATATGTTTTTCTTTCTCCTAGAGCTACTAACAGCTATCTGTCTTATTTTTCTCCAAGCCCCCTGCCTCATCCACTGTGGCCAGGAACAGATAATAGACATCATGCCCAGAACATTCAATCAACTATTCCTAACCATAAAATTGACCTGGAACCTATGCTACAACCTGCAAGTTCCAAACCAATCAGAAGCCTACCACAAAGTCTACCAGGAAAAATAACTCCTCTACCACCTCCAGCTCAATGGAAATCCTCACCAATGACATAAAATCTTGACTCTTCCTTTTCTGGATCCACAAAATCTGTTTTATTCTCCTAGCCTCCTGAGTCCTCCACCACCCTCAGGATTGAATTTATCTAGACAATTTATCTAGACATTTTATCTAGACAATTCAATAAGCTAATCCTCACATCACCTCAGTAGGAGTCTTCCAACAATTTTCAAAATATCTCTCACCAGCAAGAAGCAGTTTGGAGAGATTTGTTGTCCTTTTTCCCATCTTCCCTTTTTCCAATTTCTCCTAATCCTACTCATTGCTCCTGTTTATTCACCAAGGGTATGATTTTGATAGATTGGGAACCAGACCTTAAACCAGAGACCCCACTTGACAGATCTGAGATCAGAAACAGATATGCCACCAGAGACCTCCACTAATAATTTTAACAGGATCTGAAAAGGAAAACAGATAACTGGAGAGACTCTACTCAAACCGTAATCCCTTCCACCTGCACTCCAAATGTTAAAATGCATGCATCTCTGATTCCAAAGCAATAGTAACTTCTATCTCAGAGGGAAGTTGCTGCTCCCTTGCTGGAGTTTAGAAGAAATTCCCAATTAGACTTAAGTCTTCTTGGATGAAGTTTGGAATCCTGTTCTATCTCCCTTCCCCTGCCTACTTTCTTCTATTTTCGAAAAGGAATTCTTTCAAAGATGTGTACTTCTTTTATCCCTAGGAATTTCCCCATCCAAACAAGTTGACAACCAAAATTAACCATCTGTAGCAATTAAAGCTTTTAAAATCTGTTGAAAAAAATTAGGAAAATGTTGATCCTGGTTGGTTATCCTGGCATCTCCAGAGAAAAAAAAAAAGAAGGGAAAGTAATGCATTTGAGGTTATATGTGTGATAATTTTCCCCAAAAAAGAATGTGCAATCCCTCAGATTTGTGAGAACCTAAGTGTCCAGCAAAATTATGCATAAGCCTATGATTGATTTTTGTAATCTAGAATTATGTACATTATATTGAAAAACAAGCATGAATGAAATATATAGGAACTCTGGAACATCATCAAAAGACCTAACCTATGATCATGGATATTCTGGGAGAAGACACACAAGAGGAAGATCCATCATGCAAAATTAATGTGATAATAGAAGAAAATTTCCTTAACCTTCGAAAAAAGTTTCAATAGATTCAATAGGCATAAAGGATCCCAAATACTCAGAACAATAAAAGAAACAACTCACAATATGTGATATGCCACATACCAGACAGACACACTAAGCATAAGATCTTTAAGATCTGAAAGACAGAAGGACCAAGTCACATACAAAGGCAAGCAGATCAAAATAAAACTGATTTTTGAATGTAAACTGTAAAAGTCAGAATGGCATGGGGAGACTTAATGCAAGTTATTATTGAACAAAAATTCCAACCCAGATTATTACATCCAGCAAAACTTTCAGAAAAAAAGCAAAAGGAAAAATATATCATGACAGAAGCAGACTAACAGACCATTTGTAGCAAGAGCTACAGAAAATGCAGAAAGGAATACTCAAAATAGAAGAGAAATAAAAGCACATCAAGGAGGCTACAGGGAATAATGTAAACCCGGTATAAGAGCTGAATATAAAACTACAAATGCAAATCACAAAATCAACAAAATTACAAGAACCATTAAACACCTTTCAATAATAATCTTAAATGTCAGTTGGTTCGACTTCACAATCAAGAAACACAGACATAGCTTGGATCAAATTTGTCAATACTCTGTTTCAAACAAATACAAAGGTACTCCAATACTCTGTTTCAAATGAATACAAAGGTACTCCAAGCAAATGAAGGCAAGAAGGAAATACTGGTTGCCATCTCAATATCACACAAAATAGCTTCAAACTTAATAATTTAAGAAACTTAAGAAAACTTCAAACTTGAGAAAATAATAAAGGATAAAAATGCATACTACCTTTTAGTTGAAGAAGCATTCCAGCAGGGGGATATTGCAATCCTAAATACATGTGCACCAAACATTGACTCACCCAAATTTTTAAACAAATAATAAAGAAGCTAAAACAATTAATCAACCCAAACACAATGATAGTACAAGATTTCATTATCCTACTCACACCATTGGAGGGGTTGCTGGATCAAAATTTATAGAGACATATTGGAGTTAAATGAAACAAATCAAATGCACTTCATAAATATAACAGAAAATTTCACCCAAACACCAAAAAAATACTCATTCTTCTCAGCAAACCATGCAACTTACTCAAAAATAAACTATATACTAGGGTACAAAACAAGTCTCCAAAAATATAAGACTCCCTTGGAAAAAAAGCTAGGTGTCTACAACAAAAGAAAAAATAGAAAGCACACGAACTCATGGAAGCTAAAGAACACATTCTTGAGTGATTAAAGGTGAAGGAAGAAATTAAATAGTGATTTAAAAAATACCTCTAGTGCAGTGAAAATGAAGACACAGCCAAAATCTTTGGACACATTAAAAGTAGTCTTAACAGAAAAATTTATAGCACTAGATGCTTGCATCAAAAAATTATAGTAGACTTTTATAGAAGAATTAACACTTCTAGTTCTCAAATTGTATCATCAAATAGAAATGGAAGGAGTACTCCAAAATGCTTTCAATGAAGCCACAATTACTCTGATTGCAAAACCAAACAAAGACATACCAAATAAAAATTAAATATAGACCTTTCTCATTAATGAATACAGTACAAAAATCCTCAATAAAATAATTTCAAACCAGATCCAAAATATCCTTTATCATGATTCATATATTAATTTCAGATCCATGAGGATGGTTTAACATACATAGATCAATAAATATAAATAATTATATAAAATGACATAAAGACAAAAATCATGTGATCATTTCATTTGATGGAGAAAAAGTTTTGGACAAAATTGAGCATCCCTTTTTAATTGGAGAAAACAGAAATACGGAGATATACCTCAACATAATGAAAGCTATATGCAACAAGTCTAAGTCAAACATTATCCTGAAAGGGGAAAAACATGAACCACTCCCACTTAGGTGAGGAATGAAATAAAATTGTCCACTTTCACCACTTCTATATTGTGCTTGTGCCAAAGCAATAAGGCAAGAGAGGAAGATAGAAGGTATACAAATAGGAAAAGAAGAAGTGAAGGTGTTCATATTTGTGGATGATATGATTCTTGAGAGTCCCGTATGACTCTATCAAGAAAAAATAGAAGGATATAGACCAACATAAAAATAAGTAGCCTTCCTGTATACCAGAGACAAACAAGCCAAAAAATCAATTAGTTAATCAAGCCCATTTACCATAGCTACAAAAAATAAAATACCTTGGAATAAACTTAACCAAGGAAATGAAAGACCTGTACTGAAAGAAAGTGAAGAGATTGCTAGAAAATGGAAACATCTCCTAAGCTCACAGATGGATAGGATTAATGTAAAATGGCCATCCTAACAAAGGAAATATATAGATTCAACATAATCACAATCAAATTCCAATGCAAATTTTCACAGAAATGTACAAAAAAATCTCAAAATTGATGTGGAAGAACAAAAATCTTTGGTTAGTTAAAACAATAAAGCAAGAAAAATATTGCTGGAGGTATCACCATGCCAGATTTCAGCCTCTGTAGCATAGCTACAGAGCCATAGTAATATAAACAGCATGGTACTGGCACAAAAACAGATACATTGATAAAGATATTAAAACAGAAAACCAAGATATAAGCTCACATGCAGTTACTTGGTCTTTGACAAAAGTGCCACTTATACATTCTGAGAAAATACAGCATCTTCAACAAATGGAGCTGAGAAAATTTGATAGCTACATATAGAAAAATGAAACTTGATTTCTTCCTCCTGCCTTACATAAAAATTAGCTCCAAATGGATCAAAAACCTCAATGTTAAAACAAAAGACTCTGAACATTTTGGAATAAAGAGTAAGGAAAACACTTGATAGGCCTAAGTAAAGATTTTATGAACAGGACCCCAACATTCAAGAATTAACATCAAAAATCAACGACGAAATTAAAAAATTAATTATGAAATTTAAAAAAAGTTAAGTTCTACAAAAGAAACTCTTAATTGTGCAAAAAGACAAAACACAGAATGGGAAAAAAATCTTTGCCATCTATAAATATTACAAAGTGTTAATCTCCACTCTGGTGAGCCATCTGGCAATTCTTAAAGAAGTTAAAGATTGAAATGCCATATGACCCTGCTATTCCACTTTTGGGAATAACTCCCCAAACAGCAAAAATTCAACTGGATAGCACAAGCACGACCATGTTCATAGCAGCACTGTTTACAATAGCAAAGTCATGGAATCAGTCCAAATGTCCAACAGTTGACCAATGGATAAGGAAAATGTGGTACATTTATATAATAGAATACTACTCAGCCATCAAAAATGATGAATTAATGCAATTTGCCGGGAAATGGATGAAATTAGAAACAATTATATTGGGTGAAGTATCCCAGATATGGAAAATGAAGTGCTGTATGTACTCCCTAATAGGTGGATCCTAGTACCAAACTCACTTAGAGACACTCAAAGACAAATCTCTGTAATACCTACAGTAATTGTAAAGCTTTTAAACAGGAGGGATGGGGAAGGAGGGCCCCACCAGAAACAAGGAGAGAGGGGACCATGTTACAGCAGAGAAAATAGGCCACCATCAAGGACTGCAAGTAAGTAATGAGATATCTGGTTAAGTTAACAGACTTTCCTTCCTGATCATATGCAACTGATGGGGTATGATCTCACCAGAAGGAGAGGGCATATAGGCTGCCTGATAGAAAGTAACCATTTTGCAAATGGGCAATTGACCCCTCTCTCACTGCAGTCTCCTAAATTTATTCCATCTACCTTTGAATATACTTTTATAACAAGACTCTAATTTAACAGGTTTTTATCTCTGGCCAGGGGGTGACATCCAATACCCATCAGGATAGAGCCAAGGGCATTGCAGGAGCAGCAAAACTGAAAAAAAAATCAACAAACCATAATTCAGAACATCAGAGACTCTATATCAACCACCTAGAACTGGGCCAGCCTAATCTCTCCCCATCCTGAAGCTCAGGGAAATTTGCAGAAGAGGGGGCAGTAACATTGTAAGAGCACAAGGATGGGAGGAGCATTGATTTTCAAGATACTCCACACAAGTTAGGGCTGAAGCAATCATAATAGGACTTTATATGACCTGTGCTATGTCCAACACATTATTGACCCCACAAAGTCTAGCATGTACTAAAGGTACTAGTATCCTTGGAGGCTAGGGACTGACAGTCACAGTAGTGTTCCTAAGCTTAAGGGGAACACAGGAAAGGATTCTGGGAAATGCCCTTGGGTCCTTGCACCTCATCGGAGAGGAGGACCCAGAGGAGAGTTTGGCATGCACAGTAAAGGATGCTCCAGGGATTGGGGGGCAGGTGGGGGATGGGGAAGGAGAGGAGAGGGGAGGGGGAAGTAGGGGGGTCGGGGGAATGGAAGGGATGGAGGGGACAGGTGTACCTGTTAAGTTTGTATGAGCAGAAATAATAATAAAAATAAAATAAAATAAAATCACACTCTATTAAAAAATAAAGTGTTGTTCTCTAGAGTATACAAAGAAGTAAAAAACAAAATTAGACACATAAAAGCAATCAACCCACTTTAAAAATTTGACCCTGGAACTACAAATGGAATTCTCCAAAAGAGAAATTCAAATGTCAAATAAATATCTTAATATGCGCTCAACTTCCCTGATCATAAGACAAATCCAAATTAAAACTACCCTCTGACGCCATCTTCTTCCAGTCAGATTGCCTAAATTTGAAAACACAAATCATCAAGAATGCTGGCAAGAGTGTGGAGAAAAGGGAATATTTATTCATTGCTTGTGGGAGAGTAAACTAGTAAAACTTCTTTGGAGATCAGTGTGGAGATCCCTCATGAAGCAGAAAATGGAATTACCATGTGAAACAGCTATACTAGTTGTGGGATTATTCACAAACGACCTGACATAATACCACAAAGACACTCATTCATCCATATTTATTACAGTTCTATTCACAACAGCAAGAAAATGGAACAAGACAACATGTCCAATAACAGAAGAATGGGTAAAGATGTATATATACACAATGGAATACTATTTGGCCATCAGGAAGGATTAAATTATAGAATTTTCTCATAAATATATGGAAGTGGAAAATATAATATTAAACAAGGTATCCCCAAAACAGAAAGATGAATGTCCTATATGCAGATGCTAGGAATTAAATTCCTTAGAGAAGTGCTTGATTTGGAATTTCTATGACTGAAAACTTGAAAAGGACAAATATGGGAAAAGGAGAGGAAGAAAGATTAGGGTGAAGAACTTGGAAGAGGAGATATAGGATAACACAGGTGACAGGGTGCAGGAGAGTATAATAGGAGAAGCTAAAAAGGGCAGTGAGGAATATGGAATTCAACCAGATAGCAACTTCCTATAGCATTGACAAATGAAAAACATCTTAGTTAAAAAAAGAAAAAAGGACAGCCTGAGTACAGTTGAGTACAGTGACAGAACAAAATTTGCTTGTGTCAAAGAATTATAGTAGACTTTTATAGAAGAAATAACATTTCTAGTTCTCAAATTGTATCATCAAATAGAAATGGAAAGAGTACTCCAAAATGCTTTACATGAAGCCACAATTACTCTGATTGCAAAACCAAACAAAGACATACCAAATAAAAATTAAATATAGACCTTTCTCATTAATGAATATAGTACAAAAATCCTCAATAAAATAATTTCAAAAGCAAAATTTGTCCTCATAAGCTCCATCTAGAAATCAGAAGCAATTAAACAATACTTGAGATAGCAGGTAGGTGATACTTCTGATAGGTTGTTGATCTAAGATGTCTCAAAGCTCCCCCATACAATACAGGTTTTTGCATTGTTCTTAGTTGTCTTCCAGACCTATTACTGAAGTTCAATACATGTAGATCACAGAACATGGACAAAATACATCAGTTGGAGCTGGTCTGGAAGTTTCCTCTTTTCTGGATAGTTCACATAGTACCAGAGCATACTATGAAAACTACTGGGGGATAAAAGAAAAGAAATCAGAGTTTTCATCAATGTGCAAGTTGAAATAAAAATCATTCTCACAAGAAGTTGCCATTATTGTAATAGTGGCATGATTATCAAGAAGGCAACCAACAGCTTTATTGGATTAATTGCCTGTTTGTCAGAAAAGGACACACTCTTGTTACTATAAACTAAAAGAAAAACCTGTAAAATTGGAGGACATAGATCACCGGCAAAGAACAGCCTAAGAATGTTTAGCTATGAAGATAGTACATCAAACTGCCATTTAAACACCCGTCATACTCACGACTCAACATTGAAGCCTCCTTCTACAGCAGAATGCATGGTAAAAATTCAGAAAATAGATGAGTGTGGACTGCTTGGTCCTAAATAGGACATCTGTACCACATGCATCACTAGCTCATAACTCACTAAAAATAGAGGAAGAAGGGCCAGTAAGAGTGTAAAAGCTTGAAGAAGGTCCATGGTGAGTCAGACATTACCTCTGTGACATGACAGGCCTGCATTATCCAAGACTTCATGGCATATATATATATCATGGCATATATATATATTCACAAGAACTGCACAGGAACTGTCTTAGAAACATATCATCATGAAAGAGGAAAAATTTTAAGAATCTCCATGCCTCCATGATTGCTTGTCAAATGAGAACCAATATTGATAAGGAAGAAAAAAAATGATTCCTTCAATACTGTACCCACTGATCTGTAATACTTGCTGGAACAAGTAAATTGAATGAAACACAGTAGGCCACACAATTGAAAGGACTTGAAAACAGGAGAAATTTTGACAGCGGTGATGAAAGATTGTAAAGGAAAAAGGAGGGGGGAGGAGGCAGCATTCAAATAAAAATCTCTTGAATTCATTATATTCACTTATGTAACACTAAATAAAATATTTTCTCACTTACTTGTTTATTCTCTTCATTATTTATATTGTTACTACTTATCTTTCTCTTTGTGTGTGTGTGTGTGTGTGTGTGTGTGTGTGTGTGTGTGTGTGTGTCCATGTGTATCAAGGATGTGCATGTGGAGGCCCAAGCGTCATTTTTGGAATCATTCCAGATTTCTCTACCTCCTTCTAGCTTTTGCTTTAGAGTTTCCCAGACTCCGTCTACCAGAACCAGAATTGTAGATCGATGCCATTTCTGCCT